>OX243816.1:10879131-11101631 GCA_945859605.1 Lumbricus rubellus
TGAAGGCGACCAACCAGTAGCCGATCGGATCCGAGTAGAACTTGAGCAGAAACTCCATACCGTAGAACGCCAGACAGACGTAGTCGACCATCTCTAATTTAATAATAATATTAGGGCTGTTGATTTAATCGCGTTAATTAACGCGTGCGATTAACGCGTTAAAAAATTTGCGATTAAAAATTTTAACGCATTAATCGTACGCGTTAATTAGATCTGATTAAAATGGAATCGTCGTCGTCGTCGGTGCCTTATTCGATACTCCGAACTTTGGCGGCATCATGGACAATTCTTCTCCAGAGATCTTTCTGCTGTGCTGCTCGTACCACCTGCTCCATCGACAATCCCGTCCATTCCTTCACATCGTCCATTCACATTCTTCTTGGTCTTCCTCTTCCCCTTGCTCCCTCAGTTTCCCCGGTTATCACGTCTTTTTCGAAGCAGTTTGATGTTTTCCTCACTATATGGCCGAAATACTGTAGCTTCCTTTTGACAATTGCACTCCAGAGTTGTTCTCCACCCACTTCTCTCATGCACCTCCTCGTTCCTCTTCTTCGCTGTCCATGATATTCTCAGCATTCTTCTGTATGATGTTGTTTCAAAGGACTTTAATCTTTTCTGTTCGCTCTTTCTATATGTCCAAGCTTCTGCCCAGTATGTTGCTATTGGCCATACCAGTGTTCTCAAGAATCTAAGGACTTGGTAGCCTAATTGGGAACAATTGAAAATGGAATCAGAGGCACAAAAAAAACTCGTTTTATACCGACGGCTCAAACTCAAAGCTAGTGATAAATTCTTTGGCAAATATTCCAAAAAAGAATTTGAGTATTATCATATCAATTCCTTGCTCAATTTTCGTCTGCATGCGAACCAAAACATGCGTAAACGCTAACGATGAACCGTCGATATCGGCCGCATCGCATCGTTCAGTTCACTAAGGTTTTCCTCTTTCGTCAACCCGTCAGACCGTCACTCAGACGTTAGACTACGTTGGTTGAGCTCCATGAGATGGCAAGACCAATGGATTTATACAATTGGCTGAATAAATAATTAATTTTTATAGTCAGAAAACGGTTGTCTAATTTCACATTTAGGCCTATTTTAGGCCTAGGCATTTGAATTAAAGGTGGCTAAAATGGAAAAAATTAACGGATTTTGAGCAGTTGACTGATTTGAACAGTGTTTCAATAATTATTCTGTCTGTCATACAAAACTGTTTAATAAACTAAATGCAGAAATTCAGCAGGCCTAAGCCAAAGGTTATTAAATATGTTTGAAATAAAAAGAATGCATTCAGTCATTAGAATATTATGCCACAGGGGTCCTTAGAAAATAGTTAGATTAATATATTTGAAGGAAATGTATTGCGATTAATCTGCAGTTAATTGCGATTAAAAAAATTAATCGCACGATTAATTTCGATTAAAAAATTTAATCGAACAACAGCCCTAAAAAATATCTTTTTTTATTGAAACGCCTGCAAGACGCACTGTGCTTTACATTTAGACAAGTTATGCAGTAATCTTAATTCAACTTAACTACCAATTAACTGAGCAGACAGCTTTGCAATTAGGCCTACATGGCGCTAATAGCAGCCTACAATTAAATCAAATCCGCCCAACGGGGGCTCGAACCTGCTACCTCTCGCACTCTTGGCCAGCGTGTTAACCATTACTCTACCGGGCCCCTAATCATGGGCGGAGTTTATCAGGGGCTAGGGGGAGCTAAGCCCTCCCAAGAAGACCCAGATTTAGCTTTTTACCATGAAAATTATATCTTTTCCGGGCTTAGCCCCCCCCCCCCTAAGAAGGCATTAGCACCTCCAAGAACGGAAACCAAACTCCGCCCATGCCCCTAATCGGT
Organism: Lumbricus rubellus; assembly: GCA_945859605.1. Lineage (NCBI taxonomy): Eukaryota > Metazoa > Annelida > Clitellata > Crassiclitellata > Lumbricidae > Lumbricus > Lumbricus rubellus. The sequence goes on from OX243816.1 coordinate 10,880,992, forward strand.
TACCTAATCGGTCCATCCAATGCTTTGCGGCCTCCATCGTTTCGACACCCAGCGTGACGGCGTTGACGACGATGACGGCCACGATCAACCACGCAAACCAGTCGGTCTCGACGATGCGGAACTTGACGAAGCGGTGCACACGGCTGCGGCCTTGCGACAACATGGCCTTCAGTCTTTTCGGGTTGGATGCCACTGCCGGAGTGTTGCTGGGAAGGGGCGTCTCCAGTGGCGTCACCTTCGCGAGGGATGAGCCACGCTGGGATGATCTACGGTCCGAGTCCATTTTGGACTTGGACGACGACAATTAATTATTAAGGGGAAACGTCTAAACGTAGCCTACACGCGTTGTAAAGTGTATAGCATCAACTACGTAAAATCTCTGGGCGACACGTAATGTCTGTCATCAATAGCTGCGTACGAAGATCCGAATCTGCAGTGTACACTATTATATACTGACGTCATGTTGATCCGAGTTGCTATACTCACGGTTGACAACAAATCAAATGACGTCACAGACTCGATTAGCTGTGACGTCATCAATAATAATTACAGACCAGAGAATAACTCAAGTCTATTCTATGACGTCAACAATAGACCAGTACTGCACGTGACGTTTTTGCTCCGCCGTTTCTGCGCGACCGTTTTGGCGACGCGCCAAAACTAGTTTTGTCATCGCCAAAACTAGTTTTGGCACTGCCAAAACGAGGGGGCCAAACGTCATGCTCTGATAACAGCGCTAGCTAATTAGCATATTTTACAGTAGCTTTGTGACGTCAACAATATACCGGTAATTTACTAATTTTAGCGGGTTGCATAATGACGCCGACAGAAAGGACAGCCTAACTTATTCAATGGATATACATGTAGGCTATGCATTTAAAAAAATTCAACAGTAAGCTAGAATAAGAATGCTGCCCTTTTTTGACGTCAACAAAGGCCACGTTTAACTTACTAGTCTGTGGTTAGCATGTCAACAATAGACGAGGATTAGATCAGTCTGCAGTCTATGCTGCTAACAGGCTATATTTAAATATGCCGATGTTGGATGCTTGATTGATCAAATTACGCCTAAGTTATAGAATCGGCGATGACATATGCCTCGTCTCGGGCCGCCGAGGCAAACCGGCACAACTATATAGGCCGTGTCGGGACCGACGTGTCGGTTAGGGCTCAGGTTAGGCGTCGCCAGGGTCGGTGGCGTAACTATGTATCGGAGACCGAATGACTATCCTAATCCTAATTCTAACCGACCCTCACGACGCCTGACCTGATGCTATCATGTATTCATAACATTTCCACGCGAAATTCTGCTATCCATATCCATCGTGGATGTGTTGAAGTATCTCATTCGATTCAGGCAAATTGGAACTGGAAGATAATGAGCATTGAACTTACAAGCATATTTTGTTTAATATTTTCCACCAAGCCTATTTGCCCAAAAAACAGACTCGCCCAAAATGGGGGGGGGGGCATTTCCCCTCTGGACCCCACCGCCTACACCTATGCAAATAGTGGAAGAGCCTAAGTGGTGAAGGCAGGCCTTGCTACTCGCATGGGAAAACATTTTGCTTCATCTATACATCCACCCCCTCTGATCCTATGGTAACTTGACCCGGACCACCTCGGACTACTCTTATGGTCAACCCTTTTGACCCAACACAGCACTCGTGAATAAGCTGGTGCCCCGCGCTTGGCTTTAAAGTAGCGCTTTAGAAATTTGGAGATTATGATTATGAATAAATACATTTACTTCAGCAAATACATGTACAAGATTTTTATTTCAGACAGTAAACACAAAGAAAGCACATCTTAAATCAAGCAGAATTTTTTTTTCTCGTAAAACTATACATTCTTAATTCGATGATTTTATGTAAAGAGTCAAAAAGAAACACAAAAATATTAATATTCTTGATGACATGTAGATAAAACAAGTTATAAAAGCATGGAATGAATTTCAAAAGTATACTTTCGTCAACCTTTAAAAACAAAGCCTGAGAAATAGTGAATAAAAATTTAATGTGCTACAGAAATATAACAGGTTTTTATGCTGGCCGTGATATGCTGTTACAACTTACAAGTCAGATTACATAAAAAACAAAGGCAGACGTTATATGCACATTATGCAGGACAGCCAATTCAATTGTACACATGCCAAACTTAACGACTGTAATTCCCTTATTCTACGACATCAATTCACTTAATGCAAATAAAATACCTAGAGTCACCAAAAACCTCTAAAATCACTTCAATGGCTAAAAGTCATGATAACATACATGTACCTCGTGATAAACTGATGTACATAATAATACATCATTGACAATTTTACATGTATGCAGATGCTTGAAAGAAAAATCCACTCCCTACCTCCACAATATAAATTTACACTGTAAATATGAATGCATATACACACGCGCATGTGTGCAGTTCAAATTTTCAATATATTAAGATCATACATGTGCACCACGAATGGTTAGCCTACCGAAAGATGTTATATATATATTTGTAATACATTTGCAATACAAAAAAGTTGCAGTACACTGTTTTTGTCTACCTATACATAGAAAAGTTACCGTACTTAAATATATTCACAAAACCAGAAATAAAGTAAACCATGTTTTCTCGTTAATACCACAAAGCAAATCACTCAATACACATGGAGCATAATTTCAAATCATCATGTTTTTAAATTACAAATAAAATTAACAATAACTGCATGATCACATTCAGCATCATCAGATATGAATAGCAATGAATCACACACAATAAAAATATATCGCTAATGGCGAATAGCGAGAGATTTTATAGATACAGTGAAACTGCAATGAGGCAGTAAATCCAACCATCATTCCATCATTAGCAATACACTTGGCAAATCTCTTCAGTAGCTAGCTCATCTGCATGAAAGACACAAGGCTCTACAAATGTATTCCATTTAATCATTTATATTCATCAATAATTGATAATAAATGATCAGTGAAATTTATATAGCACTATTTATAGAAAACAGATGAGAGGTATAAACCTATCCTCCCTCTCCCTTTCATCTCATTATTTCATCTGTCAGACAACACTGTCAGTGCACAACACTGTCAGTGCACAACACTGTCAGTGCACAACACTGTCAGTGCACAACACTGTCAGTGCACAACACTGTCAGTGCACATCGTCTGTTCCAGATTTACTAACTGAACCAGGAAATATTCACATAATATATCTAAGCCTTTTAACAGGCTGCGTTCTGCCAGCCTGAAGTCTTGATTAAATGAAAATTGAATTGAATTTTATCGTACACATGCGGTGTAAGGAAGAGATACACAGCTTTTACATAGAGCTCGACAAAAATTAAACTGTCTTTCAGAGCTGGCAATCGAGCTTTCAACACAATCAATGATTTTAATTGTTTTCGTTTGTACATCATTAACTTATTCTTGATTAAACTGTAACATCTGTTGAATAAACATTACATCTGCTGAGAATTGAATAGATCGGAAACATCTGGCTGCACAGTTAAAGACTGCCAACACGGCCATCATCATCATCATCATCATCATCATCATCATCATCATCATCAATAGCAAGACCTTCTCAGAAGCAATGCCATTTGTATATCTTGTCAGCCACATCTACTTTGCACTCGTCAGGAAGCTGTACAAACCTGAGTTTTCAATGAGGATGTACTATAAACGTCAGAGTACTTAGACTGAAATTCAGCGTATGTATCGCAAAGTTCAGTTAATACAGACCACGTTATTTCATACAATTCTTACACAATATTTCGCACATGTTCATGACACTTGGATAAAAATCATGTATTCTGCACATTTTAACGAACTCGTACATAAAGGCAACGTCGGCTATCACTGATTTTTCATCCAAATACATCGTTGTTAATGTTCAGCATAGAAAAAACTGTACTTATTACATCATATAATCTCGATTATTTCTCGAGCACAAAGAACCGTATTTCTTCACTTGTTGCTCTGCATAGCCATCACACGCGCCATAGATGGCAGCACCTGCGCTTGAACCGACCCATATTCGATCACCTCCCCATCCACGGTCATCGTTCCAGCGTTCGTGAGTGGCTCCAAACGGAACGCACGTACCTTGACAATATCAACGTGTGGATCATCAACGGGTGGTTCGGCCGCCTGCATCGCGTTCAGCAGCTGGATGAGCTTCATGCGCGAGACGTTCCCACGCACGAACGTCAGGTAGATGAGACCGTCGTCGAGCTTCGAATCGGGAGCGGCCACCATGTCCTGCGCGATGTGTGTCTGGTGGAGAGCCACGAAAAGAATGAAATCGTCCTCTATCGTCGTCCAGCTCGCAGGAACCGGTTGATCGAGAGGAACGAGCAGCGGAGTCTCAACAGCATTTGTTCGATCGCCCAACAACTCGTTCAACTTTTCAGCACCAGCAGCAGCACCATCGGCTGCAAACGCTCCGCCAGCTGATTCAGCGCGAGTCAATTCCTTTCCAGCTGGTTCCCTGCTGCTGGGCTTTCCCGACTTCCTGACACCCTTCTTGTCCTTCTGTTTCACGGCATCTCCAGCGGAGGGATCGAAGAGCGACGTAGAACGTTGGTAATTCACATGATCTGCGCGTTGTTGAGCGATGGCGTCGTCATTCAGACCTTGATCATCGTAGCTGTGACGTCGAACAAGACGGGAATTTGCGTCTGCTGGAAGGAAGGAGAGTCGTCCTCTGTATTTCCTCAAACCTGATTAACGCAAATTATGAGTTCAGGTGTCAGCAAAATCCGAGTGAAACAGCTATAAAGCGCACTCGTAACGGCATGGCTGTGTTACAGTTGCATATAAATTGTCACAATTTTTTATAATCATCATTATTATTATTATTATAAGTAAAAAAACGACCCATATTCCACTCTAAAGTGTATGTATGGACCCAACCTCCCAATCGTTGTCTCTCTATGCCTCTCTGTCTTACAGGATGGAAATTTTGGTGCTGACCTGATTCTCATTTGTGGGAATATACATCAGTGCTACAGAAGCCAACAATTAGTTAATAATAACAATAACAATAATATGCAGAGCAGCATAAATCCGTAATTGCCTTTCACAGCCAAGTCTCAGTCTCAAATTCTTCTCCACCAAGCAAAAATTAAACGATTTCAATACCAGTGCTCAGCTGAATATTGACCGACTGATTTATTGATTGCTCCCAATAAAGAACACAAAACATCCCTTACCAACAATCCTTATCACAGCACCCAGCGTAAAACGGGAATTCCCCAGACTTCGGTATTTCTCGCTCTCGATGTCGACATCTGCGATCATTCCCCACCCGACAGAAAGGAACGAGTACAGCCGACGACCAGACGCGAGATCCACAGCGACGAGGTCCATCGGAGATACAGTGTGCTTGGCAATGAGGAAAGACGCATGCAGAACACAGTTGTCAAGGTATGGCTCCCTAGCACAGACGCAAAGGATCCATCCAATCATTAATCATTACGTATGTAAAGAAAATCGTATTTTTTACCCCCAATGTACTCACCCGTATGTTTCGTTGAAGCCCCATGCATACATACAAATAAGCTTCTCTACGCATCCCTTTACAAAGGCCATTTAGCTAAAGTCATTTATAAAACATTTATTTTATCATAGGCTGCTATTTCTTTTTGTTTAACATCATATTTGCAAGTTAAAATTCATAGATGGCGATTGTAAGACGGTGAATTCAATCAGAATCTGGCGATTAGATGGATGATACTTTGTCCTTGTCATTGAGGATCTTAAAAGCTCTTAATTAAACTGAGTGATCCATTCAAAAGACGCACAAAGCAATCACTTTCATAAAGCATTTGAAACATTTTCTGCCTCAGTTAATTACAAAATTACAATAAAATATTTACAAAATGGTAATAAATTAACAAAGAAAGCTGTAGACATTGTAACCCGACTTTTGAGATCATTGCCATGCTAAGACTGTTGGAAAAGAATTGGAAAATTGATACACATGGCCCATGCCAAGATGACAAAAAAGAAATCTGAAAATAATTTATGGTCATACCCCTCTGTGTTTTTATTTAAATAACAAACAGTCATAGGAAAGCTGCTATTAAATTTATAGATCTATAAACCATGAACGCAACCGTTACAAATGAAAAAAATGAAGAAGACAACAAAAGCTTGCAGCAAAAAGTCTTACTTGACCCTGTAGAGAAGTGAACAGCACAGAGCATTCCCAGAGCCTCCAGGTAATGCACCCAACGGCATCTTTATAGCTTTCTCCCAATCCGGTCGTTCCATCAAACCATTCACCACCTAAGTTAGTAAGAAAGAATATCCTACAACCCTTTAAAAACGAGTATGTACTGAAATGCATCAAACACATACTGCTGTTGTTAAAGGGTTAATAGACCGACTGCTAAATGTATTTTGGTGCACAAAGAACATAGTCTCACAGACCTACAGCACGTTATACTGGTATGCTCCCTGTCAATAGAAATCTGCTAACGCCCTTGTCTTTGAGCCCACCATCCCCTCCGTTACTTACATGTAGTTGCCCTGCAATATATGAAGTGTTCAAGTTCAATCTCCCCTCAAATGGTTACTGTGTAGAGGGCTTAACCCTTTACTGGCCACGGGTATAGGCCCTCACATACCATTTACTACACTCTGGTCAGTAAAGGGTTAAACAAGTTCATCACCTACAATTGTTCAGTGCCATCACCTGATGCTTGAACATCAGATAGTGGTGCTAAATAAATGCATAATAATAACAATAATAACAATAATATGAATATTCAATAGCTATAATGGAAGCATGACTAAAACTTCGGAATAGGAGATATGCCATATTAAAAATGAAAAAGAAAGTACATTCACATGTTCATGCGATGACCATTCTATGAAAAATGCATTGAAAACTGAAATAACTGAGTGAAACCTCACTTCAAAAATCAATCCATCACCAGAAACGATCAGCACTCCGTACCATTCGTCCAGGTTCAGCGATTTGGCGATTTCTTTTGCGTGACCCGCATACTCTTAAAAAGCAAACAAAACCAGTAGTTAAGTGGCACCCATAATTGCATTAACACTCCCAATTTGATCACAGCACATAAATTGTCAAATAATTACCAACCCAATGGGATAATGTGTTATAAGTTAGGGGCCGTCCATAAAGTATGTCACGCTCCAGGGGGGGGGGAGGGGGTCCGAGAAAGTGTGACAGTTTGTGACAGGGGGGAGGGGGGGTCAGGCCATGTGTGACGTCACACATTTATTTTTTTAATGATGTGTATTATATAATTGTCTAGTTTAATTTTTTGCAATTTTTGTTTTCGAATTCAATCTACATTGAGTTACTGCTTCAATGAATAACTGTGACAACTGTTTGCAATTAACTATTCTACTATTAAAGTCATTTTAATAATGTGATAGTACTTTTAAGTGGAAACTTTACAGTTTAATAGTGAAGTGTGTTTTAGATTAAATTTGAATAAGGTGTTAATTACAAAAAAAATTCGAAAGTGCGACGTACTTTAGGGGGGGGGGGGTCCGAGAAAGTGTGACATACTTTAGGGGGGGGGTCCGAGAAAGTGTGACAGTTTGTGACAGGGGGGGAGGGGGGGGTCAAAAATGGTCAAAAATAGCGTGACATACTTTATGGACGGCCCCTTATTAACCAACTCTCTATTTTTGAATGCAACATATGTTGTTAATTATTAAATTTTAAGTCTCCAAACTGAATCATCAGTTATCTGTTGTTAATCTTCCCAATGTGATTACACGTTTATAAGTGTCAATAAATAATTTATGTGTCTCAGTTCAGTAATAACTTACAATCAATCAACTTCTGTGGGAGTATTATTATTATCATATATACTGTATCTGCTGCTAGGTTTCACTAACAATACATGTAGGTGCATTGTGTGATGCTTTGCTGATTATGAACAAACAACAAAGAAATCATTACAGCATCCTAACAGATGACAACAAAAAATACCAGTGATCTTGAGTTGATACTTGATTCCTGCTTCTGCCAACACTGGAACGATTCTGTGCTGGAAGATGTGGAGTGCTTTTCCAGGTCCACTGAATGGATTGACGAGAACCAGGACTGTCATGGAAGGCGGTGGTTGCAAGGAAGAAAGCACACCTGGAAAACAGTAAACTAACCATCAACTCATGTAGCAACCAAAAAGTTAACTCAGTGGATAGGTAGACAAACTGAAAGAAGTCCAATGTCCATACACTGTGTTAACAACTCGTTTTTTATTCTTACATTTTCAATAAACTGTTACTTCACTAGACATCAGACAAAACTTTTCAATCTGTGATAGCTGCATACACACCGTCTCTCTCTAAAAAAACATGCTATACAAGTTCTATATACTGTATTAAATTTACATTACCGTAAGCATTAGAGCTCAAGCTTGGTCTGCACTCAAGTGATTGTAGGTTTGAGCCTGATGAGTAGACCCAAGTAATAACCAAGACTGATCTGCATTCTATCACCAAGGAGAACAGTCTTGTTCAAGTGGAATCTGTGGAAAATAAATGGAAGGTCCTATGATGCACTGGTCCATCCTAGGGATCTTTCATCTATTGGTTCAAGGGTAGAAACGCAGAAAAGGTGTACTATCCTACATTCCACTATGAGGATTAGGGAGCTTCATTTATTTCTGCTGTATAAGGTGAATACAAGTGACTCCATGCCACTATAAAGTGCATGCATGATGGGTGGGTCGCTAACTTCAACAAGACACATTTTTTATTAATGCAAATTTATCATCACCTTCTGAATTTCGAATCTCGATGTTTCTCGCTAGATTCGAAAGCACGATCTTCCATTTCAACGACGCTGCATAGTTCTCTTGAAAGTCTTTCGCTCGACCAAACATCAGCGAAACAGCGTGACGCTTTCGACAAGTCGTCTTGCTTCCGAACTTCTTCGTGTGTGGATATGCATAAATAGTTAGGTACGCCAACGTATCTGCTGGTGACCTTCCCTTGGCACATTCGCAGCCAATAACGTCGGCGAAATAAATCGTTCCCACAGACTTGCTTCCCCCTCTGCCTGATTGAAGCCCTGGTCCCGCCTCAGTGGTAGGCGGCAGGAATGAAATACGGGTTTGAGAAACACAGACGCGAAAGAGAGGACTTGACTTTGGATGTATGGAAAGCAGATCTTCCAACAGAACCGTTTCGTCAAGAGTAGGCTCCATTGTCATCGACTTTCTTGGTAGTCACATCAATCTGAAAAAGCAAGCAATTAATGATCAATTTGTTAACCATGAAATATTAGTTTAACAAGCAAGAATTTGATGTATTCAGTTATATTAACTTGCACTCTGAGTGACAAGATGTCTAATTGGTCAGAGTGCTCACTGTGTGGCATCGAAGAGTATGAGCTTCCAATTACTGTGTACATAGAGACTGCAAGCAAGTCCTTTACTCACAATTGTTGTGCAACATCGATTGATGCCTAGGGCTGCCAAGTTCCATCCTAAATTGATGCTTGGCCATATAGACAGTGGTGCTCAACAAACGCATAACAATAAAAAGTAATAATCAGACAATAAAACATGCATTCTCCACTAGACGAAATATTTAGAAATGTTATATAGTTGTGCTTCAGTTCTTTTGTGAAGTTTCTAAAATGTGCAACATTAGAATATGACTGGATACATACATACAGAATTAAATACCTTTAACACGTTGGCCGCTGATTTGCTGTGTTAAATGACTCAATTTGGGACCGTCCCTCGCGACCAACGTGTTAAGTAATTTATGCACAAGTCACTATTCTAAAAATCGACTATTCATTGAATTAATTTGCTGTAAGTCACAACAGTGCTCTTTGCATGAAAACTTGGATAGCACAATGTTGATTCCTGAATTCGACTTCAAAGAGTTCATTGTATTCCGTACTGCAAAGCAAGTTGTACATCTACTCTATATCATATATATATATATATATATAATATATATATATATATGGTCTTGTAGCACCTTTCAATAACAATGCCCAAACACTAATCGACCTGACTTTATGGGGCAATTAAAATTGCTTTGCACAAGTTTATTCTTATAAATTTACAACTTTTGCACGCAAGATGTTTCTAACAGCACTGCAAAATGATAATAATCACATATTAGGCCTATAAGTTACGAGCTTACAAGATGAGTAGCAACAATTTCACATGACATCCTGGACTTCGGGTCACATACATCTGACACTCAAAAACACCATCACACGCTCGCTAATTGCCCGCACCTACGCGGCTGGCCATTTAACCACACGCTGTGACGAGCACAAATCACAATTCAATACGAAATTCACCTGTAATGGTCACTAAAAATCCGTCGCTTTCAAACATCAGCTTTTGTTTAACTTGTTTTACCGCATACGGTTATAAAACGAAACAGATCAACTTTGCATAGTTCACTGCGCAACCTGCGGACCCTTGAACTGAAGATCACTACGGTTACATTATCTTGAATCTGTTTCGAAGTTATTAATCAATCAATCATTATTAGATCAATTACCGCGTTACGAAGACAACAGGAAGTAGGCCTATCACCTGGCCTATACCTATTCTTAGATCGCCTGTGTAAGTAGGTCATTTTTATCATAGATATAATAATTATTTTATTGCTCGTGCATAGATTAATTTTTAATTTTGTAGGATTTTTCACAGCGCACAGTTTCCAGACATTATTAATATTATTTTGTTTACCATAAATGCTAATAGCCTATAGGCCCAATAGTTCAAGGTTTTGGCTTTGGATGTAGGCCTATACTGATTCCAAAGACCTTTAAGTGTAACTAAAGGTCTTTGCTGATTCTGTCATAGTAGCCTAATTTCCAGTATTAAACCTAAATTCAGTGGATAACAATATTCAGACTAGTAATAGAGTAGACTAAAGCGACGAGTAATAGAGTCTATAATTAGACCTATCAAAGACCTTATTATAGTCTATTATTAATAATAGGCCTATTATATATAGGCCTAATGTAGGCTATAGGCCTAGGCCTATATAGCCTACTTGCTGATCACTGCTTATTGCATTGACAATTTGACCGGCTTGACAGATAGCACTCTTTCTTAACTTGAACATAGGGCCTAACAAGCCTAATATTAGAGATCTATTCCTTTCCCCTCAATACTCTTAAACCCTTGTTAGTTGTCAGATCACCTCATGACCTCGATCGATCCTTCCCTCCACATAGGCCTAATAGAATAACACTCGACCAACGCCACATGAACACCACATAGGCTACAAAATATTTTTATTTAGCTTACTTTAACTATAATGACTTGGCCAATGTTTCACTATATAATTATAATCATGAGAAAATTGTGTGTCTTTGCATGAATTTTTCGTTATTTCTTTCTTCTGTAAACCACTGTGACTGTTTGCTGGTGGTCTAATAAAGAATATTTTGCTTACTTTATTAATTGTGATTTTGACCTCTTCACCTGAGACATCCAATGGTCTTCCAAGAAAATATGCGTATGTTGTATGCGCATGCGCGTTAGACTTGCGAAAAACCGAAGGTGCCGTTGTAGATGATTATTGAAATTTAGGAAAAGTTCATTAAAAAATTGAAAATGCCAAGAGGTTAGGTGTATGTTTAAAGCATTTTAAAAGACATATTTTCTTTTACGTAAAGCTGTTCTTTTTATATATTTTGATAGAGGGTTTGTGATATACCTGTTCACAGATGTCTCTCGAGAATGCCAACGCCATTATATCAACATTATTGCATCAACTCAACTTGAAACTGTTTTGGAAGCTGTGCCTCTGATATACAATTAAATCTAGTGGAGTGAGATCAAACGTGTGGTTTTGTGTTTGTTTGGAAACTCATTTAGGACCGGTTTACATCGTTAATTCGGTCAGTATTGAGCTATAAAACCGCTGCGTCGTATATGTAGATTGATAGTTTATATACACGGTCATGGACATGTGACGGAACTTTCATACGAGAAAATTGTGACATCGTATAAATAAATGTAGTTGTTTATAAACTTATATGTGACTGTTTGTGTGAAGATAAAACTATTCGTCTGCTGTAACCTGAAAGTGAAAACAGGTTGCCATTGTGACATCGGTTCGTACAGAACGTTTATGTTGCTTAAAAATAAGTGTCAGCAAATTCCAAATATATTTTGATCAAATTATATAATATTAAGACCTATGATAAACAGCATCGCGTATGGATGCTGTTTTTAGCATCTTTCCAATGTTTGAACTTGACAATGAAGTAAATGATTGATTCATGAATATGATGTGGTAATTTCTGTGTTGGTCAGGCAAGAAGAAGTCACACAAGGGAGGGCACAGGCACTTTACAAGTGAAGATGATTTAGCAGTGGAAGCTGAAAAAGCCAGAAAACAGAAAGAATGGAGGGTATGCATGGCATTTGAAAATAAAAATCATTAAGTACCCCTTCACTCTGATGGGGCAAAGTTGCATATTGGTTTACTTACAGTAACTGCCTTGAAAGCCAGCCATAACTGCTGAAAGGTAAGCTAGCTCATTTGGCATATATGTAGTGTAATGACAGGAATGTTTAGAGCATCTCAGGTAGGAAGTTACTTTTACGATGCAGAGCTGTAAAATTAACTGTGGTAAGCTATTTATTCATTCGTTCATTAAATGCATTTATATTGCGCTTCTTCAGGGCAACTACTCAAGAGGCCCAACCTCAGCATGGCCAATTAAAACTCTCGTATGGAATAAACTTGGGTATGGTTGCATTCTCTATTGACTTGCAGATTTCAAACGAAGTAAATTCCAATTTTTAGAAAAGACTAGAAATTGTCTCACAGCCATTATTTCTCAGTTGCTGGGTGTTAAACTGAACCTTTCTGTTATTTAGTAGCTGTACGGCGTACGCATAAAGAAATTGTTGCCAAGACATGATTTTCTTGCATAAAACTGAGGCGCAATGTTGTATGCATGTATGTTGTATCTTTTAGTTAATCTTTTCAGGCTAAGAAAGGCATAGAGAGCGACGAGGAGGAAGGTGAAGGAGAGGAGGGAAAGGAACCTTCGAAAGCTACTGAACCAGGTCAACTGCCTTCCGATGAATCAGGAGAGGAGGAAGATGAAGAGGAGGATCCGGAAGATGTAAGAGAACTTTGTTTCCATAGTACACAATTAGTTTACAGAGTGAAATGCATGCAATATTTATTAAGATTAAATTCTCAATAAAACTGGTGAATGGCGATGCTTTGTTTATTTTTGTTTTTCATTTTGTTGCCATTGAAACCAACCGTTGATGACGTACATACAGAACACAATCTTTTTCTCCATAACACAGTTTCAAATGTCCATTTTCGCCATTCCTCTCGATGTTGCGCTACTTCATTAAGCTCCCCTTATCCACTTGCCAATGTCATCCAGTCCAGTATCATCTGTCATGGTCTTCCTTTTGTTTGCTTCACTTCATATTTTTCCTTCAATGACCATTCTTAGTAGTGAATCTCCTCTCAGCTTGTGGCATACTCGTTTCTTTTGTATCAGAATGCTAATTGTAATTACTTTGTATAGGACCACTCGTGAGAAAATGTGACAAGTAAAGCAATATGCATTGTTCAGCTACTGTGAAGTGTAATGGCAACAATGTTTATAACATCTCACTGCGGCCAAAAGGTCTGAAGAAGGTGAAGCTATGAGTGCCTGATGAAATTAATGTTAACTCTTATGCATTCATTCATACCGAAAAGTTATATAGCGCTACTTCAAGATATTTACTCTGAGGTGCTCTCTGCGCAGGCGTACAATATGATGTTAAATGCCATTACAATAAATAATTGTTACATAATTTAGCAAAAACTTTGACATTACAGTTAAGTGTGATGATTATGATAATGAATGGGAATGGATTTATTTGGCAGAATAAGCCGAAAGGTGTTTCTCATTTGATTGAAATTGAAAATCCGAACCGGCTGAAACCGAAAACAAAAAAAGTATCGTCTATCTCAGTGGATGGCGTTGTTGTTGGTGCCGCTGCCGCTTCAGCATCTGATGAACCAACGCTTTCGCGAAAAGAAAGGTGACAATCAAAATCTTGTTGTTTATAAACTTATTTTTGCCTTTTTGTTATTTTGACGACCAAGCTGGTTTAATTTTTTTCGTCCATTTGTTATACACTGTAGAATTAGTCGGCCTACAATCTGCTTCATTCTGTGATTGTGGTGTATGGTCAGGAAATATGGATCCAAAAATGAGTTCAGCTTCAGTCAAAAGGCTAAAGACCTGTTTTAGGACAGTTTTGATGTGTCTTCCAAATTCAGAAAAAGAACTAAAGATAGTGTTACTAAACTATTTGCAGCTTTTCTGATTTGCTTAAGACAATTATATTTGTGGAACTGCTATTTATTATTGATGCTATGAAGCTTTGAGGGGATTGTAAAGGTGTTATGGACTACAAATTATTTAAATGGATGCTTAACATTGCCACCATCAACACGGGTAGACTGGTATGGAAAATAAGGTAACGGTAGCCTACAACAGTTTTAGACACAAGATGTTTTCCCACTTTTAATGTCAAGACTCCTGGGTGTCTGAAATAAATCTGAAAGACTGCACCACACTTCGGGCCTTATTGATTTGATTGGTTGACTCTTCTGCTAAAAACCAAACAATTGCGGTGGTCATCATCTTGTGAAAATTATAAATTTTGAATCTTAGTCATTGTTTGCATGTCATTGTTTACATGTCATTGTTTGCATGTCATTGCTAACATGTCATTGTTTACTTGTCATTGTTCACATGTCATTGTTTACATGTCATTGTTTACATGTCATTGTCAGAGAAGAGCTGGAGAAGCAGCAGGCGAAAGAACGCTACCAGAAGATGCACATGGCTGGAAAGACGGAAGAAGCGCGCGCTGATCTAGCACGACTTGCGCTGATAAGAAAGCAACGAGAAGACGCTGCGAAGAAACGAGACGAAGAGAAAAAAGGCAAGTGTCGTAGTTTGCATACAAGTGTCCGTCTGTATGGTTGCCAGTGTCTTCAAAATGTGGCAACTTTAATGCTTTACTGATGAGATGCATTGGTTTCACAATCGCTTTTAGTTCACTCTTGTTCGTCAAGTGTTCAACAATATCTGTTTCCATTCAACACCATTCATTCAAAAAGATGAATGGTTCTGTACAGGTGTAATAATTATAATGCTCTTTATGAAGTCTATTGTAGAAGTTTAATTGGTATTGATGATGACAATAATAATGAATAATAATAATTAACGATAATAATGAAGCAATACTTTTGACTGTGTTTAGCCGCTGATGATGCAAAGACTGCAGCCGAAAAGCGTTTATTGGACAAGAAGCAAAAAGCCGGCACGGGAGACAAGAATTAGCAATAGCCGCGTAGCAAATACAGATGCAGACCGATGATCATCTGCAGTGACTGAAAGTGTTGCATCCGTGTGTGATTCGGAAAATGCGTTCAGGTCGAGCCACAACTGTTCTGTGTTTTATTTCATAGCCACTCGAATCCTTTGGTGTTAATGTCTTGTCTACTTTTTCGCTTCCACTGACTAAGAACCGCTTGCATTTCGCAGTCTGATATTGATCTACAGACGTTGTGAAATGCATCGTAAAAATTCTGGCTATGATATAAAGTATGCGAAGTGTTTGTGTTGCGGTAGAAAATGTGTTTCAGCATACGCGGAACTCATTTTTGGAATAGGATTGTGCTGCAGCTTTGTTGGCGAGGGTCGTACGTGGGAAGAGAAATTGTTACGTGGAACCGGTTGTTGTGCACTTTGCGGCTGTGACCAGTCGCGGCGGCATCAGATTCCGTTTTACGTTTATGGTCTTCGTTGATCTGGTGGTTGCATATATTCAGCTTTCAGAGTAAAACTAAATAAAGATCCTGCACTCTCTCAAGTCCAAAAGGATATGTTTTGTTGTGAAGATAGACAGTCGATTTCTAGCCAAGTTAAAAAAATCCCCTTTAAAATAAATGTTTTGGGTCTGTGCAATAAACCCCACTGGCGGCATATAGATACATTAAATGTCATTATGTATTTAAGACTAATCCACTATTCCAGTAAGGACATGGTAAAAGTGTGATTGTGGAAAAAGCAGAAGTGATATTGTTACACAACAGGAAACAATGATCATACACTACCCAGTTAGCAGCATATTATGAGCACTGTTGAGTAGTGCTTAATTATTGCATGCTGTTAATAGTGTGACCACTGACCATGTAGCTAAAACCCGCTCTCCATATTACACAAGAAGTCATCAACAAAAGTGCCACTGTCAGTCACACATGTATTATCTCCACACATGAAAGAAATATGCAAACATTAAAAAATTAGTTCAAACAATGAAACGTCTGTTAAAATTTAATCTTAACAAACCTGGCATTTTAATAAAATGACACCCTGTACATTGCAAAAATTAACCATTTAACTCAAATCAATTACTGCTAAGCTTCAATAGAACAACTTCCAAAGGCCTTCACTCAAAATAATCAACTAGGTTTCAATAAATCTGGCAGACATTGTTCTCCATTTCTCAGACGATGTTTTGTGTTTCCGAGTAGAGAATATTCTTACAGGGCTCGTCAGTTTGAGTTTAAACATTTGCATTCACGTTTTCGTTCTGAACTTGAACAGAATTAGGTAAACTAAGTAGAATTGGTCAACATATTTTTGGCTTCTAATGTTTTAGAGTAAACAACGAAACAGAACAAAGTGGACAAAAAAGATAAACAGTCTGAATCAAGACTTAACAAAACAATTCTTAACAGGTAGAATCATTTGTAACACCCAGCAACATTGTTTGACATCTGCTGACGCACTCTTTATCCTGGGAATGGCCGTTCGTGGTCGTCATCATCAAGTATAAATTTGGTGATGACACGAGGTGCTTTTACTTTTGCCCTGTAGGTGGTGCTTTGGCTGCCCGTTAGGGGGTCCATCTTGTTGCAGGTGATGGTGTGATAGCCCTTCGCATGCGACTCCACGGTAACAGAACTCGAGTAGCCCTCGTTACGACTCGTGTTGATGTGCTGAAATGTGAAACAAGGGTTGTTGTGTACAAACTCGTATTTCAAACACTTGCTTGATTGTAGCGGAATGCACTTTCACTTCAGGAGCTTTCATTACAGTACTATGAACAGTGTTTCCATGTACATGCAGGCTAACATTAAATTATTATTATAAAACGAATTTGTGTAACACCGAAATGTGAACCTGAGGTCAGTTGCCAGGAGAAGATGCAGTTAAATATTCATTTTGTTGATAGCCAAGGTTTTCGTTCGCTTTTTTAAGAAAAGGATATGAATTCATGATATGAAGCTAAAGCCAATTACGTTCTCTGGGTGCTAGCTAAGGCACGAAATGCACATGAGGCCGTCCGTAACTGTTCTGCATCAGGGCTCAACTACAAGATCCACACTTATTAAATGTAGGCAGGAGCGCCTAATGACAGTATCCTACTGCTAAATCAATCCCATTTCATTAAGATGATATAGTAATGTTACATACCTTTGTAACACAGAGTGCTTCAGTCATTGATGAAAGAGTGGAATCGGTGTCCGTGTCAGGTCCTGATTCAGTGCCATTTGCTGATAAACCTAAACATACCAAGCAAACATTCAAGACCATAATTTACAGACTTTCGCAGAGTGCTTCTATGTAGATTTTTCCAAGGTGGTGCTACATAGACTTCTAATTACAAGTACACTAGTACAGTTGTAATCATCAGTACGGTCAACCATTTCGTAGCACTTGACAAGTATGCGTTTGTCTTTAGCCTTGCAATGTCATTAATACTGGTCTTTTACTCGTGTCTTTTACCCCTCGAATGATGCACGCAGATTCTCTATGTGCTAGTCCATCACACACACAAATTTTGCCTAGCACTATCAATGTCCCATCATAGAACCGCATGTACTTATTCACACCCTGGAATGGGCAATATAAAATTTGTGCATGTTTGTAATTCAATTGTTTTGTATTTGTTTTCATGACCAAACAGTCTTTACTGGATGACTGTACGGCCAAAATGTTCAACTCACTTCCACCAACAAACTTATCTTTTTTTGAATGCTTTCTATTAGTTCCCTTAACAAAACTCATTTGTGTTGCAACATTGACAGTGACACTATTAAAATCACCACCGACACCATTAAAATTACCACATTATCTCAGTTAACAAAAAACATAAAATAACAGAAATCCTGTATGGCATGAAAACGATAATTCTGTTCTCAAATCATCAACATCAGAAAGCAAATGTACAGGTGTTATTGGGTTTAGGCCTTTCACCTCAAAACCCAATTATCAATTTTACTGCCATATACTTCTGCAGAGAAAAGCCTATGAATGAACAAAGAGTATCTATCACACCATGCAATTTCACCGTACCTCTTGCTTTTCCATCCATCTCAGTACCATCGTCACGCGACGACGTGACCAGCAGATTCTTGACCAACTTGTCTGCTTTGGCACCGGTCATTTCCATCTGTCCATCTCCGTCGCTTCCACTGCCGCCTCCAGATGGAAAATTAAACGATGGGCAGAGTCTTGGAGGTGGGGTGCTGGTTGTGACTATGTTCTCACTCGAGTCGAAATCTGCCGTGCTCTGCAGGCGCAGGTGCTTCTCCATTGATAGTTCCGGACAGTTGAGTTCATCGTCGTAGTAGAACTCCTTGATGTCAGTCGAAGAGATTCGGCTGCTGGCGCTCTCAGTCGGCGACACCTGAGACAACATTCAGCATTCTTTGTATGAATTCAGATGCATAATTCACAGGTAGACCTAGTTTAATCTCTTAGTTTAATCTCGTTAACCTTCTATAGCATTATTACCTTAATACACAAGGCAACTATAATGGTTGCTTCATTTGTAACATCGTTAAGAGTTGCTATAAAAATACTTGAATGAATATTTTAGTGAAATCGTAATCCATGTCAGACACCAGAAGTCAGACTTCAGTAGATACGCAAGTAAAATCGAACGAGTCTCAAGTATTGAGCTGAATGAATTTCAACGGGACCTGCTCTTTTCTGTCCCTTGTTTGGTAATAACAAATTCTAATCCAACTAGTCCGATGTTTTGTTTTGCTGTCCATGGTCTAAATTCTCAGTTATTCTGGTCATAAATTTCCCTGTAATTCAATGCTAATTTCTATGTGGCTTATGGCTAGAAACATGTATGGCTTGTTGAAGCAAGATCTATACTCTATAGGATACGAACAGTCTGGTATTAGGACAGAATTTCAACAAAAAAATAATAGCCAATGGGCACTGTGGCTATATTAATGTTTGTCAATATTAGACATTACTTAGTTCCATTAGTACCTCTTGAAAATCAAGGACATTCATTGGGGCACTATTGAACCAATCAATCAATCAATCACCTGGCCCTTCTGGGTTCCTCTTTCCTGATGGTCCCTGCGGTTGGTGTTGATGGCAATGCTTCGAAATCTTGGGATGATGGTGAAGGAAGTGGACGACGGACCAGATCTATCGCTTGCACCGGACCTGATGCTCAGCTTCGTTGCACTTGCAGCTGCCGCTCCACCGCCTCCTCCTCCTCCGGTGCTTTCATCGGATTTCTTCAGAGTGTCACCATTGACACCGAGGGCAGCTGAAATTCAAGTCAGTATATAGAGCTATCTGGTCATTCTTATGTGAAGACTGTCTCTGAGAGACATAACTGCCCCATTCATTTCACCAGTGAGCCTATATACTTCAAATGAGTCATTATGTGCAAAGTAGTGCTCCTTGCAATAACACGCCTTGGATAGCTCTACTCCAGTAAAAGATTTGTGGAAATTCATCAATGCATTGCAGCTCAGCTACCTTGGCATGAAACTGTTGACCGACTATCAACTTGATAAACAACAAGAAATTAATTAATAATTAAATATTAGCATTTCTGCCATGATGTCCCTTATCAATTGGGAGCAATGAGCTTCTGCTCTGCAACAATCACTGGCACTGAAAGAGATGTAATGTAATGTACTCAATGTGATAATATTTATGCTCTTATATAACAAGTCCTGTTTATAAATAACTACATTTATATTAGCCTTAGATATCAATCGTGCATAAACAGTTCTTATTGTGCTTTAAGAGATACATGTACATACCTCTAAGAGATGTCATGTCAGTGTTCTTATGAGGACACTCCTGATGAACGTACTTGTTCAATATCTGTTCATGGCTGTTCAGTATGGCCTGGTTCACCAGCTCAGACACCTCTTTGCATGCTGAAAGCACATGTATATAACATTAATAAAAGCATCCGTCACCACAATGAACACACCGAATAACTGAGCTGAGAACACGCTCTCAGACTGGCATAAAAATCTGCCACGTTCATGATCTAAACAAATGTGACACAGAATCAAGAACATTCAACTTACTAGATAAGCAAAGCTAAATTTCAGGCCAACAAAGCCCCGTGTAATGATCTACAATGCAAACGTCCTTTGAACTGTGTGGTACCATAGTCTCGAGTTACCAAAGTCTTAGCAGATTGATCAAACTACATTAAAGTACATTTGTTGTATAATCTTCCATATGCCTTAATTTCTCACTGACAATAATTAAGTTGGGTTAACAGTACTTCTATAAAGAATAACAGTGTTCATCGTGTGCTAAAGATATGGCAAGAATACAACAAAGCACTCACTACACGACGTCAAATATCCTAACAAATTAGGCCTACAAATGTGACACAGCTAATTATCGTTAACTGTACAAAAATCGTAAACTATGGAACATGAAAACAAACACAAAACAATCTAACAATTAATATTCCTACAGAACATATAATTACTTTCAAATTGGAATCATTTAACATCTTAAAATCTTATCAAATATGATGTAACAAGAACAAAGCAAACAAAACAATTTAACAATAATATTACCACAGTTATCCTCCATTCTCCTGTTGCCACAATAAATAATTAAATTCAAAGATGATAATGGTCAAAAATCAACCTGGCTGAGACCATGGTCACTTTGCCACTTGAAACGATTACTTCGATAATGGCTCATGCTGCAACATGCTAATGACACTGTTCCTAGTAATGACTTAAATTAATAATCATGACACAAGTCATGCGGGCGATGCCCCTGCTTGTAGTAATGGTTCAAGCCAAGGCAATTGAACTGTCATTGCTACTTCAGTCACAAAAACGAAACATTAACAAACCAGATTATATATTCTACAGAAACTCCTCACGTGATCTGATCGAAAAATCGGTTACCATAGAAAACCATAACAGGACCACTCTAAAAATTTTAACCTGCATTTAATTATTTTGAAAGCCCATGTAACCTACTATTTCATCCACGGGAGAACTATAACTAACTGGCTCAATTTTTTTAAACTTCGATGTCCCTGTCCCAATTACACCGTGATTCAAAAAAAGTAAGCCAAATTGTTTTTCATATATCTCTAATGTCTGATAACATATCACGCTAAACTTTTCCAAATATTTAGAGAATTGGACCAAGAATATGATTCCAAAGTTTCATAATATAAAGTTGAACGGATAAAAAGATATGAATCTTTCAACTTCATATGCCGAATTTGCCGTTTACAAGCGATTTTCTGTCAGATTCAATAAAAAAGTAAGCTAAACTGTTTTTCTTTTATCTCCATTGTCTGATAATTAATCATACAAAAATTTTCCAGATATTTATAAAATTTATCTAGGAATAGAATTCAAAACTATCATATATCATAATCTTGAACGGATAGAAAGATATGAATATTTAAACTTCATTTCCAGAAATTTCAGTTTTCAGCAAGTCTGTTATGGTGTTCGTTGCGGTTTTGATGCTTGATAGTTCCCAATTTTGGTCTTCAGGAGTCCTGGAGTAAAATTGACGGAGTATATTATCGCAATGTTCTGCTGTCACAACATCTTCCACCTGCTACCAGAAATCTATAGCCCCAGAAGGCTGTTTTCTTTTTCAACAGAACAGCGCCAGCCCACAGACCCAAGGAAACCATCGAAATTTTTACATGAAAGACGCCAGACTTCGTTTCTCCCACATTATGGCCTCCGAACAGCCCAGATTTGAATCCTGCCGACTATAAAGTGTAGAGCGTGATGCAAGACCGAGTCTACCAGACAACAATCCATGATATAAACGATATGAAGCAACGCTTGTTGGAAGTGCGGAATGGCCTGGACCACTGCAGAGGATAATTATTGACGACGCTGTTGCGTAATGCATCGCGCCAGCGCTTCGAGGCTTGCGTGCAAAGCAGGAGGAGGACACTTTGAGCATCTTATTTAATTAAATAATCAAACCATACTGTTGGGGTCATATTGTTAGTTCAATTCTCTACATATCTGGAAAAGTTTAGAATGATTAATCATCAGGCATTGGAGATAAAAAGAAAACATTTTATTGAATCTGACAGAAAATTGTTTGTAAACTGCAATTTCAGCATATGAAGTTTAAATGTTCATATCTTTTTATCCGTTCAACTTTACATCATGAAATTTTGGAATCATATTCTTGGTTCAATTCTCTAAATATTTGGAAAATTTTAGCGTGATATGTTATCAGACATTAGAGATATATGAAAAACAATTTGGCTTACTTTTTTTTGAATCACGGTGTATATTGGAGATATTACCAGCACATGGTGCTTTATATATAAAAGACTTAATATCAGAACAAGATACTTTCCAAAGTAAACAGCTCAACTGACGAGAGGCTCACATATAATCCTAATTACCATATATAATTATATTCTTGGCATCAAAATAATTTTGCTGAGGAAAAGAGTATTAGGTGAATAAACAAGTAAAAATCCAGATTTTGATTCTTCGAAGTGTTATTGAGCAACAGAAGCAAGACTTTATTTTGTGGTTAGTAAAACAAAACAAGTTAGTAGAAGAGGTGCTTCAAATTTCTGTGTTTCTACCATTCTCATCACTCTGGAGTCTGATCTTTGCCACAGCTGGACTGGTCAGAGACAGCTGTAGCCTAGTCAACATGCAACCACATTCCACTGTTAGAATCCGAAAATAATTATAAATTATGCACACTGCTTTTCGGCATCTCATTAGAGATGCCTAAAAGGAGGTAGGAAGGATGGTTCATTCAGATGCAAACAAGGGGAGGGTTATGCCCAATGCAGGTGTCCCCTATGTACGTGGAACAGCAACAATAATAAATCTGATCTGAGACAGGAAAAATTCATAAATAAAATCGCACACATTGTTCAATGCAACACATTTCATAAACACGCTCAGGTGCTTCTACTCCGGACAAAAATGCACACATGAGAAGTTCACATGTGCTGTGCAAAAAGTGGCTAAATGTGCTGGTATTTGACAACAGAGAAGAAGTACTACATTGCCTTAAGTAAACATTCAGTTAAAATAAATCCATGCATTAAATTACAAGTGTAAGTGTCAAAAAGAGTGACAGGACACTGAATTCCAATGAAATTGACGACCGACTTTCCTTATTTTCCCGGTGTCTAAGCACCTCTGATTGTTCTGCCCATGTTTAACTGGTACACTGGTACAGTTATTATGACATCTTTACCGATATGAAGCAGCAATCTCATTTATATACAGATATCATACAGATTTGCCAGCAAATTCAAATGGTGCATGGCAGCGCTATTGTAAACTCACTTTGATACACAGAGATCCTTTGCCGCCTTGTCTGCTTTTGCATGACGTTTGAAGCTACCAACTGCCTTGCCGTGATTTTCACCATTGGCCATCTGCTCTGTTCCAACCTTAGTCTTGCTGGATGACATCAGCTTTCCAGGCTCCATCTTTAATCTGCCTTCCATTGAGCATTGCTGCAAAATTCACACCATACCACATCTGCAGTATATTCTGTGTTACCAATGTGATAACCATGTAGAAGTTCTAATGCAATACTGTTATAAAAGTTGTCCAACTGAAGGCATGAAACAGATCTGGTAACTGATCTCTTCAGACTAGCAGCAAATGAAATGCTTTTTATGAAGGCCAAGATTCACTGTATCAATCAATAAAAATATTTTACTTCTGCGGCCAAATCATAGAAACAAGTTTACATATTATTTAACGCAGCTAATCTAAAAAAGCCTTAAAGGGATATAGAAATCCCGCTAACAAGGGAACACAATAACCAATTAAATTGAACGATTTTCGAATAACGACAAGTTATTAAGTGCCAATAGATGGTCACCTCGACAACAGTATAGCGTAGCAAACACACAGTGGCATACCCAGAATTGACCATTGCTTTACAGTTTCTAGTACAAATAACCACAAACTTATTTTTATACTAAATGATCATAAATTACTAAAATAAAACTGATAAAACAAACAAATGCAAGCCCCAATGACAACCGATCTGAATAAAAGGTTTTGAATTGCACTGAATGAATTTACAGTGAGAGTTAGTACTGTTTCAAACAAACCAGAGCCTGAATGGAGACTGGAGTGGCAGTTTCAGTGGAGACATTCATCTTCGACCATTGCTGTTCATTTCCAGACGATGTGATGGAAAGACTGTCTCCATGTTGATTCGGAATTCGCTTCAGCGTCAATATCGACTGCTTTCGCTTGTGCTGAGAAACAGTTTCAACGCAGCAAATACTATATAAAAAAACTGGATCGCAACACATCACTCTAAGCAAAATCCCTAAAAATATTACAATAAACAATTGTACTCTATGATATTATAAATAATTTATATAAGAAAACCTGATTGTTAATTAGTCAAAAAACTGTAATCAACAAATATTACAACCAAAAGATACTAAAATCAAATCATTCAATTTGTGTCAGAAAAGAGAACCTGGGGAAAAAGGTTAGCTCATGTTCTGTTCAAGCTCAAGATTTCCAATTAACAGTAAATTGGATTTTTTTATTTATCCAAAACACAGTTCAGTTAAAAGATTTTGTTCAATTCTCATCTCAGCAATTAATAGAAACACATTTTAATTAAATCCAAACGGTCTGGAGAAAAATATAAAGTTTGTGCAAAATGACACAGAAATACAAAACATTTTTCAACAAAGGCGGCAGGAACCGATAGATCTTCAAATTGTTGCAAACACAAAATTTCTTACTTCCTCCATTTTGTTTTGATAAGATGAGATGAGGTCCTTAATACTGACTTCAGCAGCTGGCTCATCCTGTTTTGAATCATTTTCATTAGACATTGGAGTCTGAGGTGATGATCGGTGCTGCGTAGTTCCATCCACTTTGTTCTGGAGAACAGAGTCTGACCTAAACACATCAACCAAATGTAATCAGACTGGGAGAGGCGCCACTAACTGAAATTAAAAAACTGCAGATATCATTGCAACAATATTCTTTGTTTACAAAACTGTACTAATTCTATGCTGACAAGTCTATAAAGTTCTGGCTATTCAATATCAATGCATACATTAAAATGTTGATCACCAGATTTAACACAGACCTGTGTCAGTGAAGCAAAACAAGTCCGGGGTATATTACTGATTTAGGAATGCATTTGCTCACCAATGATTGATATTACACATGTATATGCATTATGCAAGCCAGTCCTTGTGCAGTGGAAGTTCCCAAATTAGATCAGATCAGATAGCAATTATGAATGATGCTTGTCAGATCAGGAAGCCATGTGGACCCATTGAAATGCACAGTAATGATAAAGGGTCTCACTCGAATAATTCATTAAAAATGAGGCCATACATACAGTCGTTACATCAAAACTTACAAGTACATTCATATTTTACATAAAATTTTATGTGCTAGCAAACAGTTTACAAACGAACTTTCCAACAAGCAAAAGCTATGCCGACCCGACCTGCAATTCTGTCAAGTTTTTAACCCTTCAACATCGGGTGTGTACTAAAATATATTGGGAACCAAAGTAGTCAGTCGTTAAAGAGTTAACTGCATCAGCAGTCGGTCATAAATTTAGCAGCTATGACGGTTACTTGAATCGGTGCATGGCATCCATCTCATTCTTCAGTGATTCAAGTCGCTTGTCTTTGAATGGCGCCGTCGCCTTTGAAGGAAGGGTCAAGGACAAGTGCTCCTTCTCTGTGGCAAGCTGTGTTCCGTATGCGGACGAGTTCCTTGAGTTCAGAAGGGCTTCAGGAGTGGCATCAGGCCGTGGCGATGCAAGCATCCCGATCTTACTGTAACAAGAAACAAATTATTCAAAATGAAAATTACCTTCATTCACTTGCCCTAAAGAAATTCACATCTAAACACTCTTGTATCGGGCCAAGATGACCAATATCAATGTTCTAATAATAATAATAATGAGAATAGCTGAGCTGAGGAAAAAAAGAAGATTTCTCTTTCATGCCTTTACCGGTAATTGAACTGCTTTCATAAACATAGTGCAATAGAATTTCAAAATTGTTGTCAACATTAACGACACAGAATGAACAGAAACTGTGGTGGAATTGCAGCAATGTTCTATGGAAGGCAGATTAAAGATGGACCATGGAACACCAATTTCATCCAGTAAGACTATGAAGTTGGAACACAGTGCATGGCCAATTTTGTTAAAATCTCCCTTTTCCGCAAGTATTTGAAAACCATTCTCTTTGTGGTTTGGCTGTCACGTCGGGAGCACCTCTGAAGAGTTTCTTTTGAAATGGTGCATTGGTGCTATATAAATTCGTGTTTACAACTACAATGTAACACACACGATTACTTTACGCTGCAAACTCATCAACAAAACTTCAAAGACAAGGAAGAGCTCTGTCTTAACACGACATACCTAGGCTTCAGCAGACACGGTTCATGATGGCTGGCCGGTTTAACCATTCTCATAAACACCTGTTCCTCTGCATCCAGCTGGACCGCGGGTGACTCCGCAACATTTTCATACATTCTCGAGTTTGTTACAAGAGAGGATCCACTGTGATCGCATCCGCCCCCTGCAACAGGTCGAGGGCTCCTGTTGTCCTGACTGGTGAACAGCGGGCTCTTCAGTTTGAACGACCTAATGACGTCCTTAGAGCTAGATTTCGACGCCAACGTCGAGCTGATCATCGCCTGCTCCTCTTTGTCTTCGACCACCATCACGTCGTTGTGGTGAATCGGAGATTTTGCGTAAAACAAGGCGCTCGAGTAGTTTGGTGTTGACTTCATGGCAGTCACGTAGCTGAGATGCTGGTGGGTGGTAGTCATGCACAAGACCGGTTTCTTAGAATCTGTGGAGTCTCCAACGGACGTCTCCACGCCAGGATGATGCTTGGTACTCGACGATGAGATGGTCTGGTCAGAGTAATCATTCGCCAGCAGTGTGCCAGATGGAAAAGCATAACTGTTAACAAAATGCACACTCAATAATTAATTAATCAATTCTTCCATCATTGCACACAACAAATGCAAATGCTGTGTATCATAACAGAATACAAATTTCAGCTTTACAATCAACATGTGATAATGATAGCAAATGTGATGCTGGGCCTCAAAACCTGTCACTTCCTAGATAGCGCACTAGAAGCTGCAGTAGGCTATTTTGATGCCGTGGGCGTTATGAACTAGACAATAGACATTGATATTGGAAATGGTGATAGAAGCCTATTAGAAGCGCCACTGAATCTGTGAGCGGCACTATATAAATGTTCAATTACAATTACAAGCCGACAGCATGGAGACTCACGACACTAAAGAGTTCAATTGTTTAAACAGAACTTTACAGAGTCGAAGGCTTGGGCAACTTCATTCAACTCATACTAACAATTTTAATTAAATGCCAACACTAAGTCATCAAGCAATGATGAACAACTACACTGTGAGAAAATTCAGAGCAGACATATATAAAAAAATCAACAGGTCAGCATTCATGATAATTTAGCTCAATTTTGTGTGATACATCAGTTCTTCGGTTGCATTACCTTTCGAAATCTCTGTTCGCCTGCTCCTCTTTTCGATCAGAATTCGGCTCTGCTTTCTGGCTCACAGCCACTTTCAGTTCCTTCAGAGACACACCGAATGTTGGACTGGCACTTGCCTTCAGCACACCACCACCACCAACGCCTGCAGCCCGTAAAGATGCAATTTTGCTGTTTACCGATGATGAAACAGTCTGCACTGCCATCTGCCTTTCAGCATCACCTCTCGGCCTACAAAATTAAACGAAATTACAGTAATCGCTTGTTAATCAAACCAAAGACAATGTCATAACCTGTTTTTATTATTATTACTAGTATCATCATCATTATAATTAATTAATTATTGTTACCAGGTACTACCAAGTATTTCTTAAGAGCCATCATTGATGCAAAATTTTGTGAGTGATTTGATTGACTCCCATACTGGATGAATTAAACCGAAACAGTTTCAAATGTATGTCACCTACAACACTCACAACTATTTGTTTGTGTATCCAGAAAACGAATTGAACCTTTAAAAAAAAGAATAAATCAAAATCATGCATGTCTTACGATGCACTTTAATTAACCCTTTAATGCCGTGATGGTAGTAAATGGTATGGGAAATCCTATACCTCCGGCATTAAAGGGTTAAGAATCTAAATGACAGAATCACATCATGCGACAAAGTGACTCAGCTCTGGACTCGCCTGACGAACCTGTACAAGTTGTTCGCATAGTATCCATACGTATGTTTCACGAACTTGGTTTTCGTCGGCTGTTGTCTGACCCCAGCCGGACTCCTGATGAATGCTTCCGTCTCTCTTTGGAGCTGCATGGCATATGTGTCGTCTGATGGTATCTTCACGTCCGCCAATTGATCAAGTTCACTGAAACAGTTTCCAATATTACCGATGACCAGTGATGGGAAGTATTTAAAATACTAGTATTTAAAATAGTATTTTAAATACAATTTAAGTATTTTGTACTTGTATTTTAAATACTTTTGTGATCAAGTATTTCTACTTTTACTTAAAATACTTTTTCGGTAGTATTTTGTACTTAAAATTGTGATGATGTTAAAATACTTTTTCAAAATACTTTTAAATCTCACCAGCTGCAATTAGCTATGCAATAATTATTGCATGCTCCATTGCTCATGCACTAGGCTTCTTCCTAACTCAAACAAAGGAGCCTTTGAACAGAAGGTTTAAGACAAACAATGGCCAGTTAAACAGGCTGATAGTGGTTAGTCATTGTTACGGATGGATGAGCACCGCTGACCACGGCGGCGAAGTTAATTACAGGTGAATTTGATGTATGGTGTAGGGGAAGAGTTTACGGATCACATGTACAATAATTGTACACGTCTCTCTTACATATTTGTTTTATGAGACATCAAATTGACAGCATATAATTATGTTTGAAATCAGTTTGATGTTTGACACCACAATGGAAATGTCTATGCTGATAAAATGGGACATATAGGCTAGATGTTTATGAATAGGACAAAATTTAATGAGGATGGCATTAGATGTGTCTACTGGCTGGTGACAATTGGAACTTATGAGACCTTAAAACGGGCACAGAGTTTCATTATATTAATGGATCACAGACTACATAGGCCTACTTGACAATTACAGCATGCAGGAAGACACCTATAGTTGACCAGTGCTGGACCGCTGGTGTATTGTATTACTATCACAAGGGCCCCCATAACACAGACTTCGAAAATTTACTTAAAATTAGCCTAGAGGCTTTGCTGATGGGAAGAATTGTGACAGGACGTCTCAACATAGCAGATTTTCTAAGGTATGTATGTTGAGCTTGTGTTCAGCAGTGGAAATTTTTTATCCATCCCATTGGGCCAGATTACTGAACAAAACTTTATACATTTTAGTGATTTTAAATTTTGATAAATTACGCTGACCAATGACCATTTTTTTGCATAAATAGTAGGCTACCGATATTTTTCTATGCCATTAAATTATGTGTGCTTCTGTGGATCTTGATGTTAACGGACTCTGACTCGAACTTGGACCCCATCTATAGTGTCTTGGACTCGAACACCTTTGGACACAGACAATGTTTGTTTTTTTAAATCAAAATTCCATGTTAAGAATTTTTTGTCGCAATTTAATATGACTTGCTTATTTCTTATATAGTTTGGTAGTGAGTATTTTGTACTTAGTATTTTAAATACTTTTCCAAGTCAAGTATTTTATACTTGTATTTTAAATACTTTTGTAAAAAAGTATTTTTACTTGTATTTTAAATACTTTTGTGATCAAGTATTTTTACTTATACTCAAAATACTTTTTGAAAGTATTTTCCCCATCACTGCCGATGACACACAGATCACAAACAAAATTCAACATGAAAAGTTCTACAATTGATTATAATGGCCAGAGTGTCCATAAAGTAATCAATGTTCATTAAAACGACAAGCATGCACAAACAGTTACGGAAAAATTACTCTCGTCATTAACCCTTTACTTGTTCATTTTTCTCGTTAAGCCCGAGTTTTCAGCGGATATTCTCATGGCAAACGGGTAAAGGGTTAAAAGATCAAAACACTATATCTCTACTATCTAGATTCCTAACAACCTTCTTAAAAGTCTGGGTTATGTCAGAACTTTAGTATTTCGTAGTCCACTGACCCGTAGTTGTTGTGGACAGTGCCCCCTGTCCTTGGAGAATTCACCGATCCAAGTGACCTTGGTGAAGCCATTGCGTCACCCTGTTGGCGGGACGGTGACACTGAACCGCCCTCAAAGAAAGCCTTCTTCAGCGGATTATTGATAAAGTCGAACGAGACTCGTGAGCTGCTCTCCTTCGCATTGTCTGCAGTCTGTGTCTGAGAGCCGGATTCCGTCACCCCCGTTTTAGTGCTTGAATCTGCTTCCGCACCTCTTGCCGGTCGTTGGCCGTGAGCGTCTGCAAGCGCTTGGCTGGTTCCATGCTGATACAAAGGAGTGCTGAAACGAAACCGCATGCCTCAAACTGAAATGCTTTCAGCAACAATGGGATGCCATACAATAAAATACAACTGATATTTTATAATGCCCTGTTTACAAAGCTCAGAAGTGCACTTACGTATCATATTTACCAAAGTATCCACGGCACGAATTTGACCATGTAATGAAAATATCACAGAACAAGCTATTGGTTAGATATGATTAGAATTGAAAAGTGAGCACTGTGCTTCAATCAGAAGGGTAAACCAGAAGACCAAGTTTCTGAGGACCATTGCTGACAAAGGCTAGCACCTTTTTGAGGTTCTAAAAGCACTACATAAGTACCTGAATATATACACAAACAAAGGAGAGACTAAAATAATAGATGAAAATTGAACAGCTATCACATCATTGTGTGAAACTGCATGCAAAGAAACCACTATCAACTGGCTACATAGACTCTGCTGACCAGCTTTGCATGTGTTCAAGAACCTACAGTAGCCATGACAGTTACTGTAGACATGTTTCAAAACATCATGCTCACGTCCAAGTGTGTGAGTAGAGTAAAATATCTGAAGTCTACAGCCCACTCATAAACATCTGAGATAACCCTCAGGAAAATGTCTCAGATGAATGGTTTTTTCTGTAAACACTGACTGAATATTTGGCACTCTAAATAACGCAACAGTTAGAGTCTGCTGCACAAGCAGGTCTACTATGGAGCGCCTCTGAGTAGGTTTCTTGAAGAGGCACTATATAAATACTCGAAACAAATGAATGAATATGTATGTATTTATGCATACATAAACATAATTACCTACAAAGCATTATGAAATATTTCAATTAGTTTTACTTGATGCCCACCTCTGCTGCAGTGGCTGGTGATGAAATTCAAAAGTCAGATTCTGATGTTCAGGAATTGGAAACATTTGTTTTCTCGGCTCACCAGTCTTTGACAGCATCTCCTCCTCATTTGATGACCTGATGACACAAACTAATTATTGAATAGCAATAATAACAGACAACAACCGAAATGAAGACAATAAAAAATTTAAAAGTTTGGACTACTCTTACTTAAACAACCACTTTGGACCACTCTTACGGACAACCATTTTGACGCAACACAGCGCTCGTGAATAAGCTGGTGCTCCGCGCTTGGCTTTCGAGTAGCACTTTAGAAGTTTGGAGATTACGATTACGATTAAGAAATCTTTATGCAATAGGACGACACCACATAGCTGTCTGAGCAGAAGAAAACCTGTTTGTAATGGTACTTATGACGCAAAAAGTTTCATCATCATCCGTCAGAACATAACCAAAAACATCGTTTTAAAAGTTCTAGCAACACATAAGACTGACAAAAGCATCATAAACCTACATGAGCAGAACTCCATACCTCTTTGGAGAAGTCGACTCGCTGTCACGAATCCTCAGCGCAAATTGACGGCTTCGAGCGCGGTCAGAAGCAACAGAGACTTCTTCCAATGGTTCTTGTACGTTGTCAGACTTCACATTCGTCTCTTCAGTCAAGTTAGGAACGCTGTCTGGTTCCGATATGGCAGGTATCGACGTGCGAAGTCTTGGACTGGGCTTGATCGAAAGATTTTCAAGGGCATTGGCAATGTCGTTGGTGCTTAATCCTACTCCATCTTCACCGCTGCTCGTAGATACGATTTCAACGTCAGGTGAGAAGTGAGCGTGTCGTGGATCGCGTTTGTCGGCAGACGCACTGACGCTGTCAGTCAACGGGTTCGGTTTCCTCAGTCGCTCACAGTCCTACACACAGCAGCACAAAGCAACGAAGGTTACTCTACCCAGATGCCATAGATCATTGATTTTTATATAGAGCACCTAACACAGTAATCTACTCAGAAGCGCTTCCAGCACAACCACGACTAAATACAGCAGTTTTGAAGCTCCAAAGAAACATAGTGATGTGATCTCTAAGCGCCAGGTGGAGCGCAGCAGGGATCCATTCCAGGTTCTGCTACAGAAATGGAAGCCAGTGGAGTTACTGTACATTCCACTATCTTGCAGCGCTAACCAAATCAAGACCAAAAGAGCATCCTACATAAAAAAAACCATGATAACCACATCCTGTACAGGAAAAGGATTCAAACTCTGATTTATAAATGGTGATTTATAAACCGTGATTTTATAAAAAAAAATTAAAAAGCATGCTTGGGGCTGAAATCAAGACTGATGTAAGAGTAGCTTGATACAAAAATACTTGTGCCACAGTAAAATGTTCAAGTTTTCTTTTGTAAGAACTTCCTTCTCTGCATTCTTTAAATTCCAACACAAAATTCAGAAACGAAATGTATGTCCAATCCATTTTTCGTCTCCTTCAGTAACACTACACCAATTTGCAGCAAGTATATGAGCGCATACATCAACATTTATATAGCACCCTTACAATAACCTCACAAACAAGCAGGTAGTTACCTATTCATTCATTCACTTACCGCAATATATTCAGACAGGTGGTCGCGCATCTGCTCCAGTGAAAGCCGTCTTTCGTCCGCTGGTATACTCAATCCGTAATTCAGCATGATGTTGAACGGATCTTCAATGTGCTCACCAAGCTCAAGTTGGTGACCCCTCTCGACCAATTCCTGTGTAATTGTTTCCGCAGGGACATTGTGCCACGGCACCTGACCTGAAAAGCGTACACAAACAAATTCATCTCTAAATAATTTTCGTTTCTTAACTAAAGACTGTTCTTTCTAACCGTGCTGGGATTGGAAGCATCTCTGAGTAGTTTTTTGAACAGGCAGTATATAAATGTTTTATATGAATGAATAGGAATGCATTTGTGTAACTAGAGAAGATTTCAACTTGCAGTCTCTCTCATGCAACACATATCGAGAAATGTCTTTAAACACTTTTAAATCACAAATTTCTTCTTCTTATAAACTGAGCTTTGTTAGGTTTCTACTTCCACAGATGCCACTCATCGTATATACATGTAAAGTTGCATACATGTAACAAAAACGTGCAATAAACCAGATATAACTGTTTTCATTTCTTTTATCCTCTTTTACGCATATTAAAATGTACTTCAAAATTAAAATCCACAACACTACATTAACATCAATTTTCAAGTGCAAGAACAAATATTTAGGATCAAAGGGTCAAAGGTCAAGTCATATGGATCACACGAGGCTCAAAAGCAATTTATACAAAGTCTGCAAACTTGTAAGAAAAGTCTTGTACAAATCATTTACAAAATCTTACAAGTCTTATACATACCATTTAAGAACTCCCAAAGCACAGCACAGAGTCCGTACAGATCAGATTTCTCTGACGGTTGGAGTCCAGACAAAATCTCTGGGGCCAGCCAGTTGTAGGCAGCATTTAGGTACTTGTTTTCAAGTATGCCAGCATATATTTTGCTTCCACTAAAACAAAAACCGATATTTACAAAAAAAAATTGCCAATACGTGATCCAAACAAATGACAAAATCCTCTGGTTCATGAAATTGTTGGAAAACACCTTCAACTACGGAACACGGGCAGCGAATTCTGAATTCAGTTATCTTCAGGGTGATGACATACTTATAGAAAACACATAGAGCATGCAACTAAACACTCACAGAGTATTCTAAGAATTCATTTGAAGTCCTCCAAACTACAAAGTCAGGAACTAAGGGCCCATCCATATATTACATATGCAAATAAATCGTATTTTTACCCCTCCCTTGCTGAAATCTGTATATTTGTGGACCCCACACTCACACGTACAAATGAGCTCTACGATGCAATAGAATACAAGTGTAATATGATAATGCCCTCCTTACAATGCTCAGAAGTGCGCATTGAAGTTTGGTAACCATTAAAAGCTATATGTAGGTAGACTGGAAAGAGAAGGTTTTCAGGTTAGAGTGAAAAACAGTCTCGCCAAGAAAGTTACGAACATGAGGGAGAGAATTCCAGATGCAGGGACCAGCAAAAGTGAAAGAACGCCGGTCAAAGACAAGACGTGTACCAGGAAACTACATCCTTACATGGGCATGTTGCAGTATAATTCAAAATTTCAATAGCTGTAATTCATTAGTTTACCTTTCCACCATGTATTCAAAATTGGACAACTTTGCGAAATCCGGTCTGATGAGTTGAATGGAGTGCGACGAGATGTAGCAGTGAAAGAGATTCTGACGATGAAGATAGAGCAGAGCGTTTGACGTCTGCTGAAGAACGATCGCCGTGCTCAAACGAGTAAATGTCTCCATCTGAGTTTTGACAGAAAAATACATTATATAAATGTTTATTCTACTCAACAAATCAAATGTCTCTACCTAACTAACGCAAGAAAGCGTAAGTTAACAGAAAGAAAAGTATAAGCCCTCAGATCACCAGACCTTTTTTCTCTCTGACTGACAAAAGAAAATGTAGCATAAAGTTATAATAACATAACACAATCAGAATTGTGCACACCAATCTGTTATGAGTCTTAATGGGACATTGAAAAATTACAGAAGCTCAAGCCATCATGCTTCCTAAAGGGAAGAACGGGTCTTATATTGCACAATTTTGCACTATCATGATGCTTATGAATTCTTTTCTTGGAGGCAAACCTAAAAAAATATTGGCTTTTTATGCCACCCGAGATCAGATTGTAATCATAATCTTTTTAGATGAGTGGTGCTTTCATGTTACTTTCCTGACATACAACTGTTGGTAAGCCACTTGTCCAGCGATGCTCTGCAGAAGCTCAAGGTCGGTTCGTACCTGTGACCCTCTGGTTACAGGGTGCAGAACCTACTGCTACACACCGCATCTCATCATATGTATTCATAAAACATTTTCCACTTAAGTCATAATTTCCTGAATCCATATGCTAACATTGTTGGCAGCACACAACTGACTTGTGTGCTATAAGATTATGATAATCTAGAAATACGCATGCTGACCTTCTGATACAAGCAGCAGAAGAGCGATCCAAGTCCAACGCGTTCGTAGATAAGAACGAGTCCTTCAAGATTATTTATGCGACACGTTCCCATCAGCAGAAGAATCGACGGATGAGACAAACGCCTGAACACAACAATCAAACATAACAATAAGAATAACAATAAGAACAATACCATTTACAATTTAATCCATTAATGACATTGTCAGCCACAATTGATAGCATTTCTGAATATAACAGACATGAAAGTAAAAACCAATGCAAACAACCGTAAATAATGCTACAACCAAATACCAATTATATTGCAGTTCAGCAAACTTGGCCTCTGCATTTCTGCTGACAGCAGCTAATCTTAAATTTTTAACCAATCTCCCATAGTCTTCCACAAGCCAACTTAAATGAACTGGTCATCATATTCCCATTAAGTTGCAAAATTATGAAAGCAGCAGTGTCACCAGTTGTTGTCATTAACCAGAATGAGAAAATTGTCAAACTTACGACATGTATGCCAGTTCAGAAATGAGCAAATCCACATGACCGCCTTCACGTGGTTCCTTGTGAAGTCGTTTTGAAGTAACTGGTTCCTTATTCCACAGCATGCTGCAACAGGCATCACAGGAAAATGGTTCCAATACACAATACAGTCCCAGCAAATTCAATTCTTCATTCATTTATCATGCCCAACAACATCATCGATGACTCAGCAATGATTCAGCATACAAAATATATAATTAATGGGAAACAAAGGGCAGATAAAAAGGTCCCACTTACAGATTGATAATCAAATCAGATGGCATAGGCCTACACACAAAGCAATCTAACTGGAGCAGTAGTAGTACACTTAGCAATCAAATCTAAAGAGACAAACAGAGACAAACCAGGCAACAGATGAAACAAAACTGCTGCATGTCTCCACAAAATAAGTCTCTTTGAAACCTGTAAACAATTTTGGTTTGAAAAGAACATGTCCTTCATGTCATGTTATGATACAATTATAAACAATAGCACTCCAGTTATTGCAGTAATGGATGGATGGATGGATGAATCAAACTCTCAGTAATTGCCATGCCACAATTGCAAATGCTCTAGCAAATTTAATGACTAGCAGTGCATAAAGAAAATTGATCAGCCATGACATAACTATGCTTACCTCTCCATGACCATGAATGGTCCATTGTCATAAGTGTAACCATAGGGATCATGCCTAATTGAACCCTCTTGGACCATTGGAAGAGTGGCAACAGCACCAATTGATGTACCTTTCTCAATGCAGATCTGTTTAGAAGAAAAACTTTTATAAATAGACTTAGCAACAATTAAAGTGCTACCTATCCAGTGCAACCTATCACTGGTGCTATTATTCATGCATGCAATTTATCACACCAGTGAAACAGATAAGAAGCAGACAAACTCGTTAATTAACAAACTACCTACATGTAATTCGTTAATTCAAACATGCATTACACTGCATAAAATGACTACATGTTTAAACAAAAACAAGCTACAACAATTAACACTTTGACCACGTGGTACGTGTATTTCACGTACCATATTGAGTCATTTAACACAGCAAACCAGCGGCCAACGTGTTAACAGCAGAATACAAAGTCACTCACGTCCACACAGGTGACACAGTGTCTACACTGTGGGTCTACACAAGTCTACATATTGGCCTGTTTTTACAATATACACACATGTCCTTGCTTACCTGTCCAAAGCCATCAGAATGAACAGAAGTGGAACCGATTAATGACTTATTCCTCTGTCGCTTCAGTGCTGTCAATGACTTGCTTCCAACACTGCAAATCAAAATACTTATTATTTTACAAAGCTGAATGTTTTAACTTGTAATGACTACCAAAAGATGCTTGGTATATTATGCTATTGGCACTACAGAAGTGATAAGATTAGATTAAACTTATTTGTGACTGAAAATAACATCATCGTCAGTCAAGTAATGTAATAAAAGGTAAATAGAGAATCTCTCCACAACAAATTCTTCTACGCCAATCATACATACATTACATGTAAACAAAACAGTCAATGTCAAGTGCCTTGTAACAATCATGCATATAAAGTTGATCTGAACTTCTATCTAATAATCTGTTCTGCATGCAACAGCTAATCAAAATCTCTCAATCAGTCATAGTTTTAAATTATCCTCAGCACCCAAAATCAAAATTGCAGAAACCATTCGTTCGCACATACTCATCCCAAAAAATCAATAGGCAGGCATATAGTCATGTTTTTAGTTCAAGAAGGAGATCCATGAATAATAAAAAATACTGTTATAATATTATACTGGATGAATAGACAAAGGTTGAATTGACTACAGGTATGACATTGTACATCTTATTAACCCTTTCGCTACCGGAGGTAAAAAATTCCTGTGACCGGAGAAATATATGAAAATTCGACTTTTATCTTTTTCGACGGTGGTGATTATAATGAGCTATTTGTATGCTGCATTTTTACTGATAATCATAACGGTTATAAATGTAAAAACAAGAGTTATTCGTATTTTTCATTTATATAGCGCCTCTTCAAAGACAACTATTCAACTCAAAATAATAGAACCATACGATGTTATGGCAATAGTTCAAGTTTGCATTACGTGTCCACGATGCAGATGGCTAAACTCGTTTAGACAGCAACAGTCCTAAACGTATTTTCTATTTGTATAGCGCCTACTCATGAGAACTTCTCATATCAAAATAATGGAACTACTCAGAGATATGGCAATAGTTCAAGTGAACTATGTGGTCCAAAATTCAGGTGGCTAAATTCATTCAGATGACAACTGTTACAGTTCAAAGCATAGTTTCCAATTATATACCACCTCTACAAGAAAAGTTTCCTTAGTCCCAGTAGTGCACCTGGGTGTGCCAGCATAGGCGTACGATGCGGGGGGGAAGGGGGGCAAATGCCCCCCAAATTTCGGGTAAGTCTGGTTTTTCCGGCAAACACAGCCTCCGACGCCTAAAAAAGGTCGTGAACCTTTTTGCCAAATTTTTTTTTGGGGGGGGGGGGCAGAAGTTCAATCTTTACCCCCCCCTTCCCGCTGAAATCTCCCGTACGTCTTTGTGTGCCAGCGTTCAAAGCACGGTGTTATGCACCGACCTGGTTTGCTCGGACATGACGAACAAATTGTTTTCACGTCACGCCGAACTTCGTTCCCGGTACATACACGTTCGCCCGATTCATACCCCCCCCCCCCCAAAAAACCCGATTCATAACCAAAGTATGAGAATTATTGATCGTAGACAACATTAGGCATAATCTGGGATACCAAAAGCAACGTTATATCGTATACTGAGGTTATTAAACAGACGGCGCAGTACCGCCGGATATATCCGGCGTTGAGGGAATACGAATTATTTCCTCCGCCGGATATATCCGGCATCATAGGTATCGAATGGGTTAAATAAGATTTCTGCTGTGGTCTCATTTCTCATCTATAGGCTTAAGCACTGCCTCTACAGCTTGATCCTTAATTCAACAGCCCATATTATGATTTCATTTGTCACATAAGTTTCTGACCATGTCAGACCAGGGTGAGAAATGCCAGGGAATTAAAGGGGTTCTCAGGACCCATAGTAAAGACTTAATCACACACCCCAAATACACACACTCAGTATTTGTTTACAATACTCATACAGTGTCAGAACTATAAAACAGTGTTGTCTTACTGCGACTGAAAACTTGAGTTCAAAAGGTCAGGTCCAGACTGGCTCAGAGCTGTGCTACGCCGTTTCTCTATTAAATCCAGAACATTCTTGCGCTTCTTCGCATCAGCAAGCTTCCACGCCCAATCGCGAGCAGTGAAACCTCGTCGGTTGTGCAGCCGCAGGTCACCACCGGCCTGCACCAGCAGACTGAGAACACGGGCATTGCCGTTATTGGCTGCAGCATGGATTGGAGTATCACCTTCAAGATTTCTCCTGAAAATCAGTCAACCATTTATTCAGATTTATCTCCACAAGAAAATCACTCTAATCATTTTTTTATCAGACTAATGGTAATCAGCCAATCATATGAGGTTGCTTCACCATGTGCTTAAAAACTTAGCATCGCAAGTAGCTTCCAAAATATCTGCAACCAAAGCAACATATAGGCCTATGACACATATATACCTGCCTAGACTCTTAGAGTCACAGACACTTAACATCCAGCATAATCACCTTCAAATAACGCACCTTTCAAAGTCTGGTGTTTGCAAACCTGCGCGATTTTAAGTTTAGGAACAAGCTAATCTTTAGAAAAATAACCACAAGATAATCAAATAAGCTGTCACAACTGGTGGATCTCACATACAAATAGAATAAACCAATATTTGCATCAAAAGTTTACAGCCAGCACCATGTTCAACGTATCAAAGTTTCACGAAAACAATCAGAAGTCTAAAAAAGAAGCTAATCTTACTGATTAGGGTTGGCCCCATGCTTCAGCAGAAGCTCAGTTAAACCTTCATGACCCTCCATGCAAGAAATGTACAAGGCAGTCTGTCCTTTCTCATCCTGGTAATCCACATTCAAACCTACAAATATTACATATTAAATCATACCTTATAAACACTTAGCACACATCATGAAGCCTTTCAATGACTTTCTACAGCCATTTTTTTACAAAGTGAATTACACACAAAAAGCACTTAAACCAAGCTTTTCTATTAAAGTATGATTTTGACTACATTTCAGAAACCATGGTTGTCTGATATCTACCGGTAATTAAATCTGCACTGCAGTGTTGCAGATTTAATTCTAGACATTTTATGATAAAGTACTGAAAAACAAATAAGAGAAGTAACGAAGTATGGCCAAAATAAAAATAATAAAGAAATCATTTCAAACGATCTCTATAAAGATCAATTGCATCAACAGGTCTTACCAAACATAAGAATCTTCTTCACTTTCTTTCTGTCGCCTTGAAATGCCGCATCGTGATACGTTTTCGCAAGATCTTCCAAAGACGGCACATGACTCTCTCTCCGACTAGGCGAACGCTTCACTCGAGCAGAACGCATTGAAGTGCTTGGCATGATTTCTCTAGAAAAGTCAGACTTTCAAACTGTAAGCTATACAACCACATCCATCCATTCATACAGTAATGGTATCAATTTCATCAATTTCAAGCTATTAACTGAGATCCACTGCACCCACTTTTATTTCAAGCTGTAAAACACATATGAAGGTAATTCGGAGAGCTATAGATGTCATAAGACATGATCAATTTTGTACAGAACAAAATTGCCATAATTTCCCAACGGCAGTAAGTGCGTTACATTATTTTTTACATTTTCCATTTCAGGGGGGTGTGTTCAAACACCCAAAACACCCCCCTAGCTACGGCCTTGTTCACTGGATAAAAGATTTTACCACTGGCTTTCAAAATGAACAAATGAAAAGAAGAATAAATCAAACAAGTCGTGGGTGTAGTCACTACTGTAGTGCTCATTTCAGATTCAGATCAGTGCAGATTCTGTTTATTCAGAACGGTCCAAATAGTTTAAAACCAATGATTAAAATGCTTGGTTATTGTGACTGACGTCTCGGTAGATCGTAAACAGTATGGCTGCCAACGAATGCAATAAAATTAGAGCGCGACCTATCGACGATATCGCAACATGCATCCCAACATGCAAAGCGTGAGGGTCAGTTAGGGCTCAGGTTAGGCGTCGTGAGGGTCGGTTAGGGTTAGTTTTAGGGTTAGTGCAGTCATTCTGCTGACATTGAAGCCGAATTGATGAACAATGTCGTCGATAGGTCGCGCTCTAATTTTATTGCATTCGTTGGCAGCCATACTGTTTACGATCTACCGAGACGTCAGTCACAATAACCAAATGCTTTGTTTGTGATTGTCCGACTTGATTGATGGAAACGCACCGTACTGTATAAGCAATGTATGCTTAAAGGCCAATAGATTCCCAAATAATGCATGTGCCCTCCGAATAACAAGCAATTATTGCTTCCATGATCTGAGTTATGTTACAAAAATAGATCCATGGATTTTATGGTCAAAGTGCTAGTTTTCATTTGATATAGCTTCCCAATGTGACATTGCTTCTGGGTAACTTAGGAGACTCCAGAATGAAACATTTGCTTTCCTTTCCCGTTGTGTCAGTGTGTCCTGAGGTTATCCATGTAGCTTATCTGCAACTGTAATCCTGGCAAGGAAGCATATTTCCGAGTTAGGTTGTATAATTATGAATCTATAGGCCTAAGCACCATCATTATTATCTATTATCATTAAAGTGATTAAACTATCATTTTTTATAACGAACCTAAACAAAGATCGAATCTTGCACGAAAGATCGTAACAGAAAAGCTGGTAAAACTGTATTTTAGCGTATTTTATTCTCTCAAAATCGATATCATGTATTTTAGCGTATTTTATTATTTAGCGTATGTATTTACATATTTCGTTGATGAAATCGTTATAACGGTTCATATTTCTTTTGAAAAGTATACTGAAAGCTGGATTGGTGAAAACTTCTTGGTGAAATAGAAGCTGAATTGATGAGAAAACACTTGAGAAATGGAAGGTGGATTAAGGTATCTAATGGCTGACGTAGCAGCTGGATGGACAAAAATAACGCCCGAGATATGGAAACGGAACTGATGAAACGATTGCCTGAGAAATAGAAGTTGGATTGATCTAAATTATTTCCCTTAAATAGAGGCCGGTTGCTGAACAGATAATGAAATGAGAGCTTGGCTGATGACAAATAATTGTTATTTAACTAGAATCAGAATTGATGAAAAAAAATTGTTGCTGCAACAGAAGCTGGATTGCCGACAGTTATACATGCCAAATTAGAAGTCGGATTGATGAAAATACCTGCGGAAGTTCGAAAACGCACACAAACAATAAAATACGCTATTTATTTTGACCTAAGCGGTTTCGAATAAAATACGCTAAAATATAGTTTTACCGAAAAGCTTATTCATAGGCCTAATTATTACATCTTGAACAAATAAGACATAGGCTATTTTGAAGATAAGACAATCATAAGAGCGATAATGACGAAGATTTGCAAATAAAGTCCGGAAATTTATTTGCATTTGTAGATAGACTAAATTTATAATCAATTAACACATATAATTCATTCCTACAACACAACCAGCAAACAAGCGAAATTACAAAGCTAAATTCAAAATGTGGCAATGAAGAAAATAACTCATTAGAAGATGCAGAAAATTTGCAAATGCCCAACCACTCCTTCCTTCGTCCCAATTCGTTCAAATACAGCGTTTCACTAACAGCGCGAATATTTCAAAGACTGTGCCTACTATTGCAACATAAATCACAAATAATCATACATCACACTGAATTAAAATCGGGAGAAATGTCTCAAACTAAATAATTATAATTAAGGCTTCAAATCGATTACAAATCGCGCTCAAAATGTCGGCCAGCACTGAAACGCTGTCAAACCAAAAGATTTTGGTAAACCCTCATCTCTAACGGTTCGATTGATGTAGCGCTATAGTAGTTTTATTCCGAAGTTTAACGTCGCCAAAATTTAATGAAATCAAAGAAAGGTTGCTGATGATAATTCGGACCATTCGGTTATTTAAACATAATGCACAACAAAGCAACTAATCTCGTCGATGATTGAAGAGCGGAGGCTGAGAACGTTTGGCCATTTCGCACGTAGCGATGGCAGGCAAGACCATGCCAGAGCTCTGCGCGCCATGATTCGTGGCCCACCGAAGACCTGGAAGAGACCGGTTGGACGACCTAGACATACATGGACCCGGACGGTCGACGCAGACCTGAGACCGCTGGGCCTTGGACTAAACGCAGCTTGGAGATGTGCGCAGGACCGTACGTAGTGGTTGGCGGAGAATTGTGGAGAC
Source organism: Lumbricus rubellus (assembly GCA_945859605.1). NCBI lineage: Eukaryota > Metazoa > Annelida > Clitellata > Crassiclitellata > Lumbricidae > Lumbricus > Lumbricus rubellus. The sequence continues at coordinate 10,924,546 of OX243816.1, forward strand.
GGCTACGCTCCGGAGTGGGGCTCGCCATTGATGATGATGATGCACAACACCGTAAATTCCAATGTGAGAATTGCCAGAGGGGTTGGACCGAGTCTTTCTTAGGACACCACATTGACCACAATGCTGTCGCTGATGCACTTTCTCCTTGGATGCCTTCGCCACTTTAAAAGCAGGTGAGGTTAGCCTACTAGGCTATAGCCACGGCATTTGGAGATAGCCTACTTGGGTGCGAGTTGTTTTTGTTGGTTGTTGCGCTGCACCGAGACGTCTGGATCAAGTTCCAACATTTCCGGCGGCTACATGTTGTTAACGCACGCAATAAATTATATTATAGCCCATCCAGCTGTTGCAACATTCGAAGCTCATAACATATTATTCTGATATCAAAGTGTAGGCCTACATTTGCATGATGAGTCATGCGCGAGTTAGGCGGCGGCTTAGGCCACAACATGGGCGCCCGCAGGATTTTTTGCAGGGGGGTCGGTCAAGACCGTGAGACAATCAAGCTTTCCTAATTCATAAGTGTCCGACTTTTAGTCGTGGTCGGCACTTAGTTAATGGCTAAATCCCTTGAATATAGGCCGATAAGTAATAAGCTTACAGTTTATCTACCGGAAAAATCACAAATCCAAAAGAGGCTGGACAGACTTGTAATTGGTCACAGGCGCTCAATCAAAAGAAATTCGATGGGCAGAGGTCAAGATCTGGAGTGTCAGGCGAGGAGTAATACAGAAAGCTATGGTGGATGATGGTCAGAGTTGAAACGGTGTGGGAGGCAGAGAGATGTGAAAATCACAACTATAGACAGACTCTGGTGTCATCCATGAGTAGGCCTACAAGCAGGGGCGGATCCAGGAGGGCTTATCCGGCCATGGCTCCCCCATTTAGAATTCCCATGTATCGTGCCCCCCCATTTGGATTGAACATGCCGTGGAACAATGTATATATTGTACAATTTGCCCCCCCTACTTAGAAATGCCCACGCATTGCGGCCCCCCATTTGGAAATGGCATGATGACTAAAAAAAAGGTCATCAACTTTTTTGGCGGACAAAATGGTATTATTCTTTTCCCGAAAATTTGGCCGGATGACTAAAAAAAAAAAGTCATCAACTTTTTTGGCGGATACGAAAGAAAAATTTTCCAGACCCGGAAGGACAAAAATTTGTCCCATAGCTGCAGACCCAAGACCAACCAAGAATTTTTGCCCCCCCCCCCCGTCCAAAGTTTCTGTATCCGCCCTTGCCTACAAGAATGTGCGGGAGACTGGTTTTATGAGATCCTGCATCGTACTCGTGCTCTATATAGCTGGCTATACCTTGGAAAAGGAATAATAAGGCAGAAGGTGGGCAAAACTGTGCATGATGTGCTGATGGGTGGGGGGCTATATTAGACGTCGGCAGAAACAGAATGCTTGACCGTAGACCTAGGCCTACATCACATAGCCTAAAGGTTATCATACAATTGGGCCTTGATGGGAACCTCTGCATGCCTGTCGGTGTATCCAATAACCCGGATGACCCGTGTGGCTGAAGGGCTGACTCTTTAAATTTGCGTCTCCAGTTACATATATTTGGCTGAGTAACAACAGATTCAAGTGTTGCCCAGTAATGTAGAGACAACCAGAAGACACACAACAAAAGTCGGTGAAGAAAAATAGCACAATGACTGGTGGGCATTCTGTCCAGTTTTACCACTGTAATTTTTTCAGAAAGAGTGATTATCAATATTTTATCATGATTTCCAGGGGGGGTCACGCGACTCCCCCTTGACCTATGCTGCGGGCGCCCATGGGCCACAAATCAAACAGCGTTTCGAGTTGTAGCTAGGTTACGTCAAAAATATAGTCTGTCAGCTGCAAAAATCAGGGAATGGATCTATAGGCCTAGAGCACTCAGCGTAGCCTATAGGCCTAATGCATAAGCTTATATAGGCCTATAGGCCAAAACCTACATCATGGCCTAAACTCAAGCGAGTAGCCTGCGCTTGAACATGGGTTTGTTCAGTTAATGTTTGGTTAATTGTAACGCAGATTTTATACCTCACTGTAACTTCAGGCTATTCTAACCTGTGACAACAAATTAAGCTGAAACTTCCAATATTTCAATTTTGATTATTCAGGTAAGGCAATAATTAACGCTTGACTTAATTATAGGCCTAAGGCTAAGCCTAAAGCTGACATTCGTATTGATTGAACCCTCTCGAGCCTTCGTAGGTTAGGCCTAGGCCTACACGGGAAGTTCAAAATGGCGTGGCGCCCATCTTTAATAATGGACAGCGGCATGGGCGTCCGCAAGGGGCGCAAGTGCGCCTCCTGGATTTTTCGCATATAGTTACACATAAGTTTAGATTATTTGGTTCAATTGGTTGTGATTGTTACAACGTGGTTTTCAATGTAATTATCGATTCGTTCTACAAGTTGAACCCATATAATATCTTTCCTTGGGCGCATATATTATAACGTATGGTAGCCTATAGGTAGGCTACACTAGGATTCGGTGTCGCTAAACAGCAACAAGCCGTACGTGGTTTAGTCAGTGTGAGAATTGTGAAAAAATAACTGGGGGTTGGACCATTCACTTGAAATTGGGGTGTAAAAAACAGACTATACTATGGGCTCTAAAAAAGACTGGGGGGTTGAAACCCCCAATTAACCCTCTGACAATTCTCACCCTGGGTTGTTTAGTCAATCATCGCCATTCAGTTATAGAGTTGCATGCATGCAGTCAGTTAATCATATATGTATAATAACTATAGAGTCCAGTGTGGCTGCAGCAGAAAATGAGCAGATAGGCTATTTATTGTAATTCAATTATTGTAGGTTCGCAACATGCACGCTGCTGTTTCTGTCGATTATAAGAAGAGCTGAACTGTGTTGAATGTGTTGCTGTGGTTCTTTCAGTATGAGAATCGTAAGGGAAATATGGGGGGAGGGCTATGATCAACGTGCACATGAGTCAGTGTTTAATCTAGTCCCCACCCGCTGGGGGGGGAATTCGGGTTTCTGGGGGGGGGAGACAATCAAGCGTCCGAAGGACGCTCGTGAGGCGCGTAGCGCCGAGACCCGCAGGGGGAGGGGTATGGAGAGGGGGGATGTGCCCCCTCCCCATCAGAAACTTTTTGAATTTCCACATTGCAATGGTAGCATTTTAAGGTACCAACTTAGCAAAATACCTGTACTTTTTCAGAGCCCCATCAGAAACTTTTTGAATTTCCACATTGCAATGGTAGCATTCTAAGGTACCATCTTAACAAAATACCTGTACTTTTTCAGAGCCCCATCAGAAACTTTTTGAATTTCCACATTGCAATGGTAGCATTTTAAGGTACCATCTTAACAAAATACCTGTACTTTTTCAGAGCCCCATCAGAAACTTTTTGAATTTCCACATTGCAATGGTAGCATTTTAAGGTACCATCTTAACAAAATACCTGTACTTTTTCAGAGCCCCATCAGAAACTTTTTGAATTTCCACATTGCAATGGTAGCATTTTAAGGTACCATCTTAACAAAATACCTGTACTTTTTCAGAGCCCCATCAGAAACTTTTTGAATTTCCACATTGCAATGGTAGCATTTTAAGGTACCATCTTAACAAAATACCTGTACTTTTTCAGAGCCCCATCAGAAACTTTTTGAATTTCCACATTGCAATGGTAGCATTTTAAGGTACCATCTTAACAAAATACCTGTACTTTTTCAGAACCCCATCAGAAACTTTTTGAATTTCCACATTGCAATGGTAGCATTTTAAGGTACCATCTTAACAAAATACCTGTACTTTTTCAGAGCCCCATCAGAAACTTTTTGAATTTCCACATTGCAATGGTAGCATTTTAAGGTACCATCTTAACAAAATACCTGTACTTTTTCAGAGCCCCATCAGAAACTTTTTGAATTTCCACATTGCAATGGTAGCATTTTAAGGTACCATCTTAACAAAATACCTGTACTTTTTCAGAGCCCCATCAGAAACTTTTTGAATTTCCACATTGCAATGGTAGCATTTTAAGGTACCATCTTAACAAAATACCTGTACTTTTTCAGAGCCCCATCAGAAACTTTTTGAATTTCCACATTGCAATGGCAGCATTTTAAGGTGTCATCTTAACAAAATGCCTGTACACTTTTCAGTGCTTACAAGAGTGGACTTCAATAAATATAAGCAACACTTAATCTTTTACCCGTTTGCCCGAGAATATCCGCTGAAAACGGGCTTAAAATTTTTAAATGAACTGGTAAAGGGTTAGCAAATATTTTGGGGGTTATTTCCACACTTTAATGGTAGGCCTCCTCTTTTAAGGTGCCATTTTAGCAAAATAACTCCATTAGACTATTCAGTACTGATAAAAAAAAGTGTTTTAGGATCTAATATAATATATGATTATAATTACAATAAAAATATCTTTATGTATCGAGTTCAGCAGCTCAGTTCTCCTGTTGCTGAGTTTTTTGATGAATAAATGCAGACATAAATATACTAGTAGCCTATATAAGCTGACTTTTCAGCACTATATCAGTTTAACCCTGTTTCCCAAGATGGTCCTGAATTGCTGACCAGGACATACTTTCTGAAATCATATTTAATGGTAAACAAACCAACCAAGAACTAATAAACTACCGGTGCCAAATTCAAGAAACCATGTGTAGTAATGATGTTGTTTTTAGGTTTTACTATATATATGTTCAAATAATAGGACCAAACATTTTGAAATTTTAGGCCTACAGTTAAAAATTTGAAGGATACCACTGGTGAGAAGCCATTCAGTTGTACAAAAGTAGTATTTGTACAAATATTAGCAGTAAGTTATTCTCTTTTTAGCAGGATTGTGTCATATATTATAATAGTAAATAATAACATTATAACCATTGACCATATAATAATAAATAATATTACAGTATATTATAACAATTCACGTAATACGATGATGTAAACAGCAACTAAAACTATAAGCATTTTGTCAAATTTTCTGGAGGGGATGTTATATCTGTTTTTAGTTGTGCAAAAATAGTGTTTATACAAATATATACAGTAAGTTATATATAGGGAGGGGATGTTATATCTGTTTTTAGTTGTGCAAAAATAGTGTTTATACAAATATATACAGTAAGTTATACTAATTGCAACATGATAGTATCATATATAATAATAGTAAACAATAAATAATAATCATATAATAGTAAATAACATCACGGTATATTATAACACTTCATATAAAACAACGATGAAAATAGTAACTAAAAAGCAATATCATTTTGTCAAATTTTTCTGGGGGGGGGAAATGTCAATCCTGGGGGTGGGGGAACTTTCCCCCCCCCCCAGAGACGTCTAGATTAAACACTGCACATGAGTTATGGTGTGAAAAAGAAAACCATAGCCTAGGCTATAGCCGCTATAGCCTACAATGAGACCCTGAGAAAGACTATTGGTTGAACCCCCTCAACTCCCACGACAATTCTCACCCTGGGTTCTTCTCATTGAAACAGCTAGACTAAGTGTAGCCTACCGGTAGGCTAACTGTGCATCGTCGGTGGCGCCGGGAGAGAGGGCGCATACCGATCATGGCTTAAGGTGTGACTGAAGTCATGAACGGCGTCCACGCACTTATTTTTAGATCTGAAAGCCACCCTGCCACTTATAATTAGGCAAGCAGTCTGGAGTGGTAGCCTAGGGCTCCCGTAAGGAGCGTCCGAGCACTTCTTTTTCTACACTTTAAGTATAGCCTAAGCTTAGGCTACTGCCGTTACTGTCATATAGGCACATATATATATATATATATATTCATAATGGATGATGATTTTGTCCTTGCATATAGCGTAAGAGTGTCAAAGACCAGTGGCGTAGCAATAGGTTGTGCAGGTTGTGCAGTGCACAAGGGCCCCCGGCTGTCAGGGGCCCCCTGGGGTCAGAGTCAATTTTTTACTTAAGGATATTGAGAATGTATTCAGACCTAAGCTTACATGTACGCTTAATAGACTTAATAATTTTTTGGGTTTTAGTCGGATTGTCCAAACAACCTTGCTGTAGAAGGGCCCCCGCAGTCACAGCCAATTTTTACTTTAAGAATATTCAGAATGTATTCAAATTATCAAATCCACACATAAGCTTACAACGGTGTGCAGGAATGGATTGTGCAGACGGGTTACAGAATATTGAATTCAGTTTGATCAATGCTGAGGCGGTGGTGGCTTTGGATATATCGACACCGAGCAGAGATGCACTTCGGAAACTATGGTGGTATGCCAGTTACTTTACAAAAGAATTCTGGAACGAAGGCATCTCATTTATTTTTTGTGCAAGGGAATTCACCTAAAAGTAGGCCTATAGCCTACGCCCAAGCGAACATTTCAGCATTTTCGAATTTTGTAATTCTTCTTTTAGACTTAGGCGACCGTAGTTACCCAAACTTGAGTCGCTTCACATTATACCAATTTATTAAATGGTTTCTTTTTAGTCAAATAACCCAACTGTTTGATAGAATTTCAGTGTGGATGCTTATAATTCATAGGGCCTACTGCAAGAGAGGAAACGATGTTTACATTTCGTTCAGTAGGGCATACTCTGACAGTCTGAAGAAATAGAAAATGTTTTATGTGCCAAACTGGAGAAAATAATAAAAAAATTAAATAAGTTAATTTTAAAATTTAAGTTCGAGTGCGAGCTAGGCCTATGCAAAGAGTCTATCGCAAAAAACCAGGCGCTTCTGCACAGCCTTATTGTTTGAAATCTTGAGGTTCAAGCATTGAAGGGGCCCACCACGAAATCCGTGCACAAGGGCCCCCAAAAACCTTGCTACGCCACTGTCAAAGACGGTCAACTGCCTCCACTGAATATTCTGATGATTTTACTGTTGTTTTTGCGTTTTCCTTTTGTACATTTTGTAGACAGCGAAACTCACAACTTAAGCAGACTGCGTCTCCGAGAATGGCTGTGTCGGCTCAGAGGGCAGTTGACGACATTTTGGAATGTCCGATATGTATCGAGACGATGAACGACTCCAGAGCTCTTCCTTGCATGCACACATTCTGCCTTAAGTGCATTCAGAAATATGGAAGCGAAAACACACATGATAACCAAATCAGTTGTCCGGTTTGTAGAAACACCTGTCGAGTTCCAGCTGGAGGATTTGAGGAGTTACGGAAGAATCTTCTTCTGGAGAAACTGCTGGAAATTCGGGCTCTAATGGTGGAAACAACACGGCTTTGTCAAACACTACGTCATGATAATTGGCAAGGGAACAGTTCTCCACTTGCAAGTAGCTACTGTGCTGAATGTCAATGCTACATGTGCAATGATTGTTTGAAGGTACATGCTCAACTAAGTGGAACTGGCTCTCATCATGTATTGACGATTGGTTGCTCTGATCAACATCCTGAGAGGCCACTTGAGTTCTATTGCAAAACTTGTAATATGCCAATATGTGACGCCTGTTCATCCTCAAAGCACAGAGAGCACAAGTGCAGCTCTTTGAGTGCCTACGTGAGCTCACTTCAGAGCAAAATAAAATTATTCAAGTCACAGATCTCTGACAAAGAAACTCTGGTACGTGAAAACCAAATGTTAAAATCACAGATTGCTCACGGAGAAGCTCTGGTACGTGAAAACCAAATGCTAAAATCACAGATTGCTTACGGAGAAGCTCTGGTACGTGAAAACCAAATGCTAAAATCACAAATTGCTTACGGAGAAGCTCTGGTACGTGAAAACCAAATGCTAAAATCACAGATTGGTCACGGAGAAGCTCAGCTGGTACGTGGAAACCAAATGTTAAAGTCGCAGATTGCTCACGGAGCAGCTCTGGAATGTGAAAATAAAACACTGAAGTCAAAAATCGATGATAATATCAAGAAAACGGCACACGAAACCAAAATCACAAAAGCAAAATCGGATCAAATAAGACAACTGGAATCAGCAAATGAAAAGCTGAAGTCGAGAATTGCTAAATTTGAACACGAAATTGAAATTTCGAAAGCGAAAGAGGTTTTTGCAGGAAAGCTACAGAATGAAATAGCAATGGAAAAGGTCCATGGCGATATATCGTTCCATATAGCCTAGGCCTAATGAGTACAGTAATATTTTTGATAGGCCTAGTAACTTTGATTAAAAGCGTTCTTTGCTTTTTAAAGTTTATTTAAAAACCACGGAGCAACTGAAAAGGTGGATGGCGATAGCATATAATTATTGCTCGATCGATTGTTATTATTATTATGACTTTCTCATGAGCAGCTGGGGATGGACAAATTAATGGGCACAACAAAATTAAGCAATTGAATTATAAATATGCCAATTGCCATAAGATGCTATTGAATTACAAATTAGCCTGCAATTAGGCCTACTAGATAAATTGGCTGGATATTACAAATTATAAATCACGTAATTTCTGTTGCATCAAATAAAAATTACTTAGAGGCTTACATCATTATAGAATAACAAATAGGTCCTATAACCTATGCTGGTACCACGTGCCGTACCAATTAGGCAGGAATGGCATGCCTTTCCCCATTCTTTGTGTTTATAGGCCTGTAATTGTGCCAGAAAATGTCTACTTAATATTCTATCGACTGTTCACGCAAGTTTATTATCTGATGCAGCTGCTGTAGACCTATATGTTAGGCCTTGCAGTCATTATATGCCTGCAAAACTAAAGAGCCTCGATCTCCACTGTGCAGACGAAAGCAGGGCAGCATTAGATTGTAGCCTATAAATAACTTCTTATTAATTCAGTTGGATAACATGCTTTAATTAATGAGACTGCTTTTTATACTTGACCTAGGTCGAGAGCACCTCCGAGTAGTGATCTTGAAGGTATGCTAGGCTATACAAATTTTTACTGCTTGATGTTTGAAACCTTTGCTCAGAAGAACGAAGCCTAACTTGGCAACTAAAGAAATTTGTTAGAAAAGAATAGGAGGTTCGAATGGTTCTCTTCAATGGATATTGAGTTGCAATCATCAGACATGCATGTTGAGACATTCACCCAAATCATATATAGGCCCTAACTTCATTCAAAATCACCATTTATCACAGAATTCGCAAAAGTCTATTCCACATAAATAAGTGCAGTGCAACAGGGACCAATGGCTTCAAAAGCCTGACAAGAACTGATTTCATTGTAATCACACTTCATCTCTGTTGTTCCACGAAACTTAATCAAAATGGAGAATGAGTACAATTACATGCAGCTACTAATAGCTACCATTGAGCAAAAATCACATCATCATGGTCTTAAAGTGTCTGTAAAGTGCTGGTTTACATGAACTTCGAACTCTTGCACCCAGGCTGGAGGAAACTCTAAATCACACATAGGACAGATTTTACGATCATCTGGACGTTTGATCGTATCTGCAAGATGCTCCGACACATGCATTTCAAACTCTGGCTGTGTGCAGTTCAGTTCAAAATACTTGTTGCATACTGGGCAGACTTTCTGATGTGACTGCAGATGGTCTCTAACGATTCGCACCGAAGTTCCCACAGGAAACGTCAAGAAACACAGTTTACACGTTCCCCTCGATTGCACAACACCATCGTTGTTGTCACCAAACCTAAAATAAAATAGCAAAATAAAAACATACAAACTAGATAAATAAACTGCAATTTAAATCAATGGCGTAAACACCAATTTAATCAATTCAACGATGCACAGACATTTTATTCCTCGTGATTCAAGCAATATCTATCGCCGCGCATCTTTCTTTTGGTATTAAAGCAAGCAGGTGGAAAAAGAAGTTTGATGGTCCACATACTGATTAGTGGAACAAGAATCAGTCTTCACTTTGTTGACAGAGAATTCCTTCTGGATATCTCCGCCTTCAGCAGTTGTTCCTGTCAAATCTTCCATGTCATCGGCTGCTAATTCAGCGCTTGCCTGCAGTGAAGAAACAGCAATATTATCAAAACCACTTTCAAAAGACATTCAGAGAAATTCTCAGCCATTGAGGTAAAGATTACTGTAGTATCAACACATATTTTAGAGCCATAAACACATATTTTAGAGTCATAAAGTCCCCAATGTGATGTAATGTTATTAAGACAATTTCTATAGCATCGTTGATAGCAGAAGCTACTTCTAGGATGCAAATGCAGACGCAGTGCAGGCACCAGCTACAGTTTGACACAAGTTTTGTTTTGCTACACAAAAACCACTACAGGCATTTTACTATAGGACTGAAATTTACGCCACTTATAGTTCAGCGCAATTTATATATAAATAGTAAATACCTTATACTTAAGTGGAAATAACATCTTAGGCAATTATACCAATTTTATAATACTAAAGATGTAAGTGGCTTTTACAAAATTCAGTCACTAACTCTTTCCATTAATTAATGTTAATTTCTGCATTAAACAATTCATCAGATTGTACCTCTATGTTTTCAATCGCCTTCCTCTTCTTAGTGATTTCATCCGACTTTTTGCTACAACGTTTTGTCAGTTCGTCGATGGTCAACTTCATGACGTCCAACATACTCAGGTTGGACGAATGGTCCGTTTTCAACAGCTCAAACTCCTAAAATATAAACCAAGAACTAAACACTAATAACAACACACTTAGGTAATGAAATGAGCGGTTCACGACAACTAGATTCATCACCAACTTATAATTTTAAAATGCTGATGCAGCAAAAAATTAGAAACCAACAAGGTTTCGTCTTAATTTTTTCAGCTTCCATCAAAACCTTTTCAAAACAATTTCTCTAAAGGCATATGTGAAAAATATTTTGATAGATTAAAACATTACTGGAAAGCTATGAGAATTCAACCGGGGGTGGAGCGGTAGCGCATTGGATGACACACTGGCGTGGAGATCAATGGAGCTGAGTTCAATTCACAAAGCCCCCCTCCCCATATACTAGGATTGACTACTTTGTAGGCTGATATTAGCACCCTTGTAATGCAGGCTGTCTGTTATGTTAGTATCAAGATTGATGTTCATAAGATAACTATCGTATACTGAAACTGGTTACGGTCTGTCAACTGGATTGTTGAATAAAGAAAATTATTCTAAAATTAAGAATGGCCTATATGCATCAAGATAGACAATTAACCAGTTTAAGTGATTAACCAGCTTAAACTAATGATGGTGTCAAGAGACAGAATGTCATAAAAAAACATGCAACTTTGCAGAAAATGCCGTACCTCAGTCTTCTGACACAACTGCTTCTGCATATCTTCGACAGTAGCAATAAACTGCATCTCCTTCTCCTTGTAAATCAACTCTCTCTCATTGCATTTTAACAGTGCTTTCTGAAAATCAATTTCATCCGAAACATTTTTATGTCTACTCATGCTGAAAAAAAATCATGGACTTTGATTTCTGCACAGAACTAAATGGAGACAAAACAGATGGTAGCATTTGCCAAAAACACTTAATCTTTTAACAACAAGAGGTTCAGAGGTCTTTGTGTTGGAAACACATCTCAAATATCTGATAACTGCGAATAATTTACAAGATGATAAACTAAACAGATGACAGAAAGGAGTAACGAACAGATAAGTTAATATCAATTTTAAAAGTCTGCACAAAACGGAATGGAATCAGATGATCAGGAAACCAACTACAAATCAATTTCAATGTCGTAGAGAACGTCGGCAACTTACGTTGAGGTGTTCCTCTCTTTCACTAAACGATTTCTCCGTTGAAATCTGCCTCTCTTTTCCATCAGACAGTTCAGATTTCAGGCGATCAATATCCTCTGTCAACTGGCTCGACAAATCCTAAACCAAAATATCACAATATACAATTGCACAGTGTTGATAGTTTCTGTTAACTGATTTTGCACAGTCATAGCGAAGGAACTGGCACACCTCTCTCTTTCATTCATCCAAGCTTCAGACTGGAGCTTCTCTCGAGTATGGAAGAGGCAGTTTTGCATAACAGTTAAGTTATCATGAGAGAATGACCTTCTCTATCTAGTCTGACTTTAACTCAGTTTTCTAAAAAAAATTATTTTTGTTCAAGTAAATTCATGTAAGCCATGTCTTCCAAAAACATCTCTATACTTGGTTCATAGAAGGCAAGTTGGTTATGAGACAGTTAAGTTATCATGAGAGAATGACCTTCTCTATCTAGTCTGACTTTAACTCAGTTTTCTAAAAAAAATTATTTTTGTTCAAGTAAATTCATGTAAGCCATGTCTTCCAAAAACATCTCTATACTTGGTTCATAGAAGGCAAGTTGGTTATGAAAATTTAAACTGTGAATGACATACGAAATTATTTGATCGGCATGAATAATGGCCGTTGTTTATAAGGTAAACTAAAATCAAAACTGCATTAACCAGCTCAACTGAAACATCGTCCATAATGCAAACCATCAGCCAACATCACAGTCTCGAACAATCATAGATCGTGGTTTTCAGTTCTAAAGGACAACACATGTCACTATCAACGTCCACAACTTAGTCCTTCTTCCACGAGGTCATTTTTCAAAACATTATTGACGAAAAGAGTTTTGTTCAGACGCACCTCACTCTCCTTTAGTTTTGACCGAAGCTGATTGACTTCTGACCCGAGATCCTTCAACTGGGAATCCCTTTCCACCAGAAGTGTCTTTGTCTCCATTAACTCTCCAGTAATCCTTTCCACCTCGTCTTTTGCGATCACAAGCTGCAGTCAACAGATCATCATTGTCATTCAATAACAACTGATTAAACAAGGAAGTGTAGCGGTTAGAGTACTGGAAAATCGACCGAGCGGTCAGGGCTGAAACCCCCAGAACAGAAATTTATCTTGAGATTACTGCACCTCCTGCACCTTCCCCATGCAGCCCAGTCACAGAGTACACTAACCTACACTGTTGATAGGAAGATCGGACGATGAGGGAGAGGATTGGTCACTACCTTATATGCAATGGCAAAGAAATGAAATCGCTAACACGTCATACTCATGGCTGCCACTCAGAGCTGAGTTTAATAGACTGCTCTTCTTCTTCTTCTTCTCCTTTGTAAGAATGTTGTTGACGTAGACAGCAGACAAAGAAAATGAATAAATAAATAAATAACTGCTTAGAAGACGAACCTGGTCACTGCATGGCTGGCAGAGTTGCTGAGTTGCTGTTGGTTGTTTGAATGAACCCGCGTTTGGCTCATGGTCGCTGGCAATTTTATACTGAAGCGTCACTGTTTCCGCAACGCCATGCGACTCAGAGATGTCACGAAACATCGCTTTTGAAGAGTCAGACGTCAGTGAACCATTCATTGTCGCATGTTCAACTTCAGCTCTAAAAAAGAACATACAATCCATCCATTTTCTACAACTGTTCACAAAATTTATTAAATTTACTAGGGAATTAAATCTCAGCAATTTATCTGCTGTCAACTGCTCAATTTTCAACACATAAATTATATGAAAATGCTGCTTAGAAGAAGGCAGAATCAAGTTTTTAAAAAACACATATCCCATGACAAAACGTAATGTCATAGCAGTGAAATATCCAACTTATACTCTGAGGAAACCAGTGGATATACCTGGTACTCAATTTTAGTTCTAATGTAAAATTTCACTTTAGAAAACTGGAACAACAAAGAAAAACAAAATACATGATTAGAATCATTCTTAAACAGGTTGTTTTTTGCCTGCACTTCATTTATTGGAAATTTTGACTATAAACAAGGAAGAAATCATAAAAACCAGGGCATAGGACCAATGACAGAGCAAAATCGCTCATTATTTTTTTTACAGAAGTTCTTTAATATAATGAGAATTCTAATTAACTCTTTAGAATTAGAATTAGAAAAATGCACAAATGCAGTCACAATAACCCTAATTTATTAACAATTATAATGATTCATTCAATTACAGCTTAGCACAAGTTGAACTGCTGCTTAAAATCACTGCTTAAAAACAAGAAAGCAATGCTGACAACCTAATATGAAACAATCTCCTCACAGCTGAGATGACATCAGTGTTGCCACCGAAGTTTCAGAGATAAACCAGATTTCCTTCTGAAAACCCACAGGAAAACCCATGCTATTTATATAAGCGATTTTCGATCTTTTAATACTTGCCATGCATGCAGTCAAGAAGACGCACACAAAGAGAATGTCAAGTTGTCAACAAAACAAAGTCAATGACGATTTTTTATTGGACAATGCAACTTATGCAGGACAAGTAAATGCTGCTTGCATTTTCACTTTCATAAAACCGTCTTATATATGTATGCATATTGTGAGATCATAAGTAGGCTATGAGATCTTGTGAGATCATAATTATACATATAAAATTATACTTATATTTATCTATAATGATCTCACAAGATATATATATATATATATATATATATATATATATATATATATATATGTATAATCTCACAAGTAAGCTGCCTAAGTTTGTTCTGATTATGGCTTGGCTTTGTGTGTTGCAGCAGAGTATTATTATTGATTAGTAATCTGATGTTAACCGGTAATAACCATACCCACCATAACCATAATAATGTTTATTGAGCCAAAAAGTAACCTGGGCTGCCTGGCCCATACAAAATAGCATGACGTCAAATCACACCATGCGTCAAACTAAGCAAACAAATCACTTGGTCACAAAAGGGAAACCCAGAAGGGACTGGAGAGTTCGGCTGGTTAGGGCCAACCAGAGCCTTCTATTTGGAGAGTTAGGCATTCAATGGTAAAGGGAAACTCGTGGTTAAAATCCATGGCCTCCATTTTAGTTCAAGAAGTGTCGCTTCCGGTTGTTTATGCCGATTTATCGTTTCAATAACTCCCAGATATTAATCAAATTGCTGAAGAAGGTTTTGCTTACGGTAAGACTTATATATTCTTCAAATTAGCTGCATTTTTTGCAGGCACAAAAATTTGCAAATTATACTACGTTGTTGTTTTAACAGGTATGCTAGGCATGGTGTCTATCGGACTCCCCAAGAAGATTTACAGCAACCGTTGAAAATGCCAAATAGACCCAACCCGAAATCAATGTTTTCATTTGTCCAGTGTTGTGTCTATTATGAATTAGTCTTTACAAGACTCCGACCAAATTTGTTACGCGGATGAATTGATTGAGGATGGATGTAAAGTTAGTAGGGTTTAGTGTGACTGGACGGTCATGGACGTAGGGCATTAGTCCCCCGGTCAAAATACTCCGGACAAAATTCCTCGGTAACCCGAAGACCATGTAAACAACATGGCCGCCCAAGAAATCCGTAAAATAGAGCGCTGCGGCCTTAGCTTCGAATTTCACATTTACTCCTATTTACTGGATATTTCCCTCATTTATAATCTATTTACCTAACAGTTTTACTTAGGTCTTGTGTTGATTATTTACTTACCGAGCGAACTTTTAAGTGGATTCGCTTTTGGATTTTCAACCAGTGAAGTGACTTGAGGATGGGATGATGTGATGATGTCTGACTGTTTTGGTGACTGTTATTTACAATTGACTTTTAACAACAGCAAAAGGCCATTTGACATGCTATTCAATTCAAGAACTTTAGGAATGTTGGCCTACTAATTGCTAACTTCTTTGTATTATAGTGTTGTTTGTCCAGGGAATAAAAACTTTTTTCTGACAAAATAGATATTTTATGCGCAAACATTGAAATGAACAGTTGTCCAAATAGAAGGCTCTGTCTTAAACGCTAGGTGACGCGCTGCTGCGGAATGCATGGATCTTCCGGAGCGGAGTCTGCATTTTTCTCCAACATGTCGATGTTTTAACAGGATGTCTGTGCCTGACGTTTATTGGCCTGAATTTATGTTTTTACGTTACATTTTAACAAAACTTATACCTCGATTATCTCATAAAGATTTTATCAAAAACCTAGATACTCGAGATAATTCTCAGGCAACGATTTGTCTATATTTTGACATAAAGCCTTTTCTGTCAAATCTGTAAAAACTGTTTTATTTTACACAGGTGAAAAGAATGGTTGGCTGCAGCGCCCCAAACTGCAGCAACAGGTCGGAGAAAGGCATAAGACATTTTCCTTTTCCAGCTGATAAAGATCGTAGAAAAAGATGGCTGATAAATTGCCTAAGAGATCAATGGATTCCAACTTCCACAAGTCGTCTTTGTGAACAGCATTTCGACTCCAGTCAGTTCGAGATGAAACGCTTGGATGGCTGGAGAAAACTAAAGCAAAATGCCGTTCCCACACAATCCATAATCAGCGTCACTGAGCATCTCCTTGCATCTGGTTACCAATTCGTCCTCACGTCTCGCTTGACATCTGACTGCATTGAGAACTTGTTTTCCTGTGTACGCACAAACAACCCAGTTCCATCTCCACTGGAGTTTAAAAACAAACTGCGGCTTCTGTCTGCTTCACAGTTTCTTCGGATAAAACCATCCTCCAGCTACAACATCAGCGACAGTGCCTATGTTGCTGATTTTGTATCGGTGAGCAAGGCTGCACATTCTGATGCTGATAATGAACTTCCTGAAGTGTTGTCATTTACGGATATCACCAAATCCCTCTCAAATGCAGACCTCGCTTCACTTTACTATCTAGCAGGATACATTGTCTCGCGTGTTCTGAAGTCAAACAGAACCTGCAAAACATGCATTCCCGCTATTAAGTGTGAAGACAACGCTTTTGTTGGGGATCATGCTTTGCTGTTAAAGTTGAAGGCCTACAGGGATGGGTGTTTAGTTTCATGTAGCCCTCAGGTTTTTGAAATGTTACAGAAGGCAGAGAAGATTTTCCGCTCGGTGAACTTCAATCTTCTGCATCACAAGAAGAATGTGCGCAAACTCTTGTCAATCGAAATTCAGGATACTTGTGCAGATGTTCTCTTGCCGACGTGTCATAACGTAAAGCATGTGATTATTAATCGATTTGTTACACTTCGCTTACGTATTTGGGCCAAGGATCAGCGGGCATTGCTGAAAGAACATGCAAAGAGAGAGGGAAATGGTGAACTTGGCAGTAAAAGTATGGCGATGCGAATGGCTGTAAGCAAATTCAAGTAAATCAACAGATTTAAGAAAGAAACATTTAGTACAGTTGTGTAAATTTCAGAGATGGTGTCCTTGGAACATATAATCTTTGTCGACTATTGTTTTGAAGTGCTTGTCCTAGAGACAAAAATAGTTGAACTTGAGAATACTTTTTTCTTAGAATGCAAAGATACTGGAAATGAACAGGCTGATAGGCTTTTTTACATGTGTTCTTATCGATTATGAGTTAGTTGGCAACTGGTGGGTTTGACATTTTCACAGTTCACATTTGTAAATATTTCTCACGATAGGAAAGTAATTATATGGTTGCTATAGGCTTCATTTGTAAACAAATCTTCGTGTTCTTGCGAAGTTGCGGTTGCCTTGTGCACTTCTGTCCTAATCATTTTAAGTATAGCTGTTCATTTGTGCCAGAGTTACAACAATGTCTAATTGTTGTTGACTGTTTTCTCATTTCTTTTACTTCTGGAAGTAAAGAGGAAATAGTATAAATTATTGATGTTGCTTTTACTTTAATGCATTGCTTCACAACCAGGGTGCTTTGACATCTAACGGTGTTGTTAACTTTATTGGTCAAATCGTAAACCACAGTTGTAAATCGAAATGTAAACATGCAGGTTTTTCTATAGCAACCGAAAATTGTATGTCTTAGACCCTGCTCAGTTTTCAATGAAGTTCATTCCAAAAATATATATAGCATCCCTTCAAGAAAGATACTCAGAGGCGCTCCAAACACAGCCATGGCTAAGAAGGTCTTGAGCAACTGGTAGAATACAGGCAAATTATTTCGAGGTAATGCACTTTGCTAGCGGGAGATTGTTCTAAGTGAATGGGCTGCCTGAAGAGCAATTCCAAGGGGCCAGGAGTCAAGGGCGGATACAGGAACTTTGAATGGGGGGCCCAAAAAAATTCTAGGTCAAATGGGGGGGCACAATACATAGACATTTCTTATTAGGGGGGGGCAAAATATGCAATATATACATTGTTCCACAGCATCTTCAATCCAAATGGGGGGAGCCACGATACATGGGCATTCCTAAATGGAGGGGGCATGGCTGGATAAGCCCCCTTGAATCCGCCCCTGCCAGGAGCTCCCCCATTTGCCAAAGGGCGTAGCGCTCGCCGTGAGGTTTAGTCGAAGATCAGATAGGAAGGACGTAGCACAACCGTGAGACACTGCCAGACAAGTGCTGTAGGAGATGCGCTACGATGCTGGGAGGCAATACGCATTTAAGCAGAAACTGAAGTCATATTTTGGAATATGGCCAATAAGCTGAACAGCAAGAACCGAGCAGTGATCGTGAGTTGGCCATTTTTAGGTTCCCGTGGAAGGACCATGCTAAACCTATATTTGCCAGAATTAAGCCAGCATCGAGAATTGATAAGCCCACTTTTAAGCCAAGGAGCATCATGCCAATTGGGCCCGTAAGGCGCGCTATTCTGGCAAAGCACCAGCTTATTTACAAGCGTTGCTTTGTGTCATAGGTTGTCCAAAGAATGATTTAGGCTGCAGTCCAAGTCCCGTTACCGCAGAGGAAGCAGAGCAGCTGCTACGGCTGCTCTCATCGAGAATAGCCTACTCGTCCAGTTTAACAAATAATAGGCCTGCATAGCTTACACATGTGGCAGCTGAATTAAATTTCCTTTCCTACGGATAGGAGTAATTAATTTTAGTCCAGAGTAGGCTACCAATACAACAAAAGTGACAAATCTGATACTAAGTGAATTAGGAAGCACGCATCATTGCTAGTTGTTACGTACTTACTCAATCACACCGGTGGAACTAAAATGGAGCCCATGTCAGCTGACCAATCAAAATGCAGGGATCCGTTTACCATTGCGCCTATTGGAGAAAGCCAAACTCTCCAAATAGAAGGCTCTGGGGCCAACCATGTACATTTTCTGGTTCTAGACTTCTAGATGGTTGGAAGGTTAGGCTAACTACGATGAGCGTAGGTAGGCTATCATGACATGACTTGTGGCGTTTACAGAATGATATTAACATTCTATTATTACACATAGCCTAAAACTAATCTTAACTAAAACGTACATCCATTATAGTCTATAGGCCTACATTAGGCTACAATACTATACATAATGCACAATTCTAAACCTTACATTGTAAAGTATAAAATCTTTACTACAAAACATCAAAACTAAACTAGGCCTAAGTAAGAAAACCTTAACTGTGAAACATCAAACCTAGGTCTAGGCCTACATTCGGAAAGCGAACCGCGGCCCGCACGCTCTCTTTCATATTCATATTAATTTTTCTACATATTATTTCACAGAGTCGCGTTCATACGCGCGGCCAGCGCTCTTACCGATGTAACTCGGCCACCATAATTATGAGGGTGAAATCTTGGTCTTTAATTAACCAATTTCTAAAGTGTCTATAGTCCTATTACCGGGTATACGGAGTATATAGGCATGGGCGTCCGCAGGAATTTTTCTAGGGGGGCGCAAACTTTTAAATAATTGTCACATGGTCTAAATTTAATGGGTGACAGTTTGAATTTCCATATTACCACGAGCGAATCCTATAACCTACCTAGCCTATACGTTATGCACCCAAAGAAAGATGCATAGGTTCAACTTGGGTTTACTGTCAATACCGCGCACACAATACCGCGCACACAACACCGCGCACACAATACCGCGATATTCAATACCGCGCACGATCGTTACCGCGCACGATCGATACCGCGAATTTGTTCAATCCAGCTTATATTTCATACCTATAAATACCTCCATCCACCTTCTATTTTTCGCTCGTTATTTTAGTCAATCCAGCTTCTATTTCTTATATAAAAATACCCTCATCTAGCTTCCATTTCTCATGCTTTATTCTCGTCAATCCAGCTTCTATTTCATATATAAAAATACCCTCATCAAGCTTCCATTTCTCATGTTTTATTTTCGTCAATCCAGCTTCTATTTGACACATAGAAACACCTTCATCCAGCTCTTATTTCTATGTATTTCTATGTGTGAAATATAAGCTGGATTGACGAAAATAAAGCATGAGAAATAAGAGATGGATGAAGGTATTTCTATGTCTGAAATAGAAACTGGATTGACGAGAATAACGAGCGAGAAATAGAAGCTGGATGAGGGTAGATATAGGTATGAAATATAAGCTGTATTGAACAAATTCGCGGTATCGATCGTGCGCGGTAACGACCGTGCGCGGTATTGAATATCGCGGTATTGTGTGCGCGGTGTTGTGTGCGCGGTATTGTGTGCGCGGTATTGACCGGATACCTTCAACTTGTAGAACGAATCGATAATCACATTGAAAATCGCGTTGTAACAATCACAACCAAATAATCTAAATTTATGTGCAACTATGCGAAAAATCCAGAGGGGCGCACTTGCGCCCCCTTGAGCCCCGCTGCGGACGCCCATGTATATAGGACTAGGCCGGCTCACCTCCCAAATATCTGTTTGTTGGGAAAATTACCTGCAGGCACACCTTAGCAACTGTAGCGTCTAATCGAGTCCCGCGACCCGCGTAGGCCTACAGTAGCCTACTCGAGTTAGTAAATGAAATGTTCAGGGCTTAACGACACTGTTTCATATCGAAGATGATTAGTGTCGGAGGCAGAGAACAACCTCACACTCCACGTTTATATTGCGACCGAGCCACCCGCTGTAAAGATCCGACCGGGAATTGAACCCGAGCCGCCGGCGCGGCGAGCGGGCTACAACCCACTCGACCACGCAGGATCCTCACTCGAGTTAGTCGAGTACCCCCAACTAACTCGAGTTAGTCGAGTACCCCCATTTTTCAAAGCTCTCAGTATTCTTGGAGTAGACCTGTGCTCCGAGCATGCTCTTAGATAATATCGAACAGCGCTGAGAAACTAAACAAGAACTTGCAACAAGATTTCCGAGTGTCGAGATTTCGTTATAAAGTTTATTTTTATAATGTTAGCTTACTAAATTTATTGTAGTATTTTGTGATCTAAGCATTTAACCGTATCAGCGTTGGGTTTTTAAGACTCGTAAAATGCTTGTGGAAATTCCACTGAAAGATACTGATGACGAGGTAATTAGCAGAAGTTTAGTTAAAGTAAGATCTGATATAGCACCTGATAAAAAAGAGACGAGGATCTTTGGTATCAAAAGTACTCCTTTATCGGTAAACCGAGTACATCGGCCCTGTCGCCGACTTGCAGGAAGTAAACATTATGGTGCCCCAAATTAGGACTAGAATAGGGTGCTCTCACGGTACGGGTATAGAAGTCACGGTGTGCCCAGAACGTCAAACTTTTTGTACTTACCTATGCATATCAACTCAAGTATTCAAACGCGCCTACTCCCAATGTTCTAGAACGACCCTGTGATTTTTTACGAATTTTTTAAATTAACCATAAATACATAGGAATTTAGTATTTAAATTAGAAATGCACTGCGGTAAAGGTTCACTCTCGCCACATGCACACATTTCAATGACGTCACGAGCACACGCTATGTCAAGAATTGATATAGCGAATATCTTTTTACAATTCCTGTTCAGCAATTTCTTTTTGGAAGGCAATACAATTTCACAAAGACAACATCTGTGACATCTGAACAAAATAACAGCATGCATAATATTATGACAGCTTCCTCTGTCAAATCCTAATGAATGGTTTAGTGTACAACGTAGTTACTAGCTTACTAACGCACGTTATCCTACTGATTTGTAGTCTTTTGGAGGGGCAGTTCGTGCGTGCTAAAGGACGCTGGAGACGAAAAATCACAATATAATAATAAAGTAGGTGTAAAATGTTGAATTGACAAGCTGTACTGGATATTTTTAGATTATACTTCAGTGCGATAGACTGTGTATGAGTATTTGTGCATATTCTTGTATATTAATATTACACCCATAATATGGGGTATCGCCTAGGTAGGCAGTAGGTTGAAACCAGCGGGTGCAGGTAGCATTTACATTACCCTTCTGCCAATACGGAAGTCCATTTCGGTGATTTTTTAACACCCTGCGGAAGCGTCAGCTCACGACGATTGTCAAACCCGCCAATGAGCTCATTTGGTTAAGATTAGTTGCCAATTAGGCCAATTTAGGCGTCATTTATGCGGCCCAAAGAGGTACTTAACAATTTCCCTACATTTTTTTTTTCCTACGATAATTATTATTGTAAGCATAGCCTATGTTTACTAAGGTCTTAGGCCACTCTTATTAGTATAGCTATTTTGACTGTTACTTCATTAGGAGTATGTCCTTTGCATTTCAAGTTAAATAACATCATCCGTTTAAAACAGTAGTATTGAAAATAAGACGATAGAAAGACAAGTGTGGAGTTGATTGTCAATCATCATTCATCTTTGGCTCGCCGTTTTACTGTATTATGAAGTTCAATGTTATGAACTAGTGAAACTGAGGAAGCACATTTTAATAGTCAGTGATCATTGTTGAACGTGAGAAAAACCATAAAAATCTTACTTGTGTTATTTTTATCTATTTGTACGATAAATCTGCAAAAATTTACACCCACCCACCCACCCACCCACCCACTTTCGGCTCAGGGGCATTCGGTGCACGACACCGCATGGACCTATGTTAAACACGGCCCTTTTCCATTTAAAACTAGTTTAAAAATACTCTCGGGTAAATATGCGCAAACAAATTAACTGTACGATTAGAGAACTATATTAAAAGTACTCTCTGCAAAAAAATGCGCAACAAAAAAACATTTATAATAGTGATATAATATTCGAATAACGCAAAGCGTGTGACGTCATTGGAATGTGTGTACATAATATGGATAGAGTGAATTTAAATACTAAATTCCTATGTATTTATGGTTAATTTAAAAAATTCGTAAAAAATCACAGGGTCGTTCTAGAACATTGGGAGTAGGCGCGTTTGAATACTTGAGTTGATATGCATAGGTAAGTACAAAAAGTTTGACGTTCTGGGCACACCGTGACTTCTATACCCGTACCGCTCTCACCTCATAATGCCTCTAACCAACACTCAAGATGCCAGTGAACTTACGCCTCCTGTTGAGTTCCATCACACTGCCCATTTTGAATATGAAATGCAACCAACCAATATGGCTCTGTCTCCTTACCTCTCTGGTTCCCTGGTATTCAGGTCAGAATTTTTAGTGGTACCGGGGGTAATGGTATATTTGGACATTATCTCTTACTTATATAATGTTCACATAAATATGGGGTGCTTTGCAAGTGGTTGTTTATTTGACTAAATCTCATGTTTTTATAATTAGGGTAGAGTGTAATTTTAGTATTTTTAGTGTAATTTATTTTGTGTAGAGACCACAGCATAATTTAATGTTCTCTATGAATTAGAGTGCAAAAAATAAACATGATGATT
The DNA here is from genome assembly GCA_945859605.1 of Lumbricus rubellus. Lineage (NCBI taxonomy): Eukaryota > Metazoa > Annelida > Clitellata > Crassiclitellata > Lumbricidae > Lumbricus > Lumbricus rubellus. The sequence continues at coordinate 10,947,807 of OX243816.1, forward strand.
CAGCAGAATTGTGTTAAAAACTTAACACTTTTGATTCATTCATTCATTCAAGGACTAATATGGCATCTCGGCAATCCTCCGAAGTCCGGTCCCAAATTATTTCACATGGCTTATCACATCGATAGGCTTCTCCAATGCTTACTTACCCTTATATAGAATGACGTCATCATTGAGGCCATTTTGTTTACCAGTACATTTCTTGATAGATTTCGAAAGTTTTCTTAAATTATGGCAGGTAGACCATCCGCTCCGATAAACATTACTGATATTGTTTTGCCAGCAGCGCAACTGGTAGGAATTGAACTAACTCCGCGTGAGTTGTATGCTGCTATGCCCAAGAAGCATGTATGGTTGCAGTGGCTGGCCCGACATCGCTTAATTCGGAACAACGTCGATTGCGGAACGTGCAGCCGCCCAATGGCGTTAGTCGCACAAGCGGAGTGCAACGATGGCTTTTCGTGGCGTTGTAGGGAATGCAGCACCCGCTGTAGCGTTAGAACCGGATCATTCTTTGCCAAAGTCTGCGATCTGACAACCGAGAAAATCTATCGTAATGTCTCGCAGCTGAACAACGGTGTATACAGTCATGAATTCGTCGTGCACGCCCGTGAATTTGTTGACTCAGTACACCGGGACATTCACACAGAAACGATCGAAGGACTGTGGATGCAAGTAAAACGCAAACTCCGGTATCAAAGTGGTACAAGTTGCGGTCTCTTTTCCAGCTACTTGGCTGCCTTTCAATGGCGCAACAGTCACAAACGGAACGTTTTCGGCAGTTATCTGCAAATGCTGTGCGCTAATTACAATATTTAGTAGTCGGTGAACGGTTTGTGAAGTGACGGTGAGAAAAAATGCTGTGAAATAATTTGGGACCGGACTTCGGAGGATTGCCGGCATCTCTTCAAGAAGACTACTCAGTAGTACTAGTTTTGACAGAGAGAGCATATTCAAGACTATAAGCTCTGAGGTTAGTGTTTTACAATGGGTTAGTGCCAAGTCCCAGGCAAATACTGCCATATACAAGGCCCGTAAGCTCACATGAAATAATGGCATATGTAGAAGTTGTGTTTATGACTACCGGACCGAACCGATGCATTTTCTCATTCAACAAGCAATTCGGTAGAGATTTGGATCTGGAGCTGACTTTGTGGGAAGGTGGTTAGTCCTTCTGCATTTATGTAAAGAGGGTGGCTGACAAAGGGGTGGAGATTGCTAGTTAACTCCTTCATTGACTATTTTCTTCCTTTGCTCCTAAAGGTTGTGGTCCATATGCTAGCTATTAGACGCATAGAGTGGTTGAGGTGCCTATGTTAGCTATGGTGAAGAATAAAAATGCTGAACTGATGAAAACTGAATTGGTTTTTTGTTAGGTGATTGAGTTGGACTTGGAACAACTTCCAGATGGAGAGGAAGTTCTTACAATCCTTCGACAAGAACAAGCACCGCTGAACATCTGGGTGACAATGGCTGTACGTTGACAATTGAATTTATATACGTTATTTAAATTGTCACTTCCTCAATATTGAAAGTTCTGCACGATAGCATAAGTTATGTCTGCAAGCTAATTATAAAATATAATTTAATAAAATGGAATAGAATATCCTTTATCAACTGCATCCCGCAAATGTGTAGCAAATTTCTGAATCTTGGATTTTTACGGTACTGTTTTTTTCCTTTTGTTGTAGAGGGAGTATTTTAAGCAGGGGCATGTCGACGATTTTGTGAAGATCCTTGAGGCGTCTCGAGTCGATGCTAGCGTCGGCTACCAGGGGTTTGAGCAGGACCAGATGGCTGCCTATGATTCGCTGGCTGCTTACTATGTCCAGCAGGCTCACAAGGAGAAGAACAAGGAACGAAAGCGAGAATTGTTTACTCAGGCAACCCTGCTGTACACGACAGCTGATAAAATCATCATGTACGACCAGGTTAGAAAAGACATATATGGCGCTCTCTGTTTTGATATATATACAGACTACAGAGTGCAGCATTAAGTAGCATTGTCAATGTTTACTTTCGTTTACAATCACATTTCACAACTGAAATTGCAAATGAAAGACAATTTTTCTTATGATTTTTGTTAATTTAGATTTGAATGAAGTGATAACTTTGAAGGATGTTAGAAAAACCCTGACAGGCATGCACATCTATGTGCGATGAAGCATGATCAATGTGTGCTCCAATTATGAATGTGAAGTTGGGAACAGTTTGCATGTGGTGTCACCATGCCTTCTGTTGCGTTCTGCAGCCCATGGAGATATGCAGGAGCCACACCATTGCACTTCAAATCAAGCTTCTAATGTGTTTGGACCATGCTCCTGGAGCAGCCTGCCATTTACATGCTGCTGCCTATGACTGCAAATACATTTGCTAACTTGCATAAAATGCTCTTGTTTAAATCTGTTAAATAGTTATAAGTACAGCACTGTTGTGACGTATAATAATGTGCTATATTTCATGTTTCTCATGCATATCTACTTACATACTTACAGCCTTACATGCATGCATACATGCTTGCATGCATACATATGGGCATACATATAAATAAAAAAGCAGTCCTCTGAAATGCTTTCTACAGCCTTGCAATGCTATTCAATTTCTAAGATAAATGCGATGCCCGCAGATTATTTATTCGTGTTCTTAAACTTTTGATGTGCTTTTCAGAATCATCTCCTCGGCCGAGCGTATTTCTGTCTTCTTGAGGGTGACAAGTTGGATCAGGCTGATGCTCAGTTTAACTTCGTCCTGGGACAGGTTAGTCTACACTATCGTTATCATTAGTCTATTAGTTCTGAGGTCTTTTATCAAAATGTTGAGAATTATTCTCAAGAGTTTTGCTTTGATTTTATGTGAATGTTCTGTGCTCTATGATGTGCCTAGTTTGTGTTCTACTGTGCACAACTATACATGTGGTGATGAAAGGGGGATAGGTCAATCAATGATTAATCCAGTTCTCAATGGGGCTTTGAATATTCGATAAAGTTGTGGTATACAAGGATATAAAAGTCACAGTCTACTGTACGTTTTGGAGTTTCACTCTAGCACAAGTGAACATATTACACAATTTCACGATGGAACATGTGTGTTCTAGAGTTTTCTAATGTTTTCTGTATAATTGTTGACTCAATCTTTCTAAATTCTATGACTAAATAGTAAATTTTCAATTGTACATACTATGTACTGAAAATCCTATGTCAAAGGGAGGTGTTTTGAAAATAATTTTTGTCTTTCTTTTCAGAGCATTAACAACATACCATCTCTTCTCGGCAAAGCTTGTATTGCATTCAATAAGAAAGATTACAAGGGTGCTCTGAATTTCTACAAAAAGGCATTGCGAACGAAACCAGACTGCCCTGCTGCAGTCCGCCTGGGAATGGGTCATTGCTTTCTAAAGCTTCAGAAACCAGAAAAGGCAAAGTATGTGAACACAAATGTTGTTTGTTGTTCAATAGTGTGAAGACAGAATATTGTAACTGATGTTCTTCAATGCTTACAGTATAATATGTTTGTTACAGTGTAAGCTTTTTTGCTGAGTTCAGCATTCTGTTTCATTCATTCATTCATTCATTCATTCATTCATTCATTCATGCCTCTTCAAGAAATATACTCAGGGGCACTCCCAGCCTAGACACAGTGAAAGAAGAAAGACTTGAGAGATTTATTAAACAAAGTTTGATTGGTCAGATGTAATATATGCAATGTTGAAGGGAGGTAATTTCCATATGCGTTGAATTTTTTTTATCAGGATAGTGTCTGTGTAGAGATCTTGTTAATTTTATATACATAGTGACTGATATAATTATGAACAGAAGATACTGTATAACATACTGGATGTTTTGTTCATGTCGACTTTGGCAGCTTTACTCGAGAGTTATTCAGATAACTAAAACTTGTTTGATTAAAATGACATCACCTTGTGGAACTGTTTGGCATCGATTAGACTTATATGAATTTATATAAATTCTCATTGAGATTTGATTCAGTTTTTGACTTACGTATATATATTCTAATGACAGAGCTGCATTTGAGCACGCAATTCAGCTGGATCCGCAATGCGTTGGTGCACTCGTTGGTCTTGCAATATTGGAACTGAACAGCGAACAGCCAGAGTCGATTAAGCACGGCGTACAGCTTCTGTCTCGTGCGTACTCGATTGACTCCGCCAATCCGATGGTCCTCAACCATCTGGCTAATCATTTCTTCTATAAAAAGGTTTGATTATAGTTGCTTAATTATGATTAGCTGAAAATTATGCAGATATGCAGAGCTTAAAGTGTGGCAGGACGGTCATGGACGGCGTCCTGGCACTTATTTTAAAATCTCTACACCATCCTGCCACTTATTTGGCCAGCACACCTGAAAATGGCACTTCTTTTGGAAAGGTAAGGGGCGTCCAGGCACTTCTTTTTTTAACACTTTTAGCTCTGCAGATATGGATATGCTGGGGACATGCTTGAAACGTCAATGTTGCCTCTACCATTCTGAAAAATTTAGCATTGGCACGAAAAAGCGCTCATATTTTATTCAGCATTTATAGGCAATCTTTCAAGATGTCCGCTCTGTGTTCCTGTTTGATTTCATGCTATTGGTTGCAGGATGATATTTGAATGAGAGAAGTTGCTACCAACTTCACTAGCTGCAGCTCATATAATTGAGTTGTTATCACCCAAAACTTTATACTTGTGGCTTCTTAATTGTGGCTGCTGTTCCTTTTCTTCTTCAATGACCAAATCATCCTATGAAAATTCATTGATTTAAACTAAAATTCATTGATTCTTTTACTCTGTGATTTACTCGTTTTTTAGGATTACAGTAAAGTCCAGCATCTGGCGCTTCATGCTTTTCACAACACTGAGAACGAAGCAATGAGAGCAGAGTCATGCTACCAGCTTGCCAGAGCATTCCACGTTCAGGTTTGTCTTTAACCCTTTAATGCCAAGAAGGTAGTAAATGGTATGGGAAATCCCATACCCTCCGGCATTAAAGGGTTGACCAACTGACATTCAGTCCTTACCTCCCAGAAAACAACCAGTCCTACGGCCCTCCCAAAAACCTTAATGTTTGGGAGGCTCGAGTTTGCTAGACGCCTCAAATTTTGCTGGCCACTATCAATATGCCTTTTTGTGGCTAGTTGGTTAAAAACGGTCTTTACGTTCATTCATTCTTGTTTGCAGATTTTTTTCTCGTAGTTATTGGGGGCCTCAAGCAAGGCTTGGGGGGAGGCTAATGGGCTGGTACTGCTCTCAGTTTCCAGTTCTTCAGAGAAAGCCGTTGGGCATCATCTGTACATTTATCTCAGTGTAGCATTATTGTGCCTTAATGAATTTTACACCAAATTGGTGTACTTGGGTTTTTTAGTACTAAATTGGTGTACTTGTTTTTGTACTGAACTGGTGTACTTGTTTTTGTACTGAGCTGGTGTACTTGTTTTTGTACTAAATTGGTGTGTACTTGTTTTTGTACTAAATTGGTGTGTACTTGTTTTTGTACTAAATTGGTGTACTGGTTTTTGAAGGCAAGTTTCAGTGGACAGTGTTTTCTCTTTCTCTTCTCAGGGCGATTACGATCAGGCATTCCAGTATTACTATCAGGCGACACAGTTCTCGACAACAAATTTCATCCTTCCATTCTATGGACTTGGACAGATGTACATCTTCCGCGGTGACAGTGATAACGTAAGCATAGGTTTGCTGTTGAAGTTTGGACAGTAAGATGGTGACATTATGTGTAATGCGTACTACATTTGTTGCTGCATGTGTGCAACTGAGCTTGACTGACCTTCTATCAGATGAACCAAGGGTTCCATTCAACAATCCTGTATGATTATGTTTTTATAGGATGTGTTGGTGGGGCTGTAGCCGTGTGTTCTGTGGTGACTTTTAACTAGGGGAAGGGGCAGAGATTTGAATCTACCTCAAGCTATTGCGTACTAACCCTGGACAAGTTGCTCACCTGCATCTGTCTGGGAGACCACCTCACAATCTCATCACTGGGTTCAGCCACCTAACTTGTCAGATGACTCATCATCATCGTAGCACTTTTACTTGATATAGTAGCAGAGAAATGTATGGCAATAGTAGTTTCTATAGTTGCTGAGAGGAGTATGACAATACTGCTGAGGTTCCAAAAGTAGCTTTTGAAATGACCAAGTACGCACTGGTTTGTATCAGGAATGGATTTATTATTAATCCTTTAAATTTATTTATTTAATGCAGTTTATGTACATTCGAAGTCTGTGGTTCGAATCTGAAGATCTTGTTTGTTTAGAGTTCTTCATTTAGCCTTCTAGTTCTAGATTTAATCGACTAATGTTGAGTTATGACAATTCTATGTTTAGGCGATTCAATGCTTTGAAAAGGTGCTCAAGTCACAGCCAAACAACTATGAGACGATGAAAATTCTTGGTTCGCTGTACGCTGGATTAGATGACACGGAGAAACTGAATCTGGCAAAGGTAGAACTGGCTTAAGATTTCAGTCCAATATATGTGTAGTCATCCGTGTCATTCTGCTCAATTCCTAGACAGGGAATAAAGGAACTGAGGTTTTGTAACATGTTTGTGGTTGTATTCAATATCGTGGATATTTAAAGTAGCAGTTTTTTAATTGTTATAAATAATGACACTGTCATTGCAAGCATAATTATATATTCGTTATTTCGTTTAATTGTAGGCTTGAGTGCACGCAGCATCTTTACTGTTTCAGATATATTTGAGCTTTTCAGGTGCATAACATTTATGAGTATGCAATGCATGTATATTGATGCATGTATGTATAACTTTGTATGTAGTAGCAGTATGGTAATATGACTTGACACATAATAATAGTCTTTCTATAAGGTCTTGTTAATAAAAGTCTCAGCCGATTTTTGGAATGTGAACTTTGCAAGGTCACTGTAACAGTAGTTGTGTTGAACGTTATCTTTGTTAAATTTTGTAATTGTTTTTGTGATCTTGTAGCAACATTTCCGTAAGGTGACGGAGCAGTTTCCGGATGATGTGGAGGCGTGGATTGAGTTGGCTCAGATCCTGGAGAGAGGAGATGCAGTTCAGGCGCTGGCGGCGTATGGAACAGCCACAGCCATTCTTAAAGACAAGGTGCAGGCAGAAATACCACCGGAGATACACAACAATGTTGCTGCTCTTCACTTTACCCTCGGCCACTTTGACGAAGCAAAAGTTAGCCATTGTGAATAATCTTAACCCTTTCCAGCTGGAATTGTTTTGATACTAACCGTGACCCCATCCGGCAGGAAAGGGTTAATCTCATCTCATTTGAATGCTTTCATTTGAACTGATCAGTATGGTCTTAAGCATTTGTTGTTTGTTGGAGATACAAAGGGGCCGTCCATAAAGTATGTCACGCTATTTTTGACCATTTTTGACCCCCCCCCTTGTCACAAACTGTCACACATGGCCTGACCCCCCCCCACCCCCTCCCAAAGTACGTCACACTATCGAACAAATTTTTTAATTAACACCTCATTCAAACTTAATCTAAAACACACTTCACTATAATATAACTGTATTAAAATATAAAATTTCCACTTAAAAGAACTTAGTATCACATGATTAAAATGACTTTAACAGTAGTATAGTATTATTGTCAACAGTATTTTGACATAAAACTAATTCAAATGTTTCAAAATTTTTTAATTTTTGGAAATTACTTTAAAAGCTAATATTCTACTAAAAATATAAATTAAAAATAAAATAAATTAAAATAAAAAATAAATGTGTGACGTCACACATGACCTGACCCCCCCTGTCACAAACTGTCACACATGGCCTGACCCCCCACCCCTCCAGCGTGACATACTTTATGGAGGGCCCCCAATGCAGCTATCCTTTTATTATTATTATTAGTCATCATCATCAGGATCCATGCATTGTTAATCCCTTTTCTCCAGAGTTCCCTCTCTTGTGCTGCTCTTCTCAAACTTTGAATATCTTGTGTACACCAGTCCCTAATGAGACAATAAAATTCCTAATTATTATTAGTAGTAGTAGCAAGTTACTATTATTATTATTAATATGATTATTTTTTTTTAATTTTTATTTTTATGCCCCAAGTTACATATGATCCTTGTGAATTTGAATGCTAATTAAGACAGAAAAATCAAGAATGGCCACTATTCATTATCGTTATTTTTTGTGCTTTTTTGGGTCTATGTGCATGTATTAAACACTGCTACGTAATGACACATCTGGTGCTAAGCAATTGTGAGTGAACGACTTGATCCATGGTTTATTGCACAATCTCACATGTCTTTATATTCGAAGGAACCTCTAAGCAGTACTCATAGATAATGATTATATTTTACTCCACCTTTATCTAAAGTGCAAATGCTCACACCTGTGTTGTTTTTGTGAGAAGGCAACCTCAACCATCTACCAAGTCATGCAGTGATGTTGCACTGTAAATACTTAATAATGCTTTGCGTTACTTTACAGCGTCATTACGAGCAGTCGCTGGAGCGTGTCAGACGAGAGGCTCAGAACGACGAGACCTACTACAGCGCCATCTCCGTCACGATTATGTACAACCTTGCGAGACTGTACGAGATGACTCACGAGTACGACAAGGCGGAGACGCTGTACAAGAACATCCTGCGTGAACATCCAAACTACATGGACTGTACGTCGATCGATTGTGCATATTATATTGTTGGGATTATCAAGTCCTAGCTTAGCCCAATAACAAGCTTTTGCCTGCATTCACTGTTGAATGACCTCTTGCCCTCCATTCACTCTGTGATTCTGATTCGAAGCCTTGCTGCATCTCTCCATTGTCTTAAATCTTGTCCTTTTTTCTCTGGGTCACTCACACTAAGTGCCTTTGATTGCTATGCACTGCATGAGAATCTGTAGAAATTCTGAATTTATACAATACGACTGAATTTTAATCACTGAGTTTGTCTCAAAAAGCATAGCTGGAAAAGACAGGTCTCTAGTTGGCCAAAAATATTTTGCCATACAATGCTTTACAAGGTTCTTTGTATTTGCTACTGACTTGAAACATAGTTTTTTAATTTGGCAGGCTATCTTCGCCTTGGATGCATGGCTCGAGACAAAGGACAAATCTACGAAGCATCAGACTGGTTCAAAGATGCCCTTCAGATCAACCAGGTTATTACACAATATTAACAACGAATTATTGTGTTTTGTGAAGGTACGCTTACAAGTGTAAACTTCCTCTGAGGCAGTCCGTGTACATGACGCAACATCAAATTGTATACACTTAATTCTCTTAGCCTCTTTATGGGATGGGATGCATCTAAGTGCAGAGTGTCTGTACAGTACTGTAGTACATTGTTCTGTATTGTAGTCTATTGGTGACATGCTTGTTTAATGATCAGGCGGTTGTGGATTTCACCTGGTGTAATAAGTAATGATGTGGCCATGTTTTAAATTCAGTGTCTGTCCCTATGCAGTGTAACTTGGTGCCAGCACAATGTGGAAAGTAATTCACTGGTCTCATGTCCACTGCCAGCTCAAGGGCTTTTGAAAGGGAAACATGTGTCTCCCCTTAGTCCTACTATGTGATGGTTACTTTACTTTGCCTTGTCTTACCTGTAAATGGCAATGTGTTTTATTTTGTAGGATCATCCTGATGCCTGGTCCCTGATTGGCAATCTTCATTTGGCGAAGCAGGAGTGGGGTCCTGGACAGAAGAAATTCGAACGAATTCTCCAGCGACCTACGACGAAAGACGATCCCTACTCGATGATTGCTCTCGGAAATGTCTGGTTGCAGACACTTCACCAACCAATGAGAGACAAGGAAAAGGTGAGCAATCCTTTCGAGTAGATTGTTTCTATGTGCACTTGTTATAGCGCCTCTTCAAGCGCTCTCTACTCAGAGACGCTCTCGAATGCAGAGCGGACACTGCATCAGAGTTTCACGCCAAAGCGCTGAGCAATTGTCAGTGAAGGACTTGCCCAAGGTCCTTACGCGGCAAGGTGGATTCGAACCTCGAACCCTCCGGCTTCAAGGCAACGACACCAACACTACACCACCGTGCCCCAGTGTATCTGTTAGAGTTGGCGCAGTATCATTTGTCTCCTACTGAAGAGAGGCATTACGAGCCCCAACAACGGCCCCCATCCAACTCCTTTGATGCACCACAGGTTTGAGACCAGATCCGAGCTACCTCCAACATGGCTGGACCCAAAATATCTTAGCAGCTATGCTTCCTTTTTACTTGGAATGTTGTATAAAATTGTGTACGTTGTAGATTGTTTCTCTGGGGCTCGTAGAGCCTATCATGAGAAAGAATAAGTTATACTGTGCCAATGTCCATAGCAGCATACGGCTATTTTTCTTCAATTGTTCACCTTCCAAGTTGTCTTTTGAGCCATCATGCTCTTGCCTTCATTCTGGTCTTACATTTATGAAACACATCAACATTGTATTGTTTTCTTTTGACTTAATGTCCATCATCATGATCATATTCTTCATCTTGAGATGAAGATGAGTGTGATCACTTCATTAACCTAGCATTGTCTGACCTTGCGTCTTTGTACCTTTGCAATTGACAGGAGAAGAGACACCAGGACCGTGCTCTGAGCATGTACAAGGCGGTTCTGAGAAATGATCCAAGAAACATATGGGCAGCTAACGGAATCGGTAAGTTTCAGTTTTAGGTATTTTGGTACGTAGTTTCATTTGATGTTATGAAGCACAGACATTTCTATAAATTAATTCTTCTCAGTACAGTTTAGTGGTCATCCATAAAGCATATGTGTGCAACTGTGCATGCAGGGAAGGGGTTAATCAATCACATGTGCTTGCATATGGGGAAGGTCTCTCCTGATAATGTACGTACATTTGATTACTTGAAGAGGACCCTGCCCAGTGCATTATGATAATGGTGCTGTAGAAGTTACTGGATTGCATCATGTTGCGTTCTTGTTATGCCGTTCTTTAGGTTGTCTTCTTGTGCATAAGAACCACATAAACGTTATTGCAACTGTGCATGCGTCATGTTCTTATGCCGTTCTTCAGGTTGTGTTCTTGCGCATAAGAACCACATAAACGAGGCTCGAGACATCTTCGCTCAGGTTCGTGAAGCAACGGCCGACTTCTGCGACGTGTGGCTCAACATCGCTCACATCTACGTCGAACAGAAGCAATACGTCGCTGCCATTCAGATGGTTAGTTTTTCATGTTTCAACGGACAACTGTTGTCGTCTGCTTCAAATGATGACTTGACAGTTATGATAGCATGACTTATGGTTTCATTGATTCTTGAAATTGAATTAATGAGTGATGAATTGCGAGAGATTAGCGTGCCAGTCATCAGATATTATTGAGTCAGCTGCATATTCTCTTCTGAGGAGTGTCTCTTGAAGTGATGCTATACAATATATGATTACTATTAATTACCGTATTTGCACTTGTCCTAACAATTGATCCTAGTAGCAGTTTGCTCCTTATGATGTTATGCTATCCATGTTGTGATTGTTTATGCCTCTTGTTTGGGCTTCTTCAGTTGGTTAAAATTTTTGACTGTGGTCTCACTTGAAACGACCACTAGAGATCGATGCCTTATGCATTGAGATGACATTGCAGTAGAAATTATTAGATTGGATTAAATTATTATATTTAGTTCATAGCTCAGTTTTATTCTTTGTCTTTCTTTTTGTCTCCAATCTCTTCTTGCACGTTTGCCATAGTTGCCTCTTTCATGCATGTGCTGTACATGCACCATCTTATTTCTTTCGCATTGTGCACTTTTTTCATGGTAAACTTACTGTAAAATCAGAGATAGCTTCTATCTATGTATGAAGTTAATCTAGTAGCAGATAGCAGTATCTTGACCCTGTGAAGCGTTATGACTAGCAATCAGTGACCTAAGCCAGTAACCAAGGAGTCCTTGACATGGTGTAAGTCAGGACTTGGGTGGTAAGCAGTGACCCAGTAACTAGTGACCCATGTTTTTTTGTCTAGTACGAGAACTGCATGAAGAAGTTTTTCAAGCACCACAACACTGAGGTGCTGATGTATCTGGCGGCCGCGTACTACAAGTTCGGTAAGATGAGGGAGTGCAAGATGACGCTTCTCAAGGCACGTCACGTGTCACCGGCCGACACGCTCATCCTCTACAACATCTCGCTCGTCCAACAGAAGCTCGCCACTTCGATCCTGAAGGATGAGAAGAGCAATCTGAAAATGGTGCTCGGCGCTGTCCAAGACTTGGAACAGGCGCATACGTAAGTTCCGCTAGAGATTGTCCTGCTCAGTCGCAAACTGATTGGTCTGGATGGTTGATCCGTAAAAAGGGTCCAAAGATTGTTATGATTTAAATTAGTGAGATGGCAGTGAAACCAGTATTATGGCACACTTTCAGTAAATTATTTCGTTTTTATTGGACATGAACTGTTGCTGTGTGTTGCGGTCTCATTCAGTCATCTGGATATGCTTATGGGAGCTTTGTAGTTTCTAGATCTATCGCAAATTAATTGACTGTTGTGATTTGGGATGCCGGGTAAGTCAGTAAGTTTATCCTTATTTAATAACCACACCTTGGTGTGCATCATTCAGTGCCATTAGTTAAGAGTAACTTGTCATTAGAAAAACATCTTACAAACCAAGCTGTCTTCTTTGGTAGGTGTAAAATCTATTGTGGTCTTGAAGGTGCAGTGAATAGATATGGTTTGATATGGGGTAGCAGCCTACGCAGAACATAATATGCAGTATTGTTAATAATGCCTGAAAAGATGGGAGTAAACTTTTTTCCTAGTGGTTCACAGCTTAAGTGGGTGTTGGTGCTGGTTGTCAAGGGTGTGATGTCTGAAAAAGATTGTTATTGATAATGTGGTTGGTGTGTTCTTCCAACAGCTACTTTGTGTATCTGAGTCAGAGAGGAGACCGAATGAAATTCGATTTGGCTCAGGCTGCGATCGAGGCTCGGCAGTGCTCAGATCTGCTCAGCCAAGCTCAGTATCACGTTGCGAATGCTCGCAAGATTGATGAGCAGGAGAAAGAGCAGAAGAGGAAGCAGGAGGAGGAGAGAGACGCGCTCAGGCAGAAGCAGCTCCAGGAACAGGTAAAGTAGTTGCGTTAGGGCTATGGATTGTTAATGAGGCATATTGGCTAGGAGTGATGATTGATTAAATGGTTTGATTGACATGGAGTGATTGACAAGTTAATGTTTGATTGACAAGGAGTGATTGACATTTTAATGTTTGACTGACAAGGAGTGATTGACATTTTAACATTTGATTGATGGGGAGTGATTGACAGTGTAACGTTTGATTGACAGGGAATGATTGACATTTTAATGTGCAATTGGCAGGGAATGATTGACATTGTAACATTTGATTGACAGGGAATGATTGAAATTTTAATGTGCAATTGGCAGGAAATGATTGACATTTTAATGTGCAATTGACAGGGAATGATTGACATTTTGACGGTTGGTTTTGATGATGAGAATAATTTGCCTCTCAAGTTTGATTTAGTATTGATCTAATTGTCGATTTGATTGGCAGATGGAAAAGCAACGGCTGAAGGAAGAACAGGAACAGCGATTGAAGGAAGAGCGTGCGAAATTCTTGGAGAAGTCAAGACAGCTGCTCTCCGAGATTGGACACACTAACGCGGAAGACGATAAGCCAGCACGCAAATCTGGAGGATCCAAAGTGAGCAAATAGGTTTCTTCTATTTATCTAAGTTTCTCAGTTATAAGTTTTCATGAATAGACTACTGCATCGAAGGATTTCGTGAAATTGCCACTAAAATGCTCTGGGGTGCTGTGGCAGAGTGTATACCTGCCTTAGTGCTCGACAGGCCCGGGTAGGCAGTCTCAAGCCTCAATAAAGAAAGTGAGTGCTTCTAATGATTTTTTTTTTTATCACGTAGTGTCATTACTATGAAAAACTGCTGACGGTCGATATTCGCTCCAAAATTCACCGCCCTCTTTCAGCCTCCTCACATCGCCCACTCCGCTCTTCAAATAGATTTGATCTTTTAGTTCCTCCTACTAGAACGGCTATGGCTCAGTCCCGATCCTTTACATCAATTGGCCCCTCTTTTTGGAATACTCTGTCTCCATCTACTCGGTCTCAACTTCTAACTGGTAATCCCTCCTACTCATTTTCTTTCCACAGAACTTATTTTTTCTCTCATGGCCTTGCGCACTGGGAGCGCCTCTGAACGGTTCACCCTAGTAGAGGCGTTTTATAAATGTTTTTATACGATGCAATACAAGTAGTTCATTCTAAACTTGTCTTAAGTTGACTGACGTGAACTTATCTATTCTTCAGTCACTCAACTGATGTCCGATTAAACTACACTGCAGTCATGTTGCATTGCTTTCTGCGTTTAGAAAAGTCGTGCTCGAGTGGGTGACGAGTTCATCTCGGAGGGAGAGGACGAGGAATTGCCGATGAAGAAGAAGAGAGGACGCAGGGAAAGAGGAAGCGTCTCCGACGATGACGGCGGGGGTGATGAGGAGGGAGGAAGGAAATCTGGTGCTAAGAAGCGTCCCAACAACAGGTAAGTTCGTCCAGGTGTTTTTGAGTTTCCTTGTCCTGTCCTTCACGTTGAAGTGACGTGAAGTAAGGAGGTTACTGTTGATTGTGTTGACTGCAATTTTATTTAATTTCTGAATATTATTTTCTGTATTTATTATTAGTTGATGGTGTTGTGCACGACTTAATTGTACAAGTCTCCTGAAATTAATTAAATAATTAATTAAATAAACACAATTATATTAAGGAATAACATTAATTAATTAATGTTTAATTTGCATGTTAAAATGTTAATTAAACAACAAATATTTAAAATTAAATAACTTTCAGGTCAAGGCGACAGGGAGACGAAGGGGAGGGTCGCAGCAGAAAGCGAAAGTCGCAGCAGGGCAAAGGTCAGAGCCGTGGCAAGTCGAAGCCAGAGCCGAAGGACGACGGCTTGACGGCTAAACAACGACGCAAGGTCGTTTCGAAGGCCATCATTTCGTCGAGTGAGGGGTCGTCGTCTGAAGGGGAATCGAAACTCAAGATTGACGACAGGTAATTTTTTTAATTTTTTTATTTTTTATTTTATTTTTTTAATTTAATTTTTTTAAATTTATTGCCAAGGAAACAAAAAAGAACGTGAGTACAAGTAGTGGATACAGAGCGGTCTCTAATACAGTTCACTCGCTGTGAACTGTATGGGGGTTTCTCGTTGCTCAGTTGGTGTGGACATTTTTGCGTTGGTATCTCAATGGTGCATTTATACAGCCCTTTTGTAGTGCACGAAAACAACGTGATGCAGATTATAATTGTGTTTGGTAACTTGTGTTGAACTGACTGGTGTCTAATGCACTAGGCATCAACTTATGGTGCTCCAGAACTAAACATTTACCAGGTCAATATATCAGAGATTGATATCAGAATTACATCTGTTATTATTTGCCTCTTGCTCAGGAGCCTTTCTTGGTATAAGTCTGTGTTTTAGTTTACAAGAGATGTGTAAGGCACAAGGAACATAGTCATGTTGGGTGTCTGGGCTGAGGACCCAATGGATCTAGAGTTAAATTGTTGTTGATTGTAGCAAATGTGTGCCACTCAATATCTCTGTTCACTGCATGTACTGTGCAGGATGATGTCTTGAAGCACACCCCTTAACAGTGTTCTCTATTCATTCTGCTGCTGATAGCTCTTTGTGTTGTGAGTTGTGTAGACACTTCCCCGTGGTTGTTCTTAGTTAATGGATCTTGTTTAATGATGATTGCAAAGGGGTTCCGGCGACGAAGGACGTGGCAGGAAGAGACGTCGCGTCGCAAGTGGCAGCGACAACTCCGGATCGAGACACAGTTCACGCAGCGCATCCGGATCGCGAAGCCCGTCTGGGTCACGCAGCGGAGGATCAAGGTCGCGCAGCGGATCAGGATCACGAAGTGGATCCGGGTCGCGCAGTAGATCCGGATCCGGCAGCCCCGCCGGGTCACGCGGAAAATCTGGGTCTCGCGGAAAATCTGGGTCTCGCAGCAGATCTGGTTCACGGAGTCGATCGCGTTCTGGTTCTCGTAGTCGTTCTGGATCACGCAGGGCTTCAGGATCGCGTGGGCCCTCGGGATCGCGTGGCCCTTCAAGGTCACGCAGCCGCTCGGGGTCGCCGGGTCCTGCTGGATCACGTGGCCCGTCAAGGTCGCGCAGTCGGTCCTCGTCGGCGGGGCGATCGGTTGGGTCCAGAGGCGAGAAGGAGAAGTCCGTCGAAAGAGCGGCGTCTGGAGACGAAGCGGCGAAGAGCGGCAACGAGAGCGAATGAGCCGTAGTGGCTGTTAACCCTTTGCCGACCGAAGTACATAGTTGTTTTCTACGCTGTGGTCGGAAAAGGGTTAATTCAGGGTTCATGGCAGTGCACGTCTTCTGTGCTCCTCGACTTTCAACAGAACTGAACCTCCTGTGAATAAGTATCCGATAAAACTCGATTTGATCTGGTTTTCATGCCGTCGGAGAGACGAGGCCAGCGCTGTTCAAACGTCGTTTGGTGGTTTGACATTTGTTGTCGAAACTATTTGATAATGACGGCAACGTAAGAAAACTGTCATTGCAATGTTTAATCGTTTGGTGACAATCGAACGTTTTAAGCTGAAAAATTAACGACAATAATTGTGATTCAGCTATTATTGTTTGGTTTAGTTCTCTAAAACTACAATTGATCAATTGTCTTTTATTATTTTGTCACTTAGTTTCTAAAGCAACGTTGCATCATTATTAAACCGTTGGTGATGTTTTGGATCTTGTGCATCTTGACGAGTTCAATCGTAATAAAGATGCACTTTATATGAACATGTTTAGACAATCTGCATTTTTCAGTTTCAAAACATAAACGAAAAACTCGGAGGTGATTTTTATAGTTTATTATTTGTTACCACTGTACATTTTTTGCAATGTATCACTTTTTATATAGCAAAATGGACCCAGAGGCCAACCAACCGTTCTTTTTCCTATGATTCTTGTAGGGGAAAGCAACATGTCATAAAATCGTAGCTGGAGTAATGATTATGCTAATTAACGGTTGGAACTGTCGGGTAGCTCATTCATTCATTCTGAGAATTTATATAGCGCCTCCTCAAGATTTCTACTCCGAGGCGCTCTCTGCACTAACTAGCCGAAATGATGTTAAGTTAACAGTCATAGCGAGCAAAAAATAACAAATTGCAAAACAAAACACTGCTGAAAGAGTCACCAGTGTCGAGCCCTCGCAAACACGTAGAGTTAACCATTGGACTCCCGTAGAGCTGGTGGATGGCGTGGTGACTCCCGTAGAGCTGGTGGATGGCGTGGTTGATCAGAGGCTCTGGTAGATTGTAGATGACTCCCGTCCGGTACGTTAAGCCCCTTTGTGAGGTTATTGTAAGATGCTAAATAAATTTTTATATACATACATGCATACATACATACATACATACACACACACATACATACATAATGTGCTGATGTGCCGAGTTGTGTTGAAGAATTCCCGAATTTCCCGAATGTGTGACAAGATAACGGAAGTAGCCTAGTGCCTATAACAGCGTCTTTGAGTTGAGAGACGGTTCCTAATTGGTGCGATGCAAACGTACATCACGTGCTTAAAACTGTCAATTTGGCTTCTCATTACAATTAAATTTTTCTTACAACAAATTAAGTACAGTTCATAAGTCCTGTCCAAGAAAGGTCTAGAGGCTCAAGTCGCAGGTTAAACGAGGTAGCATATTTCTGAAAGGTGGGCCAACAGCAGCAAATGCCTCTCTGCTTGACCTTTTCCAGAACTCGGGATTCCATTGGCGAGCCTAGGTAGGCCTAACGTTGCCCTTGCGCACTTGGTTGCCAACCTCCTCTCAAAGTCGGCTAAAATTAATGTCCCTCGCCATGACAAGGCGTAGACCTACACATCGGATATTCACACCGTCAAGTGGACTTATGAGTCAGTCATTCGAACGGCCCACCAAGGGAGACCGTCCATGACCGTCCAAGTGCGTTATGTGCGCTGCAGAAAAGCAACAAATGTTCGTTAGTAAAAGTTGGGCTTGTTTTGGGTGTGCGGTTGCTTACGCACACGTTGTGCGATAACACCAACGAGCCGTAGTAACATTGCCAGCGTGTAAACATGGCGGACGCAACTGCAGAAGAAGTTCCGAAAGTGCCAAATGCCGAAGTATCTAGCGATCGCGGTATTACAAACTCAGAGCCAGTGTCTCCCGGTGACGGTCATACGGCTTCAGGAGGATCGAAAGAGCGTGATGTTGCTCTGGTAAGCAATGCCAGTGCGCGGATCGTTGACCCATCGGGCCGCAACCCTGCGCCGAGAGTGGACGAGATTCCGATGACGGGCTATGAAGCCGGCTTCTATAAGGTAATTTTTGTTATGAAAGTATCCTGAATCAAACTATGCTCATTTTAAAGTAATTTCGTGATCAGGTACGTGAATGTCAATTGTCTATCTAATGGACATTGACGTTTAAGGCCCGCCCACCCTCTTGTCTAGCCGGTAAACGTGTCCTATAGCGTCGTAAATTATTCGCCATTGCATGGGTTTTAGCGTTGGTCGAGCACAAGTCGGATTGTCGAAAAGAATTCTTGCTAAATAGAAGTCGGATTGATGAAAAATTCTTAAATAGAATTTGGATTTATGAAAACAATCTAATTGAAATCGAAGGTGGGATGATGAACAGTAATTTTTAATTAAATGGAGGTTGTATTCATGAAAAATAATCGCTGCCTAAGTGGAAGTGGAATTGATGGAATGGATTCAACAGATCCTTGCCTAAGCAGAAGCGAGAAGAAGTTTTGCCAAACTTGAAGTTGGATTGACTATTTAAATAATAATGCTACAACGAGTGAACAATTTACGATGCTAAAATAAACGTTTGCCGCCTACTTTAAATGAGGTTCGTGCGCATCACCCACGAAAAATCAGTCAACATAAATTATTTCAAGGCAAAGATATTGTTGGAATGAAGCTTGAAGTTTTGAAAGCATATCATATTAGCAGAAGTTGTAGGAGTGATGAAATATATAATAGAGTAAAATTTGAAGTTGGATCGGCAATGAAAAATGACAAATTATTGCGTTAGCATTAGATATTGGATGAGCAATGAAAAAATGGTATTAATGCCAGATTATTCCTGTAAATATAGAACTTGGATGAGCGATCAAAATACTAAGTGAAAGTTGAATGACCAGTTGGATGAAGTTGGATAGAAATATTAACCCAAAGTGCAAGTTGGGTGAACGATAAAAGGATTGTTTTTATGCAATGAAACCATGTTATTGATGCTGAATTTTTGCAGTAAAAATGGAATCTGGATGAGCAATCAAAAATATCTCTAGTTGAAGTAGAAGTTGGATGCAGGATGGGAATATGTTATTGCAGAAGTAGAATTTGGAAAGGCGAAGAAAACATAATATTATATAAAATATGTCTTACATAATTGACGACCTTAAACTGTAAACTGCGTATTTCCCCAATTGTCATCATCACTGATGACACAATAATATCATGAGCGCCATTGTGATCACCATGCCACAGATGATGCCGCTGCCATGGGCCACCACTGCCATCTATGCACATTCAGGACATGGCCAAATAGCTCTCCTTTATCTCGTGATGAAATGAATATTCCTGATCATTCTCATCTGTGATGCATTCATTGTCATCATCTCTGCATACAGTATCTGATTGGTTTCTTAATTGAATTTCTGAATTGGATCAGTGACACTACGATCATTTTTTGAGTAGTGAATCTATGTTTGTTGTGTGTGATGAACGTATTAGAATTTCTTCTTACAGAAGTCAACAGCTGCAAAACAAGTATGATGTGATTTGGAATTGGATTCATAATGATAGTTTTTTGCATTTTTTCAGTTGCTGATGAATCCTCTGTTGAATCAGATGCAGGAGTCAGTCGATAAAAGCAACGAAATCCTGGACGACTTACTTAGGTAATTAATTGAGACTTTGAACATAACATGTGTGTTGTGTTGTATTAGATGAGCTTTGTAAGGAAATCGTTTATCAAAAACAGCATGGATCAAACCAAGGCAATAGATACATGATGTCTGAAAGTCTTTCTGTTTTTCCCATATTACAGAGTATGTTCCAAGATATGTATATTTGACCAGCATTGTGTCGTAGAATTGGCTGCAAAGTTGTGAATAAGTAGGTCCTAAAAAGGAATGGTCATTCATTTCTTCGTTATGAGTTGTTTAACGCCTCTTCAAAGGGACTACTCAAAGACACTTCCAATCCCAGTACGACCAAATCAGACTATGGTGATGAAATTAATGGTACGTGTAATTGTAAGGAATTATATCTATAATGTAATTAAATGAAATTGTGTATCATTGTCGTTGTAAAATTTATAACGGTTTATATAGCATTGACTGAACATAACAAGCTACTTGTTATGATGCTTTACGCATACTGTCTACTGTCAGTGCAAATTCTAATGCTCAGTGTTAGTTAGCAAGTGCTTTTAAATCATTAAGGCTTTTGGCTTCCTGAATGAGTGCAGTAAGAGCGACCTGAAAAATCTGATCACCAATTTTTTATGATACAGATACATTGGCAGACTCTAATGATAACATGACCTTCTTGGATCATCCAATAGCAGCCTGATGTTATCCATGCGATAATGTAATGCACAGTTTTTAGACATTGATACACCAGGATGCAAAGTTTGTATTCAATGCACTAGTCTAAATTCTGAGCCACTGAAGCTGATCGTGTATGGGGTTATAATGGATCTGGTTGAGCGATTTTAATCGCATGACCAGACAAGCAGCTGCGGTTAAAGACCAGTGGTTCAATTTAGCCGATACGGGAATCAAGTCTATGTTCTAAGTGGTTAAATTTAGCCGTATCTGGGATTCTCATGATCTCGGTATCAGTAAGCACTACTTCATTTTGCTAACCAGTTTCTGCAATTGTGCAGACAACTGTTAGTAGTATGAGAACACTTCAAGTAGCTTGATATGATGCTGTGGCTGGGCTAGGAGCGCCTCTGAGTAGGTCTCTTGAAGGGGTGCTATATAAATTCTCAAAATGAATGAATGAATGAGTGTCACATGAAGTTTTGTCAGTTAGTTTTTGTGATCATCATACTGTTTGTTTCTTGATTGCTAGGAAGATGAAGGACGACAGAGATCAGACGCGAAAGCGTCAACTCAGTTCACATATTCCGTTAATTCTTCAAGGGAGGTGAGCAAACAATCATTGCACTTGCTTAATCGAATAATGTTTTCACGTCAGTCGTATTGTTTAAATTTGTATCTATGATATATATGTAAATTCCTGTTAGGTAAGGCAATGTTTAATTATGCAACCTAGTGATTTTATTTGTTTTTCCTAGAGCTGTCAATAACAGCAGCAGTATTCAATGACCTAGTATTGCTTTCAACCAAGACATGAACAGCAGAAGGCAGTGCATTGACATCATCCATATTTAGCAGCAACTTTAGTCGATTATGAAGTGATTGATTTATACTATGCACCTGGTAATGTTGCATTGTTTTTGAGGAAATCTTGTATTGTATGTGCAGCTTTGTGATTTGAAACAACTAGCAGGAGATCATAGCCTGCAGCTTTGAATAATTACGGTGTCTTAGCGCAGATGTGAACTTCTGCCCTTTAGGTTAGCAGTCCAGTGCATTAACCACTGGTCTATCTTGCACCCCCGTATCTTTGTTGTACATCAATTGTTGACTTGCCTACAATAATGCTGCACAATTCAGCAGTGTATTCGTAATTGTGTTTAAGCATGCATCTGAAATGTGTTGTGTTTGAATTGTAGCGGTAGAGATTTGAAGGACATAATCAAGCATGCAGACAACCTTATCTCCTACGAGAATTATAATCCTGAACAGCCAGCGGATGAATCGAATCTGATGTAAGTGGAACGTTGAGAGACTTCTTTTTTTATGACTGATGTGAACTTTGTTGCATTGTTATTGATAATAAGGAATTAATTTGTCAGACATAAAACTTTATCGGACGCAATTTTGTTGTTGTTGACTTGCTGACGTTGTTTTGTTGAAGCTGAGTTATTGTTTTGAGTTATACACCATCTCGGTTATGGAAATTATTTAGACAT
Source organism: Lumbricus rubellus (assembly GCA_945859605.1). Taxonomy (NCBI): domain Eukaryota; kingdom Metazoa; phylum Annelida; class Clitellata; order Crassiclitellata; family Lumbricidae; genus Lumbricus; species Lumbricus rubellus. Next base: position 10,969,880 of record OX243816.1, read on the forward strand.
TTTACTCCCATGTCTATTAGACAGATGATTTGCTGAGCATTAGCTGGAATCAGTGACACTGGATGAGAGCAATGTTTTTATTTTTCCCTTCATGCTTTCAGTAGTGTATGGCCTATTGTAATATGATCTGCCTATGTTTCATTACACATTGCGTTATTGAATTAATCTCATCTGAAAATTTTATGCTGCTGGTGAGGAACAAAATTGTCGGTTCTAATGTGCGGTTTGGTTTCTGTTTTTGACCATAGCCAATTTTTTTACTGTTAGCATCACACAAACATAATGCAAACAAATAAACTATATATACAGTATATTGGTCAACGAAAAACAAACGGAGAGACCCCCTTAAGGGACCATTTTCCCACTGACAGGGTTACCTCCATGCATTATAAATTGGTTGAATTCTTGTTCTGTTTACAGCAAGGCATATCCAAGGCAGCTGGATAAGACTGGAGAGCTGGCCATTGTAAGTCACAGCATTGCGGCTTATGTGTCAATGCTCGATGCTCAGCACTTGAAGCACCTTGCCACAAGGGTTGTCACAGAGCTGACGGGGTGGCTGACAAAAATATTTCGGTGAGTAGCTAAAGTCTGTTTTGAATTTTAAACAAACTTCGTACATCATCGACTGTTAGGTACATTCCAGATGCTGGAACAGTCTTCCACCAGACTTCGGTGTGAGCCAGTTTCCTTTAAATTTAATATGCTAACCGTGTCAGCAGTAAAATCTGTAGAGAAATTCATCAGACACGCTAATAAATTGTATTTGATAACACATTTCAGTTGGGATTAGTTTTCTGTAATAGTTGAATGTTTTAGAATTTTTGAGGTATCTAAGAAATTTGTCCATGAGATTCAAGACGTTGCTATGTACTTGAACATGTCCACTGTTATTTAAGCCATTTTCTGTTTCGTCAGGTCATATCAAATTCTTTTCCTGTTCTAGATTTCCCGAGGGTGCGGCACATTTCCACGAGGAAGAAAAGGAGGGTTTAGTGCGCATCTGCCAGTTGGCCATTCACAAGAAGTATCCGAAGTTTGCAACGGATGGATACGAGGTTCTGTACACACGACCTCCTGTGATCTACATCAGTGCCTCTGCTAAACACAACCTCGGCCAGTATCTTTGCCATCAGGTACAAAACAAGTTCATGGTTTGTGATATTTCTCGTTCATTGGCGGGTCAGCATTGAGATGTAAGTCAGACATTGTGATAAGTCTTGTCCAGACTTTTCTCTGTGGACTGAGCTGGTTTGGATATATTCAAGTCTAATAGCAAATTTGTGTAATCTCAATCTCAATATATTTTTTTTCTAGTTGTGCATTCTGCATTTTCCGTATCGTTTCAGCATCCTCAAAAGTGATCAGCACCCGTAGGAGATACTATAATTGACTAATAGCATTTGTTTTTAAACATGTGCTATGACAGGGAGGCAGTGGAGCATGTCCTTCATAGTGTCCAATATATGAACCAGCTTCCGTGGATTGGCCAGTAGTAAGTACAGTTGAGGGTGGCTGAAGATGATGCATTCTGAACTTCAGCAGGCCTGCAAGGATAAAGTTACAATAGTTAAGGCATAAGGGACTGTCCATTGTGTGTCTTCAGCACAAAACAATTGTACCAAATAAGCTGCACACATGTACGTAACATGAAGTGTGCGACTGTGCGTGCATGTTTAAACTTCACATGAGCCAGTTCTGTGTGAAGATCTTGAGCAAGTCTTTTACAAGCACACAATAAAGCATTTTCATTTAGTCAATGGTTCTTTTATAACTATAGAAACAATAGATTTACAAACTGAAGTGCCACACTGTGTACAGTGTTTGCACCTTGTCTGGGTTTTTGTTTTTGTCGCAGTTGGGTCTGCCTCTGAGTTGCCTCTGCACGGTTCCATGTCAGTTGGGCATCATGGATACCGTCGCTTTGCAGAAACTCATTGAAGATGACCACAGCTCCGGCAAAATGCCGGTCATTGTCATCGCCTATGCAGGTCGAAACAAAATTGCATTTTATGTTAATAGTCTGCACAGTTGAATTATCTGCACATGATGCATACTGTGAAAGTCTCTAAAAATAGTGTAGATATAATTGTTGCATTGCATTATAGACAAAATTGGGGAAAGTTTCTTTTGTTGTTGTTTTCTGTTCGACTCCATTAGAGCTTCCTTTAATGATGGATCTTCTGAGGGAGATTAATCCCTTTGCTTAGTCTGCATGTTGCTGTAGCTTTATTTCATCTGTCATTCAATCTAGGGATGTTAAACAAAAACCAGAAATTCGGTTTTCGGTTCTGAAAACGAAAATCAGTTTTTGCTTTTTACAAACCGATGATGAAATTCATTTCAAATTTTTTTTAAATTATAAGAAATGATTTATGCACTTGTACTTACTGTTAGCTTATGTTTCCTTTCTCTCAGTGTTCTTAGAAAGTTCTTCTTGTTTATAATTATTATTATATTGAAAGTCTAATTTTCTTTAGGTACTCCACTGACAGGAAGGGTTGACAATCTGACACGACTACAAGAACTCTCTCAACAGTTCAACGTTTGGCTTCATTTGGAAGGGTAGGTTGCTCAACATTTGTTACCATTCAGTCAATGCATCAACGGCATTTTCGACGACCTTCCTTCGTCTTAGTATCGACTCAGTCATCCTTTCCCAGAAAGGGATTGTAAGAAAGACAGTTTCTTAATAGCCCAGCTTGCGAAGATCGACATGGAGCTCCTCCGTACTTTGTTTCCTGATGTCCATTTCTCTCCCACAGTTCGTGACTTGGGTTTCACTCTGGATTCAGCCCTTTCTTTCTCGGACCATGTCAACCGCGTCTCACGTACATGTCTCTACCACCTACGCCAGCTGCGAACTATTCGCCATTCACTCTCTCCGCAAGCTGTTAAGGCGCTTGTTCATGCCCTGATCTGCTCTAGGGTTGACTTTGGGAACTCTGCTTACGCCGGTCTCTCCTCACTCAACCTTTCCAAACTTCAGACAATTCTAAATGCTGCTGCTCGCCTAATTGCCGGTCTTCCCAAGTTCTCTCATATTTCTGTCTTTATTCGGGACACTCTCCACTGGCTTCCTGTACCACAGCGCATTGAGTTTAAGATTCTGACACTCATGCGCAATTCTCTTCTTGGGGTAGCTCCCTCTTACCTCCGTTCTCTCTGCATCCCGGTCTCCTCTCTCCCCGGCCGCTCTGCCCTTCGCTCGGCAGCCAGCGGCCTCCTTGTCGTGCCTCGCATGCGTGGAGCCACTGCCCAGTCCAGAAGCTTTGCTTATGCTGGCCCATCCTACTGGAACCGTCTTCCTCACAAACTTCGTCTTGAGCTTCGTCTCTCTCTCCCTTTGTTTAGGAAACGCCTGAAGACTATGCTATTCGTTAGCGGCAGTGCTAACTAGGGTCGGGAGCGCTACTGAATTTGTGAGCGGCGCTATATAAATGTTCAATTACAATTACAAATTACAATTCTTAATAGCAACGTTATTCTTTGTTTCTAACAGTACTTTACAATGAACATTGTAGAAATTATAAGAGTAGATTGGTTTCTTACTTAACAGTTGTTATATGGTTCTGTTGTTTCCAACATTTCATTATTTAAGTGGTGCTATATGAGTTTTAAGATTGGATTAGCCTTGTAGTAACAATGCTGCTCTCGTTCTGTTGTTCTAACAGGAGCAGCTTATCGATGCTTGCCACACCTACCATTCCGGTCTACCTGAGTTCCGCAGTCCTCTGCAATAGCATGACCTTAAACCTGTGCGCTTGGCTGGCATTGCCTGCTGTTCCATTTGTCGTATCCTTTTCAAACGTGTTTACTGGTTGATTTTAAAAAGTTTGCAGAACGTGATACACATGGAAGAGGTTGCTTTGCAGATAAACTTGCTTTTAGTCATTGGTAGTGGTATTGCTTAGTTTTCTGTTATAAGGACAAGCATTGAGAGGCCTGTAACTTGACAATGGGGCATCATCTTCAGTTCATGGCAGTTTAATCATAATATTGTTATCGTCCATGGCACATCCTTTTTTGCGACTTGAACTTTTCTCTGCAATCATTTAAAGACCATTCTATTTAATATTGGTTTGAATTTGGTCGGGAGCACCTCTTGAAGAAGCGCTATACAAATTTGCAATTACAATTGCTGTAATATTGTAGTTTACATAACACGTTGCCAGCCAATCTGTTATAATATTTCAGACTTATTTCAGATTTAATCATTAATTTAACATAAAAATAATTGCCTGTAATTGTTTAGGGTAGGTTTCTGGGAGGAGGCCAGTTGAATATTACCCTAGTTGGTCATTTTGAAGATTTCCTTATCAGATGTGTGTCAGACGTTGTTTCGATCTCCGGATGTGATGCTGACTCGTGCGTCTGGACTGAGTACGTTCAACGTTCGCTATAAGCTGAACTGCCTCTCGCTTTGGATGTGTCTCCAGCATCTTGGCTTTGATAAGATTACCGCTCGGCTCCAGTACCACTCACATCTCGTGAGTAGACTGACTCAGCGACCAATGCTTCTGAATATGATGTGAATAAACACAGCCTGAGCCGTGTGGCTGCACGGCAGTTTTTGCACCACAGAGAATAATTTAAAAAAAAAAAACATCTAAGATATTTAGCGAATGAGGGAATGTTGATGTGTATAACTGTATGTGTGTGTGCGTATGTTTGTATTTATATACGCATGGTACATACATATAATTGACTATCTATGTTTCTTATGCTGTCAACTTGTTTGCTGACAATGTTGAACCCTTTGGTGGTGTCCATGTACTCAACTCTATGGGAAACCAATGCTGCTAATCATTAAAGCGTTGATTAGTTGACTAATTATTTTTGTATTGATTATATTGATGAGATATATTTCCCAGTATTAAGTTGTTTTCAAGTCTATCATAGTCTTTTTGTTGGTTTCCAGGCTAAGACAATTCACGAAAGAGTTCAGAAGATAGCAACCACTAACCAGATTGTAAGTGTAAAAATAGCTTCAGAGTTTATTGTAAAAGTTAATTATTTAAGCAATTAATAATTTTTGGTAATTAGTTATTCTATAGTGCTGCTCACAGCCATGGCCATGCAGTAGCACTTCAAGTGTGAGAACCAAGAGATAAGAAATGGATCATAAGAAGAGTGAGAGATTTAGACAATGATTCAGAACTTAGGAGAGTTCCATGCAGAGCGGTGGGAAGGGTATTCTATAAGGAAGGCCCAATGGTGGCAAAGCATTGAGCTTGGGTAATTGTAGTCCTAATAATGTGGTGGTCTATCAACAGGTGCCTCTGTGTCAAATCTGATTTATCTGCATGTTGATCAATGCAGATGGAAGCAGATGATCGAAAGAGCATCAAGCACCTTCGGGCGTTGAACCCATGGACATTGATGATGATGATGATGATGATCAATGCAGTGACTGTTTCTGTTGTTGATTTGCACATTGCAATTTTATCTGCACTTCAGTACAAACTTTATGGAATGGACATCTATCGAGACATTTGTAAAGGAACGCTGTGAATGACTTTGAAGGTGTCCCTTAAACTTTACCCAAATTCCATGACATTTTCGTGTGCTGGTAAATAGAAAGCTACGGCTTTGTAAACAGAGGTTGGGTACATTTGTATTTACACTTTGAATAGTTCGGTTTGGCATCTGTTAAATTTCCAGCAGCAATGTAAGTTGCCTGACTCTCCTGTTTTCTTATTTTGTTTATTTTTATTCAATGCTTTGTCTGTTTTGCTTTGCGTTCAGCATCTTATTAACTGGGCTGTTTATTTGTGAATTGCAGCTGGCACTGGATTTCCAAGGACCTTCTGTCATTTTCAGATACCAGTTGAAACCTGGTAAGTTGTATGATGAAACATTGATAAGTAATTCATGTAAACAAACCGGTAAGACTTCATTTGTCATTGAATTTATGATGTTGTGAATCAAATGAAAATTGTGTGAAATGCTGTTGTTTTAGGTGAGACAGAGGCTGGCGACAATGCCGCTAAGAACGGCGTTGAAGAGGAGGATAAGCTGAAGGCCGGATATCAGCAAGAGAACGAAAGAGATCCGTACTTTGATACTCTCAACATTTGGGTATGGGTTTTATAGGGAGCTGATAATCAATCGACTTAGTGTTTGAGCTTTATTGGCTTCTAAGTTCTGCGAACGGATGCGCTGCTGGCACTTTGGTGCAGTTCAGTGAAGGATGGTGATTGTTTGAAGTCAAGTTTCTAATAAGTTGACTGAGTTGTTGGGATTGATTGTTCAGGCATATTATTATTTACGTGTTCATTAAGGATTTAATGCCGGAGGGTATAGGATTTCCCATACCATTTACTACCATCTCAGCATTAAAGGGTTAAGGACTGTGTTTGTTTGATGCATTCATTTATTTGAAAATTATTGGAAAATTTGTAGAGTAACTCTTCCAGATTTCTACACAGAGACGCTTGCGACCCAGTGAAAAGGAAAGACTTTTGGCTTTTATAAGTTGTGTCAGAAAGATCCCAGGTAGGTTGGAGTCACAACTCCAGGGGAGACACCATTGCAAATAGTTTGACCAATGGAATAAATTACCTAGCAGTCTCTGTAATGAGCTTCTTGGTCATTCTTTGCTCCTTTCCTTCAAGAATTTGAAAACCTCATTCCCTTTGATTGTGGTTTTGGTGCTGTATGGTCCGGAGCACCGTTTTAGGAGTTTCTCTTGAAGTGGTGCTATATAAATGCATGATTATGATTACAATGAAGGAAATTACGAAATGCTGCGTAATGGATCCATGTTTTCGGCCAGTAATATTTCTGCTTGAGTGATTGCTTACGTTTCACTTACAGATCAATGCAAGAATTGTTTTGTGTGTGTATCAGCTTGCAGAGACACTGAAACGAGAGGTTCCAGAAGTTCACGTTACGGCTGTGGACGTTGAGAAGATCGGTCTCTGCATTCGATTTGCTCCTCTGGAAACCAGCTACAGTATGTCACAGTTGTTTTCTTAACATTTCACACCATGAATTCTAAATCTGGAATAAAATATAAACATTAAGTTCTTATCTGGTCATCCTATTGCAGGATCACTTTGGTAGCTGCTCTTCATTATTCACGTCTGACGTCAGAGTTGTCTGTGGTACTACAATGCAATTTTTTTACTAAGGTTTAACTTAAGCAATAATCAACTGAAGATAATGATGCTATTAAAGACATAGGATTTGATTAGGATTATATGGCTGATGCAAAACAGGGCAACAGGAATTTTAGTCAGCCTTGTTGCTGCTGGTTGTAAAAATGGAAAATGGAAAAGGTGGATTTGTTAATATAAACAAATTCAAATTGTGCCGAGCTGTGCTTTGAGTTCATGCTTGCTAAAATGATTGAAACCAGTTTTCAGTAGATTTACGATGTTAGAAATGGTACAGAATAAGCTACCAACTGTGGAATTTTACATGTACAGCACCTCTGTGAGACTTCTGTCAGGTGCTGTATAGATTTTCAGGTTCATGAGTTTATCAGCTCAAAAGGTGATATATGCTTATTACTATGTGTGTGTGCACCAAAATGCATATAGCAATTGTTCAGCCATATATTCTGATCCTATGTTACATACCTACCCACAATCCACATGCATATATTATATATATAATATTATACATGCATATATAATACATATATTTATGTTCCTACATGCAAGGTGTTGTTGTATTTCAGCGTTGAATTCCAGCACGATATTCGAGACGTCGGGCGAGGACGTCGGACAGTTTCTCGATTGTCTTGATCATCACATTAAGATACTCGACGCAACGGTTCGCATGCGTAAGGAGTTTCAGGACATTGTTGACAACCAGGACAACATGAGGATCGTCCATCTGCCCACGTGGGCCGGATTGGGTGCCGTGCAGTGAGTACTACTGAGTAGTGGCGGCAATGAAGTTCTTTCACTTAATGTTACAACTTGCTACAAATTGCTTGATGGTTAGGTATTATAATAACATTCATTTATTGCTCCCAAATAATCATGCACAAGATAATTTCGAAACGTTGAAAACGAATGCGATTAGAGAAACTTATCATTGAAAAGGGTAGTGCACATAGGCGTATGGGAGATTTCAGCAGTGGGGGGGGGTCAAAGATTTTACTTCTGCCCGAAAAAAAACTCGTGGTGGGAAATACTATTTTTCCCAGACAAAAAAACTAAAATATGTTGTGAAAAATACTATTTTTTTGTATTTTCCCGAGTCTGCTTGCCCGAAAAAGCAGACTTGCCCGAAATTGGGGGGGGGGGCATTTGCCCCCTCTAGACCCCCACCTCATACGCCTATGTTAGTGCACATAGATAATGGGCACCCCTGAAGAGAAGAATATACCGCTAGGTAGGGCCCTAAGTGAAAGACAATCCCTGTAAGATGTTGGGAGAACAATAACTAGTTGTTGGAAGAACAGTAACAGAGGTCATTTCAATATGAAAAAGATATAATGGCGAAATAAATAATGTGGTTTGTCCTACTTTCAGGTACATACCAGAAGCATGGCTGAACAAACTCGAGAATCTGTCGGAGCAGGGAAAGAACGAGATCAACTCGATCAACCATCAAATGGTGAACCAGCTCAAGTCGTCAGACTCAGCTTTTTCTCTTGGTGAGTGATGCCACAGTTTTCTGCAAATGGGATTAACTGACTGTGTTTAATGTTTATCTTGTCGAATGTTATTTACACCATAGAGAGAGGAAGTACAGTTGGATTAACAAAGGATATATTTACGTACCTGAGTTACCTCTTTACTTATCTATATTGAGCAGCAATAAAGGTTTGTCTGCCCAACGTCTTGTATGGAAGTTATGCAACTTAGTTAATTCACTAGCACAGCATGACAGACGTGATCTCCTTATCCTGCGAGCAAGGACAACTTTGGTCAAAACTCGCGCTTTTGCCTTCATTGGTCCTGCACTTTGGAATCGGCTCTCTCCATTGACACGTTGTTCGTTATCAACTGGTATCTGAAGCACATCTTTCACTGTCTCAAAATACTTTATTTTCCTTTAATTTTTCGCACTAAATTTATAAATACAATACAACACTTTGCACTCATGGATAGTTCTTCATGTAAAGGTAAGATACTGCTCCTCTTTTCTTGCTCTAGATTACATATGAAATGCTCTGGTGATTTGTATTCTAGGCCAGACAGAATCCGGGTTGTACTGTGTGCGTTTTGGTCTCGTCACAATGGACACTGATCTGGAAGAGCTGATTGCAATTGTCTACACAACTGGCAAAGACGTTGAAGAATCATCTAAGGTATGATTATTCAAGTTGTGAAGTCTTATTAAGAATTGCTGAATACTAGCTTTTCAACGCTGTGTTCGGGTTTTCAATCCCAGGGGATATTGTTTGAATTTGGCAATTTACTAATATGTCAGCCTTTGAAATGGTATGAAAAATTTCCATGTATTGGATCGCTGTCATTGTGTTTGCAATGCAGCCAGAGACCTTTCTTAGAAGTAGCGACGTCAACAACAGTAACAGTAGGAACCGTTTGAATTTTCAGATTTGTATTTATTGTAATTTTAAGTATGATGACCATGGTTTTTATTTTTTAAACCAATTTTATAAACCAATGGTCATCTAGTGTTTTTCACATTCTGACTACTTGCACTGTCATATAATAATTGTATTGCATGGTAACTGATTGAGTTGTGCATTCGACTTGTAACCAAGAGAGTTTGAGTTAATGGGTTAGAGCTTATCATGAGGTATACAGTACTATACACTGTGTTGGGACCATGAGCAAGTCCTTTGCTCAGTGGGATCGATGTTCTATCGTATGCTTGTGTGTGCACTTCTGCTCAATACAATAGCAGTTGTCTTGTGCTGTGCTCTGCTGTTTGAAGATAGATTGATTTGGTTTCCAAGTTTTTAGACCATGAAATTATGAGGTGATGTTTAATTTAAAGTTGAGCTAGAATTTATTTCATGACGTGCTGTCAGCGTAAAGCATTAAATTGGTTTGCTTATATTGGCAGTTCTTGGAAACAATGTCGGACATTGTAAGGCAAGGCATTGCCTCAGCTGCCGAAGATTTGGTGAAGGAAAACCAAGAGAAGCTGATTCAAGAGGTAAGCAATTTTGCCTTTAAAATCTTTTATTGGAATTGGCATGTTAGCAGTGCATTAATTTCTGACTACGTACTGGTACCGTACGTTTTCAATATGCACGTGGTGATGTTCATTTTTAAGTGACAACTAAATACTTCATAAGTATTAGTATGATTGTGGTGATGTTAAAGCGGAGAATCTCTTCAGTTCTTCTTTCCTCTCTTCCATAAAGCGTTTTGCGTTAACGATGATATTCGAAAATATGATTTAACGATTGATTTTCATTGTCGTACTATTCAGGGTGTGCTGAGGCAGGTTCCTCTTGTTGGATCATTCATCAACTGGTGGTCTCCTCCTCCTAAAGACACGATGAAAGGCAGAACCTTCAACCTTGCTTCAGGTCTGTTTCCTCCTCAACATACAGTCTGTAGTAATACAATCAGTTGCATTGGGTCTTCCAGAATTAAGATGATCTAGCGACCTTTAGTTTTATGCCACTGACACATCAACGGTGATGTATTTCGTTCGCAAACATTCGGACAATTTTAATAAAAGGATTAACCAATATTTCTAGGCATTCGTATTATTATTCGGTAAATATTAGTAGATGAATTTAACCAGAATGCCTGTGTGGTGAAGTTTTGAAGTACAATGTAGTGTCTGCAAAACTTTTTTGTGTCTTCAGAATGTCTTCATACATGAGCTTATGTCTTTATGTATGTATGCATGCATGTCCTGGTGTGTGTGTGCTTGCGCGCATGCAGGTGTATTTATCTAAACATTGAATATAGCACAGGTCTGTAAAGTACTTCTCAGGACCTCTAAACAGATAAATTTCCTTTAAAATTGAACACAGAAAAACAAGTACTAGATACACAGACATAAAGACATAAGCTCATGTATGCAACTTCAGAGTCCTGGGCACGACGTTAAACTGCATCCATACTTCGCCACAGGGAACCAACAAAGTCCCTGTGCCGGTCCTAAACCTGGACAAAGGAGGAAGGTTTGCCAGATGGGTGGCGATACACTGGTAGGAAAAGACGAAAACGATTGAAATTCGCAAAAACCACGACACAAGTGACAGAGCGGCCCAGATGCTTCAAGGTGTCATGATGTGGAGCAGACATGCACAGGCTGGTCAGGACAGATTGGTGGAGAGAGTCGGGGGGAGAGCATGGGACATACGGGCATTGACCCATGTTGTTCTTCATGCCTCTTTCCCATGATTCTCTTAAATCAGATAAGGTGGTCTAGCTGCTCCAAGATGTTAATGGTATGGAGCAGACCTGCTGGCCGGACCGGTTTAGGCTGGGCAACATGGCACGAGACAGACTCAGACAGAGAGTGGTGTCGGACTCTTACGGGCATTGAGCCCAATGATATTGATGATGATGATGCAACTTCACTGAGCTTCACTTCAGCAATCTGCCATTGTATTTGTAATGGCGCTAGTACATATTGAGATTTAAGATAGAGGCTGGATAATGAAGCCATAATCATGTATCATGGCGTGTACACGAGTGTTTTCTTGGGATTCGAAGACTAATCGTAAACTGTCACGTTGTCATATTATTTCTAAAGGTAAGATTGCCAGTACAGAGGATACTTACAAGTCCCACATCCAGATCCTGGAGTCCGTTCCCGATCTGTCACCAAAGGCTCGCGATGGACCACTGAAGGTGAACCTCAAGCCCCCGAAAAGCCGTGACCATCAGCGCTCGAGCTCTGAGAGTTCCAGCAAGCAGGAGATTGGACAGGGAGAGGAAGTGGCACTGAGCAATGACAAGGAGCAGCAACCATTGTCTGATGGTGTTGCTGTTGTGGCTGATGGCGGTACACATGAGAAGAGATTACCAGACGGCACGACTCCTCTGTCCAAGTAAGCCTGTAATGTATATATTACCGTGTAATGTAACTACTACCGTGATTTAGCCTGAACTGTCAATCTGCAGTAATTAGAAATTATGTCCTTTATAATTGATATAGATGCATCTTTTTGTTGTTTTATTTGTAGGGTAATTGTTGTTTGGTTTTTAACCTGTTTTTACTACCAGCTATGCTGGCCAGAATATGATCGATGCATTTGTCAATTATAGTTATTGTGTTTTGCATTAGGGACAATAAACTGAAATAGATCTGGAACATTTAGCTTTATTCATTGTTATTTATTATTTAACCAAAGAAACTATGTTGTCATAACTTGTTCTTGTGCATACGGTTGGCTACAACAAAACAATTGATTGATTGATTGATTGATTGATTGATGATTTGTTAAATGCCGTAATCTGAATGACTACTGAAAAATATAAGATTATGCTGTTGCTTGATCAGGGTTGGGGATAATGGATATATATATATATATGAAGTTCATGTGTTTGTGTAGGGAGACTTTACCAGCTGCACCAGTCGCAGCAGATGAACTGACCTCTGGAACAGCGGAACAGACGGATCTTAAGTAGAGAGCGTGACAGAGGAGGAGGACGCTGCTTCCAACTGTGTGTCGAAGCTGCACCAGAAGCTATGCAAACTTCTTTGATAGCCAGGCGCCAAACGCGCTACGCCACAGCACCTGTTGCACCAAATACATTTGTTTTGTCTGCTCCATTGCGGCGGACGTTGTTACCTAGGGTTCGTACGGGGATTAACTTTTGGCAGTTTTCTTTTGTTGTTGCTGCAGTTCTGAAAAAACTTTTCCAGGCATTCTGGCAGTGTTCCAGGCATCTCAGAACTGTTCCGAAAGCATTCTGGAACCATTCCGGTCTGACTGGTTGTTTGATGTTCACAAGCGTCTGTGCTGTGCACGATCAAATCCAAACATACTGGAATGATTCCATGCGTGTTAGAACGTTTGTCAGCCGTTGCACTTGTACAGGTTCCACGCTGGTTCCAGATCTACTGGAACTGCTTCTGTCCCATTAATTTTTGTTGTTGCTTGACATAGTTACACATCTTGCTTGAGCAGTGGTTATTTCAGTGTCTTAGTTTTACATGTTTTTAACCCAATGATGAGATATTATTTTCTTGCTCGCCTTAGTGATGAAACATGGTTTCACATCTTCAGTTTTTCGCACTGGTATACTGTGTCATATTTTTGCTTGTTTCTCACTTTCCTGGGTTATATTGTGGCTTGTCTTGTGGTCGCACTGGTATGTCTTGTGGTTGGTACTGGTATGTCTTGTGGTTGGTACTGGTATGTCTTGTGGTGGTACTGGTACAACTCGTTGTTAGTATATAATTTGCAGTGATGTAGAAAAGTTTTCGTTTGGACTTCAAAAATCATCCTTTTATGTTGGCATAACTTCTATTATTCCAGAGATCTTTTTCCGTGTGACTATATGGTCTGTTTGTGTGAGCCATCAGTTCTTTTAAGATTTTTTTTCATGGTAACTTTTTGCAGATATTCAATTGCACTCTGGATTCAAAGAGCTTTACAATGTGTCAGGGAAAATGAGACCAAATGTTTTCATTTGTGGATTAAATGCTCTAAACTGAATTGCTGCTGGCACATTAATTTATTACAATTAATTAAAAACTTGGTTGGATTAATTATGGATAGGCCTTGTGTTTTGCTAAAACTGTACTGCTTTGGTGACAATGTATGCATTCGATAATAAATATTTAGCAGTGCTTAATGTTTCATTTTTATAATAATAATTATTGTTTGTTTCAAACTTGCCATTTGGTAACTAAGTTGTAACAAAGAAGTAGTAACAGCAGTACCACAGTACATGGCTGGTTGTGAACACAATATCTGTCAAAATTCAGACACATTTATGGCTGTACCTCTGGAGATGCTTTGTGGCTGACTACAAGGCACTTCCGGTGTAACTTAGTTAGTAATCCAGTACATTTAGGCAGTATGCTGGTAAGACTGGGAGAGAAATTTACGACCGGAAAATGTTGCCGCTGTTTGGTGCATACTTGTTGCCTTGGTTCTCCTTGGCAGCCAGCATCAGTATGTTCTTGTCACATTCTAATCTAGCTAGATTAGAATAGATTCTTGTTGCATTGCTTTAAGCAGCTGGAATTGTTGCGAATTAGAAAATCTTTCTGTTTTAACATTCCATAAGTGCATGACGTAGGTTTGTAATTGACACTAAATATTTATTGCGTAATTGTAACAATTGATATCAGATTGTGGTGTGCATAAGTTGGTAGATAGAGGATTAGAGGTGCTGCATACATGTATATGCTGGTAGCTATGGAACCGTTTTCTTATGTGTGATGGGAAAAAATTCTTTAGGCCATCGACCTTGAATTTTTGGTGTTTACCCAAAGTTATGGCTGCACTATAATAAGCCTTGGTTAATTCACATATCACCGAACCTTTGCTGTTTTGTGATTGCAACTTGTTTCAAAATAATCCAACATACCTTAGTTTTGTCATGCTTACTGCAACTTGTTTCAAAATAATCCAGCATACCTTAGTTTTGTCATGTTATATACAACTTGTTTCAAAATAATCCAGCATACCTTAGTTTTGTCATGTTATCTGAAACTTGTTTCAACATAATCCAGCATACCTTAGTTTTGTCATGTTATCTGAAACTTGTTTCAAAATAATCCAGCATACCTTAGTTTTTCACAATAAAGTACATTCAAGAGCCTTGTGCAAAACCTGAAATAGAAGTAAATTCTAGAAAGTTACTTTGCCACAATGAAGAATTTTGGTTCCTCTTTAATACACAAGGCTAATTCTGTAAGCCATTTGTGTATTCTTGGGGTAATCACTGATCAGGGTTATCTTCCAAGGTTTTTCTGCTTCAAAAAAAGATTGTCTGCTGAACAATAGTTACTTCGATTTTCAGAAAGCACGGATATGAATTTATTTATACTGTACAGAAAGGTGTTAACAAGTGTTTAACCATTTCATTTTTAATGCTTCTTTATTTACATTTAATTGAAATGTAAATTAACTTGCCCTGTATAGTTTCAAGCCTCTGATACCCCATACTTGTAGATATTTGAACTTAAGTACTTAACTTAAGGATGCTTGTGATGTAGTATTTTTAATTTGTATTTTTCAGCAAGTAAGCGGATTCTAACTCTTTAGTAATTAGTTGCTAGCAATGGTAATTACTCATGACTATAATGTATGGTGACCAGGGAAATGTTAGAACTGGGTGACATTGGTTACTGTTGCTATGGTTAATTGTTAATTGCTTGTGGTAAGTGTTTTTAAATGGTAACCGTTGCCATCGGTGATGGCAGTTGCTAGTGGTTACAGTTGCCAGCGGTAACTTGATTATTTTCCTGTATAACCGTTCGAGATGATGTTACCTGAGTTTTCTTATGTTGACACTCTCTTGTTTATTCATGAGGGACTGCAATAAAGGTTTGGATTGAAGTGATCTATGCATCGAAATATATATAATTATATTAGCTGTCTGAAGTAGGCCCTAGACTCCAATTTCATGTGGTGCATGTACCTATGGTGCATATATGGCACATCTAAGAGCCTCTTGAAGCACAAAATATATTATGCCTGTGTAGGACCAGCACAGTGTAGGTCTTTAGCATGATTGACTAATTAATGGCAAATGGGGTAATTGAGGCATGGTAGCAATTGCTTACACCGCATGGCTTTGAAAATACAGAGCGTGGTACGCTCTCAGGCTGCCTCCTGGGGCAAGTAAGTAAATACTGTGTATGGACCCTAAGAGGATCCTTCACTCACACTTGCTCACTTGTTTTTAGCCGTGCTGGGGTCAGGACCCTTCACCCACACTTGTTCAGTGCCACTGATGCCCCTAAAAGCGATCTTTTAGATCTGATCATATGTGCACTTCTGAATTCTGGAAGACAGACACATTTTCAGATACAGTTTCATTTGTGTGTACAATTACACAAAAGTAGCCCAAATAGCGCGAGAACGATATTTAGCGCGAGCGCATTGAAAAGTAGCCCATCTCGCAATTTTCGAGACGACCGGGCAGCCCCGTCCGGATCGGCCAAAAATAGCTGACGCGTGACTGTCAGTGATACCGCTCCTTGGCTTTTTTCCCAAGATCTTGGCTTTTTCAATCGTATCTTGGGATATTGGCTTTTTTTCAAAGGACCTTGGCTTTTTTACTTGGCTTTTTTTCTGCCCACTAAATAACAATAATCTTAGCAATAATCCACTAAATAGATATAATTTAAGCAATAATCCACTAAATAACAATAATCTTAGCAGTAATATAACTATGGCTCCATCTACTGACTAATATTTATCCGACTTATTATTATTCTCTGAACTGTTTGCTCTCTGCATATTAGTTATTTGTGACGTCACTTGGAATTTCGAGACATTCCGCGCAAAATTGCAAATAACTTGATAAAGACATATCAAAGATATTAGAGTCTTTATAGAGTCTAAAGACTCTAATATCTTTGGATAAAACTAGCGCACTATGTTTCAAATCTTGTTAGTATGTTAGAAAATCAGAGAACGGAAGTTACGAAACCAATAATTGGTTATATAAATATAAATAATAAACATTATTTATATAAATTATTATTATTAGGTTATATATATAAATATAAATAATTAATTATTAACAATTTAACATACATTAATTTCAGGATTAATTAGAGGCCTATACATAATTTCATAAACATCAAAATTTATCGGACAAAATAGCTTCTGTTGAAATGAAATAGGTGACATTTTGGTACATAATTATTAACTTGGCTTTTCTTGGCTTTTTTTAAGACCACATCTTGGCTTTTCTTAAATTTTGGAGCGGTATCACTGGTGACTGTTTTGACAATGCAGGACATGCATGAGATGCGCAAGTCGCATTGAGTCATTGTTACAGCCCACGCTTGACTTGACTAGCAATCACATGAACAAAAAAACAGATCATGCGCGTTCGTCATCTTATAAAGATGGTGGTCGACACAATGACGCATTGATACAATAATATTATAATGTTACGACGTAGCCTATGCCTCGGTGCAGGTTTGAGCCAGACTCCCAGTGCCAGTTATGACAGGAAATGGACAATCGCACTGGATTAGATATGGTTTACAAACTTCTGATTAAGTGAGCGCTAAACCTGGAGCTGTAGGATAGACCAATTTGGGATAGACCAGAGCTGTATATATAATTATTTGAAACGGCTCTGGGATAGACGTGCGAGAGATTGAAGGTTTTACCAAAGATTTTGAGTCTTAGGCTACGTGAGACTCTAATTATCTAATATCTTTGGTTTCACTGTGGGTCATGGTGTACCATGCTGTGGGTTTCCTGTTTAGGCCTGTGGCTTGAAGTGACAGGTTATAGAGTCTGAACCCGCTGTTTAATTTGGACAGTGTCCTTAGGCACGAAATATTATAGGAGAAGCGCATGCCAAGGTGCCTTGCAATGAACTCCAATAATTATTGTTTTCAGGCAATCATGGCTTCAAATATTTTTAATCTCGCGCTATCACAGTCCGCAGGGCCTGTACGTGTGTGGACCTTAAATCGCAATATCTAAAGTTCTAAGTTGCCACTCGAGACAAGCGCAGGGCACCAGCTTATTCACTAGCGCTGCGTCGAGTCCAGAGGGTTGTCCAATGGATAATCCGAAGGTTAAAATCTGGTTTTCAAAGGATCAGAGGTCGCAGAATAGCCTAGACAGGCCATAGATGTTAAGGCTGGTGTCATTTAGGTCTGGGATGGAAAGGTAGGGCCTGCATGAAGGTGAGTCAAATAAGAGTTAGTGAAGATTTTAGACCGGCAGTGTCTAGTGGAAATTAAATCCGACGAGTGATGGAAAGAAGAACCCGATGAAAGTGATTGTGAATGACTGACGGAGAAACAGAATAGTGCCGTAGCCTAATTTAGAGTGCGGAATAATTCAGGAAGCAGGTCGTTCCAGAGTCGATGTGGTAATTCAACCGTAAATTTGCAGATGCGCAGATCGAGTTGGATATAGGCCTAATGGAAATGTTGTAGGCCTAGAAATGTTGTAGGTCTAGGCTACGTACCATACACGTACGTACACATTCAGACGAACAGCGGTAGGCTAGCATATATTGGCAGGAGCGGAGCCAGATGGGGGGTTAGAGGGTTATATAGGCCCCATAAAAAGGTTATCCTTTTTTACATGTAAAAATGAAATATTTCCATTATTAGCCCCCTAAAAATGAAATATATCCATGAGATTTCGACCAGATGATTTAAAAAGGTCGTAAGAAATTTTTGGCGGATGAAAATGGGACACTTTTTCGAAGAAATGACTGAAAAAAGACGTCAGAAATTTGGCGAATGAAAATTGAAAATTTCCTCTGCGAGGATTTTCAGTACCCCCAAAACTGAAATCCTGGCGCCGCCACTTGTTAGGCCCTATATTGGGCTGTGGGCTATTCAGACAGCCTGTCACGTGAAAAATTAATTACGCGCAGGCTGCGCAGCCAATATTTGAGCTTATAACACACGTAAGCTCTTGAACTATTTCTATATTGAATATATTATGAGAACTAACAATGACCTTCGTTCATCCACCATCGATAGCCTGCCAGCGTGCGCTCCTCAATCCTTCACCCCTCTCAGGCCGGCTGTAAAGCTGGGGGTCACTTACTCTACTAGATGCAATTTAGTCGATTCGCATGGGCTGCATCGTCCAGTTGCAGCTGAAATGTCTAGATGAAATAGACATGATTGGTTGCTGGCGCAGCTGGTAGCGAGTCTTGGGCTAAGCGCACACTGCCTCTTGTCTTGTTTGTGCATACTGAGTGGTGGAATCGTGTGGTCAAATAACACGAATTCGAGCTTCATTTTACCACGGACTAGCGATCAAATTACGCGTTCTGTGCGCGGCTGATTACAGTGCTTACTTTTCTTATCGAACTGTCGTTGTACTTGGTAAGATTTTCGTACGTTGACTGCGCTCGTTTTGCGTGCGAGACGGTATAATTGGTGGTCAGAATATCATCACCATATTATTTTGACCTAATAATACCTGTATATCACAGGCACTGAAAGTCGTTTAACTCACCGAGTCCATTGTAAGCTCTAGAAGAAACTAGCCACCGTTTTTTTCTATTTAGGCCTTCGATGGTTTGGGGGCCGGGCCCGTGACTGCTCTGCCTAGGGATTTCTCTTAACAAGTCAGCCCTGTTTGGATTTGTAAATATCCAGGGTGGGCAAAAAAGTACCCCTTAAGTTTTTGTAAATATCTTGGCTTCGCTCACTACTTGTGGTCCATCCGGCTGGGTTCTACAAGTCTCTCAAATCCTTTTTCTTTGTTCGTGGTTGGGTTGGGAGCGCCTCTGAGTAGTTTCTTGAAGGGGCGCTATATAAATGCTCTGAATGAATGAATGAATGAATGAATGAATGAATGGCCAAAGTAAGAATTTTAAAATCAGTTTTACAGGCTTAAAGGCAATTCATTTTTAAATACATGTACAACAGCCAATTTTCAAAAAAAATATTTGAAACGGAACAAAAGTTGTATTATTTTTAGTGAGTCGACCCTGGGTCCCAGGTCCACCCGCTGTTTTTTGAAGATCCAAATACATAACGCAACAAAAGGTAACAAAAACGATTTTATTTAGTCATATCTCAAACAATTGTTATAAATAAACTTGAGAGTGCTTCATAACTTATGTTCAATGGGTTCACCACCAGTGCCCAATCTTGTAACGTGTCTCTTTGTAAAGTGCTTGATGTTCATGTGTTCCAGAGCTAAATCTTTCCATATATCAACTCCAATGCAACCATCAAATTCTCTTATCAAGTGCTCTTAGTCTTGGTCACAGATTGTGGTATTTCTCCCTCATAGCTCTCCACACTTAATAATCCATTTGGTTAAGAATAAGAGATTTGGGGCCATTGGCTCTTCTCAATGAAATCAACACAACTGACATATAGCCAATCTCCTTTCATCAACGGCATATAATTATTCTTAATTCTCAACGTAACTCTAAATTCTCTTAACTCACTGTTTATCAGAGTAGGCAGTGATTATAGCTTTAGCTCAAAGCCTCTTAACTCACTGTTTATCAGAGTAGGCAGTGATTATAGCTTTAGCTCAAAGACCTTGCTTGTGAAGTGTTTGAAACTGTGAATACACAGTTTTGAACTGTCATTGACATCTAGATTGACATCTTGGCCATAATTTTTTGAAATTTCAATTTGATTTAATTTAAAAATTATTAATCTGAAAAAATCTTATTTACCAACTTGATAGTCATCTTGCTAAATGATGTCACAGTGACGTGCAGCTTTACTGGTGCAATTGTACATGTTTCCATTCTAAATAATAATAATGATTATCTGGCAATATCAAGTTTATTTGATGACAATAATTTGAGATGTGACTGAATAAAATCATCGTTTGTTTTTGTTACTTTTTGCATTATGTTTAGTGGGTGGACTCACTAAAAGTGATATAACTTTTTTCTGTTTGAAATTGCTTGGTGAAATTTGGCTGTTGTGCGTATTATGAATTGCCTATAAAAACCTATTATAATTTGTACTTCTGGCCAAGATATTTGAAAAAACCCTTAGGGGTACTTTTGCCAACCCTCTATATCCATTCAATGGATTCTACATACATGCGGGAGTCAGCCAGTGATGATTTATTTTATTTTATTTGAGTCCTGTTAGAATTTATGGCGAGCTTTAACTGTACATCACTGCTAAATAGTCACATAGTCTGCAGTTTTGTAAGTTTGTCAAAGGTTAACTGTGTATTAATTATAGTCCATGTGTACTGTAGATGCGTGCAAGCATTGATATAAAAATTCTGGACAGATTTTTCTAAGCATATATTAAGGCTGAGCTGATTTATTGTAGACGTTTGAATATAAATCTTTTCTTAGGCTACACCCTTCACTTGAGAATGCATTTTGATTTGTCGCATGAGTGCTCAAGCGTAATGACCACAGCTGTGGAGTCCTGTAACGGTACATCTATCATTAATTTATTGTGTTCTAGGAGAGCTTTGTCAGTATTTTCTGTAATCAGTTTACCATTATAAAACTTAAATTTTATGATATCCAGATTTTAAAAAACATAATTAAAGCAAGTTAACTGGAAACACAAAGAATGATAATTCAATGGTGCTGGTAATTTTTTGGCTCAATTTTGTCAGAATGTTCAGTCATTTTCTAAGTAAATGCTCCCATGTTTCTAAGGTGGCGTTCATTTTGTGCCCTTCAGATCATGGACTGTATCCATAAAGGGAGCAAATGGAAAAGTTTGGGATGTAAGGACAGTGCTTTGGAATAGGCTGGTGCCCTGCGCTTGGCTTTTCAGTGATGCTCTAGACATTTGGATATTACGGTTACAGTGCATTACAGGGCTAGCCATGATCTACAGCCAACCAGTGATTTGTCAGTTTAAAATAATTGAACCAACACTTTTCTCCCTTGGTAACTGTGCTCTTCTGTTTACTATTATCTCCACTAAATGTTCAATTTTATGCATACTAGGCCAACTTCATGCATCTTGGTTCAAAGCATATTGTCTGTTCACCATAAAAGTTAAGACATGTCGAGAGACATAGATCTGCTAGATAGATCATATGTGAGCAGCACTTTATTGAGAAACCTAACTTAATAAAAAAAAGTTGCTGTTTAAATGTCTGTTGCGTTTAAATGTTTGTTGCATTTAAATGTATGCTGCATTTAAATGTCTGTTACATTGCTTGGAATCCATGTTGCATTCCAGTCTCACCAATTGAATTGTAGTCATGTGATTTTACTGTTGTGAGTGAGTGTGCAAATGTGCCTGTTGTAGGCATACACAGAAAGTGGTAGCTTAGTGATGACCCTGGCAGGCCTTGTTTGGTGGGTGCGCTTAAGGGCATACTTATCATGTAAATAATGTTTGAAAATGTCAAGGTTCTGGATGAGTGGCTAAGATGTTTGCTGTCATGCATATGTGCTCAGCACTATGCTGCTTAGAAATATCAGTCAACAAACTCAGCATAACATGGCTAAAGTGACAGACTTTAAATCCGAAAAATGGAGTCTATTGATTAAAGGGAGCTATGTGTTGGATTAGACTGGGTCGATTAAGGATCCGTGGAGAGGGGTGGTTAAGGGTAGAAGGCTTATAAAAATTGTTTTACATTGGAATTACCCAATGATGAGGCTGTTGCCATGGGAACAATGAGTCAGCGTTTTTTAGAAAAACGTGTACCAAGTAATTGGTCTGACTAATAGAAACACGATGTTGGCTCACACTGAAATGTTTGCCTTGAGTAGTCTCTGTCTGTGTTCCTCTGTCTGTGTGTGTTTGTCTATGTGTTCAGTTTGTTCAGGTGTCTTTGAATGTGTCTCTGAATTAATGAACGTATGAATAATTTGGAATTTACCATAGCCAGATGGCAGTACTTGCCTCAGTCAAAGGAACCGGTATTGGCTAGGGAGTGGAGGGGAGGGGAGGTGAGGGAGTGGAGGTGGAAGCTAAGAGACCATGTATCAATGAAATAGAAAGATTTAAGGTGCCCATTAAAGGATGAATGTGTTCGAGCTGACTTTATAAGTAAAGGTTTTTATACACTACAGAGTGTGCATTTTGAGTTAAAAGCACCTCGACCAACAGCATTACCAAAAAAAAGATTTGACGAAGCTTCAGAAGTTCGTTGAATCTTGTGGTACCGATTTGAATCTAAGGTAAGCAGGCTGTTAAGTATTAAGGAATTGATAGGTGAGAGTATCTAATTTAAAATTGATATGCCTTGAGATAGGGAGCCAATGGAGTTGGACAGAAGAGTGGCGTTTGTTCTATTACAAATGAGATATCTATCAGCAAGTTCTTCACATGTTGTAAATCTATTAGTTTTATCATCAAAAAAGAGTTGTGATCAAGAGCAGAAAAGGCATTTAATTCATTTTTACTTTGCATGAACAACCTCAGTACTTAGAGGTAGCAGTATTATCAGTAAAACAGGTTGCTGGTGCCTCAGGACTCTAAGATGAAAGAAGGATGTTTACATGCAGTGGAAACGTGTTGCGTAAAAGCAGGGGCTTTTTATCTGGGCGAACACATCAGAACAGTGTTCCAATACTTTTTCAACAGTTCTTATGTTAAAATACAAGTTATTCCATTTTTGAAATCAGGCACCTGTTTTCTAGATAAAGCACTGCATAAAAGTAGAAATATGGTCAAATGTGATGCCACGAGTTGTGATTTTTTTGACATATCAACATTTGTATCAGCTATTTCAACATGCTTTAAATGTTTACATAACGACCTTTTCTTACTTATGATACTCTTTGATATCAGCCATAGTTAAGCTTAAGACAGTGTCTTTAAATTTACTTTCCCACGCTGCTTAGAGAAGTTATTGTGAACAACATGGGTAATATATCTCTTTAAAAAAAATTGGGGTTTACATTAATGAATGATAACTAAAGTCTGTAAATTTTAAAACTTTGGCAATAGTGACGATTAAATAAAAACTAAAACTTGAGAGGTGAAATTGTAACTAGAGCTAACAAAACTTGCCATACATACCAATTGCCAATATTAATTAATTGGAGTGTGGACTCGTTTTTCATGCTCTCATGGCAGTTTACACACTTTTCTGCTTAGCGTGACGTGGTATTATGTGTCCGGAGTTGTTAACTTAGCATGTCATACGGGTTCATGTGCTATACAGTCAAGAACTGTGATTTTTTTCATGGACTTTCAATAAAAACTTGTGCTCGCTCAAATGTTTACTTTTTATTCACAAATCTTCTGTATCACTCTTCAGGAAAGACCTGGTCTTGTTTATTTAAGATTTATTATGAGTGGACTTTCCTGTTGCGTGCTTTTGTGCAAGATTCGTTTTTGTTTTCGGCACTTTATAAATGATAGTTCAATAATAATAATAACGATACTAAGTTAGTGAACATTTAACGATCATTATTGTTGGTAAAACCTTCTAGTATCAATCAATCACATAAATTTATATAGCGCCCCTTCAAGATCTCTACTCAGAGGCACTCCAATGAGTGTATGAGTGTTAATGATCATTCTGTTGACTGAGTTGGTTTGATTTGTTGAATTGTAACTTTGTCCTACAACATGGAATGGCCTTCCTGTTTAATGCTGTGCTAACAGGGGCCACTCCATTAGAACTGCTCCTGAAGAATCTCAGAATTGTTTTATTTAGCTGTGGTTGGGCCGGGAGCGCTTCTGAGTAGTAGCATACCTGGACGAGGCGCAATATAAAATTTCCTAATTTATAATAATAACTTTACCGTTTTCACTAGCATAAAGTAAGTTTAGAGATACACTTGAATGATGTGGCTTTGGAAAATATTTAAATGTAAAAATAAGAAAATCTTGAGCAAATATTATGTTGGGAAATCCACTAAGCAATGCATTAGGCAGACCAGTGAGCAAAGCTATACAAAATCAAAAATGTTTTCTAGAAAGAACAGAGAATGCTTTAAGCAATGCCTCACAATAATTATTCATCTTAAACTAGACCTGAAGAAAGTTTATGACTCTTGGTTATGCTTCAGTACACAGACTGAGCAACACAAAAAGTGTATTGCTTGTGTGCAGCAGTGCGTTTAGGGGACCAAAGTTTCATTCTTCTCAATTAATGGTCCAACATTAATGACAGACTTGCCAAGCAAGAATCTGAGCTTTCCGTGCTGCTATAGACTTTTTACCCTTGGGGCTGTCACCCTGAGAGCACCTCTAGATAGCTAGTACCAGAGCCTTCTATTACAGTAGTAGAAGGCTCAGTGGCTAGTACTGTAAGATGTGCTTTCTAAATTCGCATAGGATAAGATGTGATGTTACAGGACACAAATTCAGTTCTATTTGGAAATAATTGCCCTGATAAGATTATTTGCATAAGTGTAATTATTTGTTGTTTTGCATATTAATACTCTGGAGTGATAGAAATCCAATCACATGATGGTAAAACTTTGACAATGTTCCTCTTGCTAGTGCTATGCCAGCGTAATAGATACTTTTGAAAATATCCTTAACTAGTCTTGTGACACTGTGTTGGATAATGATTTCGAACAGAACCAAACTATGTCTGTATCCTGGATTTTGTTTCTAAGGAGTTCCTATGATTAAGCTGGTTCCTATGGCTAAACTCTTTTTCAGTCTGAAGACATGTATGTTTCAGGTGTGATTCTGATGTAAGTGACTATATAATTATATAGCCTATGACTATGTAGTGGACCATAGACACCTAGATACATTAGCTAAAGTATCTAGATGTCTATGGGTAGGCCCATCCTGGACCTTTGTACAGCGGGATGTTTACTTTTGAAGGAAAAGAACCACAGAGCTGGGTAGGTCATTAGTCACTGGTGGTGCTTCAACCTACTTATTGACCTACACACAAGCAATATATGCAGACCTGTTTGAGAAATAATTATAACTGAGGTTCATTACACAGAAAGCATATAATTATAGCTACAGATGAAACTAAGTGGATAATAAGCAGTGCTTATCATAATTCTTGTTTTCCTGATGTGCTAAATTTTTTCACCTGGGTTTTTCCAACCTATTATGATTTTTTAAAATTCCTTGTGCTTTAGTATAAATCGCATTTTAGAAGTCGGAATAGATTAGAATGATCGTGTATTGATGCTTTGTGTATCTGTCTTTTGTTTGACTGTGTGTCACGTTTTGATGCCTGATGAAAATCTCTTTTTGTGCCATTGTGCCTAAATAATTAGTAAATATGTGTGGCGTTGGGCTTATACGAGTGTGTGTTAGCATGACTACACATATTTGTTAGTGTACATATGTATGCATGTAATTGTATTTGCAAATGTGTGTCATTGTGTTGACACATGTGTGACATTGTGTTTCACATGTGTGTTAGTGTGCTCTCACAAAGACTCACATGATTCTTTGTATGCTTTCACATGTGTGTTATTTTGCTTTCACATGAGTTGGTGTGCTTTTAGAGTTAGTGTGCCTGTGCAAGTGTACCATTGTGTGTAACATTGCCATAAAAATGCAACTTTTGCATTTGAGTCGGTTCTGGTGCCTATGCTGGGACGTAGATCATTGCATGTGAGCACGTCATTTGATAAGGAAATGAAATTAATTGTCCAATTGTATCTCCAGTTCAACCATATGACGCACGTTTTTTCTTGGCAAATTGACCGAGTGCACACCATGCAAGGCCTGATATATAGTCAATTATTCCAATATAACACGTGAAACATGTATACTCATCTTCAGTCCAGAAAATGAGTTAAGTCATATAAAACGGCTTAAACGCAGAAACTTGATTAGAAGCAAAATCCAGGATGCAGACGTAGTTTGGTTAACTGTTCAAAGTCGTTATCCAACACAATATCACCAGACACTATGATTATCTTTGAAAGTATCTTTTTACACTGGCATAGCACTAGCAAGACGAACACTGTTAATCTTTACCCGTTTGCCCCGAGAATATCCGCTGAAAACGGGCTTAAAATTTAAAAATGAACGGGTAAAGGGTTAATGTTTTACCAGGTCATGTGATTGAATGTCTATCATTCCAGAGTATTCATATGCAAAATTATAAATATACATCACATTTGCAAATAGTTATGTTGATGCAGACTTATTGTGTTGAAATAATTATTTCCAAATGTAACTGGATTTATTTCCTTTACTAGTGTATAATGTATAAGATTACGTTCACAGGAGGTTTGACCTCAGTAGGTCGACCAACGTGTTGTTCCTTTTGGGTGCACTGATGTTGCAATGTCTGCAATGTAGAGTCTGTTTAAAAGTTGTACGGTTGGACCATCTGTCTGGAATACTCTTCGTCCATGTGTGTGTGTGTGTTTGTGTGCATGTGTGCGTGTGTGTGTGTGTGTGTGTGATTCACCTTCAGTTGGTGCATTAGACACCAGTGCATTATATGACTTTACTGATTAAAAGTAATTATCAGTTCTTGAAGAGAGATATTTTACCTGGACTGCGATACTTAATGGATACTTTGAAGAGGCGCTAGTTATATCAATGCTCTGAATGACTGAAAGTTCTAACTTCTGAAATGGTATCAGAATTGCTGCAGTGTAATTTTAATAAATTAATGCTAGGTACTTATAAGGTTCCTGTGTGGTATACACAGTTCTATCAATATAACAGTTCTATCAATATAACAGTTAATTTTAAGGGCCTGTTATGGGCACTTCTACAGATTGAAGTTGTCACCTACCTGCAATATAGATACCTAGAGCTACTTTAGACGAGTTGAAAGGAGTCATGTGAAGAATACTGGTTATGGTCTTAAAATTGAATCATTTAATACAATGCTTTCAATGTATTGCTGTGTTGACTACTGTCAGTTGATGTAGAAGTTCAAGCACTGAAAGCCTCTATATAGGTGACAAATTTCCAATTTACTTTGTGAGCCATGCAATAGCTTTTGAGGTGAAATCTGACTTCTTCTGGGTTTTTTGCAGTTCACCTTCTCGTGAGTCCCTATTGAAGTAGTGCTACATAAATTTACAACTACAACTGTATTGCTATCCATATTCATGACGATTTGGAAACAGATTTAGTTTTATGCCATGGTGGAAACTTGCCTTGTGTGTTGCTGCTGCATAGAACATGGACCCTGTCTTCTTTTGCAAACATTATTCGCAAAAAATTATTGTCAATCACATGAACAATTAAACATCATAAATGGTTTTTTTATGGGTTGAAAAATCCGGTTAGAGCTGCACAAGAGATGCACACTACACGTATTATTATGTACAGTATAAGACACTTAAATTAGCACATAAATGAGCACACACTCATAAACATAATAGTTGTACTCACATTATGTATATATTTGGACGAAGTATATATTATGTGAAGTTGTGCACTTGTTATAGCACCCCTTCCAGATTTATGCCCAGAAGCGCTCTCGACTACAGCGCAGACACTAAATCGGAGTTTCATGCCGAAGCGCTGAGCAATTGACTTGCCCAAGGTCCTTACGCTGCGACTTGAGGTGGATTCGAACCTGCAACCTTCCGGCTGCAAGGCAATGAACATACCCACTACACCATCGTGCCCTGCGAGTGCTATGCTAAAGGTGTATGATGACTAGGGAAATGGTATTTTACCCTGCCAGCCCTGCCAGGAATTCAGATGTGCTGCATGCCTGTAATTTGCGCTACATTTGTGACTATACTTTTTATCATCAGTGCATAATGTATATGAATGTTGTATGCATGAAGACAGTTGTTTTGACTTAACTATGCTTATATGACCAAAATTTGCCGAATTGGAGCCTAACTCTGCTGATTACTGTACTAACCAAAATGGTAAAGCTTACTCATCAGCCAAAATTCTGACCTGCCTGTGCTGAATGCTACTATTAAATCTGACTTTACTGATTGAACCAAACCCCATTCTGACCTATAATCACCTGACCTGAGTAGCTTGTACTATTTGAGGTTCCCCTCCCCTGCAGGGCCGTACTTGGTCTGACATTCCTTGTCAAGTATTAATTGGAGATGCAGGTCTGCACCTTTTATAGGCCTTAGATGTGGGTATCATTTAGGCTGGGTAATGTATGTTGAAAGCGGATGTGGGCCATCATAAAGTGACCTCATGTCGTTGGCTGACATTGCTCATTATTGTCTGAAGTTTTCAAGAATTTCTTTGCTGTTTATTGGATTTACGAAGGATCATTGTGCTATTCTTATTATGCATGATAATTTAAGTGGTCGATCTTTCTTTAGCGAATGCAGTTCGCACCAAGCCATGCCACCGCGGCGGGACCCTCAGCAAGATGTAGAGCCTGGAGTCCTCCCGGAAAACGAAGAAGGCGGCACTAAGTGGTCGATGAGCTGGAAATAGTGTATCCATGTCTGTCACTGATGCAGAGGAAGTCAGTTACAGAGGAATGACATTGGGGATCACGAAAGGAAGAATTGGAGATAGAGATTGATGAAGGGGGATAAGACAGAGATGCAGAAGGATAGACAGATGCAGAGGGATAGACAGAGATGCAAAGGGATAGACAGATATGCAGAGGGATAGACAGAGATACAAAGGGATAGACAGAGATGCAGAGAGATGGAGACAGATCAAACCAGAGATGCAAGCAGATGTTTGTTGCTGTTTAGCACACTGTGTCATATCGAAAAAGATTAGAGTCGCCCTCCCCAGTTCTCCAGGCTTGGGCCTGGCACTGCCAAGCACGAGAGTTGGTGAAGTTAGATGCAAATAGAATATTAGACCATACCATGTTGAGTGCCTCCCTCTGGCTGGCCAGATCCCCATCACACAGGCAGGGGCATAAGTATGTCAGAAAGTGCCTTCCTTTGTTGTTGGGGCTGGTTTACACTAGTTAGTTAGAGAATCTGTTGGCAAAGAGGTGACCTGCAGGGCTGAAATTGGGGGGGGGATCCTTGCCAAATTCACCAGCAGAGGGAGGACGCACACAGCCTAATCAGCTACAGAAGACCCATTGAAGTCCTCTGGGTAAAAGAGAGGCAAAGTTCTGCTACGGCTCTAGGGGTTACTGAGGTAAAGTTTTATGACAATTTATCATTTGTATTCATTAGACCAGCAGGCCTGGGCTGCTGGCTTTCAGGAGAATCTTAATGAAAACTCTAAGGGCACAGGGAAGTTCATTCTGAGTTCGGTGGACATTGATTTAGGTCAGGCTTCCAGTTCCAACGTCAAAATTAATATTCATTGATCACTTTAGAATCAGATCTCCATTCCTTATTAACTGGTACCTGAAGCTCAACTTTTTGCTGTCTCAAAACTACTTTTTTCCTCTGGGTCTTTCACACTACGAGTCCCTCTTTTCGATGTGCACTGTGAGAGTTGCTTTATCAATTTATAGGTAAAAACAGTCAAATAAAAATTCTGCATTCAATGTAGCTACAGGTTGAAGTTTTTATAAAGGATCTTTTGAAATGAAGTGAATAATACATATGGTTTGAATGACTGTTGCTTGCAGTTTTTAACCAGAGAAGATGTCGGATCATAAAGGTGACCAGCCTCCAGCCTATGCTCCAGGGTATCCACCCCAGCAGTCAGGGTATCCACCCCAACAGCCAGGGTATCCACCCCAACAGCCAGGGTACCCACCCCAACAACAGCATGGTATGTTGTGAAGCATTTACTATGCATGCATGTCTTTGAACTGTTTGCTTTTGCTTGCATGGGAGCCAACTAACCATCATTGGTATAAATGGAACAGAAATTTCTAGCAACATTCAGCACTAACTGAAAATACATGAGGCTATTCCAGAGGTGACTAACGTATAAACGACGACCTGCACTGGTTTCCCAGTCACTTTGAGACCATGTCACTCTTGTGACTTGTCATTATTTCACTTTAAGACCATATCACTCTTGTGACTTGTCATGAAAGTATCAAGAGTGATGTGTATTAGAGAATTAGAACAACCTTCATTTATAAACCTGATCTTTGCGGTTTCTTCACAGTATGTATTTATTTGATGTTTAAAATTTAATCGGAACTTTCGATGGAATTCGTAGGGATTTCTGTTCCAAACTAATCTTTAGAACATCGTTTATCTAGCATAGCATCTTGTCAGAACTTTTAAAATAAACAGGCCATCATGCATGTGTAATTTTATATGGGTGTGTCTGTTTGCATATGTATGTACTATGTATTACTGTATGTATGTGTTGTGTGTTTATCAAGATGCTTAATATAGAACATTTTAAGTGCATACATCTCCCTCCGGAGCACTGTTACTGTGTGTGTGTGTGCGCGTGTGTGCGTGCATGTGTGGCGTGTGTGTGTGTGTAAGACTTTTGTTACCAGTACATGTCTAATATTGTCTATTTGCATTTGCGTGTACAGTATGTTTGTGTGTGTGCTTCAATATGTTTGATTGATTATAGTATAATTAAAATGTCTCTCTCAGGAGCACTGTTCATGTGTTTGGGGAGTGGGGGGGAAAGTGCCCTTCATGAAACAGCCTTCCTGCAACATGATCTTCTCCCTTCTTCTATTCCTCTATTTCACAACCAACCAAAGATCATTCTATTCAATCATGGTCTTGATTTGTATTCTCTTGATCTCTATTCTCATGATCTTGATCTGTATGCTCATGATCTTGATCTGTATTTTCATGATCTTGATCTGAATGCTCATGATCTTGATCTGTTTTGTCAAGTCCCTAATGTGCCTCAGACGTATTTGCCTGAGGAGGAGGCATTATATTTAGAAGAAATTAAAGTCTGTTTTTGGATGTCTGTTATATGTGTGTTTCAAGCATACCCGTATGTAGGTACCTTTTTAAAAACTATTTTTATATTGTTCATGTATGGAATCCTCCAAAAGGCACAGTTTACTTGTTATATGACCCTAGCGTCCAATGTAGAGTTGTTTTGTAAATTTTTATTATGCCAAAGGCCAGTCGAGAGAAGTGTGAGCACTTCTACCTGTAGCAGGTGGAATTGTTTTCAAGAGTGGTTAGTTTCTGCCTACTGTGCATCTGAAGGTTGTTCTTTCCTCTGAATGACTGTTAAGAGGGTTGTAAACATCTCGTTGTGTGCTCCAGTTACAATGGTGGTCAATATGTACAGCTGTACACCTAGCTAGCTGGCTATGGAGATATGCAGTTGCCTATCTTATATACATTTTGAACAGTTTCCACATATCATGCACTTTCAGTCTTTCACCTGTGTTGAACCCTCATCTTGAAACATGTTTCATTGGCTCCATATTGGTGCACGCTTGCAATTTACAATTTACTATCCACACTCTGATCTTCAAGGCTCAGTGGGGTCTTGACCAGAAATAGAAATATCTGGCTGACATTATACTTGAGTCTCATTCTGCTAAAATCACACCACCCACTTTGTTTCTCCAAAAGACTTAAAGCCTTTTTTGTCACTCTGGAACTGCTATGGCTCAGTCTCGAATCATTTGCCTCCAGTGGTCTCTCTCTCTTCGGAATACACTTTTTCCTTCTGTTCGTTCTACTATTCTGCCTTGTCTTTCTCGAGATCTCTTCTCAAAACCTGCTTCAGATTCAAGGCCTTGCGCATTGGGAGCATTTATGAACGGTTCACCATACTACAGGCGCCTTGAAAATGCTTACCGGTAGGTAAATACAATACAATAGACATGTGGGTTTGAGCGTGTGTGTGTGTGTGTGTGTGTGTGTGTGTGTGTGTTTGCGTACTGTATGTGCACATGCTCATGAATGTGGGTCTGTGTACCAGTGATGTAAACATAAACAGCTATGGATGTGTCATTTGAGTTGCCTGCTTAACTCTGCTCAAGTTACTTAAAATTGCTAGCTATGTGCAGATGCCTCTTTTCAGATCCCTTGTACAGTCACTTTCGAGGGGTTCCTAAAATTAGCTTTGCAAAAAAGTCCAAATACAGTTAATATGCATAGTTTGCATACATTCATTTATCCATTTGAAGTATCTAATATCTGAGTACCTAATTATGCGTACATGCCTGAGGTACCACATGTAGATCTGGACCAGTGTGTGCCTTTGTGCCTGGATACTAGGAGTTGGTTGTAATTGCATTGCTACCACAGCAACTGCACAGCCACCTAATCGACCTCACAGCTATATAAGGTATGGTCCCGATCCTATGACTCTCAGCTTCCTAGGAAAAAAAATCGAAACTTTATCCCTTGCCAATTATTATGCAGGCATCTAAACCAATAATCCAAAGCCCTAAGGTGCACTTATTTAAAACTAGATGTTGTTTGCATGGGTTATCTCTACCTTGATGTATGTTGTTCCTGCTTGATGTGCATAATTAGAGTTGACTGATACTCACCGGTTTTACCCACATATTTTGAATTTTCTCTATCCGATATGTATCGTTCCCGCTTGATTTGAAGATGTAGAATGCAAATGTTCACATTTTTCTGCAGGGGCTGAATAATTAATTAATGTCCCCACCCTGCATATTTGTTCAGTGAATTGATCGGGTTAGTCCCAGTCCTTCACCATCACTCGCTCGTTTGAATGGACGCCATGCGGACCCTCGGGCTAGGACAGTGCTAGTCCGAATGTTAAATCTCTGATATAAGCTACCATCTTCCCTCATTTACAGCACTCGTATATTATAGAATGTCTATAAATTTTCATCTCAGCGCTTCCTTAATCTACCAGAAATATTTAAACATCCGTAATGTATTGTAGCAGGTACTGGAGCAGGTCACAAAGTTTGTATACTTAGGAGGGCTAATAACAGAGGATGGAAAATGTACGGAGGACATCAAGAGAAGGATCGGCCTAGCATGTGCGGTATTTGGTACACTGGACAAAATGTGGAAGACAAAGAGCATCTCGATCAAAACCAAGATGAAACTCTATGAAACCTTAGTGGTACCAGTACTGCTGTATGGTTCAGAGTGCTGGTGTCTGCGTAGAGAAGACGAGAGAAGATTGCTGGTGGCTGAAATGGGTTGGCTGAGGAGAATCAAGGGCAGAAGCAAAAGGGAGAAAATCAGGAACGAGAAGACAAGAGAGGAGCTGGGCGCAGAAGAAACGGTAGTGGAAACAATCAGGAAAAGACGACTCAGATGGTTCGGTCATGTGGAGCGCATGGAGGGAAAAAGACTACCACTCGCGGCCCTGCACGGGCATATAGAAGGAGAGAGAAGCAGAGGAAGACAACCAAAGACTTGGATGGACAACGTCAGAGAGGATCTGAAGATGATGGATATCAGTATGCCAAGAGCAAAGGATCTCATCAGAAATAGACAAGTCTGGAGAAGTCATGTGAAAGCCTCATCGTCATCGCACGACTGACGGAAGAGAGAAAGAATGTATTGTAATGTAATGTAATCGGAATTTTATATAGCGGCTGTCCATAGAACCTTAGTGTGGCAATGTATAGGTTGCGTACTTGCTGTCATCTTTTCATCGCACGGAAATTGATTGATTGATTGATTTTTTTGTTGTGCTTTCGATTAATGAAGATTGTTGGTACTCATTGTGCTTTGAACAGGTCATGAAGCTGGCGGAACGAATCCCAATTATCCACCAGGCGGCCCGCAGCCGGGCTACCCAGGAATGCCTCCACCAACCGGGCCACAATATGGACAGCCGTGTGTGTAAAGAAAACTATTGCTTTACCTTACGGCTTACATGTCCCATGTTTTACCCAGGACACTATGGTGGATTGAATAAACCTAATGTATTGGTACAGGCATAGGCGCCGAGTTGACCCGAAGAGTGGGGGTGCCCAAAAGAATGAAAATATGCGCGCGTGAGCGCGCGGAAATGTTTTTGACCATTTTTTATAGGAGACTTATTGAAATCACCACTTTTCACATAGGCGGAGACTTGGTCCTGGTTTTAAGGGACGAACTCGTGGCCAAAGTATGATCGCCGAGAAGCACAGCGCCGGGCACGGAAGGGGTTTGGGAACGGGATGTGCTCCTCCCCATTTTCGATTTTTCTATTGTCACACTGCGATGATAGAACCTTATGCTATCACATTGACGTCATGACATCCTTGTCAAAATTTCCTGTTATCTCATTGCATAAAGACATGATTTAAAACTTCAATAAAATAATGTTCTTCCCAAGTTAAATTTTTTTGGATCATTTTTTGTGCTTGATTTCTCTTGGAATCCACACAGAAGAAAAGCACAATCTTCGTTTTCATGGGCGTCTTGGAGCACTCTCCCTCAATTAGGTCAACATACTCAAATTTTGCACAAGAAATCAGACAATTGGCCACTGTTTAGTGAGCCAAT
Source organism: Lumbricus rubellus (assembly GCA_945859605.1). Taxonomy (NCBI): domain Eukaryota; kingdom Metazoa; phylum Annelida; class Clitellata; order Crassiclitellata; family Lumbricidae; genus Lumbricus; species Lumbricus rubellus. The sequence goes on from OX243816.1 coordinate 11,004,559, forward strand.
AGGCTATTAACACTGTGGAATAGTTTTTCAAATAGTATTTCAAGGAGTTTCAAAAGACAAAGCAATTGCCGCTTTTATGATGCTGGGGGGTGACTCTCGAGCACTGAAGAACACTATTGAGCATGTAGGCAATATAGGCCTAAATTAAGAAACATTGTCATTCAAATCGTCGCCTTCGTCCGTAATATAAAAAAATGACGGAAGCGGATCGAATAAGCAGGATTTCGGGGTTTCCTCGCATTCGCTGATCGGCTTAGGACAATGGAGTTCAGACTACCAGATGGGATAAAACTGGAGAAATTGTAAACTAACTGAGATTTTAAAAGTATACTAAAGATGGAGTGATTTTTTATAGATAAGCAATCCCAACAGAGAAAAAATATCTTAAAACCACATCTTGCCGGCTGATTTCAGGTGGTGCCCATGCATAGGAGGGCCTCGCATGGCCAATTTCTGGTGGTGCTGAGCACTCACGGGCCTCGCAGAGTCGGCGCCCATGGGTACAGGGTAGACTGTTAATGGGCCCATGGGTAAAGAGGGTCGTTGGTTAACACAAAGTGGTGTTAATCCCTCAATGCTTAACACATTAAAACTTGCTTAATGCACCAGTTGGATGAAGTGACTGGTGGTCAGCTAAGACAGAGTGATGGGCAGTTGGACAAACCATCGGACATTCAGATGGATGGACAGATAAAAACATGTGGGATAAGCCCTAGCGAACAAGTCTGTTTTTAGCATCCATGATTTAAAAGAGTCCACAAACTAATGTTGATGAATTGACGGATTTAGTTTTTTTTTACCAATAGTCCGTATTACAAATGTCCGTTTTATGCACGGTGTACGACAGCTTATCCCACCCTTCGACTTCTTGTTAATGGTTCTGCAATGTATTAGTTCAAGGTCGCACTTCGGATAACAAATTATTTTGTTGTTGATAGTATCGCTTTTTGTTTAGAATCGGTTTTACTCGCTTCTTTAACATTATTCAGCTTAATTTCAGAATTCATTTATGGTTTTTTGTGAGGGATCTTGTTGCCTTAATAAAAAAAGATGAAAGTGCTGATGCTCATTTAACCTTTTATATATAAGTGATGCTTAGTGTTAGTCTGAACATTTTATATTTCTTGTGAAGAGGGCAGTAGAAGGCAGTGAATAAATTTGAGATTGCATTACACTGTCTTGTAACCAAGTTTTTCTTCTTGGTTACCATAGTTAGCTTACGAGCCACAAAAGCAATTAAAATATGCTTCTTCTTGAATAGTTTTCATACGGTAGCATGCTATTCATTTTTTTCATTTTTAATCTTTTATTGTAAATGTGAATTTCTTAAATTTCATATTAAGCAACAGCTGAGAGAGCAGATCAGTGTATCCATCAGTATTTTTAACATTCATATAGCCTAAAATCTGTCGTATAGTTGAACTTTATTGCCAGGTGAAAACCCATAAATTGATAGATCTAAGAGAGTCAGTGTGATGATAAATGTTTTGGTTCTCTCATTTCTTATCATGTTTAAATTGTCTTTCGTAGACCTATGAATATTCATGAGTGCATGTCTTGTTTAATCAAATAGACTACCCACCCACATCTGGGCAGCAGAGTAGTACCGTGGTTGTTGGTGTTCCAGCGATTACTGTTGTGACAGGAGGATTCCACGAGTCACCGATGAACATCACGTGTCCACAGTGTCGTCAGAATGTCGTCACTACGACATCCTACGAGACTGGTACACTGACGTGGCTGATCTGCGGTGGCTTGGCACTCTTTGGGTATGACAACAACATGCAGTATAGTCGAATCTAACTACTATTGTTCTAACTTAATCTAACTTGATATTTTCCATTGTATAATTCACAGCTTATGCGAGATCTCGGTTTCATGTAAAAATACTGACTCCATTCTGGACCTTGAGTTCATTTGTCCATGATCAAGGGCTGAAAAGTCTAATTTTAAAGCGGACCATTTCTCTATCTGTCCAAAACTTCTTCTTGACATCTATTTACTCCATCGTACAGGTGCTGTGAACTATTCTGTCAGCACCGTATTTTATCAAAAGTATTTTGCTTAAATCTGTCTAATTTACTGCTGATTATTCAACTTTGGCCTTTGCATTAATCTGTCTCAATCACTGGCATACAAATTTTCCTATGGCCACCACACATAAAATGGTCACATATTCACATATGTGCATAAAATATTCAGGTTTATTGCTATTATTATTATTATTATTACAGTAATTTTATGCATTCATTCATTCACTAAATAAATGTATATATATATATATATATATATATAACACCTTTTCAAGGGACTGCTCAGAGGTGCTCCGATCCCCCAGGCGTTCAGCACAATGCCACCTGGAGCCCATTACAGATCACAGGCCACAGAGAGCATACCTCACTGTCGAATTGTTGTCCAGTAATGGCAACAAGGAGTGCAACTTGCACAGCTGAACAAAGAGAACCGCGTTGCTGAACGTCCATCCTGGAACGCAGAGTTCCCACAAATATGGGGAGCCAAGCCCTCAATGCAGCATTGTACCAGTGCAGAGATCTAGTGAATAATGTGCTATGGGTATGGGAGCTTTGCAGAGGACATCCTGCATGTATCCAGTGATGTCAATAATTTGATGACAAAATTAATTTATAGACTCTTTTCAATCAGTAGAGCATGTTTATGTTTTAGGTGCTGGCTTGGTTGTTGTTTGATTCCATTCTGCGTTGATGGCTGCAAGGATGTCAGACATTCGTGCCCCAACTGCAACACTTCTGTTGGAATCTACAGGCGCATATAGACATGACGGATGGACGAGGAACTTGGATAGAGAACTCCAGTGGAAGAGGCACTATGTTTTTTTCATGACTTCTTTGTTTTACCTGCTGGATAAAAATGTGAATATTTTACTGTGCATGATGCTTATTGTCCATCGTAGCAATCACTTTTAAGCTTATATATATTTTTAAATTTTAGCTAAAGTACTGCTGTGAAGCTTTGTCCTGTTTTTGGCAAACAAGCTTTTTTGGTTAGCGAGTGGCCTTTTTGAAAATCTTTGCTTGCGTCTGTTCACTCTGCTTAGTCACTTGTGTCGGTTAAGTCTCAACTTGGGATTTCCATTCAAACTGTCTATCCACCATAGGCTCTCTCTGAAGGACTGATCTTTTGGCTAATGATCTGAATATGGTTTTATTGTGACATTTGTTGATATGCCTTGTGCGTTGAACACCGCCACCATAGAAGCTGCCAATTACAACAGCATATCATGATTAAATGCTGATGCCTTTGCTCTGTGCTTCATCAACCCGATTGTGCTTTAGTACTTGGAATGAGTTTTTTAATTATTTTTTAAAGTATAGATTTGCTTTTAGAAGATCAATGTAATGTGCCTGATACAAATGCTAGTGAAAAAATACTAGTAAATATTCCGAATTAATCTGCTTCATAAATAATAGCACAAAGTGAAAAACTTATAGAAATGCAAGCTCTTACAGACAATACTGGATGTTATAGTGATCAAAGTGCTTAGAAAGTGTGGCATAAATAAATCTGGATCTGGTTAAATTTATACTCTTGTGTTAGTTAGGCAGACAATTGGCTAGTGGTTGGATGCATTGGACCCACATGATGTGCCTGACGATTCTGTTGTCACAGTTTTATAGCCATTATATAAACATATTTAATGTTTTATCAGTGTAGCAACGATTGGCTTATGAATGGGTCAGTGACATTGTTTATTTAATTAATATTAAATTGTTTGAAGTTAGTGATCTGATGCTTACATACTACAAGAGAATATTCGGAAGTCCATGGATCTGATGAATAATACTTTGATGCGTGTTAACAAATTGTAGAGTTGTTGATCTGATTTTTGTCAAATCAGATTTTCTTTGGTCAGGTACATTTTCATGGTGCATAGCTTACAATTGCTTAGAATAAAGCCAAGACTAAGTCACACAACTTCATCTTGGCTTTACTTGCTGGCCAGAAATACTGAGATATTTTGGTTATGTTGTCAAAATACACAACAATGTATAATGCCACTGTCGAAATACTTGGTAAGTTTTACAGGCTTGTAAACTTGACTGAAAGGAAATTGTAATCGCAAATTACGGAAAAGTACTGCTCTGCAGATTGCCAACCACAATTTCACACTTTTATACACACTTTTATAGTTGCTAGACAACTTCAAACTCCCGGAACATATATCCTGGGAAAGTTCTGTTTAGAAACATTTTCGTCAATTTAAGTGCTGAATCCGAAGCTTGGTTGGCCTGCAAAAGAGTTGTACAGGATTTCACGAAAACGAATTTATTTTGCTTTTAATACTGTAACGACGAGAGTGTTCTAAAAGCAACTCAGAAACCAATGCAGATCACTGTTTACATGTTAAAAGAGATCTGACCTATACAGTGTTATTACAGTTTAGCGTTAACTATGAACTGCAGGGTCTGGGTGATCGGTTTTGAAAGTTTTGAATAATCAATTAATCATGTCATTATTTCTAAAGTATCTTTGTATCTTGTTTATCTGGTTTGTTTATCTGGTTTAATATCTCACCGAATACCTGAATATAATCGTAAGTGTGGATTAGATAGATAGCTAAATGAATTTTAAACTGGTTGATTGATCAAAATATTTACTTCTCATCATTTCAATAATATTTATACTTTTCCGCATATTTAGTAGCAGATTGTGGTTTTAGCATGTATTGATGCACCATTTTAGACCTATGCATTGCTGTTAGTGACGACTCAAAAATAATTGTTTGATTGTGAAGCTGGATTTTCTTTTGACCATTTTCACAGACTTCAGGAAGATGGGAAGCTCTTCTTGTGGGGGAAGGGGTGCTACAAATATGGTCTGAATTTTGCCATCTACATCAACCTCTAATAAAGTTTTTTGTGTCACATGGCTGCTGTCTCCTTGTATTGAATAATTATCACTGCTCATGTGTAATTGTACTAATTACCACATTTATCATGACAAATAGTGTGACATATAATTACTTTCTTATGAGTCTAATTACGGTAATTACTAAGTATGCTATTGTGTCGTTGTTAGCCTTGGAATTGAATTGTCAAAGTTTAATGATTGCAGAAAAGTTCACTTTTTACTAACTATTTCAGAATCCTATGCAGTTTATACTATGATTTGGCTGTTGTTGATCATTTGCCTGATGTACATTCTGCCTTATGTACAGGTCTTAATCATGTTTACAGGAGCTGATTCAAATTTATTGGTTTATCAGCAAAATATACAGGTGTCCAAATTTCTGAAGTCTTGTTTTGTTTCGTCAAAAATGTTGTCTTTAACAAGATGGAATGAAGAATGAAGAGAACCATGACTACCTAAATTGATGTAGGGTTGACAAGCAAATGCAATGCAAAACACCTAAATTTTTTAACACAAAATCTGCTTCCACAGGACCAACGTTAGCATAGCACTTAAAGACCTATTGTGACGTCGCTTCTATTATTATTATACAGCGTTCATCTACAGTAACTAGTGTAGATAGATGTTCAATTTGCGAATAAATGTAAAACGGGACCTTTTGTGACGTCACTTCGATTATGATACAATTCTGCTATTAAATAAGTTTACTGAGAAAAATTAGGCGTTAATTCGATCATGATACAGACAAAAGATACATGATTCAAGAAGTTCATTTTGAATATAAAACTATGGCTATTGTAACTATTTTCGATTATGATACAGAACTACTATTATAGAAGTACATTTTGAGAGTATAAACAAAGCCTATTTTGACGTCACTTCGAATATTACATAGATTCTACTATTATAGAAGTTCATTTTCAGAATCCAAAACGAGGCATATTGCGACGTCGCTACGATTATAGTGCAAATCTACTATTATATAAGTTCACTGGGAATACTGGCCTAGTTAGCTACACCAGTAAGCGAGAGCGGCATTCGTCTGTTGGTTGCAACGGACTGTGGTTCAAGCTCCGGGTTGGGAGTTGACATTTAGAGATTTAGATATCTCGGGCTAGCACGTGTGGGACGCGGTGCGCATGCTGCTTCGGAGCGACCTTGGGCAAGTTGCTTACCCATCATTGTCTGTGGGGAAGGCAACGGGAAACCACCTCACTCAGAGGCGCCGTTAGGCGTACGCACTTACGCAAGTGCGTACAGCGCGAAAAGGATTTTTTAAAAAGCGTCACCACTTTTAACTAGGGCTGTCGATTAATCGCCGTTAACGCAAGCGATTAACGCAAAATTTTTAACGCGATTAATATTTTTAACGCCGATTAATTTTTTTAACGCAGTAGGCCTAAACAATAATTATATTAGTCCTTTTACCACCAGAGCGATATAAATTGATAATTTCCCAAGTGTGGTATCTAGTAATATGTACTCCGTTTGCTTTCTGCTGCATATTGCAAAGCGGTTCTTCAACAATAATAATATAGGTCTATGGTCTGAACCTATCTAGTAGCGTTGACAGCGATACATGTCCACTTGATAGGGCACACGTGGGTGTGCCGCACCACGGCCGACTAAATTAATTTAGTCGGCCGTGGCCGCACACCCACTCTTGGCAAGACTTGCCAAGAAATATCTCTCTTCGCCAGCTACAACAGTACCGGGTGAACGATTGTTTTGTTTATCTGGACACGTAGTTAGCAAGAAAAGAGCATCGCTTGATCCAAGCAATGTGAACAAGCTAGTTTGCTTGAATAGAGCAGGCTTCACTTGCAAGAATAAACTTTAATTAGTCAGAAGACTTTATTAAGACTTAGTGTGTGTGTGTCGATTTTTTGAAGATGTTGAAGCTAGTTTGGTCAAATAACTGTGTTCACTTGAAAGAATACTCTTAAATAAGTCAGAATCTATTGTTGATGATTGAAGACTTTACTAAGTGTGTTTGTGTGTGGGTGTGTTTGTGTGTGTGTCGGTGTAATTTTTTGAAGATGTTGAAGCTAGTTTGGTTAAGTAACAGTGTTCACTTGAAAGAATACTCTTAAATAAGTCAGAATCTAATGTTGATGATTGAAGACTTTACTGTGTTTGTGTGTGTGTTTGTGTGTGAAGTTTGTGTAATTTTTTTGAAGATGTTGAAGCTAGTTTGGTTAAGTAACAGTGTTCACTTGAAAGAATACTCTTAAATAAGTCAGAATCTATTGTTGATGATTGAAGACTTTACTAAGTGTGTTTGTTTGTGTGTTTGTTTGTGTGTTTGTTTGTGTGTCTGTGTAATTTTTGGAACATGTTGAAGCTATAGTTTGGTCAAATAACCGTGTTCACTTGAAAGAATACTCTTAAATAAGTCAGAATCTACATGTATTGTTGATGATTGAAGACTTTACTAAGTGTGTTTGTGTGTGTGTCTGTGTAATTTTTTGAACATGTTGAAGCTATAGTTTGGTCAAATAACTGTGTTCACTTGAAAGAACACTCTTAAATAAGTCAGAATCTATTGTTGATGATTGAACAATACATGTACTTAAGTTATAAGAATATAAAATAATGTTCATTTTGTTAGTTAAAGTGCGATTAATTTGCAGTTAACTTGCGATTAAAAATTTTAATCGATCGATTAATCGCGATTAAAAATTTTAATCGAAGGGCAGCCCTACTTTTAACACCCAAAATTACCTCTATGCGTACAGGTATACCCAAAATGGAGCAAAAAGCTTATGCTGGTGATACCCCATAATCGCCAGTAGGCATATAGCCTACGGTATATACATACATGGGCGCCGACTCTGCGAGGCCCGTGAGTGCTCAGCACCACCAGAAATTGGCCATGCGAGGCCCTCCTATGCATCGGCACCATCTGAAATCAGCCAGCAAGATGTGCTTTTAAGATATTTTTTCTCTGTTGGAATTCCTTATCTATAAAAATCATTCCATCTTTAGTATACTTTTTTAAAATCACAGTTAGTTTAGGCCTACCTTACAATTTCTCCAGTTTTATCCCATCTGGTGGTCTGAACTCCATTGGTCATAAGCCGATCAGCGAATGCGAGGAAACCCCGATATCCTGCTTATTCGATCCGCTTCCGTCATTTTTTTTTATTACGGACGAAGGCGACGATTTGAATGACATTGTTTCTTTAGGCCTAATAGTGTATAGGCCTACATGCTCAATAGTGTTCTTAATTCAGTGCTCGAGAGTCACCTCCCAGCATCATAAAAGCGGGATATTGTTTTGTCTTTAAAAACTAGGCTAGCCTACTTGAAATACTATTTGAAAACCTATTCCACAGTGTTAATATTGGCTCACTAAACAGTGGCCAATTGTCTGATTTCTTATGCAAAATTTGAGTATGTTGACCTAATTGAGGGAGAGTGCTCCAAGACGCCCATGAAAACGAAGATTGTGCTTTTCTTCTGTGTGGATTCCAAGAGAAATAGCAGTGGCGGATTTAGTCCAGGCTCGGGGGGTCTGGTCGCCCCCCCCCCGTGCCCCTGTGGGGTAAAAAATGGCGCCCCCTCGGGCCCGGCCCGTGCTTATTAGGCCTACTTAAACCTAAAATGTCCTTCATGGAAACTAAATTCTCATACTTTTACCAGTTAATTATACTATAATTGTTTAATATTTTACGCAGTCACACCATGAATTTAACACTCATCACAGAATTACTTATTTTTATTTATTTCTATGGCGATTATTAGGCTACTTATTTTTATTTATTACTATGGTCCATTACCGCATTGCGTAGGCTATGAAAATTTCAACTTGCCGTCATACACTTGACTTGACTTATGAGTTATGACCCTGGCGAAGCTTGCGCCCGCATCAGCCGCTCCTTTATAGATAGCCTCCAATCGACCCTGTCCTGAGCTGTCCTCGTCGCCTCTCCCACGGTTAATCCCATCGTCAGACAGTCCCATGGGCGCCCGCAGAAAATTTTGCAGGAGGGGAGGAAAATTTTGCGATGGTCACGGTTGAATTTTTCAGTGACAGGAGCATGAAAAAACAGCTCTGGAAATTGAAAACACGGGTATTTTTCAAAGAGGTTTCTTAATGCAAATTTCTCAATTTCATTTTGTGCATTATTTTTAATATGAATAGTTTCCTAAGTGCGAAAATTTGTTAAAAATCCAAAAGTAGGGCCTAGATGTTAAAAAGTAGGTCCATGAAGGGCACTATACAGGGTGCGGCCAAAAAAAATACCCCTTTACAAAAATCGCGATTTCTCAAAAACCGCTGAATATTTTGTTATAAACCTTCGCCAGTCTATTTGATACATATTCATCTACAACTTGGCTAAATTTAATTAAATTCGAATCATGAACACCAAAATGGTGCAACCCTGAAGTGAAACAACGTTATTTTCGTTTCAACAGACATTTCGTGACAGCAATAAGTAGCAAAGATGATTTGTGCGTATTTTTCAGTTCAGAAATGTTCTTTGGCTTTGTGGTAAGTTTGTTGTAAGTCTCAAGCATTGCACCCCAGACAGCATAGTCGAGTGCGTTCATATCTTGGGAATTTGGCGGCCACGAATCCTTGTCGATGAAGTCAAGACAGTGGCTTGTTAACCAATCTTGGGCCAGCTTGGCGCCGTGAGCGGGCGCTCCATCTTGCTGAAAAGGGAACTGATTTCCCAAGACAGTGTGACAATCATCGACAAGCTTAGGCAAAAGATTCTCCACGTAGTAGGCTACTTAGCATTGACTTTGGCCTTCTCGTCAATGAATTGTAAGCGTTCTTTACCCTCATAGCTGACACATGCAGAAACCATGATGTGGGAAGAGAACTTAGCTCTTTCGACCAACAGACGCTTGGATGGATATCGGCTTTTTACTTCTACGCACAGACACGATTGTTTTGATTATTAATTGGTGGATTGATGTAAAAGCTCTTTTCATCGGTGAAGAACACGATCCGCAAAGCGGAAATGACGTAATTATGGCACACCACAGGCTATTTTATGTAAAAATATGATTTCTTATTTCGTGAATGCCTTGTTCAGTTGAAAAAATGAAGTTATTTCTTCTGCCTGATGTCTTGATCACAAAAATAAAGATACTGGCATAAAATTTTCAGAGAATGTGTAAAAATATGTTACGAATAAGAATGAAAATATTTGTAACAAAATATTCGGCGGTTTTCGAGAAATCGCAATTTTCGTAGGGGGGTATTTTTTTTGGCCGCACCCTGTATATATTTATTTCTATAGAGATCTCTAAACATAAATTTATTACTTTCACTGTGTGTATCATTGGTATCATTAGTGTTTTACTGCGAAGAAATTTGTTAAAAACTCAAAAGTAGTAGTTAGAAAAAAAGTGTCACTTTTCCAGGGGGGGGCAAGTGCCCCCCTTGCCCCTATGTGCGGGCGCCCATGGACAGTCCTCGACTATATATATCCATCCAACGTTTCCTGGGCCTGCCTCTTCTCTTCCTCCCCTGCACATACCTCTGTCATACAAATTTATATTAAATAGGCCCTAAATGATGCTTTATTAATTTCAATTCAACGCGGTCTTGCTGAGAACAACGACTTTGAATCAATCATATAGACCTATCGTTTTGCTTCAATGAAATGATTGAAATCACGCAGAAAGCAATTTATATAGGCCTAAACTAACAAGTTTCTGCGTAAAGCTTGGATCAAGGTAAATGTGTATTTTAAAATACGCGTTTATCTGGACCAATAAAAAACATTAATAAATTTTAAAAAAATTTTCCTATAAGCATAATTTATGTAACTCAAGTAAGTAGTCAAGTTCACAAATTTAAAAGTTTCTGTTTAGATTCTTGATTTTGTTTTAATATGTAGTCGGCTAAATCGGATGAGTTATAATAAGTATTCTGTTTTTAACTATGTAAGTAGGCTACAGGCGCCCTCTTGAAATTTTCCTCGACCCCCCATGCAATAAAACATAAATCCGCCACTGAGAAATAGGCTACATCAAACACAAAGGATGATCAAAAAAATGCAATGAGATAACAGGAAATTTTGACAAGGATGTCATGACGTCAAAATGATAGCCTAAGGTTCTACCATCGCAGTGTGACAATAAAAAAATCGAAAATGGGGAGGAGCACGTGCATCCCGTTCCCAAACCCCTACCCTGCTCGGCGCTGTGCTTCTCGGCGATCATACTTTGGCCGCGAGTTCGTCCCTTAAAACCAGGACCAAGTCTTCGCCTATGTGAACAGTGGTGATTTCAATAAGTCTCCTATAAAAAGGGGTCAAAAAAATTTCGCGCGGCGATCATACTTTGGCCGCGAGTTCGTCCCTTAAAACCAGGACCAAGTCTTCGCCTATGTGAACAGTGGTGATTTCAATAAGTCTCCTATAAAAAGGGGTCAAAAAATTTCGCGCGCTCACGCGCGCATAATTTCACATTCTTTACGCACCAACACTCTTCGGATCAGCTCGTCGCCTATGTGTAATTGTGTATATCATATAAATTATCAGCTCGTATCGATCGCTGTTCGCTTCATATTATTTTGTGCAAGTTATATTGTGCGTATGGTACAGAAAAAAATCGTAGTGTATTGTGCGTACAGAAAAAAAATCCTGGCGGCCCCGCTGACCTCACTCATCTCATCCCCAGGGGCGTAAAGCCAATGAACCTGCCTTCAGGCAGAGCACCATATCATCATCATCACTGGGAATACGAAATTCGGCTTAGTGTGACGTCACACTGATTATGATACAATTCTACTATCGTATAATTTCATTTGAGTACGCATAACTAAGCTTTGTAATGCTGCAAAGTGAGCAAGAGACGAAACTAGGCCAAGTCGATCGAGTCGATCGTCGACTGCGGGGTATACTAGGCCTACTTGAAATAACGCCATAAGTATGCGTCTAACAACCTATGGGCCTAATTAAAACGATCGCTTCAGCTCAAAGTCTCTTAATATTAAGTGATCAATAAGATATAGGCGAAAATCTAAGGGGGGGTGGTATCCACCCTCTGGTAGCCTACCTTGGGTATAATGGGTATAACTGTTGAACGGTGTGAGGTATCATCTCACATTTTACCTCAAAATGTGTGCCAATGAACCCTCTACAGCTACTTAAAAGGTAAAAAAATTCCATACGGAACAAATTTGAAATCGATAAAACCTAGAGGTGGATACCCCCCCCCCCCCGGTAGCCCAATGGTTAAGGCACCTAACCTAAAAGTTGCTGTTTAAATGTATGTTGCATTGCTTTCAAATCAAATCAAATCAAATCATTTATTCGGCAACCAAAAACAACAGGAACAAATCAAATAAAGCATCATAAACACAAGGTTAATAAGTATAATAAAACATTACTTAAATAACGATGCCAAAGATTTCTATTTGGTTGCACAGGGGACTCGGAAGGGGTCTTACAACCTCGCTAGGTGAGTCCCCTGGGCGACTATACCAAGATGATGATGGCCAATAGGTTGCCGTACCGTGGTCCTAACATAAAGTATAAGTGAAAAAAACTAATTTAAGAAAACAAACAGCAAACACCTTAACTAACTTAACTAATAGCACAAATACACATTAATTCGATGATCATAGGGCTTTGAGTCCATGTTGCATTTCAATCTCAACAATTGAATTGTAGCCATGTGATTTTACTGTTGTGAGTGAGTAACAGAACGGAGTGGAGAAGGCTGGTCATGACAGTCGCTAGAGTTCCTCGAACTGACGGCACAAGGTGACAAGGTGAGTGAGTGAGTGAACTATAAATTGTGCCTATTGTAGGCATACACAGAAAGTGGTAGCTTAGTGATGTGACGTCCCTAGCAGACCTTGTTTGGTGGATGCACTGATGGCTCTACTTGTCATGTAAATAATGTGTGAAAGCTCTCAAGGTTCTGCATGGATGGGTGGCTAAGATGTTTGAGGTTAATTATAGTTTATAATATTTTTAGAATTTACCACAGCCAAATGTGTGCTTAGAATCAGTCAACAAACTCAGAATAGCATGGCTAAAACGATTAAAAAAGGTTTTACGCTGCAATTGCCCAATGATGACGCTGTTGCCATGGGAATAATGAGTCAGCATTTTTGTAGAAAACTGTACCAAGTATAATTCCTCTGTCTAATCAGAAACACGTCATTAGCTCACAAGCAATGACGTTCGGCTTTCATAGTGGTCTCTGTGTGTTCCTCTGTCTGTGTGTGTGTGTGTGTGTGTGCGCGTGTGCGTGCGTGCGTGCGTGCGTGTGTGTGTGTGTGTGTGTGTGTGTGTGTATTCAATTTGTCACGGTTGTTCTGTGCTGACCTGTCCTCACACGTCTCTGCCTCTTTGTGTGACGTTGTGTCCGTCAATGAATGAATGTAGGACCTATGCCTAATTTGGAATTTACCACAGCCAGATGGAAATCATGCCTCAGAGGAACCGGTATTGGCTAGGGAGGGGAGGGAAGGGAGGGGAGGTGTACGTCACTAGCCAGAGGTGGAAGCTAATTAAGAGACCATGTAGGCCTATTAATAAATATAAAAATTTAGGGTGCCCCTTAAAGGATGAATGTAGGCCTATTCGAGCTGACATTATAAGTAGGGCCTAAAGGTTTTTTTATACACAAGACAGAGTGTGAATTTTGAGTCAAAAGCACGTGGACCAACAGTCTTGCCAAAAAGTGTGACAAGGCTTAAGAAGTTCACTGGATCTTGTGGTGCCGATTTGAATCTAAGTTGTAAGCATGCCAGGTAAGCACAAAATAATAATAGGCCTAAGTGAAGCGAATATCTAAACATTGCACATTATAGTTTAACACTTTAAGAATATAGGCTATGTTAAGTTAATTGAAGGTTTAATATGCATATTATAAAACATAAAGACATTAATTGTAGAACGACGCAAGCAACCCATTGTGTTAAAAAATTAATAACTATAATATGCCTATATGCACCAAAACAGTGAAGCATGGAAACGACGCTGATAAGTACGAAGCTCAGACTGACGTTAACAAACCTGTGTTGTAGTCGTAAGTCGTAACTGACACTATAATTAACAAGTAGGCCTACTGAGTCTATAATTATACTCACTGTAATTCCGACCCTGATAGAATGCCTATAGGCCTAGGATATACTTTTAATTCTATCTCAACGCTTTCTTAATTTTCCCTGAAATATTGAATTAAGCATCCATAGAATCTTAGTGTGGCAATAGGCCTATATAAGTGGAGTACTTAATTGTTGGCTTCTTTTCATCACATGGAAATTGATTGATTGATTGATTGATTGATTTGTTGTTGCTCTGTCAGTTAATGAGGATTGTTGGTGCTCATTATGCTTTGAACAGGTCGTAAAGCTGACGGAATGGATCCCAATTATCCATCAGACACGGAGCCGGACTACCCAGGAATGCCTTCACCAACCGGGCCACAATATGGACAGCCATGTGTGTAAAGAAAAGTATTGCCTTACCTTCAGTGGTGTAGTCCTAAAAAATGAAGTGGGGGAACGCTCAAAATGAAGTGGGGGAACGCTCTTTATAATAATATTAGTAGTGGTAGTATTAGTATTAATATTCCATTATCCCTGGAAAAAAGTGGGGGAACGGCGTTCCCCGCGTTCCCCCTCCACTGTTTCGTGTTAATATTTAATACTGATCCAGGTTTATTATTAAACAAGACTAATCGTCCATGAGATACGAGCCTCTAGTTCAGAGCATGGTCCCTTCTTACACCATGGTTCAGAACCAGGCAGAGAGAATCTATCACATAGAGTATACACTAACTTATCACGTAACATCTTCCCTTTTGTTATTTAGTTTTAGAAGTCCAATCTTACACCTAATGTTTATAGCCTAAGTTAATAGTTTGTTCTAAGTTTGAAGAGTCTAATCTTACATTTACTATTTATAGTCTAAGTTTATAGTCTAACAACAGTCTCAAATGGAGAGCAACTACAAATCAAGTTTGACGACAGGTTTTGAAATTCGTCCCGATCTTGTCCGAGGGTAGTCCACTGTGGCAGTATGTGACTCCGACTCATGTGTATCTGCTGGTGCAGGTGTAGGTTGTTGCATGTGAGTCAGAGGCAGAGGAATGACAGGTGTAGGTTGTTGCATGTGAGTCAGAGGCAGAGGAATGACAGGACTTTTGAATCGGCACTGTGCATCTGGTGAGTACACCACTGCTTACCTTATGGCTTACGCCCGGCCATGTTTTACCCAGAACACTACATAGTGGATTGAACAAACATAATGAAATGATACAGGGCAGACTGTTAGGCATAGCCTAATAGGCCCACGGGTAGAGAGGGTCACAGTTAACACAAAGTGGTGACAGTCTGTGGTGCTACGTCCCTCAATGCGTAAGATGTTAAAACTTGGTTAACGCACAGTTAGATGAAGTGACTGTTGGTCCGCTAATGCAGTGATGGGCAGTCGGACAAACCATTGGACATTCATGATTCAGATGGATGTAGCCTACAGATGAATGGGCTGATGACTGGCAGCCAAACTAATAATAATAATAATTACAACAATTTATATATGGCGCAACAACAAATGCAAACATAATTATATGCTTCTTCTTGAATTGTTTTTTAGCATGCTTTTAATTTGTTCATCCTTAATATTTTAGCCTATTTGTAAATGTGAATTTATGAAATTTCATATTAAGCAACAACAGTAGCTACCTACTGTACGTGAGAGCAGATCAGCGTAGGCCTATTCGTCAGTATTTTTAACATTCAATATAAAATCCGTCGTATTGTTGAACTTTATTGCCAGATGAAAACCCAGAAATGGATACCGTTATCTAAGACTGTGATGATAAAAAATGTTTTGGTAGCCTATTGGCTGAGTATTGGTATGTCATAAATATTTTCTCTCATTAAATTTTCATATCGATCATGTTTAAATTGTCTTTCATTCATTCATTCATTCATTCAGAGCATTTATATAGCGCCCCTTCAAGAAACTACTCAGAGGCGCTCCCAGCCCAACCACGAACAAAGAAAAAAGACTTGAGGGACTTGTAGAACGCAGCCGGATGGACCACAAGTAGTGAGGGAAGCGTGACCGGGAGGTCATAGATCTATGTATAGCCTACCTACTCATGAGTTCATGTCTTGTTAATTAAATAGACTACCCACCACCATCTGGGCAGCAGGCTACCGTGGTTGTTGGTGCTCCAACGGTTACTGTTGTGACAGGAGGATTTCAGGAGTCACCGATGCGCATGAAGTGTCCAGAGTGTCGTAAGAAAGTGCTGACTAAGACATCGTACGAGAAAGGTGCAATGACGTGGATGTTCTGCGGTATCTCGGCACTTATGGGGTATGACAACAAATCTAGTGGAATCTAACTACTATAATTGTTCTAACTTAATCTAACTTGATATTTACCATAGGATAATACGTAGCTTATCATCTGCTAATGCGAGATCTCGGTTTCATGTAAAAAATACTGACTCCATTCAGGACCTTAATTTGGTTCATTTGTCCATAATCAAGGACAGAAAAGTAGAAAATGACCCTTTGCCCTTGCATGGTTGCATTTGTAATCCACTGGAATTGAGTCTAATAAAGCTAAAAATTTCTCTATAATATGACAATTATCTAGCAATAACATTAAGGCATCATTTTGTGGCTGCACTAATTAAGCCACTATCCAAGAACAGCTTGTAATACGCCCCCCCCATATTCAGTGGTTTAATTATATCGGCGGAAGCTCACATCTATTTACTCCATCGTACAGGTGCTGTGAAGTATTCTGCCAACAGCATATTTCACCAAAGGCCTTTTCTTAAATCTTTATAATTTACTGGTTATTCAACTTTGGCCTCTGCATAATCTGTCTCGATCACTGGCATACATTGGCACACACAAGACGGTCAAATTTACACAGATAGGCTATAGCTAGAAAAACAAGCTCGAATTTCTAGAAAGGTTTATTATTACAGTAATTTTATATAACGCCCTTCAAGACTATATAATTATACTCAGGAACGATCCTAGCTCAACCTTGGCTATACAAAACAGTCTTAGAGCTAGAAAGGAACTGAACAGAGTGGACCCATGCAGAGGCAAAAAACCGCAATGCCACTGGGAGCCCATTACAGATCAGAAGGCCGCAGAGATGTACGTCGCTGTAGGATTTTCAGTAATCGGCGACAATTAAGCTTAAAGGGCACAACTTTCACAGCCGAACAAAGAGAACCGTTTTGCTGAACAGCCATCTTGGAAGTTGGAACAGCAGAGTTCCCTCAAATATGCAGCACCGGACCAGTGCAGAGACTTATATTATAGTAGGTAAAGTGCTACGGGTATGGGAGCTTAATTTGTGGTACGTATCTGGTGACGCCAATAATTTGTTGAAAAAAATAAATTATAGACTCTTTTCAAATAGTAGAGCATGCATGTTTTTGTTACAGATGCTGCTGTGGTTGTTGTTTGATTCCATTCTACGTTGATGGTTGCAAGGACGTCAGACATACGTGCCCCAACTGCGACACTTATCTTGGAATCTACAGGCGCCAGATGCAGCCGGGGCGTCACAGCCACGTCAGACACCATTGTGACCAGGGCATATACTAGCATAGCCAGGGCAGTCACAAAAATAACCAGGGAAAAGGGCGAATCGCGTGCTCGGCAGTACGGACTTAGGCCTACAAATCTGTCGCTACCGTGCTCGACATGAATCACATGTGATGCCACAGCTGGGTTTTTCCGCTAGATCTAGGTTTTTTGGCCTTCGGCTGGGTTTCTGGTTTGTTTTTGGGCAAAATCTGGGTTTATTTGAATTTCTTGACCATTATTTTGTTAATTTACAACGCATGAATATTCTGTGCGCTGAGCAACTATATTGTATTTATAGTCTATTTATATTGGAGAAATAAGTCGTTTCGACAATTTCTTCAATATAGATAAAGTCACTCCTCCTTGTTGAGCCGTATCGAAATTTTGTTTGGATTAGATAGCTAGGCCTAAATGAATGTATAAACTGGTTGATTGAATTTTTTACTTAGCATCGTTTTGATAATATTTATACTTTCTGCATTAGTTTTAGTAGCAGATTGTGGTTTTCACATGTAGGCTATTAATGCACCATTTTAGAACTATGCATTGCTGTTAGTGATGACTCAAAAATAATTGTTTGATTGTGAAGCTGGATTCTTTTGTGCATTTTTCGAACCTGAGCCAGGAAGACGTACGGGAAGGTCTTCTTTTTGGGGAGCGGGTGCTGTAAGTAATTATATGCTCTATTATTCTGAATTTTTGCCACCTACATCAACCGTCAGTAAAGTATTTTTGTCATCCGGCTGCTGTTTCCTTGTATTGAATAAATTTCACTGCCCGTGTATAATTAAACTAATTAAAATGTAATGGACTGCTTTACCACATTTATCATGACAAATAGTGTTGCATATAAAATTAATTTCTTATGAGTCTAATTACAGTAATTATTAAGTATGCTGTTTTGTCATTGTTAGCCTTGGAATTGAATTACGGTACCAAAGTTTAATGATTGCAGAAAAGTTCACTTTTACTAACTATTTCAGAATCCTATGCAGTTTATACTATGATGGCTGTTGTTGATCATTTGCCTGATGTACATTCTGCCTTATGTACAGGTTTTAATCATGTTTACAGGAGCTGATTCAAATTTATTGGTTTATCAGCAAAATATACAGGTGTCCAAATTTCTGAAGTCTTGTTTTGTTTCATCAAAAATTTGTTGGTATCAGATTTTGTCTTTATAAGATGGAATGAAGAATTAAGAGCAACCATGACTTGCACGGCATAACCTAAATTGATGTAGCCTAGGGTTGACAAGCAAATGTAATTTAAACACCTAAATAATTATAGGCTAATCATTTATTGGTGCAACAAAGCTGCTTCACAGGACTGAGGACTAACGAATGTTGTTTAGGTATTCAGTGACCTCCTATATCAGGGGTTTTCAAACTTTTTTAGGCTGGGGACCCCCGTAGCATGTCGTGGTTAGGTAGCGGACCCCTATGGGCCTATGCAATAAATTTGGCCAAACGCAATTATGTGAGGCTTTCTCATTCGTGCTATTCGCCATAGGCGTAACTTTCTATTGTGACGGTGGTGTCCAGTCACCACCACTTTTAAAAGTGGTCGTGACAGTCACCACCACTTTTTGGTCCGGCAAATAAATATTTTTTTAATATGAAATCATTTGGCTGTCTAACATAATAATATTATACTAATATATGGGCTATTCATGATTTACATCGCAATGGCGTCAATGCTGATAGAGGGTTCCATAGTGTGTTCGCTGTCCACAGTCGTGTCCATAAATCCTACGGAGGAAAGGGAAGGAAGTTGGCAAACATTGCAAATGCAAACTACTTTGAGTGGCGATCGAGACAAACGAACAGAATAGGAGGAATCTGGATAAAATTTGTGAAAGAGCTATGCTTTAAGCATTGCCTAATTTAGTGATCCGTGACTCCACGGAAAAATCGTGGAGCGCACTAGCGAGAGAGAAACGAAAGGGGGAAAGAGTGAGAATGGAGAAGGAAAGGAATTCTCGCCAGATTTATGCCAACTGGGGAAAGGGTATAGGAAACCGAGGAAAAGAAGGGAATTAAGGGAGAAGTTGTGAGCAGAGGAATAGTCACCATCATGGGCGGAGTTTTATCAGGGGCTAAGCCCC
Source organism: Lumbricus rubellus (assembly GCA_945859605.1). Classification (NCBI taxonomy): domain Eukaryota; kingdom Metazoa; phylum Annelida; class Clitellata; order Crassiclitellata; family Lumbricidae; genus Lumbricus; species Lumbricus rubellus. The sequence goes on from OX243816.1 coordinate 11,024,109, forward strand.
CAAGAAGGTCCAGATTCAGCTTTTTTACCGTGAAAATGGTATCTTTTCACGGGCTTAGCCCCTCTCAAGGAGGTCAAGACTCAGAAATGTTTCGGGGAAAATGGATCTATTCACGAAACTTTAATCGAATGACTAAAAAGGGTTATCACCTTTTTTGGGACCGAGAAAATATTGTCGGCGCCTCTCGTTCTGGACCAAGTCTCCGCCCCCAAAAGCCAAAGTTATTTTTAGCCACCCACCCCCCAAGAACGGAAATCAAACTCTGCTCATGGTCACCACCACTTTTCCGTGGAAAGTTACGCCCATGCTATTCGCAATGCTACTAAATACGATTCACCTAGAGCTTTCTCATTTACTGCACATGGTGAAAACTGTTATTTTACCATTTTCTTTAAGTAGCTAGGTTCCTTTTGTCGCTCGAGATATTTCTTTGGCAACTTCTGCAATTTGCATTCATTGTCCTTAAATGGCGCTTTAATTTCACGGGTTTTTATTGAATCCTGATTAGACAGAGTTTGTGCACACATAGCATAACGCAAAGAGGCTAATCATAAGTTCCGTCTGCAATGATCATAAGCCTACTTGCGGATTTTTTTCTTTTTCTCACATTTGTCTTTGTCGTCAAAATCTTCTGATTTCTTATCACTTTTTCTCTTTCGAAATTTATCCATGGTTATGAAGAGAGTTGAAAATATTAATATTATATTTTTAAACATAGCCTATAGTTTAGCAGCAATTCGGTCTATCAGCAATGGCGTCTCTGTTGGTACGTCACAATTACACTAACGCACACTAAAATAGCACCAGAAGTAACTAAATACTAATGTTATGTATAATTATATAATCGTTTAATGAGCAAAAACAGGTTGTTATTAGACATCAGTAAATAATAACCATAGATAGCTCCGATGTTTTTATAGCTCAGTTTTAAAAAAACCAATTTTAGATGAAAATGAAAATATTGCAAATGTATTATTTTTTATTGTTTTTCTGGACCTCCTTTGCGGACCCTCTGGCAACAAGCCGCGGACCCCCATGGGTCCGCGGACCACAGTTTGAAAACCTCTGTCCTATATGACGGCACTTCACACAGCCATGCACAATTGCACATACAAAATAATTATTAAAAAGTTCTTTACATTCTTTGTCTACCGCTTCTTCTGAATATACCAGCCAGTGTTCTGACGAATATGTATCAAAAGACACTACTGCAGTCTGCACTCGATATAGCCTACAGCTGTCAATAGCGACGCTAGGGGGGGCGTTGGGGGCCAAGCCCTCCAAAAGGCAATCCATTTTTCACCCATGTAAAAATTCTATGTTTCCATGCTTAGCCGCCCCCCCCCCAAATAAGCCGGATGACTACAAAAAAGGTCGTCAGAAATTTTGGCGAATGAAAATGAAAAATTTCCTCCGCAAGTTCAGCCCCCCCAAACTGAAATCCTTGCGCCGCTACTGACAGCTGTTACATTCCTAAGTATAGGCCTAACTGCCGCTATTTGCCTAATGAAAGCAATCGACCGTTTCAACTTGTGAGGGTCTCCACTCTGGCACTCTCCACAACAATTAATTTGCATCGGACACCAATTGATCAATTGATCATACAACAACTGCAGCGCCACTCTACCGTAGTCGTCGTTCTCGTATTATAATTATAAACAGATGAACACCTGGCTGAGGTAGGCCTACAGACACTGACATCAACCCCCCCTGAGGGCCCGGGCAAAAACTCCGGAACTTCCCCCCCCCCCCCCAAAGAGGACAAAAAACCTGGTAAAACATATTGCGTATAAGTGGTGATCTTCCAAACGGCGGTCCTAAGTAGGGGGCTAGCAAGTTGGATTGATGAAAAGAATTCTCACTAAACAGAAGTCGGATCGATAAAAAAAACAATTTTTACTAAAATGGAAGCTGGATTGATGAAAATGTTCTTGCTTAAATGGAAGCTGGATTGATGACAAAGTTTGGTCCTAGGCTGAGGTGAAGATAACTGATGCAGGTGAGTGGGAAGATCCTCTGTACTAGGTCGTACAGATTTAGGGGAAAGACACGGGTGAGTGGGAAGATCTGGAAGACAAACAATTGAGGTATAGCTAATTTGCATAGAAATAACCTCGGAGGAACCGTTCAGCTATTAAAGACATGTTTATCGAGTGGAATGATCTTGTGCACTTGCCTGTCCAGAGGCTGATTGGCAAGCACGTCTCTATTGCCACACCTCAAGATCAGTCTTAAAGAACCTTGGTCACACCTATACTGAAGGCGTCACGTGCCTGTTTTAATTGTCAGTGTCAAGTTTGCATTGTAGGCCTATTGTTGTGTTGACCACTGCCAGTTCATGTAGTACAAGTTTAAGCACTGAAAGCATTCATAGGTGAGAAAAATTACCAATTTACTTTGTGAACCCATGAAATACCTTTTGACATGACATCCGACGTGTTCTGTTTTTATGCATAGTTTAGGCCTACATGTTAGGTGGACATTGATTTAGGTCTGATTTCCAGTTCCAGCCGTAAAAATTCATTGGTCACTGTAGAATCAGGTCTCCATTCCTTATTAACTGGTAACCGAGACACATCGTTTTGCTGTCTCAAAACTACTTTCTTTTATCTGGTTCTTTCACACTAGGAGTCCCTCTTTTGGGTGTGCACTGTGAAAGGCTCTTTATAAATGTATAGAAACAAACAAACACAAAAAGATTCTGCATTAATTTTAATGTAGCGACAGGTTGAAATGTTTTATAATGGATCGTTTGAAATGAAGTGAATTCTATATGGTTTAAATGACTTGCTTGCAGTTTTCAACCAGCGAGGATGTTTGTTCAGTCATGGCAACCGGCTCCAGTAGTAGTTGCACAGCCAGCTCCAGTAGTACCGGTAGTTGCAGCGTATCCAACCCAACAGTTAGGGTATCCACCTCAAATGCCAGGGTATCCACCTCAAATGCCAGGGTATCCACCCCAACAGCCAGGTATGTTGTCAAGCATTTGCAATGCCTGTCTTTGGATAGTTACTTTTTGCTTGCATGCATGGGAGCCAAGAAACTAACCATCATTAGTATAAATGGAACAGAAATTTCTTGCAACATTCAGCACTGACTGAAAATACGAGAAGTCACTAACGAACGACGACCTGCACTGGTTTCCCAGTCACTTTAAGACCATGTCACTCTTGTCATTAAAGTGTTAAGAGTGATGTGAATTAGAGAGTTTTCAAAGCAATTCTCATACATCTGAGTTAATAGGAAGTTCGATGGAATTCATAGAGATTTCTGTTCCAAACTAATCTATTATCATTTATCTAGCATAGCATCTCATTTGATCTATAGTTTACGTCCATAGCATCCTTCTCACAATGCAGTGGCGGATCCAGAACTGTTTCAAGGGGGGGAGGCAAAATCTTAGATCTTGGATGGGAAAAAATTTTTGTTAGTCATCTGCCAAATTTTTTTCCAGAAAATCATACCATTTCATCCGCCAAAAAAGTTGATGACTTTATTTTTTTTTGTCATCTGGCCAATTTTTCGGGAAAGTCATACCATTTCGATCATCCGCCAAAAAAGTTGATGACCTTTTTTTAGTCAAAAATGTTGATGACCTTTTTATTTAGTCCCCAACTTGAAAACCGAACGGGGGGGCCATTTCCATACAATTTTCCGAATACGGGGGGGGGCAACTTTCATTACACCCATATTTGTATTGCTAATTTCAGACCAAATGGGGGGGCCATGTCCCATGGCAGTTTTCGATGGGGGGGCATGGCCGGATTGGCCCCTCCCCCTGGATCCGCCCCTGTCACAATGCATCATGTGGAAAACTGCGTTCAGAAAACAATCCACTTAGCTGATCCAGTAAAAGATGCATGAGGTTTCTCCTCAGATGGGAAGCCCAATTGTTTCACAGAACTCGTAGAAAAGCAGCTGTGTAGAAGTTCTATAAAAGGTTCCCACAGGTCTGACAAACTTGTAGCCCTGTGATAAGAGCAACCTTAGTTGTTCCTTCCAATAAAACATGAAGTCACGAATAGTTTCGATCTATGGATGAAAGTGCCGATGCTCAGTTAACCTTATATAAGTGATGCTAGTGGTAGTCTGAACATTATGTATTTGCCATGGAGAGGGCAGTAGAAGGCGGTGAATGAATTTGAGATTATATTACACTGACTTGTATTAAACTGAGTTTTTCTTCTTGGTTACCCTAGTTAGTTTATGAGCCACAAAAGCAATAATATAATTGTTTTATCTTGAATATTTCTCATAGCAGGCCGTTAGTTATGTTCATCCTTAATTCTTTATTGCTTATGTGAATTTCTGAAACTTTATATTAAGCAACAGCTCAGAGAGCAGATCAGTTTATTAATTCATGGAGCACTGTTTAACATTCAATATAAAATCCTGTCGTGTTGTTGAACTTTTTAGCCAAGTGAAAAACCAGAAATGGATGAGTGAGAGAGTCGGTGTGATGATAAAAATGTTTTGGTATCATAAACATATTCTCCAATTTCTTATCATGTTTAAATTGTCTTGCATAGATCTATGTTTTCATGAGTTCATGTCAATTAAATAGACTATCCACCCACATCATTCTGACAGCACTAGTTCCGTGTCTGTTGGTGTTCCAGGGGTTCCTCTTGGGGTAGGAACACTACAGGCGCAACCAATGAACATGACGTGTCCAAAGTGTCGTCAGAGTGTGGTGACTAAGATAACCTACGAGCCTGGTAAAATGACGTGGCTGCTCTGCATTGGCTTGTCAATGGTTGGGTATGGCAACAATGTGCAATCTAGTCAAATCTAAATACTATTGAACATCTAACTTAGGCCTAATCTAACTTGATATTTTCCATCGTCTAATTCGTAGCTTATGCGAGATCTCAGTTTCACTTTACACTTTAATTCTAAACTGAATCTACAGTGCAAGATGTCGGTGTACTGGGTTTGTAATTCATAGATGTGAAATACTGTGTGAAATACTGACACCATTATGGACACTTTTCAATCAGTAGAGCAGTGATTCCCAACCTGTGTGCCGCGGCACACTAGTGTGCCGCGAGAACTTTGCAGGTGTGCCGCGGGAAAATTCTAAAATGTTATTAATTAATGATACAAAGCAAAACATCCGAAAACATCATTAGGCCTACTGCAGCATCAAAACTTAAGTCAGTTGGTCTTAATTTCTCACACTGTAGCAGGTTAAGATCTCCAAATGAAATCTTGATTGTTTTCCCACAGTCATTGAATCTCAGTTAAAAAAGAAAGTTGCACCTAAAATACTAAACGCATTGATAATACCTAGGCCTACAACCAGCACTACAGCATTAGACCTAGGCTACTTCTCTTCCTTGCTTGCAATCGACAATTTTGACTGAGTGGCATAGGCGGAGTTTGGTTTCCGTTTTTTGAGGGGATAAAAACTTGGGCTTTGTTTGGGATGAAGACTCAATTTTTTTCCTCGACCCCAAAAAGTTGATTTTTGGCGAGTAGGAACTGTAGGATATTGTCGTCTCTGGAGCCTCATTTCAATTTGATCTGCTGACTAACAAAAAAATTTTAGATAAGGGAAACATTAAAATAAGAATATTATTAAATCATAGTGACAAATAGATTAAAAAATTGATAATTATAATTAAGTGTGCCGCGAATTTTTATATTCCTTCTTATTGTGCCGCAAGCTAAAAAAGGTTGGGAATCACTGCAGTAGAGCATGTTTATTGCAGATGTGCGGCTGGTTGTTGTTTGATTCCATTCTGCATTGAAGGCTGCAAGGATGTCAGACATTGTTGCCCCATCTGCAACAATCCTGTTGGAGTCTACAAGCGCATATAGACACGACGGACGGACGGACAAGGAACTTGGATAGAGATACAGCGGAAGAGGCACTATGATTTTTTGTGACTTTTGTCTGCTGGATAAAATGTGAATATTTACTGTGGATGATGCCTAATGTCGTTTGTCTGGTTTAATATCTCACTGAATACCCGAATATAATCTTAAGTTTGGATTAGATAGCTAAATGAATTTATAAACTGGTTGATTGACCAAAAAATTTGCTTATGATCGTTTTGATATTATTTTATACTCTTCCGCAATAGTAGTAGCAGATTGTGTTTTTTTACATGTATTAATGCACCATGCATTTAGTTCTATGTGTTGCTATTGGTGCATGATGACTCAAAAATAATTGATTGTGAGGCTGGCTTCTTTTGACCATTTTTTTACTTTCAAGAGGAAGACGGGAAGCCCTTCTTGTGGGAAGGGGTGCTATAAATATGGTTTATTAATCTGAATTTTGCCACCTACCTCGACCTCTAATAAAGTTTTTTTGGTCAACTGGCTGCTGTCTCCTTGAATTGAATAAATTTCGCTGCCCATGTGTAATTAGAGTAATGAAAATGTAATGCACTGCTTTACCACGTTTATCATGACAAATAGTGTGACATATAATCAATTTCTTTTGAGTCTAATTAAAATAATTACTAAGTATGCCATTGTGTCGTTGTTAGAGTTGGAATTGAATTGTCAAAGTTTATTGATTGCAGAAAGTTCACTTTTTACTAACTATTTCAGAATCCTATGTGCATACTATGATTTGGCTGTTGTTGATCATTTGCCTGATGTACATTCTGCCTTATGTACATTCTGCCTTATGTACAGGTCTATATATATAATCATGTTTACAGGAGCTGATTGAAATTTATAGGTTTATCAGAAAAATATACAAGTGTCAAAATTTCTGAAGTCTTGTTTTGTTTCATCAAAAATGTGTTGGTATCAGTTTTTGTCTTTAACAAGATGGAATGAAGAATTAATTAAGAGAACCATGACTTTCAAGGCATAACCTAAGTTGATGCAGGGTTGACAAGCAAATGCAATTTAAAACGCCTAAATATTATAATCATTTATTGGTACACAGTCGGCAGCTTTCTTTCGGCTGGTTCCCGCAATTTTGCTTTTTGTAGAAATCTCGTTTTATGCGCTAAATAAATGCACACTTACAAATCGAACACATTTCCATGAAGCTCGAGAATTCCGGGCAATTCGAGGAAATTTATAGTCTGATTCAAGTAAGAATTACAATTGTTAGAATATGCAATAATTTCACCAAAAATCACACTTTCTTATAACAAAAACACAAAACCGCACACAAGCATAATAATTACGATTTAAATATGTAACTTATATAATGAAAATAGGCCTACTATGCGGACGACAAATCGTGCAGTCATATACTAGATAATATAGAAATCATGATTCCACACTTGATGACGTAATACAGGTATTCCTTTGGCACAAAACCACGAGTGGGTGGTTTATTTACCTTTGAGAATTCTAATTTATTCTCTCTCGTCGTGTCAGAGGGCAATAAAATTCATTCAGATTTAGGTTATTTCACGTTGGGTGAAATGCCAACGTGTATTAACAGAAGCCCTATGTTTATTTTGACAATCAATCCCATTTTACAGCAGTAAAATCGACTCTCGTCTCTAATACAGGTATTCGGAGAAAAGCGGTCTGTTGTCGTGTTGCTACCGACCTTTCGTGCCGGTAAGTGAGCGTAGGCCTATATGCGTTAACTCTCTTAAAGTGCTGTTCACTTTGCGCCTGAATTTTGGTTCGTTGACTATTGTAATTTATAATATTATTACTTCGACTTTGAAACGGTATGCGGTAAAGTGTCACACGATTATTAGTCACTGTTCGTACAATAACATAAATAATTTTTGTAAATAATATGACAGATTTTTGCAGAGTCACATGACTATTTGTCAGTGTTTGCGAGTGTTCGCTAGCCTATGTACAATCAAAAGAATAATTTTTACTTACGTAAACAAATCTGACCACAAAACTTGGCATAACCGCCGACTAGGCATTTAATTATTGATCAACTAAACAAATTACTGTGTCCTCTGTTGCCGTGTTCCCGAAATAGATGGCGTCTTTTGTGACATTTGATTCAGTGTAACTTGCTGATTTGACTGAGAATTGACTTGGGTTTCTCAGATTGGACTTGTATTGTTGAGTTCGGAGGATGATTGTTGTTTTTATTCTTTGCAGAGTTGGAACAACAGTGTTAAAACAATGTTACCGTACTGTGGGAACAAAAGTAGTCTGTGGGACCCGTGGGTCATTGATGGACTATCTCCCTGTTTCTTTTTTACCATATCAACCTCAATTTACGGTGGACTAATAATTCTCCTTGGCAGTGGTCAGTTGTACTTCTTCCGCAAGAATTCAACTCGCGTGGAGCAGCGTAGACTGACAGGCTCACCTCTGTCCTGTCTCCAGATTATTGTTGCAGTTAGCCTTGCTCTTCAACCGATGGTTTATCTGGCACTGCAAAGCACGATACTCGATGATAAACGGGTTGTTGGGTATGAAGTGTTTGCTGCGGTGGTCGGGACTGTTTCATGGTTGATAGCCAGCAGCATTACCTATGTGGAGTGTCGATGGATACTTTCACCCACTCGTAGAAGGGGCCATGGCCCCATTCTGCTGGTTTTTCTGGGTGTTGCTTTTGTGGCTGAAAATTTGGCTTTCCTGTCATTCAGCAGCTCGCTTTGGTGGTTCAAAGAAAGAAAGTAAGCAGATCTATGTTCATTGTTTATTTCCGTTGTTTATCTTCATTGTCTCTTTTCTGTTTATGTTTATTGTTTCTTGCTTATCCAATATCCATGTTTATATTAATATCTGCTTGCATTGTTTGAGATGAAAAATTTAATGCCTGACTGTTTAATTGTGGTTTTGTTGTTTATAACAATTTAAATATTGTAAAATGACTTTTAATTCTCAGTTGTTTCATAGTTGTTTCCTTTTTATGACATTTTTAAAATACATGAAGCCACAATATTCTTATAATAGATTTTGGAATAAATGTAGTATTTGGTATTTGTCATTTTTACAGCTATTCACTGGTTTTATTTATGTCATTTAGTTTTTCAACTAATGTTGAGCTTGGATTCTTCTGCTGGCGTTATGTCTGTACCTGCGTCTCGTTTGTTCTTGGTCTTCTTGCCCCAAGTACCATGCACGTCCAGCCAAATGTTCTTATGAATCACCAAGACAGTGATCAGAATGTAAGACTTGCATTGATTTCACACATTGACTTCTCAGTGGTTTTATTCTACTTTAGCACATTTTTACAACAACAAAAAGTCATAAACCAACTGTTGATAGGAGGCCGATGATAGAATTTGTCTTTTAGTTGTTAAACTTGTGTAGCACTGTTTTTTGTATGTGTTTTTCAGTTTCAATTCTTTTGTTTTATTGCAACCAGGTACACAAATGATAAGAAATACTCTTTGACCCAATTTGCCATCGTAAGGACTTGCATTTGTGTAACTTTATACCTTGGTCACAGGTCTTGCTTGAATCTGAGTCAGGAGTGGAGAACTCCGTATCTGGTGGCGGTGACAGCTCAACCTTGCAATCAACTGCGTGGAAAGGGGTGGTGAAGAAATGTGCCAGACTGTGGCCATTCATCTGGCCCCATGGCAGCACCCTGCTCCAGTTCTGTGTGCTGGTCTGTGTGGGACTTCTCGTTGTTGGCAGAATAGTGAACCTGTTCATGCCAATTTACTACAAGAAAATAGGTATTTCTTGCTTGAATATTTGCGTACCGGTTATCTACCGGAGAATATCTACTTCTTAGTTAGCATGGTGCATTCTTTAATAGGCATGGCAGGAGTTATAAAGGAGCTCACATATTCAATTCATTTATACGGTCGATTAACGAAAGATGTACAGTTGCATCATTGTTACTTGCTAATTTGCTGCAAGAAAATGGATATCTCGTACGTATGGTTGGTCCATATTTCTGGATTAAGTTGCCTCACAGTGTCTGTAATGAGCTTCTTTGTCTTTCTTTGCCCATTTTCTGCAAGCATTTGAAAGCCATTCTCTTTGATTGTAGTTTGTGCTCTCAGGCCAGTAGTGCCTCTGAGGAATTTCTCTTGAAGTGTATAAATTCGCATTTGCAATTAAAAAATTACGTAAATATTACTTGCCAATTATCTTCCAAAAATGATATTTCCTGGCTAGTTAGAGTTTGTATATATATGGTGATCTTAATGGCATGGCAGTCAGTCAAGGATCACATCCAATTCATTCATTCATGCAGTCGCTTTTAGAAAAGTTGCATAAATTTTATATTAAATATTATTTTGCTACAAGAAAATAAATATCTGTTAATTTTACGTTCAAAGTTTCTGCAGGAAAATGGGGAGGGGAGTTTGTTGAAGAAAATTCAGATAGCCTCTGCCATACGATGTTATAAAAAAATATGATGATTATGTTCCACTGTTTTCATTGCTTAAGTCTATGTGTGTAATTTGTTTTTGTTTGGCAGTTGATAGTCTTTCCTACAAAAACGAGAGCAGCGCTGTTGGTCTACAGAGTGGAGTGATGATTGTGAGTGGCATGGAGTTTCGATGGGATTACATTCTCATTTACGTTGGACTTTGGTTCCTGCAAGGAGGAGGTTTGGTTATTTTTTCTATTTTTATGTATTTTGTTTTAATTATTTTCAGTAGAGGAGTCGGGAAGTGCCCACTGTTCCAGACAAGGCCTTTGCTTCCTGCTCTGTATGAAATTCAGTGTTTGCAAAATGAGTTTGGTGCAGTTTTTTGTACCTTGGAAGATTTGCTTTGGGTTTTAGATCAGAAACTTATAGGAAATTCATCGGTATTTTATTATAGACGTGCGAATGATATAGCACTGTCCCAGTCAGTGAGCAGCGTCATTGATTTTAGCAGGAGACTATGCTATGTTCAATTCTGAGTACTACTGACAAATATAAAATGTCTTTAATAGCTGAAAACTCACCTTAGGTTTGTTATAAAACTTCTGTAAATTTATTGTCATGGCTGATAGTGTAACATGCCATAATCTCTATTTTTTAATAAAAGCCTGCGATGAATTTTGAAATGCGTGATTCCGTTATTTGTTAGTTTTTTTTATGTTAATCCAGAACTTGGCAATTGGCGAAACTGTATTACTTCTTCATGATACTTACTGGTACATGCATATAATGTATCTGAAATGGATGCCTGAAATAGAGATGGGGAGGGATTGATGCAAAATGTCATTTTAATGCTGTTCTAATTGTATCTCTCCTAAAATAGCTTTCATCATATGACAGTGATAGTTTACTAGTTACACGCATTGACTTTTGGTTCTGAATGAGCGTTTTCTGGATTTGGCTCGGTTAACGTAGGAATGGCTTTTGTGGGGTATCTGAAGGGCAATGCTCAGGATTTAGTGTCTCATGACAAATGTGACGCCGGCGCTCGAAACCCGTCGTTTGTCGCTTCCTAGATATTGCGCTAGATGCCGAAATAGGCGAGACGGGTCAAGAATGCATTTTATTCTTCAGTTCAGCATATGACTATGAATTCGCCCTATTTGCGAAGTATTGAACCGATTTTGATGCCATTTGCATTATCTGATTCAGAATATATGCCTCTAATGCCCAGAATTGCAGAATAATAACTTAGTGGATTCAGTAGGCTTGGATTACACGAATAATCAGTAAATTTTTTCTCACTGTAAACTAATGAAAGAATCAAATGAGCATAACTTCAGTTAGAAAAAAGATATTTTCAATCTGTTAAAAGCATTTTAGAGCTTGTTTCATTGTCGCATAGGACTAAATCAAAAGGTCAAAACCGACATGTGACAGGTTTTGATTTGAGCCCCTCTGTCACAAATGACTAGCCTACCAATGCAATAATTGTCTGATGATAGGTTCTGTGGGTTTTCTCAACAACTCGCGGTCCTTCCTTTGGACGTGGGTTCAGCAGTACACAACGAGGGAAGTGGAGGTGCAGCTGTTCGGCCATTTGCACAGGTTCATTACAAACACATCTGCTTATCATAATTAGTATGAGTTTCAGAAACAGAGATAAGAAGACTTAAGCTTTATGATTCAGTTAATCTTTTCCTGTCTATAGCTATCTCTGTGATCTATTAATTGAAGTTCTGCTGTATGTTGTTTACTCAGTTTTGCTTTTCTTGACTTGATTTGAAAACATTCTATGTGACAGTTAACTCGTTGCCTTTGACTTTTCTGTCCTTCTCTAAATGTAATCTATGTCGGTTATATTGTAGTTTTTGGGTGTGTTTATATGTGCTTACATTTGTGTCTTATTTATTATTGTTTCTCATCTGCATTGGGTGTGTGATTTGTTTTCTCTTACCAGGTCTATATCCTCTTACCAAGGCCATGTCCTTTTTGACAGTTTTATTTTATCTTCTTTGCTTAGTTTTCTTTCTTAGAACTTTTAGCCCTGAAGGCCTGAGCATAAGCACATGGCACAACTCTAGATTTATAAGGAAATCCTATTTTAATTTATAAGGCTACAAAATGTTTTCTTATTATAATTATAATCTGGTGTCCCTAATTACCAGGATCTTTATCCATTCAGGGACTCCTACTGCATAGTGCTTCGTCAATACAATTTGATAAGTAAGCAAGATGATTTTGTTGCGTTACTGTTATGTTAAGATGAAAATTCAAGTGATCCTCAAGCGAATCATTACCTTCTAGTGTCACTGTTGTTGTTTTTTTTATGTTACTCATTTGGTTGCAGAATAAATTATTTGATTGATTTATTGATTGATGTATTTTTTATGTTTGGATGTATGCTTTGTCTATGTACGTATATTTGAAAGTAAATTTTCAATTGTATATTTGTACAGCTTATGTTCAATTGTCTGTTGTGCTGATTGATTGTTTATATTGTCGACTGTTACATCTTTGTTCTTCTCAGCTGAAGATTGTTTCTTTCGTCTGCTCCAGTTTGTCGTTGCGATGGCATTTGGGAAGACGAACCGGAGAAGTACTTCGCATTGTCGACAGAGGAACAAGTAGCGTCAACAACTTACTTAAGTAAGACAATACACAGATAATTGTTGCCTTGATTACCAGTATTTCCACTGATCACTTTGCCAATGAACAATACTTTTCCTGGTAACCTATTCCTTGATTTCAGTGAAGGTTGATCATCAGCTTGTGAGCTATGCAATTTGGAGTAAAAGTATTTGGCATGTACATATGACTTAGAAATTGTTGATGTATTACTACTCCAATGAGAGTCACCTCTGTTAGAGAAGTGTAATTTTAGTCACGGATTTGCTTGACACCTTCGAGTTGTTTTAACCCTCTTGCCCCGTATAGCCGCTATAGCGGCTTGGTGGTCTTTGACAAATACCCGTAAAGCCGCTATAGAGGCTTCAACATATAAACCGTATCCCCGTAAGGCCATTATAGTGACTTTTGTATACACACACATACACACACAAATACACACATACAACATACAACATACAGCATACATACACACATACATACACACATACATATACATACACACATACATACACACATACATACACACATACATACACACATACATACACAAATACATACACACATACATACACACATACACACACATACAACATACATACAACATACATACACACATACATACACACATACATACACACATACATACACACATACATACACACATACATACATACACACATACATACACACATACATACACACATACATACACACATACATACACACATAGCCTACATACACACATACATACATACATACATACATACACACATACATACATACATACATACATACATACATACATACATACACACATACATACATGCATGCATACATACATACATACATACATACATACATACATACATACATACATTTACTTTTTGCTCAGGGCCATCGGGTGGGCGTTCCGCTTGCTGTGGGGCTATAGGGGTGAGAGGGTTAATCGGTGGTCCTAAAGCGTAGGATGACAATCAGACGGAATGGCTTTCAAGTGCTTATAAAAATGTTGAGAGAAAAGTGAGTAAGTAAGTAAGTGAGCAGCCTATTAGTGATGCACGACAGATGCTCATATTTGACAAAATGGACAGTTACTGTCAAATGTTATGGTTTTTGAATCAATCAATGCTCAAAACTCAAATGCTCTTAGCAGCTGCTATGTGCGCTTCTGATGCTCATTTCAAGCTGGTAATCTGTTCAAAGATTGATGAGTGTTGTTAGTCGTTGATGTAGAGCATTCGAAGTATAGTATCTGAAAAAGACTGCATAGATCTGCGATATTATTGACAGCAGATAATTGTGTTACTGGAAACTTACAGCCCAGTTTGAAGGCTTATTGGAGAAGCTCATGGAAATTCAGAACATTTTGGGTTTTGTTGTTAGACCAAGGAGCTCATGTTATAGGATGCTACATGACATTATTCCAAAAAGCTAAATTGATGACATCAAGACGTCTATGCTTTGCGGTAGAAGTTTGGGAATGATGGATATATCCTGGTCGCCTCTCACAGTAGAAATTACGGAGATTGAGACTCCCATGATTAAGATGGAGCATTGCTCGCAAGACAATTATGTATATTGTATAAGCATCATGATCGTCTTAATAGGTTTTTCATAGTTAACCATTTTTCCACATCACAGAATTTAAGTGAGCCAATGCTCGTGACTCTTAACACGTTGGCCGCCAAGTACGAGTTAACTCGTACTTCAGCCAGTCATTTAACATGGCGTGTAGGCGGTCAATGTGTTAAGCTATGTGACAATATCTTATTCTGATGAAGACGTGAAGTTTACAGATACAACAGGCTGTTGTGATTCTGCTATTGCTGCAATGTATTGTGTTTGTTTGTTTATTTGTTTGTTTGTTTGTTTGTAGCTATGTGGTCTTCAACATAGTTCCGACAGCTGCTGACATCTTAATAGCCATTGCCTACTTTCTTACGGCTTTCAATTCTTGGTTCGCCCTTATTGTCTTCGTCACAATAGCCCTCTATGTTGGTAAGTTCTGTCTTCAGTTTTTTAACTGTTGCTACATACCTGATTTATATCTTTGTCTTTCTGGTTTTTTTGCTATCATTCGTATTTGCTGTCATTCTTCCTGGACATGGAAAAAATAATAATAATGGTAATAATAATAATGATGATGATAATAATAAATAAAATAATAATAATATGGTAATAGTATTGATAGTAATGATATTAATAATAAGTTATTCCAGAGTGACACCATTCCCATCTTTGGATATTGTTTTGAACACCTGACGGATCATATATAGCTCAGGTTAAAAAACCTAATAATAATTGTAATAGTAATAATAATAACCATAAGGAAAATTACAAAGGACAGCAGATACAAATGCTTTAATTACAGTATGTGATTTCACGTGCTTGCAGCTTTAACGTTTGCGGTGACTGAATGGCGGACGAAATTTAAGCGCGAAATGAATCAACTGGACAACGAGATGAACGCTCGTGCTGTTGATTCACTGCTCAACTTTGAAACGGTACAACCATGTGTTCACCTTTGATTTTTTGTGGTAGATGATCTTTTGAATCATGATTTTTGTAGATGCTTTTATGGCACATTAGTATAGACGTGATCTCATGTCCCAGCAGGCATCACGCTTTACATTGTCTGTCTGTCTGTCTGTCTGTCTGTCTGTGTGTGTGTCTGTTTGTCTGTCTGTCTGTCTGTCTGTGGAATTTAAATAACACCTCTTAAAGTTAACAATATAGAGGCGCTCCCAACCTGGGCATGATTAAAGATGAAAGTCTTGAGTAGCTTACAGAAAGATTTAGACAATCCATCAGAAGAGAATGCAGGCCCTGGAGGGAGGCTATTCCAAATGGAGGGACCCACAGTTGAGAAATCCCTATTCTTTCTGATGAAGTGGCACTTTAATTAAATTCAAAATAGTGAGAAGGGAAGTATACTTGATATGCTGGTTTTATCATAGATGAGCATTGCTGTCTTCATCAATTTAGTGTTAATTTGTTTATTGCAGCAGCATTTGTTACAGTCCTGAGATGCAATCTAGAAATTGTGTTATTTACTGACTGGTTTACTTGCTAGCGTATTAAGTTTCTACTGCATGTGTCATCTGCTTTGTTGTGTAATGAAGCTTTTTCTCTTCAGGTGAAGTATTATGGAGCAGAAAAGTTTGAAATTCAGCAATACAGGGAAGCCATTATGAAATATCAGGTCTGTGAAATGTGGAAATGCATCTAATGCAGTGGTTCCCAACCTTTTTGGACCTTAGGGCCACTTTTTCTAAGTTGGAGGACAAGCGGGCCACTTTTTCATAGTTAAAGAACATTAGGGGGCCACAATGCTAAAATTTACTTAACTAAAAGCATGTAAAATTGTTATAATTGATTCAAAATAGAATGTTTGATGTTATTTATAGACGTCAAAATAAAATAATTTGCAATATAAAATAATTATGTGTTCTATCTTGACAAAATTGTCAATTTTTTCATATATTTTTGTTAATTCTTTGAGAGATAAGTGCCATTTTTGAGGCTTGGCGGGCCATATTTTTAGACCTGGCGGGCCACTTTTGGCCTGCGGGCCACGGGTTGGGAACCGCTGATCTAATGAATAGTTGTTGGATATATGCAATGCATGCAAGGAGCAATGAATTTCATAAATCCCACATAGAATTATCACTCTTTTTAAAAATAATTATTTATTACAAATTTATATTGACCAAATGTTTTTAAATATAAAGGTCCTGGAGTGCCATTTTGGAGTGGTGCATTTGAGAAAGCATTGGGCGTTAGAGTTGATGAATATTATCTTTTTACAGTGCTGCTCCTATCCGCTTGTAGATCACATTGCGGATTGCTGCTCTAGTCTGGTGGTGTTTGCATGCCTTGCCCCAGCTTACCCACGGAACTTAGCTGCCCTAACCCAGGGACCAGAAGTCATAGCTCCTACACTCCGTGGAATGTGGGTCCTCCTTGTCCCCTTATCCATACTTCTACACGACATAAGTGCTTTCAGGTGGGTAGTCTGCATGGAAAATTTGGCTCCCTTTGCTACTACATTTGCTCCTTTAACTTCACCGCTGTTTGCCAGTCCCAAGCCTGGATCGAGGAGGAGGGCAATGCTAATGATCTTTGCTATTACAGAGTATTGTTAAAACTGAAACAACCAACTCTAGTCCATTCTGACCATAGATGTAAAAAACGATGGAAACGGAATAAAAAGCGGAAAAAACGTCGTTTTATTAAAAAAAATAAAAAACCACAAAAAACGATAAAAAACCGAAACGGAACATAATTTGACTTTGCTACATCTAAAACCGCATTTTAACCTTGAAAACCTTGATTAGGAACCTACTACCCGCAGGCTATCTCTTAAATAATGATGTTAAACGATGAAATAATGACTTTAGATGGCTGAATCTTTGAGAGTTGGCGGAAAACATAAGGAATATCAGAAAAAAATAAAATTAAGGAAAATAATAACAGAAAGTAAATGAATAAATAAAGTTAAAGAAAAAATAAAAACGATAAAAAACGATGGGAAAGTTTTTTATAACTATGATTCTGACGTATTCTACCCAGCCGTTGAACTGGTTTTTTTCAGCAATTCTGGTGGTCGGGAGCACCTCTGAGTAGTTACCTTGAAGTGATGCTATATAAATGAATGAATAATCAGATTTCTGTTTTTTTTATATTATGGATGATGGTGATTGTCATTGTGTTCTGTTTAGAAAGCCGAATGGGTCAGCAATTCGTCGCTGAATTTACTGAACATGTTCCAGAGTGTTATTATAACTGCCGGTCTTCTTGTTGGTCTCCTGTTGTGTGCCTGGTACGTCGCCACTCAACACACTCTGACTGTTGGCGACTATGTCCTCTTTGCGTCCTACATCAATCAACTGTACAGACCGTTGAATGACCTTGGAAATTATTACAGGTATTTATTTACTTATCTTTTTCTTCTTTTGTGGTGGATATAGATCTTTATTTAATTTATTTGTTATTCTGGAAAAGTTTCTGATGCTATGCTTTTTTTGTCTTAGATTGATCCAGAAGTCATTCATTGACATGGAGAACATGTACGATCTTCTGGACGTCAAACAAGACGTAACTAGCTTTCTACTTTTCTTTCTCTGCTAGCGAATTATAGCAGAACCAGTACTGGTTGTTTGTTGTGAAAATAGTCTGCACGATAGTAGTAATGCACTGTTGTTCCATAGTTCTCCCTGTTCCTTCGTCTTTCCCTCACATCAGTGGCGTAGCCAGGAATTTATGATGAGGGTTTGGATTAGGAATTCATGGAAAAACAATATTTAGGTGGCTTATAGCATTTAAAAAATTTCCTAAGCCAATGGGGGGGTTTTAAGCCCCATACCCCTTGGCTACCCCACTGCCTCACATACTTTTGATGTGCCCTTCTCTTCTTCTTTTCTCGTTTTGACCCATGGATTGGCCGTGTAGGCAACTGCCAACTTGTTATATATATATTGTTTGCAAGATGCTTTGAAATTTATTTCAAAAATATTTTCGTATTATTCGAAAGATGGCGCCACTGCTGGAAGGCATCCACCATGATGTGGGGCTTTGTAGGCGTACTATAATTCAGGTTTTTATTTAAATCCATCAATATCATGTTGTCACATTTTATTAGTCTGTGTACTGTCAGAAGTATTTGAACATCGATAGGTGCAGGAATATTTATTTATAACAATTCAATGTAGACATTGAACATAATATGGTTTCAAATTCATGTAGTGGCTTTGTAAAACACCACCGATCAATTACTGTTAAAATACAGATTTAGTTTGTTTAAAGCTTTTAAACTCGCATGGCCTGCAGTAACAAAACGAAGTTCATGTTTCTTGCGGACAAAAATTTATTACATGGATGCCTAGAGCTGTGCTTAATTTCTGTCAGTTTCTCTCAGCATGACTAGTTTTGAGATTGCATCACACAAAATGGCACACTGTATCTTTTTGGTGTTTTAAAAGGTTGAAGATATTCCAGATGCTCCAGAATTGGCAGTTACAGATGGCACAATTGAGTTTGATCATGTCACCTTCCACTATCAGCCAAGGTTGGTCAATGGATGGTCATACAACCATTGTCATTAACTCTTGATTTTGAATGATTGTAAGAGTTGATAGCATTAAATTTTATGATCAATAAAATCATCTGCATGCGTCTATGTTTTTTTAGGCCATGCTGCAATGATTATTACTGTGTTAAGTGACCTTGATTAAATCCTTCACACAATTGTTAAGAACCACGATGTTTTAATTGGATGGTGGCGATGTATTAATAGCGAAATTAATAATAATAATCACATTTTCTTTGTCAGTTTCCCTATCCTGCACAACATAACGTTTACGGTTCCAAGTGGCCAGACTTACGCTCTGGTTGGTCCGTCTGGCGCTGGGAAGAGCACCATCGTCCGCCTGCTCTTCCGATTCTACGACGTCCAGTCGGGTGTCATCCGTATAGATGGCCAGGACATCGCAAAGGTTAGCAGAAACCAGAATAACAGCTTTCATATAATTATTATCATGGGCTCACGAGTTGGTTTCAGTTTCCTTTTCGATTGTGGGTTTTTCCATCTGGAATGGCCTTCCACTAGATCTACGTTTGCTGCCTTGGTTAAGCTTAACACATTGACCGCCAGGTACAAGATAACTCGTAGTTAAACCAGTCATTTAACATGGCGTGTAGGCCAGTGGTTCCCAAACTTCAGTAGGCCGCGGACCGGCAATAATTTTTGGTGAAGCTCGCGGACCGCTAACTTAGGCCTTAATAACGATGATCGACATAAAAAATCTCGGAACTGACTGCAGTCATCGTTCTATAGTAAATTTAGAATAAATTTAAATCGTTTGAATTCGCTATCTGGCAAGTTATAATAAGGCGTGTTTATTTATTTCAATTTTTTAAAGATTAAGACAGAAATTTGAACTAATTTTGGACAACAATTCGAATAATTTCACAATTTCAAACAAATAAACTGATAATTACAGTTTATTTATTATTTTTAACTCTTCTCCGCGGACCGGCGATCATACCTCCGCGGACCGGCACTGGTCCGCGGACCACCACTTTGGGAACCACTGGTGTAGGCGGTAAATGAGTTAACAAACCATATAGACTTTCAGTCGACTATGGGTATCCATTGATTTAATGACTTCTTTTTTGTGATTTAATTTTCGCACGGCTTAAAATAAATGAACAGCTACCATAGGTTGCATTAGACGAAGGTATTGCGATATAAAAAAGCATTTGAACAGCGTCTTTCAAGTGCCTTGCTGAAGCACTGTATACACCTCAACCTCGACGGCTGTGGGTCGCCGATCTTTGCGCTCGGCCTCTAGAGGTGACTTCATGGTTCCTTATGCCCGCACAGCCACAAGGCAGCATAGGGCATTTTCGGTCACTGGACCTTTCATCTGGAACGACCTTCCCTCTAACCTGCGTTCCCAACCTCGGAACATGTCTGGCACTTTCTATAGTTTGCTCAAGACTTTTCTTTTCGACCGGGCCTGGGTCGGGAGCGCCTCTGAGTAGAGCCCTTGAAGAGGCGCTATATAAATCACATAGATAGATAGATAGATAGATAGATAGATAGATAGATAGATAGATAGATAGATAGATAGATAGATAGATAGATAGATAGATAGATAGATAGATAGATAGATAGATAGATAGATAGATATATAGATACACGACCATACGACTGATTTAACCAAGTTCAATGTAACGTAAACAGAAAAGTGTGCGTTGAACTGTATCGTTTGAAATTGTACGTGTAATGTAAAGTAAAGCAATACCGTTCTAATGATGCTGTCCTATATAAATTGATTCAGTGTCTGTGCCGTTTAAATCAGGTTCAGCAGTCGTCTCTGCGAAGTTTCGTTGGCGTTGTTCCACAGGACACCGTCCTCTTTAACAAGAACATCAGGTCAGTTGTGCTACGAAGTCTGAATCCCTGTCACTTACTTGTCAGATCTAATCTAGCCTGTTAATTTCTGTAGTGCTTGTATCACAGACTTTTCTGCTGTTGGCCCTATGGTCTGGACTGGGATCCCTCTGGCTCAGCATTGGGTTTCCGTTCTGCTCTTAATTAAGAATGTCCTTTATAGAGCTCTGGGTGGGTCGAGGGGAGCACTCCTGAATGGTAACTCTGGAGGGGCACTATAGGGTTTCATAATGAGATGAGGTAACAATGCTCTAGTCATCATTTGATGGCTGATATGGGGGTGAAACCATAGTAAGCTATCTGCTATCATAATAGATGTTAAAGCTCTCAGTCGAAATCTGGTAAATTGCTTGTAATACAACTATCAAATTAGTTACCAAATGCACTTATCAAAAATAATGCAGAACTTTATCAAATGCAGTTATCAAATGTAGTCATTAAAAATAATGCAGTCATCAAATGCAGTTATCTTGCTATATCAGATCTTGCGTCATAACGGTGTAGGTTTGATGAAATTTAAATGCTATTCAATCTGCACAGTTTTACCCTATAAGTATAGCAAGGTAATGTAATGTAATTTGGTGTGTTTTCAAGGTACAACATTCGTTACGGTCGTGTTGAGGCGATTGACGAAGAAGTGGAGGAAGCAGCTCAAACGGCCGACATCCACGAGCGAATCATGTCTTTTCCAGATGGTACGTTTCAGATTATTTCCATCTTAGACTTCAGTTATCTTTGTAGAAGCTTGTGTTGTGCTATACATTTTCATAAAATATATTGTTGTCTATTTTTAGAATTTGTCCAAGTAGTGGTCCAATAGTAGTCTGCTACCAAAGATTCATGCTGCAAAATTTGACATTTGAAGTTATGTAACATCTGTGTTTGCAAAGTTCTACCTTGCAGATAATGGATCTAATTAAACTTTAGATGATATGGTATTAGAAATCCCAGTTACAACTGCTAAAGTTTGTTTATAGGTTCCATCCACCATCCATGCATGACTTGACAAAAATCAATTTGAATTTAGACATCAGGATTTAAAGGCCCGTCCAGAAGCGAAACGCTACCATATTGTTAAGTAGATTTTTAGATGTCACTCCAATATATGAATAGTTTAACGACATTGTGTCACAGTAAAGAAATTTGGTATCAATTGCCTTTCTGCTTCATCAAGACTTGGACGGGGTGCCATGAAAGTAAGGTATAGTTTCTTTCGCTGTTCAACAAGGCTGTGTCATATCAAAGTTGATCAGCATCACCCTTGTTTATGCTTGCTTTGGTCTGGCACCACTTGAAAACAACAGTGCCAGAGTTAACGCGAGCATAGCTTTGTGATTTCTGAATAGGTTACGAGACTTTGGTAGGGGAGCGTGGCTTGAAGCTGAGTGGTGGGGAGAAGCAGCGAGTGGCCATTGCTCGGACTGTGCTCAAAGCTCCGCAGTTCGTTCTGCTCGATGAGGTTAGTTTGTTGTTTCACTTTAACTAATATGTTCTGATAGTTTTTTGTTTTCGGTTTTTAGACAATAATTTATGGAAATAAATTGCTTATCAATTAGGTCTGCAGACTTAAGTAAGTCTGCTAAAAATGGGAACAACATACAGGTACCTGAATAGCAGCCCAATCTAACTGAGAGCCTATCGTAATCATGAACTACTCTTCCAATAGGCTAATCTAAACAGTAATGGCTGAGCCTAATTGAATGCCTCAACTAAAATTCAACTAAAATTCGACTGAAATCTACAACCGTCAAGTTCCTGCACAATGCACATGTCAAAATTCTAAAAGTTCATTTTTCGAAAATTAAGAAAGGAAACCAGTTCCTGAAGTTATAGAGCTTATTAAGCAGAATTTGATATTTAGAGTCTCTTTTCTATTAAATAATTGGATGAGGGCTTGTAGCTCATCCATCTGTAGTTAGCTAGGAAAAAGCACATATTGCAGCAGAGTTGCAAACAGATATTTAGTTCTCTGTTAAATGTATGTTTCAAACATCCTGAACTCAGGTGTATAAATTAATTGAATATTGCTTGCAAATTACTAATTTGTTTATTATTATTGTAACTGATAATAAAGTTGTGCTGTTACTGAATGCTTTTCATAATCTAGAGATGTTGTAACATGTGTGAAATAAATTCTAGGCGACATCCGCACTGGACACGAACACAGAGCGCAATATTCAGGCGGCTCTGGCGAAAGTCTGTCGCAATCGAACGACGCTCATCATTGCTCACCGACTTTCTACGATCATCCATGCTCACCGCATTCTTGTGCTCAAAGGAGGAGAGATTGTTGAGCACGGAACGTACGTCCACTTCATTCATCTGATTTTTTACTTTTGTCATGAAGTCTTCAATTAATAATAATAATAATAATAATAATAATAACGACAATTTATATGGCGCCATAACGCAATCATACTGCTACAAGGGCACCTCACAAACGGCTGCAATATTATGTGTGCATTTGTTGATTGGTGATGTGTGTGGCAGAGTGGTCTGTTTGGTAGCAATCTTGTTCCATTATATATAAAGATGAATGTATGACGATGATTGAAGAAGAAGGAACGAGCAGCTCATCAAGATTTAGATGATTCTGTGTAGTCTAGTGTCGTTGTCTTTAGTCCAGCTTGGTGAGTGTGTTTGAATCATTTACTGATTGTTTGTATTGTGCGATGTCATTATTTCAGACATGAGGAACTGCTATTGTCTAAGGGGGAATATGCCAACCTGTGGCATAAACAGCAGACAAAGGGAGATTCCACAATTAACGATCACATCGAAGACAATTCATCGCAGAACCATGCAGAGGCCTCCAACGGCCCCACCAACGCATCATGACCAACAACATATATACAACCACCACACCCTCAGTGACGATCACCAATGACAACTGCAGTCACCATAGCAACGATGGTTTCTACGGACACTGGTCTGGTGACTCATCATATAATTATAGGCGAAATATTTTTACATGTGTTTGTTATTGTTGTTGTTGTTTTTCTCAGGATAGGCGAAATTTTTTGTATGCATATATTATTAGTAATCTCGTCGTAGGCGAAATGTTTACACGTGCTTACAAGTTAGTAGTGCTTGTTTATATTCTACTGCTCACATTGTTTTGTTTTGAATGACAATGCATCAGTCAGTCAATGAGGCTATTGTTAGAATGTTAGAAGTTGATACACGTCCAGCTATTTTTTGATGCGCAAAATGTTTGTAGAACGCATTTATCATCTCATCTGTCTGGCGGTAGATTAAGGCGCCATCAGTAACTATGGCAACGTATTGTATTGTATATGACCATTTATAAAGCGCTCCTCTCAACAAAAGCCTTTCAGAAGCGCTCCCAGTGTGATCGACTCTGAGAGGATTGGCGGGATTTGACACAAGAGAAAGATGAGGAAAGACTACCAGAGAAAAAGGCAGAGCAGACTGATGGCGGAAGTCCATTCCATGGAGAGGGACCTCTGCTTTCAAAGCATCTGGATTGAGTCATGGCAGTCCTGACGTTGGGAACAAAGAGATTAAGCCGATCAGAGTATCTAAGAGGATGCAGCGAAGTGGCAGAGAGGGCACAAAGATACTAGTGAGGTTATGTTGATTGTTGATCCTTGCTATCCGTTCTCATCTTTATAATTATACGACTCTACTTGGTCGTAGATGTGGAACATTGTCCGTATAGACTGCGCAACATAATATTTAGATGGATGGACCTAATTGAAGCTGTCACAAAGACCTGCGAGTCAGGAGTGCGAGAGAAATACCTTCTAAATGCAATCAAAATCCGTAGCAGAATGGCAGAATTAGTCGGTTACATAAGCTTATCAACAACAGACGGCAGCATTGTAGTTATTACTGCAGTTTGACAAGATAAGTTGCCGCCATGACAGTGACTTTAATTGACTCTTGACCTCATGACATACACGTGTAGTCAAGCGTTTCTCGCTCCATATATTATGAGTTCTTATTTAATACAATGATTATAATTATCTGAGGCTCACACCTCATCTCTCAATTAAAAGGTAATGGCTAGAAGCCAGTCGACCATATCATGTCATGTCTCAGGTAGTGAAAGAATTCGTGATGCATTGCTAAAGCAGCTTCTTAATGTTTATTTTAGTCACAGCCAATCAACGATTCTGTCACAGTTTGTGACAGTTGAAGACTTGTTTTGATACTTTTGTTTGATACTTTCGGTATTCAACAGCTTAGCGTATTTTGTTTGAGTTTTAAGCCAATCACCGACAATGGAGTTTTTTGATCGTTATCTTTGATCACTCGGTGGATTATATTAAGTAGCCTGCAGTCGTGTCTTTTTATATTATTGTACGCTTTTTACTTTTGTAAACGTTTGAATTAAACATAACGTTATTTGCAGTAATTTGGTCTTTCTTCAATGATGAATGCATTATTCTATTAGGTCTTGAACAAAGTGGTCTTTTGTTGAGTTGAGTTTTCCATGTCTTATTGAGCATTGACGCCAGAATGAAATTGGCCGGGGGGCACGTCGGGGACATTTCAAAGAGCTCCGCGTTGGCCTGTGTGGACCCGAAATTGACTGTTTACATAGGCCTAATTCAAAGCTGTAAACACTTAGTCAAAGTTTGAATGAGGATAATGCGGTCGTATACAACTCAGATTAGCATTGTCAACACTCATTCAGCATGGGGTGTGTACGGCTGCCACTTGTCTCTCTCTCTCTTATCATTTCTTATCTGACGAAGTTTTGTTGTTAACGAACTTTAACATCAGTGAATGAGACTCTATGTAGCGTCGAAAGCGCCTTCAATTAATCCATCAGAAATGTGACGTCTAGTGACTTTTGAAGTCCATGCTACAATACCGTATGGGTGTGGCTGAATGGGCGCGCCTTTGTCTTTGTGGAACAATCTTATACGAGAATCGGATGGTATTACAAACGCAGCATCTTTGGGAGTAAGTTCAGGAAACGTTTTCTGCTCGTCTGCGGTAGCTAACACCGCCACTGTCTGCCATCTGACAGTGCCAGTTCCAAGCCTCGATTAGGTTGAATAAAGGAGGAGGGCGTCTACGCTACGGTTACGATTACGAGAGACGTAACTATAGTAACTGCTACGCTAATGAGCATCAGTTACGACCCGTCCTGCAGGGCCGGATTAAGCAATGTCGGGGCCCTGTTCGTAAATTTTTGTGGGGGCCCTTTTCGGGGATTTTTTTCTAATTTTTCGGGAAAATCATACCGTTTCATCCGCCAAAAAAGTTGACGACCTTTTGGTTTTTTTTAGTCATCCGCCGAAATAAATTTTTGGGAAAATCATACCATTTCATCCGCCAAAAAAAGTTGACGACCTTTTTTTATTTTTTATTCATCCGCCGAAATTTTTGGGAAAATAGTCGTGTGGCCGAAATTGTCTTAAATTTTTTTTTTACACATTTATGGGGGCCCCCTAAAGTGTGGGGGCCCCTGTTCCGCCGAACATGTTGAACATGCCTTAATCCGGCCCTGCCGTCCTGTCTCGATGGTTCTTCTATGACAATCTCCAAAGTCTTAATGTAGCCTAGGCTTATGCGTCTGTAACTGTACACACACACATGCACACACGCGCGCACACGCACACACACACACACACACACACACAATTAAGTGCGATTACTTAAGCTGATACGGTTCTATGCAGTACCAAGAGGAAGCGACGACACGAGACGTCGAGTACAAAGTACCCCGACATCATTCGATCTAAATGTGATCTCAAGTATTATTGGTTATACGTGTATGCGTGTAGCGCTGTCTCGACGGCTGCCTTCCAATAATTTTCTATCACTTCTTGGCGTAGAGTTTATCTCTGTGGTGTGTGAGTACTGCACTATTGTCTTTCTGTCTGTCGTTGTGTCTGCTTGTCTATCTGTTTGTCTGTGTGTGTGTCTGTCTGTCTGTCTGCTTTATCTTTACACCTGTTTCTGGGCCACACAGAAAATCACTATATATATATATAACGCTTCCTGTGTGCTTACTGTTTGTCTGTTAAATTATATATATATATATATATATATATATATAATATATATATGTATGTATAGGGCCTATATAATTAATATATATATATATATAAATTATGTTCGTGTCAAAGTGCGTCTTTTTTCTCTCTTATTAGTCTATGCCTACAACAGATAGCTAGAGAGGTTAGTCAGTCAGTCAGTATGCTCCTATGTCACTTCCTGTATATGCTTACTATGAAAGTGTACGAGTGCAGTTCTGCGTGCATAGGCCTACATTTACGCTTCCATGGCGTGTGTTCGTCTGCCTCTCAATCAATCAATCAATCAATCAATCAATCAATCAATCAGAATTTATATAGCGCCCAGGCTTCAAGGTACCTACTCTGAGGCGCTCCCGGCCGAGATCAAGCGAAAAAACAGTCTTAACAGTTTGTGAAATTGAGAATAGACTTTCGGTACACGCGTGTTTAGGCCTATATAATGTATAATAGGCATATAGCCTAGCCTACGTAATTATGTCTGCATATCAAACTGTCTATTTAAGCTTATAACTAAGCTCTTCTATGTGGACCATGTGTTTGTGGGTGTATGTGCGTGTGACTATGTGTGCGTGCGTGCGTATGTGTATGTATGTGTGCGTGTGTGTGTGCGACGTGCGAGTGTGGGTAAAATATGTGTGTGGGGGTGGGGGTGTGTAGTGTTTTTTGTGTAATTGCCTTTCTATGTAGGCCTACCTGTGCGTGTGTGTTTATAAAGTTTATTTTATATGTTTTCCATTCTAGTGTTCCAATCGCCGCCGCCACTGCCGCATCTACATCTACATGATGGTCGCCTATAACCTAATAGACATTCAGTGGTTTGCCGCTTGAGATGCCAGTCGGTTGCAGAGATCGAGAGATGGAGGGAGGGAGGAACGGAGTGGGGGAGGAATGGAGGGAGGAAGATGAGGGAGGATGGTGAGGGAGGAGGTCAGACCTACCGACCAGTTGATGGATCGATGCTCACCGCTCGAACCTCTCATTAGGTGTGGTAGTAAAACATTCTATGGGGCAAAACTGGTTCCGGCACAATACAGTTAACTTCGTTGATAATGAAATGTCACTGGACACTGAGTTTTGCAAGTGGAAAAATTGAAGTTGAGACATCCTCTTCTTATGCTTTCGTTAAATCTAGGTGGATTGTCAACCAAAAGTGGTCCAAAACGTCCCGGTAGCCTTGACGAATCAGGCGGCACAAAAGTTTTCTATTTCAATTATATCTCAGCTATATTTCAATTCTATTTCAATTCTATTTCAATTCTATTTCAATTCTATTTCAATTCTATTTCAATTCTATTTCGATTCTATTTTAGCTTCAAGTGATCACTGACTCACTGTACAGTGTACACCGAGAATTATAACTATGTATTCTCTACACGCCTCTGCTGTATTTCTTGCCTTGCAGAACACAGCCAGAACACATGCATGGATACATGCGTGTGTAGACCTATATGCATTTCTAATACATTCACATCATGGTCACGTGATCATTATTTTCGTCGGAACTGTTATCGCCTGGGTCACATTTGCACTGACACCGGCCTCACTGGCTTGGATTGGCTTGGACAGAAGGATGAAACGGAGGAGAGGCGTTGAAAGAAAAGTCTTCTCCGTCAACTGTGTTGTGCTTATTGGCTTATATGCTGCATCGCTGCCGCATAGGAGGACGTACTACTATATGCGCAGGACTTAACTCCGATATAATAATAATAATAGGCTAATATGAAAGTTATTATCGACAGACTGATCTATTTACTTGCGGTCATGCGATCTAATATCGCCTAAGCCTATTAGGTTTAGACTTCTGCAGAGCTCTTCAACGGGTCACCAGCTCAGGTATTCTAAACATTAATAATACGAACGTAGGCCTATATGGTGCGAAAGTCAGCTGGATGTTTTCGAAATCACTGATAGGCTACAGGTGGATTATAGTTTTCATGAATTTTCTACTCTGAGGATCTATAGGCCTACTTCTTTTGGCGAAGCAGGTAAGCTCAGATACTGGGTAAAATTATAATTCGTGTTCATAGGCCACTAGCCTATAGCGTTTTATCTGTGTAAACAAAAATAGGATTTTTATCAGATAAGACTATTTATAGCATTAGATCAACTCCTTATCTGTCTCAACAATCAGAGGCGAATGAATCATCCCACATGAAGCCCATATA
Source organism: Lumbricus rubellus (assembly GCA_945859605.1). Lineage (NCBI taxonomy): Eukaryota > Metazoa > Annelida > Clitellata > Crassiclitellata > Lumbricidae > Lumbricus > Lumbricus rubellus. The sequence continues at coordinate 11,053,113 of OX243816.1, forward strand.
GCCTAGGGCCCACACGCCCATGCAACATGGCCCTATATATGGTCCGCATGCGGCCCATACGTGCGTGCGCATGTAAATAATCAAGTAAGTAAGTAAGTGAGTTAGCATGTAAGTATCTAGGCCTATAAGAGCATTCCTTAACGAACTGTTAACAGCACTTTGGTGTACTGTAGGCTATTATAATAAAAATTATACGGCCCTCTCGACCAATGCAAGGGGCTCGCGTGTAAGCCCTATGTATGTATGCATGCATGCATGTATGCATGTATGTAGGCCTATGTATGTATGATTGTATGCATGTATGTATGTATGTATGTATGTATGTATGTATGTATGTATGTATGTATGTATGTATGTATGTATGTATGTATGTATGTATGTATGTATGTATGTATGTATGTATGTATGTATGTATGTATGTATGTATGTATGTATGCATGTATGTATGTATGCATGCATGTATGTATGCAATTGACTATGTATGTATGCATGCATGTATGCAGCATGCATGCATGTGTGTAGGACCATTGTAGGTGGGCTTGAATTTACGCAGACCTACATCTGTACGCCAGCAGGTGTATGTATACATGTATGCATGTATGCATGTATTCACGTAAGAACCTCTCAGACGATGTTTACATTTGCGGAACCACTTAATCGGTCAGTGGGAAACGTTGTCTTGCAGTTTCATCTTCATCGACCAAACGATTCATCAACCAGTCAACCCTGAGAACTCACTCGTCTTGGGAGTCAAGACCTAAAGACCTAAAGACCCATGCAGGACCTACACAAGTGATCACAGACGAGCAATAAAACCGAGCAGAAATGCTTTGTAGCGCATAAGAAAATTGCACGAAGCATATATATTATAGAGTATCACGTCACATTACGTCTTTGACAGCTGACGTCTCTTGCCTAAGGCGATAGTTAACCGCAGACAAAGTTTTCCACACCCTTTCCTCTGGCTTGCAAAGAATGGAGGATGTGGCATGAAATACGACTCGCTGCTCAATTTAAAAGTCAGCGGAACAATTGTGCAGACGGAACAGGGTTGCAGAGTATAAGTCTATAATAATAATAATAATAATAATAATACATTTTCTATGGCTCTTCAATGAAATACAATTTTCGTATAAAGCTGCTGTTGAAGTTTTCCTTCTCACCCAGGTCAATCAACGTTGATCATAGTCATTTTAGGCCTATAAATTAAACTGACTAAGTTGGAATTTTCTATTTGTTCGCAATAATTATGGCCTATAGCCTATAGTCTGGGGTGGGAGGTGGAAAGGGTCAAATAGGTCCTATACTCGCTGGCAATAATTATTATCGAATCGAAAAATTTTTTCTGAATATAATATTGTATTGGCTCAGTAGATTATTTAGGAGCTCGTGTTTAGATGTTTCTTCTTTTGTCCAATGTTAACTACTTGATTTAATTATTATTTCAAAGTTGTCTGGATAATATATAAAGCTTGCAAGACTAAATCAATGGGAAAGGCTGGTGGCCTGTATGGCGACGACTACGACGACGCCGCCGATGATGATGATGATAATGATGATGATGACGACGACGACGACGACAACGACAACGATGATGGTGATGATGATGATGATGACTATGATGGATTAGCCTCCATATTCGATGCATTTGGGTCTTCAGATGAATGAAAGAATGAAGGAAGGAATGAATGAATGATAAGAGATTTACCCACAAGGCGTCAATACTGATATCAAAATGTTGAAAAGATTGAACGGACTTCGTTTGTTACCGGTATAGACACTGTAGAGTCAGAAAGAAGCAAAGCACAGAAACGGAGAAAGAGACACACATAGAGAGACAGACTGACAGAGAGACAGACAGACACAGACACAAAGAGACAGAGAGACAGAGAGACATAGACAGACAGACAGACAGAGAGAGACAGACAGACAGAGAAAGAAAGCGAGAGGGTGAGAGGGAGAGGGAGAGGAAGTGGGAGAGGGAGAGAGATATCGAACAACAGATTATCGGCCTATTAATTTTAGGTCTAGACCTATAAGCTTATACAATTACAATACTTATTTGGTTAGGTGCTGTTTAGCACCGCTGTGTCATAGGAAAGGCGATTAGCGTTGGCGCCCTCCTCCTATTCCTCCTTCTCCAGTCTTGGGACTGGCACTACCAGCGTACACGTGCTTGTTAAGATATCGAGAACTTGATGAATCAAAACACAGTTGCATACATGTAGGCTATATTATACTATGGCAGCTGAGAGCCTGAGACGGGGCAGGTTGAGATTTGAACGAAACATAACTTCTTCTAGAATACTTGAGAGTTCAAAGTCAACTGCAGGCGGATATAAATATAATTATTATACATAATAATGTACACAATTTTATATGTGCATATATATTATATATATATATATATATATATATCGGTACACACTATATATACAGGGTGGCTCAAAAAAAAGTACCACAGGATAAAATGCGATAACTTCTCAACCGATTGACATTTTTCTCCGAAAATTTTCCAATTTGTAGGGGAATAAATTTTCAACAATCCCTGAAAGTTTCAGTTGAAACTTTTCATGTTTGCAAAAGTTACAGCTGTTCAAACTTAAAATTTCGTTTTTTTCAAATTTTCGCGGAAAATGAACGTCACTTGTAGATTTCCATGTCAAATGATATCACTTTTCACTACGACCTCAGAATTTCGTTTTACACTTTATTGTAAGGTATAATGAGAGTGTCCACTCCCTGCCTTAGCACAAGCTCAACTTCTTTTTGTGAAGCTCAGTATGGCCTTGTTGGTCGGGTCCTGCGGCAACTGACCCCACATTAGCAGCAAGACTTGCTTCAGCTGGCCAATGTTCTCCAACTTGGGATGAAATGTCTTGCAGCGTTCCAGAATAGTTCACCAGACGTGATAAGCAAGAGGACTAAGGTCTGGCGAGTTTGTTAGTCACCTTTGCCAATAAATTTACTGCATTTGATGGCAAAAATAAGGTAGCGTCATCATAATCAGCCTTGCCGTGCGAGCAAGCAGGTGCACCGTCCTGCTGGAAATTAAAACCAGATGTTAGAGCATGCCTGGTCTTCAATGAGTCTGGGTAAGAGAGTTCAGCGATGAGTTTGACATTTAGCCTACTGAATGGTATTAAATGCAGTCTTTTCTTGCAGCTGTAACACACGCCAGCATAGCTGATACTGAAATCATGATGTGCTTTGCAAACGTAACCCTTTCGAATACCAAGCGAATTTCCTGAACATGACATTTTCCCCCGTTAGACCAAATGACAACTTCCTGCCTCTCTTCCAGCATCTGACCTTCGTTACATAAACACGTTTGCAGATAGCCTTCAAAGTGCTTCAGGCTTCACTTTTCACTGGGTCTTTTGCTATGACCGCGCGATGTCCCAGTCTCTGTTCACGTATAACGTCCGAGTTCCCATTTTATCCTCTGCAGAAACTTTGCCCATGACGTTCAGTAACGGATTCACAAACTGAGGCCTTAATATACAAAATATGACCATATACTAACAGCTTACATAATAAACAGCTTATCTACAGCTCTTAGTGAGGTTGTATGACATTGTCATCATTTTATGTGTTGCAATTTGCCAAAAAAATCGTAATGAAATCACATGTAATGGAACAAGATTCTCCGGATATTCAAAAAAACGAAATTTTAAGTTTGAACAGCTGTAACTTTTGTAAACATGAAAAGTTTCAACTGAAACTTTCAGGGATTGTGGCAAATTCATTCCCCTGCAAATTGGAAAATTTTCGGAGAAAAAGGTCAATCGGTAGCGAAGTTATCGCATTTTTTCCGGTGGTACGGTTTTTTTTTGAGCCACCCTGTAGATCTAAATAAATAAAATATATGTTTGTGTATATAATATATATATAGCTGTATTCTTGTATATAGATAAATATATATAATATATATATTTATATACAAGAATACAGCTATATACATGTATATATAGGCCTATAGCTGTGCAACACTATAGGTGGCTTATTTCAAAGTCGACGACCCGAGGATTGAAGATTAGCGTATGTGGAATTCATCAGGGTCAGTTGAAAGGTCAGAAGGTCAGAAAACACGCGTCAGATCGCTTGCAAAGATCTCCAGTTAATTCGACGGCAGAAGCCATATACATACATAACTGGAGTCGAAATAAATAAATAGGTCATAATTATAGAAGACTAACTCTTTGGATCAGAGTTAAAGTTGGACTGGACTCACTGGAAGGTCATGGACGGCGTGCATGCACTTATTTTCAAATCTGAACGACGTCCTGCCTGCCAATTATTAGGCCACCACAGACTGGAAAGGTATGGGGCGCCCAAACACTTCTTTGTTACTTTAATAAGTTTGGATGCAAGATGCACACGTGACGTTTTTCAGTCATTTTCAGAGCTATTGCATCATGGTACGTGCTATAAGTATGCGATACGCTTCTAGGCTACACGTAGCCTACTACGTCGCATGCAGTATAGGCTTTAGTGCATATATAGATTACGTTCAGGCCGGGATTAGCAAATAGACAAATTGGCCAGCAGCAGTTGCGCTGAGGTCCCGCATTTGCAAGGACTCTTCTCAACTGTTTGCGCTGCTCCAATGTTTTATTGCCAGCTGTTATTGGTAATCGGAGTCGGCGACAATTATTGTAAGCTACGCGGGCTAAGCGACGAAAGTCCTATATATCATATTATCATAATATTATCACCCATAAAATTGTGATAATAGCTAATCATAATAATAATAGTAATAATAGTAATAATAATAATAATAATAATAATAATAATAATAATAATAATAATAAACTCCAGAACACAGTTTTTAGTATTTATTGTTTTTAAAGCCTGAGGGATCATCATTAGGCTACCTCGGACGCTAAAAATAGTAGTGATAATAATAATAATAATAATAATAATAATAATAATAATGTCCTAGTCTCACTAGATTTGACTGCTTGTTGAGAACAGGGTTATCAAGAATTCTTAATGTGGAGCTATCGGACGAAAAATGGCTTCAGGCATCTCTACCGGTGAAGGATGGTGGCCTTGGAATTCGCTGTGCTGCAACGCTTGCACTTTCTGCCTTCTTGGCATCTGCTGCGAGCACTAGCGAACTCCAGGCAAACATACTGCCACCAGAAACAGCTGCCACCTCAGACGACCTAGTGGACGCAGCGTTAAAAGCATGGACAACACTCACGGAATCCGAACCACCATCCGGATCAGCAGCTAATCGTCAAAGAGAATGGGACAACCTCTGGATCATAAAGGCATGGACAACCCTGAATGATTCTGCAAATACAGCACTTGACCGAGCTCGTCTGTTGGCCTCCCAGGCACCACACGCGGGAGATTGGCTCTTAGCACCTCCGGTAACTGCTCTGGGTCTGCGCCTGTCCGATGAGGTGATAAGGATTTCCGTTGGAATGCGACTCGGGACAACCCTCTGCGAACCGCACGTGTGTCATTGTGGCGAAAGAGTCGACGCCAGAGGACTCCACGGTCTGGCATGCAGAAAAAACTCTGGCAGACAACAACGTCACAGTATGCTGAACGATATTGTGTGGCGCTCCTTAAGAAGGGCCAACATTCCATCTCAGAAGGAACCGTTAGGGCTCACAAGGGAAGACGGAAAACGGCCGGACGGCGTGACGCTCATTCCATGGACATGTGGAAAGTGTCTCACTTGGGACGTGACGGTGTCAGACACCTTTGCGGCATCGCATCTTGCAGCAACATCAGCAGGAGCAGGGGAGGCCGCAAACCGAGCAGCCGCTGCCAAAAGGACCAAATACGACGCAATCACCCGGACACATGACTTCGTGGCGGTGGCATTGGAGTGCAGCGGATCCTGGAGTACGGAAGGACTGGACTTTGTCTTAGACCTGGGACGAAGGTTGACCGAGGCGACACAAGACAAACTCGAGACAAGCTACCTCCTTCAAAGAATCTCGATAGCAGTCCAGCGGGGCAACGCCATCTGCTTCTCTTCCACATTGCCTCTGTAACAATACTATATAATCCGACTGTTGTTGTATAATAATAATAATAATAATAATAATAATAATAATAATAATAATAATAATAATAATAATAATAATAATAATAATAATAACAATAATAATAATAATAATAAATTAATAATAATAATAATAATAATAATAATAATTATAATAATACTAATAACAATAATAATAATGATAATAATATAATGATGATGATAATAATAATAATAATAATATAATTATTATTATCATTATTATTATTATTATCATTCTTAATACATGGCCTACATACATACACACACACACACACACACACACACACACACACACACACATACATACATACATACATACATACATACATACATACATACATACACACACATACATACATGCATACATACATACACCAACAGCACCTTAATTATTGTGCAAGAAAACGGACGGAGAATAGCTTTCGCTTTGCACCAACCGTGCCCTTGACGAACATACCTCCTCTTTCCCTCTTTCCCTCTTTCTCGGATCAGCGGACACCATGAAACAATCGGCTTCGCATGAAGAACAATAATTCCGTTTATTCTAGTTGGACCCAAAGAACAGCAAAACAAACTCTGCGACGATTCCAACTGCCATCCGACACTCTGCATCTGCCTCAGGGTCGTCAAGTACAGTATTGGGAACACCGCCAACACCACCTCCACCACCACCACCACCACCACCAAGCGGTCTGGAAAGTCTTGGCGTGGAAAAGCGCTTAGTTCTTCCTTCTTCCAGATCTGGACGACCGACCGAGTGAGACCGAAGACGCGGAAAGCCCTGCGGCTCGAAACACAAACAGCGTACAGAACGATGCTACTATAAACACAGGCACAATGCACTCGCGGACCTCGAAGGATAGAGAGAGAGAGAGAGAGAGAGAGAGAGAGAGAGAGAGAGAGAGAGAGAGAGAGAGACAGAGACAGAGACAGAGACAGAGACAGAGACAGAGACAGAGACAGAGACAGAGACAGAGACAGAGACAGAGACAGAGACAGAGACAGAGACAGAGACAGAGACAGAGACAGAGACAGAGACAGAGACAGAGACAGAGACAGAGACAGAGACAGAGACAGAGACAGAGACAGAGACAGAGACAGAGACAGAGACAGAGACAGAGACAGAGACAGAGAGAGAGAGAGAGACAGAGAGAGAGAGAGAGAGAGAGAGAGAGAGAGAGAGAGAGAGAGAGAGACAGAGACAGAGACAGAGACAGAGACAGAGACAGAGACAGAGACAGAGACAGAGACAGAGACAGAGACAGAGACAGAGACAGAGACAGAGACAGAGACAGAGACAGAGACAGAGAGAGAGAGAGAGAGACGCACACACAGACACACAGACAGACACATAAATCGACACACATACATAGAAAGATAGAGACACACACACAGACAGACAGGGAGACAGAGCTAGAGAGAGATTATTCGAGTCATGTTTGGATTCCTACAATCGCCACCAGCACATGCAAGTGAAGAATGTTCTTATAAGCGCCGTGTTAAACAAACACAGCACGGGATATGGTGTGTGCATATGCATTGCTGATGCTGATGGGTAGAAATCCATCCGTAAAAACAGCTTTCGTCGGCTAATTGACATCATTGTGAGCGACGATTAACCCAACAGATGGCCTTCCAATATTCGTTCATTTCGCCACAGCATAATTAACCGACGCTTCTATACCATGCACTGAGTCTCGAAGATCTCTTCTTGCAACTGAGGAATAGTCTATACAATATATATACGCGTCTTTCGACGTACAGTAGGGGCTGCACTGCTGCCAAGGTAGGATTTCAAATCTACCAGAGAGGACGTGTGTGTATATACTATAGGATCTTCCGAATCATTACCATAAATGCATGTATGTGCGTGTACGGTGTACAGTACACACTGTACAGACGTACATTGAATGAATGAATGAATGTATGTATGTATGTATGTATGTATGTATGTATGTATGTATGTATGTATGTATGTATGTATGTATGTATGTATGTATGTATGTATGTATGTATGTATGTATGTATGTATGTATGTATGTATGTATGTATGTATGTATGTATGTATGTATGTATGTATGTATGTATGTATGTATGTATGTATGTATGTATGTATGTATGTATGTATGTATGTATGTATGTATGTATGTATGTATGTATGTATGTTTGCATGTGTGTTATGTGCATGTATGTATGTATGTATGTATGTATGTATGTATGTATGTATGTATGTATGTTTGTTTGTATGTATGTATGTATGTATGTATGTATGTATTGTATGTATGTATGTATGTATGTATGTATGTATGTATGTATGTATGTATGTATGTATGTATGTATGTATGTTTGCATGTGTGTTATGTGCATGTATGTATGTATGTATGTATGTATGTATGTATGTATGTATGTATGTATGTATGTATGTATGTATGTATGTATGTATGTATGTATGTATGTATGTATGTATGTATGTATGTATGTATGTATGTATTATGACGATATTTTATTTAGCTGACTTGTTAATTGCGTCGACAAATATCCTCTTTGTGCGATCACACTCCGCTCTTAAAAGCTAAGCAACTCCAGCTAAACTCCAGCAGAGGAGCAGCTATAGCCTTGGCATCGTACAAAGCGTCTCTTGTTAGCCTCTCAGAATATTGAGAAGCGCTCGCAGACAGCCTGACCCTTCTCACTAATTATTGCTCGAAGTCCGTCCGTAATTCTCTCTGACTTAATCGTCGACATGTAAATTCCAGACACACGTCAATTCAATGCAAAGTCATCCTCCTTCAACTTCTCCAAGATATGATCCAGTCTCTATATAAGGATCAGCCGATATCAGTGTCTGCTTGTCTAACGTCTTGTTGACTTCTGCTTTCTTATGTAGCGCTATTCATCACTTCGTCTGTGTTTCGTCTTGTCACGTGGTGAACCCGGTTGCCCGGTCTGTCCGCGCCTTGTTATAAGGATCCATCAGGTCTCGTTCGATATACTGTAGGGTCGCCTATTATATTATCGGTCGCTATTATGTCAGGCCTTCCTTTATATGTGTATGTCAATTCTCCCTGAGCTCCCTTCTTTATGTCAATCCTCCTCCTTTTTTTATGTCAATCCTCCTCCTTTTTATGTCAATCCTCCTCCTTCTTATGTCAATCCTTTTCCCCCTCATCATGTCAATCCTCTCTCACTTATCTTATCTGGCGTTCGGCTGAGCGTTGGCACAATACGTTGAAGGACAGAAGGTCATAGGGTGTCTGGTTGAAGTTTACACGGACAGCAATTGAAGGCCACACGATAAAGTCGGCGAGGTTCTCAAAAACACTGTAACTATGCGGCGCATGCGTACTTGCTCATAAATAACCAATGCGAAACACAATTAACGCGGTTAATTATATATTTGCCTATTCTTGATAACTGGAATAGACGACAACTATAACTATCATCATCCTTGCCGTCGTCATCGTCGTCGTCATCACGATCATCGTCATCTTCATCATCATTCGTTGTCGTTGTCATCATCATCATTATCATAACCATCATCATCATTATTATCATCGTCATCATTATCATCATCATCCTCATCATCATCGTGACCGTGATCGTCACCACCACCACCACCACCACCACCACCACCACCACCACCACCACCACCACCACCACCACCACCACCACCACCACCACCACCACCACCACCACCACCCACCGCCGCCACCACCCACCATCACCACCACTACTACCACCACCGCCATCATCATCATCATCATCATCATCATCGTCGTCGTCGTCACAATCATCATCGTCGTCGTTGTTGTTGTCATCGGCTCTTGATGCCAGCCATTTGGTGGCGAGCGATGGGTGCGAATACATGATCTCCTTGTCCTCGATCACTTGTCGAGTCCGCTGCCCTTCATAATGATAATGATGATGATGACCTATATGATAATGATGACGACGACGGCAACAAATGATAATGTTAGTAATGACATGACCTCATGACCTCACTGTGACCTCATTAGATAGCCATAGCTATACTTTATAGTCATCCTAGATTTTAAGCTAGCCATTGAGTGACTAAGGCCAGCTCATAATTATTATAGTAGGCCTATATGCGCCTATATTAAGAGTTGGAATAGAGAATAGCTACATGTAGCTGCAGTTCTTAAAGTGTGAAAAAGAAGTGCGTGCATGCATGGACGCCCTTATACCTTTAATGACCGCCATGTCCAAATAAGTGGCAGGACGGCGTTCAGATTTGTAAGCAAGATTTTGAACGCTGTCGATGATTGTCCAGACATACATTAAACCCTGGCTAGTTACATTCAGGGTGGGCCAAAAAAATACATCACTTGTTTTTGCCAATATCTTGGCTGAAGCAAGAATATTAAAATCAAGTTTTACAGTCCTACAGGACATTCATATAAATTTACGTATGGAACGCAGCAAATAGGCCATCAAGAACTTTTACAAAGAGACTCGTAACAAGTTTGGACACATTGAACACATGATGCGAAATACTATCAAGTTCAGATGTGACTTCATGAAATCTACGATGACTTGTTCGAATCCACCCTCAACCGCGTAAGGACCTTGGGCAAGTCCTTCACTCATAATTGCTCAGCGCTTCGGCGTGGAACTCCGATGCAGTGTCCGCTCTGCATTCGGGAACGCCTCTGAGTATAGAGAGCTTGAAGGGGCGCTATAGCAAGTGCACATACCAAAAAAATCGTTTTTGTTACTTTTTATTGCGCTATGTTTTTGAATCGTCAAAAACAGTGGGTGGTTCACTAAAGCGATATAACTCCTGTCAAAAATATTTCTGTGACGTTTGGTTGTTGTATGTAGATTATACATACAACAAATTTTTAATCAAATTTTACATGCTTAGGCAATTCGTATATTACACGAATTGCCTAAGCATGTAAAATTTGATTTAAAAATTCTTACTTCTGGCCAATTTATTGGCAAAAAACCTTAGGTTCTTCTTTGGCCCACCCTGTAGAGTGTATATAATTATATCATCGTAGTGGGCTGGCAAATTGGTTTATTGGTTTTCATAAATCAGATTTAAGTACACTTATTGGCTTCTTTTGTAGCGATTTATAGCCGGACTACTTTGCGTGAACAGTGGTCGTGCATGTAGACTAAGTCCTTTTGCAACGGAGTGCAATGCTGGGCCGGGATGGACAGCGCTTTTAAGAAGTCTAGACTGCAGGTGAACCTGGCGTCACATCTACTTCTATGTCGAACTAGACTGTCGCCTCCTGCACTAAATAATCTCATATATCAAGGTATTGATCAACAGGTTCTTTCTGCTGGTGCCGAGCTGACGTAGCCAAGCGCATCCTCATTATATCTATAGTTATAGTAGGACCTAGACACACGACTAACGAACACGCTTAATGCATGGTCTAAAGATTCGGTGTTTGGAGTGCCTTTGAAAATTGACGACTACAAATTGAAGTTACACGTGGTAGGTAGACGTGTCATGACTAATACGACCACCATCGATTTTTAACCATAGCACCATTCATGCTGCTGATTTTTTCGGTTTCACCTATCCTCTATAGTACGAGACGAAACAATAACAAGGCATCTGACAGTAATAATTATTGTCGTCATAATTTGACACAGGCCTATATCATAACACCGGTGTCGTCAAGTCGCAAAGATATTTTTTTCAGCTCACGACCAAAAGAGAATAGTCATAATAAAAAAGTCACTTTACGTCTTAAAGTAATCTCCGTAGTCTATACGTTCCACTATCCTGCTATACGGCTTTGATGGGCATGTTCGTTGCCTTACAGTGGGAGGGTTGCAAGTTCGAATCCACCTCAAACAGCCTCGTATACGGACCTTGGCAAGTCCTTAACTCGCAATTGCTCAGCACTTCGGCGTGAAAACTCCGATTCAGTGTCCGCGCTGTAGTCGGAATCGCTTCTGAGTATATAGTAAACCTTGAAGGCTCGCTGTAACAAGTGCACATGCAAACAAGGTTGAATCCCCCCCGTCGTTGCAGTGTATGTGGTCTGTCTTATCCTGTGGGTTATCGACCGTTGTAATGACTTCAATTAAGCACTGCTCTTGCCATAATGTATAAGTTTATATAAAAAACAAGACGCGATTCTTATCGTTGTCCGACCATGCATCACTCGATGACCCTTTCGTAACACAGGCGTCGGATCACGATTACCATCAGCGATTAAGAGGACTGCCGCCGCCGTCGGAAATAAATTGCTGACTTTATTTACGCCTAGTACACACACACGCACACACGCACACACACACACACACACACATATATATATATATATATAAATATATGCATTGCCTATAGGCCTAGATGCATTCATATATTCATATATACAGGGTGGTCCAAAATAAACTGCACAGTGACAGTTTTCTTGATATAATGTATAACAATTCAATGTTTAATGCCATTTTTCTTGCGTATGATGAAAGAATTTCCAAATAAGACATGGAAACGTCGTACTATCCTCATTAAAAAAATTGATACCGAAGGTACCACAGCTAGGAAGCCGGGTTGCGGACGTCCGAAATCAGCTCGAACAGATGCAAATATCAAGTTGGTAAGTGCCTTATCTGTAGCCAGGAAGACAAACCGCTAAGCCATAAGAGCCCACGGGAGATCGCACGTGAAACCGGCATTTCACGTTCAACTGTTAAACGTATTGTAAAGAAAGATCTCGGACTTAACCAGTACAGGCGCAAAGTTGGACAGCAGTTGAACAGCGATTGCGTTTCATTGACCGCGCAATTGATCAATGGCGTCGTTGGCATCAAAGCGTGGTCGAGCAGCAAGGAGGACACATTGAACATTTTATGTAACGAAATCCATCCATGTAATGTTACAGTAAAAATAATTGCTGTGTTTTTGTGAATTTTCACGGTTATATTTGAATTGGTCTGAATAAAGTACTATCAATTTATCATTGTGCAGTTTATTTTGGACCACCCTGTACACATGCATTTTAATTTTTTATATAAACATACGTATAGATCTATACATCTGCATATAAACACATAAATTATATAAGTATTTAAGCACACACACACACAGACACACACATGTATATATATACATACACGTATCGTTTCGTATAGACAAATCTGTATACTCTTGTATAAATGTAGACCTACATGTGTACAATCTGTGCAACTTTATAACAGCGATAATTATATATCTATAAGTAATAAGTTCATCAGTATAATATGTCTATCCGTTATTTAAACATTGCCTTCTATACCATTCATATGTCCATCCATCCGTTCATCAAATTGTCTATCCGTTCTTCTGTCTGTCTCTGTGGATCTCTGTCTGTCTGTCAGCCTGTATGTATGTGTGTCTGTCTGTCTGTATTTTTCCATGTTTGTCTGTCTTTTTGCCTGTCTGTATGTCTCTTTGTCTGTCTGTCTGGTTTTTGTCTGCCTGTCTGTCTGTCTGCCTGTCTATCTGTCTGTCTGTCTGTCTGTGTGTGAGTGCGACAAAAAGCAGTTCCATGATTTGTGTTTTGTTTTAGATATGAAGCGGTTTCTGCTTGCGTTGGTCCTCTACTGTCTTTCCCATTCGGTCTCTTGTGAAGCATCATCTCCCATGCACCAACAACAACCGCAGCAGCAGCAGCAACCTCCTCCTCCTCCAGCTTCTTCTGCTCCTCTTCCTCTCACAAGTGATGCCAGCACAGGTCTTCCCTGGCTTCAGCAACAACTGCAAGCTCTGCGAGGTAGAAATATAATTTATGACGCAACCTTGCTTCCAACTTAACTGATGATGGCGACGACATTGTGGATTTATGAATGGCGACGACGACGAAGATAATGATAATGTTGTCGTTGATGATTTTGCTGCTGTTGCTTCAGTACCTTGCCTCATCTTATGCCTAACCATACATTGCTTATCTTGGCTTACAGTTACAGTGCATCTTACGTTACTTAACATTGACTAGCCTCAGCCTATCTTCTCTTATAGTGCATTGCCTAAAATTCTTACCTTTCTTTATACTTCACCATCTTTAATTACCTATAGATTTTTATTACCTTTCCACATTACGTGACCAAACTTTGCCTCAACTAAGATTGCCTCCCATATATATCTATACGTTGCCAGGTTGCCTAATCTTATTCATACCTAACTTTACCTATGACCATAAATACGTTATCTAATCTGATCTATCTAATCAAGTCTAATATGAACATTTCTGAAACGCTTCTCACAACACAGCTATTTAGAAGCGTTCTTAATTAGCGTCGCAGGCAGGCCATGCTGCACGGAGCATGAAGAGAGGAAAAGTTCTTCAAGCAGCGAAGGAATGCCTTCCGCCTGTGGTGCTCTTGATTATTAACCTCTGACTCGTTGCATACTGCCTAGCTAACGTTACCATCCTTACTGTTACCTTACTGTCATAGGAGTACGAGGCGGGGGGTCCAGATGGGGCAAATCCCCCCAACTTTCGGATAAGTCTGGTTTTCTGGCAAAACAGTCCCGGACGACTTACAAAAAAGGTCGTCAACTTTTTGGCCGGATAAATTTTTCAGGCAGAAGTTCAATCCTTGCCCCCCCCTACTGCTGAAATCTCCCGTACGCCTATATGCTTACTGTTACCTTACTTTACGTGTTTCAGACGACTGTCACCAGACTGGTCCCCTGGGTCTCATCTCTGGTCAGATCCGCGACTGGCAGCTGACCGCTTCATCAACCTATCCACAGGAGTGGGACAGTGGATGTCACGAGCGATACGCGCGTCTCTACCAACCGAATAAGCTCGGATGGTGCGCCAAGTACAAGTCCGCTTCCGAATGGCTCCAGGTCGACCTCGGGGTCATCACGAAGGTCAGTCCACGTCTACATGCATGGGCACCCCACCCTGGATATTTTTGCAAGGGGGTCCCGGGAGGCAAAATGCAATCATCATCATCAAATTTGTACCTATAGAGTTGAAAACTGTAAAGCAGGAAACTAAGCACATGGCATTTTTCATAGACGTTTCTAAATGAAAGTTTCACAGTTTCACCTTGTGTATCATTAGTATCATTAGTATCATTAGTATCATTAGTACTTTAGTGCAAAGAAACATAAAAACATTCATGAGTCAAGACGGGATTTAAGGTTGTTCGGTGGATCAGATACAGATGGTAAAATATGCGAAGTAGTCAAAGCTATCGACGTTAGGCTCTCGCAGAAATTTCTGCGGTGGTGGTGGGGGGGGGGGACAAAAACACAATGGTCACGATTCAATTGTTTTGGCGAGAGCTTGTAAAATGCAAAGCAGGAAATTAAGAACGTGGGAATTTTTCATGAAGGTTTTTAAATGTAAATGTCTCAGTTTCACTTTGTGTATATTTGGCATCCACAGAGGCCTATTAGTGCGAGGAATTTAAAAAAAGCCAAAAGTAGGTATAGGTTAAAATAGGTGTCCATTTTCCTTGGGGCAAGAGCCTATATGCCTCTGAGCACTTGAAGGCATCTTGAAGGAACGCTATACAAATTCCGATCGATCGATTGATTAATTGATCGATTGATTGATTGATTGATTGATTGATTGCCTGGCGATGGGGAAATAACTAAGCATCGCTGAACTGCCACGGTTAAATCTGTTCTATTTTTACGCCCTATAGGGGGGGGATACCCCGGGGTCTTAGGACTTTCAAACGGCGGATCAAAACCAGACTGACTTATTTGAGCCCGCCCATTAATTGAATGCTCACTGGGGTGCCAAATTATCATTCATAAAAATAAGAACTCATTATATAATATAATGCGCCATCAGATTTAGCGGGCCCCCAAGTGTGGCTGCCCCCCAAATGTGGCTGCCCCATGCGGTTGCGTAGGTCGTATAATACCCACGGTCGGTATAGGACTTACTGAATGGGATGAAACGAAAAGGCGATCATCTCTGGGAATTATGTAAGCAGTCTACGCCATGGCTAAAAAGTTTGCATAATTAATTATCAGCTCGCTTTTGAATGCATCGAATTCTCCGCCACCGCGGTAATTAATTAATTATTTCAGAGGAGACTATTTTCGGTTGCAGGTAACGGGGGTGATGACCCAGGGTCGTAATGACGGATCGGAATGGGTGACGTCATTCATGCTGTCGCACAGCTACGACGGACGTCACTGGTCCTACGTCATCGACCAATATGGCAACCAGAAGGCAAGTCAACCGTGTCTATGAATTAAGTCAAACTTGTCATACATATAACTGTTCTTTTAGTAGACGGCAAATGCGTAAAAACTGGAGTCGTAATGCGATGGGATTTCGAGCCGTTTAAAGTATTTTACTTTAACTATTGCCCGCAAGTGTCGAATCTACAGTAACAGCATGCGGTGGTGTACTGGGTATGTTCGCTGCCTCGGAGCCGGAGGGTTGCAGGTTCCAATCCAACTCAAGCCGCCTTGTAGGGAAGTTGAGCAAGTCCTTCACTTGAAATTGCTAGTGCGCTTCGGTGTGAAACTCCAATGCACTTTCTTTAAATAGTTGGACGTCTCAAACTGACGTTGTTGCTGTTCATGATGACTATGATGATGCTGTAGTTGATAGGCCCGATGATGACGGTGATGATAAAGTTGTTCTGCTAATGAGTATTATTGTTGCTGTTGTTGATGATGATGATAATGATGATGATGATGCTGATGGTGGTGGTGGTGATGGTGGTAATGATGGTAATGATGATAATGGTGATGCTGAACAGGTAGAGGAGGAGGAGATAGTGACTGCTATTGATGACGACAATGATGAATATGAATTTATTGTTCAGTATTCTGTTTATTAATTTCCAAGTCGATTTATTAGCATATTAAGCCACTCCACTGCTCAATTGCCTACATATTATATCTCACCTATTCGCGAGTCTATAACTTTGCCAGAGCCATCTGTTAGCCATCAGTCTCTCTACAGTCTACACTGTATGCATCTATACATAGACTACAGCGACTGAGAGTCGCGAATGTCTGTCGAATGTTCTCAACTGCATGATGCTGCTGTTGTTCGCTGCTTCTCCACTATCTCCAATGAACGTCGATCTGTCAATCAAAGTCTGCTATCTTGTGTGCAAAGCTGTCAATCAAAAGTCACTTTTTGCATTTCTGTCTGTCTGTCTGTCTGTCTGTCTTTCTGTCTGTCTGTCTGTCTGTCTGTCTGTCTGTCTGTCTGTCTGTCTGTCTGTCTGTCTGTCTGTCTGTCTATCTGTCTATCTGTCTGTCTGTCTGTTTCAGTTGTCTCTCGCTCTCTGTCTCACATTGTCTGTCCCGTTCTGTCTGTCTTTTCTCAACGACTGTCTCTGTATCTTTCTGTGTGTCTGTCTTTCTCTCTCTGTCTGTGTCTCTGAATGTCTCTTCTGTCTGTCTGTCTCTCTTTCTCTTTCTCTGAGTCTGTCTTTCTCTATGGACTCTGAAGGGCGTCTTTTCTATGACTGGGAGAGTTAACTGGATAATGATGATGATGATGATGATGATGATGATGATGATGATGATGATGATGATGATGATGATGATGATGATGATGATGATGATGATGATGATAGCCACGATTTGTGTCTCAATCCCTCGCTCCCTATATTTATCTATTTGCATCCGCCTCTGTTTCTCCCTTTCTGTCTTTCTAATTACGTATAGAATGAACGTGTATACATGTATTCATATAGACGTACTGTATGTTCGTCGTCCTATATACAAAACGAAATGCTGTGCTATACACGACGTGCTGTGGATTACTATTACGGGTCTAAGCTGTCTATTTGTCTCTATGTCTGTGTGGCGTCCGTCTTAAACTCACCAACACACACTCACAGACAGACAGAGACATACAGAGACAAAGTGAGAGGGACAAAGAAAGAAAGACACAGAAGCACAGAAACAGAGACATGCAGAGATTCAAAGAGAGACAAAAACCGAGACACATACAGAGAGACAGATAAAGAAACACACAGATAGACAGATAGAGACAGAGACAGAGAGACAGACAGAGACACACATAGAGAGACAGATAGAGACACACACAAATAGACAGACAGAGACAGAGAGACAGGGACAGACAGACAGAGAGACAGAGACAGATAGACAGACAGAGAGTCAGATAGAGACAGAGACAAATAGTCAGATAGAGACAGAGACAGAGAGACAGACAGAGAGGAGAGATAGGGGCGGCACAGTGCCACAGTTGTGTTGTGTCATGATCATATGTCTTCTGGCGAGGGCGAAGCTCCTGTCAGTCCATCACCGACCGCGATTCTATTCTCCATTCTACGCTGCATGATTGTAGCACTTGTCGTTCTACAGAATATGACCTTCTCCTCTTCCTTCTCCTCCTCCTCCTCCTGTTCCTCCTCCTCCTCCTCTTCCGCCTTCTACTTCTTCTCCTCTTTCTGTTCCTTCGGTTCCTTTTCCAAAACCTATACCGGTATGCAGTGTATATGCACTCTTCCAGCTGCAGTTTATCCCCCAACGGGCAATAAGAATTAAGTATACAACCCGAAGCCATGGAATAAAATAAACTTTAGACTGCCATTTTAAAGTCATGTTCCGACGTATAGGATATATGCCTAGTTTTACATATACCTATCTGTGTGCCTCATTGTCTGCGTAACTGTGTCTATATAGTTGTGTTTGTAACTTTGCATCTGTTTGTCTGTATTTTGTATTTTCTGTACGTATTCCTCTTTCTCCCTGTCTATGTATTCGCCTGTCTTCCTAAGTTCCTCGTCTAATCATGCGACCATGCAGCGTAGCGAGGAAACTTTCTCTTATATTATTATTAGTAGTACAATAAATCCTTAGAATAATATCGTCAAATATTTACGTAAGATGCCAATTATTTCCTGTTATTTTCTTAACGATTCCGAGCAAATGTGTTGCACATCCAGCGTCTCAGCCACACAGCCACTCACAGTGCATATGTATACCTGTATATCCTATAGTAGCCTACCTATCACACAATCTATAGCCTATTATATGCGGTTGTTACATCACCATATTATAGTCCTACATAATTATAGGTGTTTTCTAAGGCTAGAGTGCAGTATACATGTACATATATATATATATATATAAAATATATTTTCAAGACTTTAAATATAAATATATAATTATACATATATAATTATATATATATATTTATTTGGGATTAACATTATTGCCTCCCTTGAAGTGTTTACGCATGCAATAGATCTAAAAAAGTCCGGCGATATTTCTCTAATTATGTTTACGCCGAGTCTCGTTACTGCATAGATGGCGTTGTTATCGCAGATGGGGCGTGAAAGGGTGATGCATGCATGCATGCATGCATGCGGCATCAGTGAGTATAACTTCGTGGATCGTTGTTATACCTTCCAGGTGTTCGAAGGCAACATGGACTCCTACTCGGCGAAGTACTCCTACCTTGACGAACCGGTTTACGCACGATTCGTCCGCTTCCACACGGTCACGTGGCACCGACATCCGAGCATGCGCGTCGAGCTCATTGGCTGTCAAGGTTGGTAGTGACCCCGTTGTTTGAAGGTTCGTTGAGGCTCTATTGATTTGACTTTGTTTCAGTGTTGATCTCAGTCGTGTTCCCAAAAATATCACAGAAGAGGATTGGGTTTATTTTAAAGTCAAGTGCAGCCAATTGCCAAAACCAGTAGGCCTAATGAGATTTTGTTAGACACTATAGCAGCAAGTAGCCTTTAGGCTTTAGCATCGCTGCCACTACCACCGCAGTCGCCATCGAAATGAGTAGACTATACTCGATGTCACATTGACCACCAGCGCACTTCTTTGCTTCCAATAACTGAAGCCATTCGCTCAAGTATTACTCTTCTACCCATTGTTGCTTTATACTGACACTACCACCACCCTATGTTTAAAAATGCTTTCGCCAGCACTTACACTCTTATGTATACCTGCTCCTACTATGCCTATATAGACTCTACATATAGGCTACTACTACTACTACTACTACTACTACTACTACTACTACTACTACTACTACTACTACTACTACTACTACTACTACTACTACTACTACTACTACTACTACTACAGTACTACTACTACTACTACTACTACTACTACTACTACTACTACTACTACTACTACTACTACTACTACTACTACTATATAGGCTACTGCCATATATAGTAGTAGTAGTACTACTACTACTATACTGCTACTGCTGCTGCAAGAATTATTACATCAGGTGTCCCCTTCAACCGGAAATACGAGACAGAGATAGTGACAGAAAGACAGAGACAGACAGACAGATAGACAGAGAAGCAGGCAGACAGACAAAGTGAGAGAGTGAACAACTGAAGGCCACCCACAGGCAATGGAGCGGATGTATAAAACTGAGGCGGAAATGTTACTCGTTGGATAACAACAACGCGTATAGTGTCGGATGCTGGCCGAGGAGTCAGGAGGGTCAGCGGCAGTTGTCTATATATTATATGCATGAGACTGAAATGCTATCTTATCTTATACGAAGGCGTTTGTCTAACACCTCAAAGAATCTTCTTCTGTCCGCCTAACATTAGCTCTATTTACGAATTCATGTTAGACAAGACTCTCCGGCTGCAGATAGACCTACAGCAAAGTGGAATAAAAGGAGCGGGCCGTGGCCTTAATGTATATATTTCAAAGTAAAACGCGCTGCAGGTTATCCTACGACTCTCACACAATCATGATGTTGTAGAAAAGACTGAAACGAGTAGCTTAATGTATACATTACATCATTCTTTTGTTTTGTAATAGGCTACGTTATCTAAGAATTATAGGTCTATATTATAGGCCTATATATAATAATTTATATATGATTGATTCGTAATTGAACGAGATGGCATTCGTTCTGCAGCGCCTTTGAAGTTTTCACATAAGATTAGATATCGCTGTCATATTTTAATTTTATCATAATTATTGTCATATTTTATCATAATTGTAGTCGTTCCCACAAAGGCAGTGCGGTCTAAGGGACTTGGGAGGTTTAAACGACAAGATATAGTTCTTTTTGGACAATCAAAACACTGGCAGTTGATATAGCAAAGTTCATTAGCGTCGCCCACCTCCGTTTTACAGACTTGGGACTGGCACTTTCAGAGGGCAAACAGTGGCGGAGTTTAACACAGTTGCTTGTAAAGATAATAATAAATATGTTAAATTTTCCAATCAACAGTGTGCAATGTGCCTTTGAGTCTGCCTCCAGCGGCCAAGGTTTCGGCATCGAGTGAAAAGTGGCAATCGGACGGTGGGTCGTGCCAAGCGGAAAGCGCCTACATCTTCACGAACAAAGCATGGTGCGCCAAAACAGATAACAGTGAGTTCGACATCGTTTTACTTAACGGTATACTCGCTGATGAAATTTAAGACATTATAATGTTATATAGTAATTTTCGTAACACGTACTGTAGCCTACTAGCAAGTCGCTTGGTTTGTTAACGAACGTTAACGAACTTTAATTAATTGACTTATTGACTCGACGTTAGGCCTAATTGACTTATTGACTCGACGTTAATTGACTTCTTGTCTCAACGTTAATTGACTTGTTGACTCAACGTTAATTGACTTATTAACTCAACGTTAATTGACTTATTGACTCAACGTTAATTGACTTAGTGACTCACAACTCATTATTTATTTAACTTAAACTTCTACTGCATGGATATATAGATAATTAAATACCCTTAAGAGCGCTACAGATGTGTTCTACATTAATTAGTCAATTGACTAATTAATAAGACTTTTTTACTTACGCCTACCCAGAATGATGTTGTTTCTGGACTCTTGAGACGAGTGTGCATCACTCATTAGAAGATTAGCTACCGGTATATATACGGAAACGTTCCGTTATCTTAATGTGAACTGCTCTTAAGATGTTTCGAGCAATAATTATTGCAGAAGTGCAGTAGGCCTATACTTAAATGTGCTCTCCAAAACAAGAACTACTCAGCCAATTTATTTACAAGTGTATATTATAGTTAATTTTGTTGCTTAGCTGTTGACTGATAGGCAGTTTCGTAGATATGGAGTTAATACTATATATATATATATATATATATATATATATATATATATATATATATATATAGTAAATACTATATAATTATATATACAGTATACACTACAAATTTCATTACCGACATATCAGTGTGTACACCACTTCTACAGAATGGGCTCTGCAGCTAGTTATAGACTGTAGCTAATTGCCACTTTCCCTGTACCACATGCAGTACCACCCACTTTGTCTAGACGTCAAGTGGAACATTTTCCCAGCCCGACGCGAACCCGTTTTATCTTGGCACGACAGAGTTTTCCCCAACGACCCACGATGGGATACTTTATAAAAACACGTCTGCTCGAAGTGTTTACATACAAATCCCACGCGTAATCTTGTTAGGTCATGTAATATATGCCAAACAATGTTTCACCGTGCTCTACTGGTAGCCTACATTCGTGTAGTTACACTCGATCTGTAGGCGAAAAAATACACTGCACCTGTTGATCTATTACCGTCTATTTTTGTGTGGATATAAGTCGTGTGTGGATATAAGTCGCATGATCCGAACGTGTATAGGACTATCACATTTTAGTTTTAGTCGCAACATTAATCGCTTATCCAAACGCCGATACATTTCTTCGAAGAATGTACGTACTGAACTATCTATCAGACTATCAGTGTGTGAACGGCGCAATATAAATGTTGCTTCTGGATAATAATATATTTGATGGCGCGTTTTTCATTGTCAGTTTAAACATCGCTGGATACTAGGTGGCGCCATCGTTACTCACTCGCACCCACGTTTCTTATCTTAAAAAGTGCAACCTCTTGTGGGAATTAGTTGCGGCGCTATAAGACACGTTCCTCTCTATATACTTTCTTCTGTTTAGGGTATACGATGCACTCTTCCAAGTTGCACTCTTAGTGTAGGCAAGATAACACGACCGATCGAGCGGCTAATGGCTGCAGTATACCTCTTCCCTCTTTGCTCTGCTGAACGCAGTTGCCATTAACGTTATCGCTACGAACGCAGTTACGTCGCAATTAATGCAAGTACATCTGTTACATTCAAACCTAACAACGTTCCAGGCCATGGTGTCTCCTATAGTGGTGCTATTCCCTACCAAGTATATCGTTCTAGGATTCTGTATATCTGAGTAATCATACTTTATGTTTACTCTTTGACTTTACGGGTGCCACCTGGTCCACGCCGTTTTAGTAGGTATATATAGGCCTACGGCCTATAGTGATACAGCTGCAAAAGTTTAGTCTTCTAAACACCGAGGCCCAGTTTATTCATGTATACAGGTATACACCCAACAGAGTATGACCCACAATATACATGTATAATAGTACGATTCACAATATAGTATAGCACTCAAACTGTAGGCCTACGTACACCTATTCAGTAACTTATGAATAGCTAAATGTTGTTGCCTGCATGGTCCAACTTCCTAGTTTTACCTTACAACGAATGTCCAATCTTCTCTGTATTCTCTATCAACGTCTATGCATGTTTCGGGGCAGAGAGAGAGAGATGGTTGTTTATTTATTTTAAAAATATATATTTTCTGAATACCCCCAAAACGTAATACGATTATGGCACTAATGGCAGTTAACATAAATGGTAAGACGCAGACATATCGATCGGAAAGACGTGGGTTCGATGTCCACTTGTCTCATAAGGTTGAATTCGACTCCTGTTAAACTTGTCCAGGTGTTTTGTCTGTTTTGTTAGTCATACTTACCCTGGTCATGAGAATATTTTAAAAGATATGTCTTCAGCTATAAGTAGGGCCCAAACATTGTAATGCTAATTGTCGTAGGTAAAAATTCGCACCTTGGTTTGAACCTTAACTGTCACTTAAACTGAAGGTCGTTGAAGGAAAAACTATTTATCCTTTTGCAGACAACCAGTGGCTGCAGTTCGATATTGGTCCACCGACATTGATCACTGGTCTGATCAGCAGAGGGCGGGGAGACGAAGGGAGAAATCACTGGGTCAAGCGATTCCGTCTGTCCTACAGTAACGACAGTAGTGTCTGGTACTTCTACAAGGACACCAGCCACCTCGACGTTAAGGTAAACAACACGCAGAAGATAGCGTGGCAAAAACAAGAATTTATTGACTCTTCAGCTAGGACGCATGACATGCTTGGCTCTTGTTTTTCCACAGCATGCATCTTCTGTTGTTTGGTTTAATTAGATGATGAAGTTTAACCTTTACCACTCAGATTTATTTTCCGCGCCAACTCCTCCAGATCAGAATTAAATTTAAGCGAATATTAGTCACAGTTCAACATTTATTTTCACCAAACAACATTTACTCAATTTATGATATATATCAATTATATATGTCTTATATATCATTTATAAATATCATATATGTATCATATATATATGATATATATCACATATATATCATATTCATATATTTCATACATATGATATACATTAACGATATATATCATATTTATCATATATATATATGATACATATATGATATGTATCATATAACAAATATATATCAACTATATCATATATATATATATGATATGCATATATATAATAAATGTATAATATATATATATATATCATGTGTATATATTATGTATATCATATGTATCATATATATATAGATATATCGTACATATATATAACCGATATATATATATATATCATAAATATGATATACAATTATACATGTATATACGATATATATATATACGATATATATATATATAGATTGTATAAATCATATATATATATATCCTATATCTTATCATATATATACGTAACGTATATATCATATCACATATATCATATATATCATATTTATATATGATATATGTAATATATATCATATACAATATATATTCCATATGTATTGTATATATAATTATACACCATATATATGGTATGTATAAATGATACATATGATATATATATATATATAAATGATATATATGATATATATATAAATGATATGTATGATATATATGTCTTTTATATATGATATATGTTATCTCTCATATCATATATATCATAGGAGCTCCTTGGGCCTTCACAAACTAATGTCCGCTCCCACCGGCCATATGAGTTAGGCCGGTTTTATAAATGTCCGCTGTGAGCGGCCTCATGAGTGGTAAAGGTTAACGTTGTATTGCAGACCATGATCGATACTGATACAAATGAAATTTTGCGTAGGCCTAAACCGTCTAATGATACCAAAGATTGCTGAGTGATGTAGGCCTACGCCCCTACTGGAATGCCATAGACTCTATTATGTCGTATCACGGTAGGCCAATCATATCACTTCATTTCTTATCTTGTAATGGGTCATAAGGACACAACATTCGTAATTCAGTTGCCTGAAATTCGCCATAATTTTCAAAGCGGTATCCGTATTTTGGTGACTTTTGTTTTATATGATACAGAATAATTTTATCCTCTTTTGTCCAGTAACGTTGCAGAACAATCAAGTAATAAACTAATGGTTTATGATGACACGAATATTCTGAAACTTTATACTTGTATACTTGATTTTCTCACCCTCATAGGCCTATTAATGAAAGAGAGAATCAAACGAATATAACTTCAGTTAGAAAAAAAGTTGTTTTCATTTGTAACAAGTATTTTAAAGCATTGCGATTGAAGAATATGGCAGTATAAGCAAGACTAAAAACCGACATGCGACGAGTTTCGAGCCCATGTGTAGGCCTAACAACTATTATGTCGCATTATCTTATATTAAATTTTCTTCCATTATATATCACAGGTGCCTATCACATTTGTTTGTATGCGTACTTGTTATAGCGCCCCTTCAAGCTCTCTACTCAGAGGCGCTCCCGATGCAGAGCGGACACTGCATCGGAGTTTCACGCCGAAGCGCTGAGCAATTGTAAGTGAAGGACTTGCCCAAGGTCCTTACGCGGCGAGGTGGATTCGAACCTCGGACCTTCCGGCTCCAAGGCAACGACGCCACCACTAGACCACCGCGCCCCACAATCACATGTATGGCTTCAGTGCACATGGTGCTGTTATCAAGTACCGGTACACTGAAACTTCTTTGCAAACTTAAAATTCGAAGTATCCTTGTTTCTAAAGCTGATCTAAATTCAGGATGCATGTCCATGATGTCCTGATCGTGTTAAATCGGATCCTGTGCCATAACTATTAACTATAATACAATGTAGATTATAGTGTATATTAGATTCGTTGCGTTTGACATTGCAGCGCACGTGGGATGTTTCCAGGGAAAGATCATCGTCCACAAACAGGTCATCTTCCTCTTCCACCTCTTCCCAAATCTTCATCCCGAACAGACAAAGTCTGGAAGGACTCGTGAGTCAACATGACCTCAGTCGTCTATATCTAATCTAATCTAATCTAATCTAATCAACATGATCTCAGTCGTCTATATCTAATCTAATCTAATCAACATGATCTCAGTCGTCTATATCTAATCTGATCTGATCTAATATAGGCTAATCTAATCTGATCTGATCTGATCTGATCTAATCTAATCTAATCTAATTTGAACAATTATTGTAAGGCGCTTCTCACGGCATTATTATTCAGGAACACTCTCATGCCTAGGCCTTCTAATACTTCTGTTTGCCAATTTGCGAGCGGGAGATATGATAGGCTACGATACTTTGTACCGTAGCCGTTGATTTTAATCGAAATCTAAGAGTATATGTTTCACTGCCATATTTTCGGCTATAGAAGTAACGTCTGAACACTGTAGGATGGTGTTATCTTTTTTCTTGTCTCTCTCAGGAATTTGGCGCCAATTCTAACAAGCACGAGGAGCGCTACCACTTCCTCAATTCTCCTTTCACCGCTCGTTACGTTCGATTCCATCCAGTCGATTGGCACCGACACATCAGTATGCGAGCAGGACTCATCGGCTGTCCGTACAAAGGTTATTTCAACGCAACACACAATACAACACAATACAATACAATACAACACAGTGCAACACAATACAACACAATACAATGCAATACAACACAATACAACACAATACAACACAGTGCAACACAATACAACATAATACAACATAATACAACACAATACAACACAATGCCATATGAGAGAATGCGACGTAGTACAATACAATAAAATACAATACGATAGCAAATTACAATCATTTAGTACAATACAGCATGTCATCATCATGTAGGCAGCACATTGTAAGGTACAGGCGGCATATACTCGCACGTTGAAACCTAATTAATGCTTCTGCATTCGTTCATTAAGTGAATTTTCTAGAGCTCATATTCAAGGGTACTACTCAGAGGCGCTCCCAACCTCAGTGAGGCCACATAATTATAGCTCTCTTGAGACGAGAGAGGAATGCCTGAGAAGGAGTACTATAGGGAAGGAAGTATGGGCCGAGTTTATCAGAGCCTAGAAATAGGAGGGGATTCAACTTTTTACCATGAAAATGGTATCCTTTTTCGGGGTTAACCCTCCCAATAAGGTCCAAACTCGGGGTTAGCCCCTAAGAACTGAAACCAAACTCCGCCCATGGAAGGAGCATCATGCAGGAGGCCAATCCAGGTTGAGGGTATTTACACCTCCGAGAAGGCACGGTTCTGCGTAACGGAAGCTGCTGTACTACATTTTGTCTGTCTGTCTGTCTGTCTGTCTGTCTGTCTGTCTGTCTGTCTGTCTAGACCTCTGTTTGTCTGTCTCTCAGTCACTGTCTGTCTGTCTAGATCTTTGTTTGTCTGTCTCTCAGTCACAGTCTGCTTGCTTGTGTTTGTCCTGTTCTAACTGACATCAGACATCGTTTTTTCTTTTCAACTCAGGTGAATGTGTCAATGCTTTCATGCGCATCAATGATGAATCTCCATGCGGTAGGTGTCGCCACTTTTACTCGTTATATTGCGCCTTTTGTTGAAGTCTTTAATTTATGGTTAAGTATCTTTTTTTAATTTGATTTAACTAGTAATTAAGACGCCTCACTCAGTTATTTTTCGGATAATTCAACGTGCAGTTACAGTCTTAATGGTGTGCCTTGGTGCATTCCTATAAATATTATAATAGGCTATAGCCTATGGTGGCCCTGTAGGCCTAGGCCTACATAGCGGGATCCACGACCCCTTCTGAGTCTTTTGGATTATCTGGCACAAGTCAATTAGCATTTCTGCATTTATCTATTCTATTTCTGGATGGTTACCGAATAAATGAAACTTTAATTTGAATTTCACTTTGATGAAAAAAAACATGGTAGGCTACTCTGCGTGAAACAAATTTTCGTCTCTTCGTAGCATCTTGCTCTGCTGCATACGTTGGCCTATGCCAGTTAAGCAGCTGCAGTAGTCGCAGCTGGTTATGCCTCCCTGGGTTTAGTACTACAGCCGTCTAATCGTAAGCAGTAGGGTCGATTAGGGTCCACCTGCCAGGCTGTCAATGTTTGTGTAATAACAGTTCGCGGAGATTATGGTCCTTTTAGTACATTAACCATATCTCACTAATAACGAATAACATACGAGAGTGAAAATAATTCTTGTGGATATGCAGTCAAAATGCTAAACCTTAGCTTCGTTAAATTCGTTTCATTTCAACTCAATCAATCAATCAATCAATTACTCAGTTAATCAATCAATCAATCAATTAATCAACCAATCAATTAATCAGTTAATCAATCAATCAATCAATTAATCAGTTAATCAATCAATCAATTAATCAATTGATCAATCAATTAATCAGTCAATCAATTGATCAATCAGCCGTTTATTAGCTCAACGCAACAGAAATCTCAGTTAAACTTAGAAATGAAGCAGAAAGAGAGAGTTTTTGGATTAATCTGCAGATTTCGTAAACAGGACAACCCTAAAGAACAAAAGAATCCGATAATGCCGAGCAGTCCCTTTTCCGTTAGCCTAATTATAGGCTAATGCAGCGATATTTTATGTGCTTGGCCTAACTTAAAACCATGCGATAGTCAAATTACGAAACTATAGGGCTCTACACGGCAAGTAATAGACTAAAACTGAAAAGTATGAATTTAGGCCTATGAAAGTTTTCTAGCTCTTTCTTAATTTGGTTGTCTTCATAATTTGATAGTGGAAAATCTTGCCTACCACAAAGACTCTTTTGTCAACAAACGTCATCTGAAACGTCATATCCGTAACCAATGGATACGGGGCCAGGCCAGTCGCGCGGTGGACGGACGAGCGGACCAAGACATCAACAACTGCACGATTCTGGACAATTACCAGGTGGACAAGCCCACGTGGATGGTTGACCTTGGTCGAAAGGTCAAAGTGGCCGGCGTCAAGATACAGACGTGGACGGGAAATGAGACAGGTATGAAAACCGTATACGTTGTAGTGATGACGTCACAATTGCGTCACAATTCTAAAGGGTTGCTAAGCAACCACAAAGATAACTGTAGACACTTCTTATTGTTTGTCTTGTCCTGACGCTAGATGTCACTATTGTTTAGCGTTGCTAAGCAACCCATAAAGATGACTAGATCATCACAATCGTCTTTGTCTTTCCTCAACGGAGACCAGTGTTGAACAACGGGTAGATGAGCATGACGTCATAGTCAAGAAGCCTAATAGACGTCCTGTGTTGGCTAACTGTAAGAATTGATTTTGGCATAACTAGTTGGTCAGGTCAGGTTAGGCGTCGTGATAGTCGGTTAGGGTCAGATTATACGTCGTGAGGGTCGGTTAGAGTCAGATTATATGTCGTGAGGGTCGGTTAGAGTCAGATTATACGTCGTGAGGGTCGGTTAGAGTCAGATTATACGTCGTGAGGGTCGGTTAGAGTCAGATTATACGTCGTGAGGGTTCGGTTAGAGTCAGATTATACGTCGTGAGGGTTAATTAGGGTCAAATTATACGTCGTGATGGTCGGTTAGGGTCAAATTATACGTCGTGATGGTCGGTTAGGGTCAAATTATACGTCGTGATGGTCGGTTAGAGTCAAATTATACGTCGTGATGGTCGGTTAGAGTCAGATTATACGTCGTGAGGGTCGGTTGGGGTCAGATTATACGTCGTGATGGTCGGTTAGAGTCAGATTATACGTCGTGAGGGTCGGTTAGAGTCAGATTATACGTCGTGAGGGTTCGGTTAGAGTCAGATTATACGTCGTGAGGGTCGGTTGAGGTCAGATTATACGTCGTGAGGGTCGGTTAGAGTCAGATTATACGTCGTGAGGGTCGGTTAGAGTCAGATTATACGTCGTGAGGGACGGTTAGAGTCAGATTATACGTCGTGAGGGTCGGTTAGAGTCAGATTATACGTCGTGAGGGTCGGTTGGGGTCAGATTATACGTCGTGATGGTCGGTTAGGGTCAAATTATACGTCGTGATGGTCGGTTAGGGTCAAATTATACGTCGTGATGGTCGGTTAGTCAGATTATACGTCGTGAGGGTCGGTTAGAGTCAGATTATACGTTGTGAGGGTCGGTTACGGTTAGTGTTGTTATTAATTAGTTACTGTCCAAAGATACTGTATACATTGTTATACCGTGTTATATTTCTCTGCCAGGATTGAATTCTGACATATCGTCGACATCCAATCGCGATTACATGCACAACCTCGAGAAGCTGGTCGTCTACGTTGACAACAAATCTGGAAAGGACAAGATCGATCATCCGGGTAACGTCTGCGGAAGCGTATCCAGACAGAACGACGCCCTCTACCGACCGAAGCTGCACGTTCCCTGCAGACGCCCTCTCCAAGGTCGCTACGTCTACATTGAGGCGTGGGGCGTGGCGGACAGACCGAGCAGACTGTTCAGTGCTGTACTGTGTGAGGTGTGGGTCTATGAGTGACAGGACCCTACACAGACCATACACCGAGACACGGACCATCTGGACTTGAAGCGGATCGATGGGAGGACCTCTGGAGAGTTGAACGATCGCAGACGGCGGTTGGAGGGCTGTCTTCTAATTGGTTGGCCGAAACAAGCCTCGCTTTGATCGTCGATGACCGCGCCAGCCTAGAGTAGCTTTCTGGAAGCGAGGTCTTGTAAATTTCGTTTAAGTTAAGTGACGTTGATGAAGCGCCGGTTGAGTGAGGCGCTATAGAAGCAGATTGACAGACGACGATTTGGTTTATTTGGCGATGAAGCAAACACATTGCGATGGACAGCTATTGAGTTTATATAGAAATGTAAAAGGAAGGCAAAGATTGAGATGGATGGAGGCAAGGGTGGGAAATGCTGACATTGAGGAAAGAAATCAGGTGACGGTGAAAAAGAAAGAGTTTAGGGCTTGGGTTTATAGGCTATGAAGGCGGTGTAGAAGTAGCTGAGAGTTCAACGTTAAGTTCATTGCAGAGATAAGCCCACTATTATATGCAGCAGAGGAATTCAACAGCATGGGTTTGAAGTTTATATCATTTAGAAGAAGGACTCATTCAAGTATATAAGAAAGGAATTAAAGCAGCATGAGCAGCGGCAGCGCCGGATACAGAATTTCAGCAGGTCGCGTAGGGTCATGGTAGTTATTTAGCAGGTCGAGAAAATTAAATGTATAGAAGATATTAAAAATTCAAAAGATTTTTTGGCAGGTCATAGGGCAGGTCAATAATAAAATAAGAAGTCACGAGACTCACGACTGCAAAGAAACGTGTAGGCCTAGGCCTATATATATATATAATGTTCAGTGTTCAGACTTGATTGATTGATAAACGAGTTGGTGGATTGAAGAAGAAAGAGTTATTTGGTTGAGCAAGAACGTGTGCGATAGGCCTAATAACTATCCGAACACAGTCGACATGAAAGAATAATAATGCTGACTGATGGAAGTGTGAACAGTACACGCTACTGCAGTCTGAGCACGTGATTAATTTAAAATGAAGGCATGGAGTGTCGAAAGCGAATAGGCCTACATGAATTGAAAGAAAAGAGCAGATAAAGCGTACGCTGAGATCGACTTTCATATTTTATATCTGCAACCGTCATTCATCATACTGCATCTAACCGTAAACAGCTGTTTTTGCTAAAACACTCTCTAGTTATTGCAAACATTTCATATGTTGGTTTGAACACTTACAAACATCGTCTCTATCTACTGAGAGAACTATGATCTTGACATCACGAAGCATCAGAGCCCTCTAGGATGCAGAGCGAGAGACAGAAGACAGACAGACAGAGAGACATAAAAAATCAGATAGACAAAACCTTGAGTTTTTGACAGTCATTGTTTAGATGTTTTTTCTTTCGAAGTGTTGCATAATTTAAACTTCTGTGTATTATAACTATGTATATAAAGGAACTCTAGAAATAGTCGCTCTACCTCTTTGGTTGAATGTACGCTTTTCACATCCAACGTATGTTCGATTCTTCTATTCGACTGTGTGGAAAATGAGCATTTACTTGGCGCCATTTCAAGAGCGTTACGTAGCGTCATTTACAAACTGGCTGTGTCAAGAAAGTGTGGGATGTCTATCCAGTTAATTAAAACAACGGTCGAATTCTTAGTTGTCTTTATCAGCCGTGTAATAATTTCATTTCATTTCCACATTCCTAGCTGACAGATCGTATTTAATATCGTTTGTCCACGGTTTACGTTCTGTTCACGACACAACATCACTGTAAGGGAACAAGAAGAAAGACATTGGGAAAAGCAGAGGTAAATAGACTGACGAGGTTAGAAAGGGGGAGAGCGAGACACGAACATACAATTAGAGATACAGATGGACAAACAGTGACCGAGAGACAGAGACTCATGAGGCAGACATTCTTAGCCTGTGACGACAAAATTAATGGTTGCACGTAAACTGTTCTTCAAGATTATTATTATTATTATTATTATTATTATTATTGTTATTGTTATTGTTATTGTTATGAATGATGCGGCAACTGACGAAATGAACGGACGATAATTTTATTATACAGCAGAGTCACAGCCACAAAACGGTGCGTATACAATTAAGTGGTAGGAAGATCAGTGCAAGAGTTCGTCGGTTACCGCTTTCTCTCTTATGCATATAGACATAGGCGTAGGAGACGGGGGTCCAGGGGGGGCAAATGCCCCCCCAAATTTCGGGCAAGTCTGATTTTTCGGGCAAGCAGACCCGGAAAAATAAAAAAAGTTTTAAAAAAGTTTTACTTTTTTTATTTTTCCGGGTCTTCTTGCCCGAAAAATCAGACTTGCCCGAACAAAAATGGTCGTCAGACCTTTCGAGCAAAAGGTAAGTGAAATTTCAGAACGTTTTGTCCGGATGACTAAAAAAAGGTCGTCAGAAAAAACTCAGAATTTTCGGGCAAACGTAACGGGAATTTTTCTTAAGATTTCGGCCGGATGAAAAAATTGTTTCGGGCAAAAGTCTCATTTTTGCCCCCCCAACGTTGAAATGTCCCCTACGCCTATGCATATAGACATGCATAAGCTTACATAATTATTCTACAAAAACGCACGCAAACACTCACACACACACACACACACACACACAGAGTCACACACATATTCTGGTCAGTGTGCATTGAAATATGAAGATGATCGTCGAAAACCGATCCAGCTGAGGTAAAAGACACCAAGTGCCTGAAACAACAAAGTTCACATCAGTCACATCATGTGTTGTTGATGATGATGAGGTAACATCATGTGTTGATGACGAGGTAAGAGAAAGTACACAACAAGACGATGTGATGGTGTGATGATGTGATGTAGGCTTTAGATAGTGATAGTGATAGTGACGTCCACCCATCCGTCCGTCCGTCCATCCATCTATTCATCTATCATTCGTCTGTCTATCTAATCCTCCTTCTGCTTCATACCACCACCACCCCACCCCCGTCTGTTCTGCTTCTCTCTCCATTCCCACTGCAGCACTGCCTCTTCTTTATCCAAACTCTCTTATTATCCATTTTCCCATCTCCGTATTTCTTTGTCTCTGTCTGTCTGTCTCTGCACATTTCTTTTACCTAACCTTACTTTAGCGCTATATAAAAATCATCCAATAATTATTAGAGACTTGATCGACTGACCTGTAGGCAGATTGTACCGAATACCATTGCGGCTATTTTATTCGTATGTCGGATTAGCCATCGAGAGATGGGACTGTGACAACCCTGCAATCATGCAGTCAGTAATGTAAAGTAATTACAGGCACAGCAGCAGCAACAACACATTAATTTTTTTAATTAACCATTCATTAACGCCTTGAGCTCCTTGGTCTCTCTCTTCCTCTGTTTCGTAAACGCCTGAAGACTATACTATTTGATAGCGAGAGCGCTAACTTGGGTCGGGAGCGCTACTGAATCTGCGAGCGGCGCTTTATAAGTGTTCAATTACAATTACAATTACAATTACATTAAACGATGGAACACTTTGTAAGGGGTCGATATGAGGGGGACTTGTTTGGACTTGTTGAACCATTATCCATCACACTTTACGATTAAAACAGATGTCTCACAGTGTAATAATTGTGGAAAAATAACTGGGGGTTGGACCATTATCCACTTGGAATCGGGGTGTGAAAAACAGACTTTAACATGGGGCTTTAAGAAAGACTGGGCGGGTTGAAACCCCCAATCCTCCCGGCAATTCTCACCATGGGGGTTCGACATGACGAGGCCGATATGATGGAGGCAGCTTTGACGGCTCATCACGCGTGCGTATTATGTAATAATATTATGTAAAACGTATACCTGTGTGTGTAGAAAGATGCTGCTAGCGACACCCTGTTTGGCATCGAGTTGGCACTGCTTGAGATTGTCTGCTTCCGGTGGATCGACCTTCCGCATGGCGCAACAGCTGACCGGAAGTGACTAAAACACAAACCATATATCACAAGATAGACGACTTACACCAACACGTCATATAGTAATAATAATAATAATAATAATAATAATAATAATAATAATAATAATAATAATAATAATAATAATAATAATAATGACAATTTATATGGCGCCGTAACACAACCATTCCATTACGAGGGCGCCTTGCAAAGAGGCATAATGACCATTGTATGGGAATGTAGGCTATTATACAGAAGGAGCAGGTAACGTAAGAAACATAAAATACAGGATAAATGAACTGCACACTTTACGATTAAAACAGATGTCTCGTCAAATGTTACTCGACAGTGCACACATACATACATGTACCTGGCAACAAAGACTGTGTTTATAATTACATGTTTCTATGCACATTTCTCTCGTCATCCTATGTAAGTCTCATCGTCGTCGTCACAATGTATAGCTGTCTGCAGATTAGCCCCTCATTATATAAAAGCAGGTGTGGACTGCTCACCATGTCTGCTTGCACGCTACCGACTCCCCCGAGATCGATGTATTCTTTGTAGCTGTTGACACCACAACACATCAGCTGCAGTACAAAAACATAACGTAAATTGATTTGACATTTAATTTAAGCAACCTTTGATCTCCAACAGCAGCGAAGGAAATTACCACTTCAACATCCGCATTCCGCACCAATAAATTATACGCTAAGTGAATCCAACATATTAATTTTTAGGATATTATTGGTTATACTTGATGCAAAGTCGTCCGTTAAAAGCGTATACAGGCCTATACTTCAAACGCATTGTATACTTATTGTGTCCATACATTTATATAGCGCCTCTCACATATTTACTATTCAGAGGTGCTCTCAGAACGAAAACTCTGGAGGAAGGGGGTTGGGGTGGGAGAGTGGAGTGGGAGATTGGGGTGGGGAGGAAATTTCCCGGGCAACGCCGGGTAATTCAGCTAGTAAATTATATGCGTAGAGCAAGAGACGTCTGCGCATGCGTGACATGTCTGCATAATAATTATGTCTACGATTGCGATTACTTTGTACCATGTTGCCTTGTACGGTTGTACCACATAATTTATTGATTGAACCGTTGCACAGAGAGGTGGCTTCTGTCGTCTGAGCTGCCATAAACAAATTAATGCGCTCTACTAGTTTACTGGAAAAAACTCGTACCTGTAGGCCTTTTATATAGGCTAGCCTACATGTAGGCCTATAGGCCTACCTAGTTCTCGCATGAATTATATTATGGTCCTAGTCTGAGTTTTGGCTGTTGATCGAATTGGAGCGTCATCAATTATTCATTAATTGCTAAATATTGAAAGGCTTTTATTTGAAAAAACAGACTGAAAAAATCACAAAGGCAAATCATTTTCAGTCTCATGCACAATGAATGTTAATGTTGATGTACATGTTTTCTACCGGCCTCCAACCTTCCAAACAATTGCATTGATCGATTTGAATGGGACGCCTTTATTTTCAGGTCTCCGTTGCATGCATCGTGCTTTAGCTCATTGCAGCTGTTCATTTGACCTGCTTACTTTACTCTTCACCTGCTTTATGACCTACCAAAATTGCTTTGAAATTCTTCACATTTCACTTCTTCAAAATGCTGAATTAGCTTCCATTAAGCTGACGCGTCTTGCCGAAATCGTACATGTGCCGATGTCCTTTCTATTACGCTATATTCAGGATCAGGCGCATTTAAGCTTAGGTCTATCTAACGACTCTAACGGCCCTTTATATAAATATTCAGTCTATAGAAGAAGATTGTAGCCACCTTCATTTGCATGAAGTCCCACGACTCTGCCAACTGGAAACCAACTCCGAATCGTTGCTTTCCAAGGACAGAAGCTTTCAACTGCTCCATCATCGAAGGCTCCAAACCGTTGATGACCTTCACACGAAAACAGAAATTATAATTATTATGTACAACGCTGCATAACATCAATAAGCTAATTATTATTAAGGCCTTTAGGCCTATGCCTATATAATTATGACGCCATTACAAGGGAACTCACTATGCAGTGGCACTTCTGACTCAGCTACTGAATAGCCTATAAGGCTCACTGGCTCATATAAAATGCTGCATCACTTTGGTGATGTACACATGCATAGGTAATTTAGGTATACCTGAAAGACGAACGCTGCATTGAATGTTTTCATATGCGCGCGCCTACACGCACATGTCACGCACACGTAGACACGAAGACACACGAAGATTCTGAGCATGAACAATTGAACATGCAATATAGGCCAAGGTCTAATGCGCATGAATTGAATATTGATTGAAGGAGACCAAAGAAGTGTAGGCGTATATATAATTATATATATAATTATATATATATATTATATATATAATTATATATATATATATAATTATATACTTACTCGGTTCTTGTATTCGGTGAGCACCATGGCAACGCAGAAGTTGCAGACGAGAGTCGTAACCGTTAAGCAGACGAACTGTTGGAATAAAACGACACAGGAAACGATTCATTCACTCAGTTAATTAATTAATTCATTCATTAATTCATTCATTCATTCGGATGACCTAGGCCTATATAAGCGCCGATGCATCTGCAAGATCAATAGAGTCGTAAGGAAATTCCCGGCATGCAGGAGAACATAATTTGATCAAGTACGCTACCATAATAGCGCCTTTATTGATTTTAGCCTCAGCGCCGCATGATCTTGCAGATGTCCAGCTCTCTTCCAGCCGTCTGATCTTTATACGAAGATTGCCTGCGATTGCCTATTATTCTGCTTAGCCTATAAGGCTATAGGTGAGTTAATTTGCTGAAGCCCATGCAGGTGGAGCAGAAATCTTCTAAGCATCTTTCCATTATGGCGAAAATTTGAACCCCACCTTCATCTGATGACCAGAAGGGACGCTAACCACTTGGTCAGCAATTCATATAAAACAAATTTACTTTACAGATAAAATGTTAAAAGGCACGACGGAAGATTGGACAATGCAAGTTGCACAACTATAGCATAACCTATGTGGTAAGGGATAGCCTAAGGCAATTGCAATGAAGTATGATATTAGGGCAACATAAGTTACGCTAAAATGTAAAGGTAAAGTAAAAAAATGGCCACGAGAAATAGATAGGTAAGTAAGCAAGGCAAGGAAAAGGAATGGGAGGTAAATAGGCCTAGAACCATAGAAGGGCAGAATTTGATAAAGTAGACCACCTGTGGTAATATACCGTAATAATAGCCTATAGCCTAGGCCTAGGCGTGGTTTGCAAGCAATTATTGGTAATGTAATCTAAGTTAGGCCTAAGATAGGCTAAGAATTCAACTTAAAGGTATGGTAGGCCTATATTGATACTGGTAAAGTGGTATATGGCAATTCAGCTAGCAAGCCTATCTTTCTTTTCTCCACTAGGGGAGACTGTAGAACAGTGTAGAATCTCGTCAACCTTGTTGAATGACGGTTTGAACTTTCTCGTCGATTTCGTCACTCCGGCCGCTAAGTTGACGAAGCCAATCAGAGCCAAGATAATGCAGCACCACCCTGTGACGTCAGCTTCGTCTGATCCAATCACGACCAGCTTGTACTTCTGCGCATGCGTGTTACGGTACCCTACGGTTGCGGTAGTCAACGCCATCAGTCCAGCGAGCTTAATTAGGAAACAATCAACGGTGCATAAGCAGAGGAAACACCAAAAGGGATAAAATTAGCTAGGTATATACATGTATACTATAGTAGCCTATAGACCGGTTTTCGATTTCTTTGAGCAGTATAATGACGAAAAAGGAGGAGGAGAAGAAGGAAGAATAAAAGAAGGAGGAAGAAGAGGAAGATGAGAATGATAAAGAGGCTGGGAAGAGGAAGAAGACGAAAAACGAGGAAAAGAAGAAGGAAGAAGAGGAGAAGGGAGAAGAAGACGAAAAACGAGGAGAAGAAGAAGGAAGAAGAGGAGAAGGGAGAAGAAGAGGAAGATGAGAATGATAAAGAGACTGGGGAAGAGGAAGAAGACGAAAAACGAGGAGAAGAAGAAGGAAGAAGAGGAGAAGGGGGAAGAAGAGGAGAAGGAAGAAGAGAAGGAAGAAGAGGAAGATGAGAATGATACAGAGGAACGGGAAGAGGACGAAAATAAAAAAGATGACGAGGAAGAGGAGGATGAGACTAGTAAAGAAGAAGGGGAAGAGGAAGAAGAGGAGTAGGAAGATTTAGTCTATGTGGGCTATATAACTGTTTTACACTCGAAGCAATAAATTAATTAATTTCTATTATGGTAAGCTTATATACTTTAATTACCGCAATAGCATGTCGATCAATATATTATGGCAAACGAATAAGAAACGAAGGAAGTAATTGTTTTTCTTACTGAGACGAGAAGCGCTTCGACCTTCATCGATAGAACGAATTCGATGAGTCCTGCTAGCGACATCTTCTGACAAAAATCAATGAAAATGTTTCATACACAACAATTACAGTTCAATCAGTAGATATTATCATGAACGGACTTAAAGTCAAGCAAATGCAAGACAAGACATACAGGTCCATAATGCAATTTCAGGCTTCAGATCATGAGAAAGTATACATGTAGAGGAACGTAGTGCAACGCCAATGTGAGACTTGCAATTGTAGTGTATTGTATTGTGTATATATACATTTATAAAGCGCCTCTCACAGTGCACACCAATCAGAGGCGCTCCCAGTACGTTAGACCATGAGAGAGAGAATGGTGTAAGCTTAGAGGCTAAGCACATGCATACATACATACAAACAATATCATTCATACAAACGTACATACATACATACATACATACATGCATACATGCATACATACATACATACATACATACATACATACATACATACATACATACATACATACATACGTACGTACGTATGTACGTGCGTGCGTACGTACTTACGTACGTACGTACATACATACCCTGTCTGATATACACATTCATACACACATGCATACGTACATATACAGGGTGCGCCAAAAAAAATACCCCCTAGGTTTTTTGCCAATATCTTGGCCAAAAGTAAACATTTTCAAATGAAATTTTACAGGCTTATAGACAATTCATATTTACATATGATGGCCAGATTTCATCAAAATATTTCAAACGGAACAAAAGTTATGCCACTTTCAGGGAGGTCACCCCCCGTTTTTTGACGTTTCAAAAACGAAACGCAATTTTTTAAAGGGTTTTGGATAATATCTTGGCCAAAAATAAGAATATCGAAATTAAATTTCACAGTCTTATAGACAATTCATATCTACACATGGTGGCCAGATTTCATCACAATATTTCACACAGAACAAATGTTATGCCACTTTTAGTGAGACCACCCACCGTTTTTTGACGATTCAAAGGCGAAACGCAACAAAAGTAAAAAAAACAAATTTTATTAAGTCTCCTATCAAATAACTGTTGTCAAATGAACTTGGTAGTGCTTCTCAACTTGTGTTCAATGAGCCCACCACCAGTGCCAACACTTCTTTTGAGTCTCTGTGCAAAGGTCTTGATGAACCTGTTGATTAGTCTGACAGATTCCTTATTTACCAATTTGATTGTCATCTTGCTAAGTGACTTCTCAGTGACGCGCAGCTACGCTGGCACCCTGTTTCTTTTTTAAATAGTACTAATATTGATTATCTGGCAACATTAAGGCTATTTGATAGCAATATTATTTGAGATGAGAAAAAAATCGTATTTTTAAAACTTTTTTGTTGCGTTTCGCCTTTGAATCGTCAAAAAACCGTGGGTGGTCTCCATAAAAGTGGTATAACTTTTGTTCTGTTTGAAATATTTTGATGAAATCTGACCATCATGTGCAGATATGAATTGTCTTTAAGCCTGTAAAATTTCATTTTGATATGCTTACTTTTGGCTAAGATATTGTCCAAAATAATTAGATTGGTTTTTTGTTACTTTTTGTTGCGTCGCGTTTTTGAAACGTCAAAAAACGGTGGGTGACCTCACTAAAAGTGGTGTAACTTTTGTTGTGTTTGAAATATTTTAATGAAATCTGGCCATCATGTGTAAATATGAATTGTCTTTAAGACTGTAAAATTTCATTTCAAAATTCTCACTTTTGGTCAAGATATGGGCAAAAATCTTAGGGGGGTTATTTTTTTTTGGCGCACCCTGTACAGGTGCATACGTACATACATGCAAGCACATAGATGCATGCATAAATTGCATGCATGCAAGCAAGCATGTGCTGTTGAAAGCCATCAATGCTAGGCTAATGCCAGGCCATGGTTTATACACTTTACAACATGCAGTGGGCACAATAATTATTAAGGTCCGAAATATGAACGAACGTGTCTGGTTAGGCCTACTCCCTTAGTCTCTCTATAGTCATGGACTAAATAGCTACAGTATTCCTATAGGCCCACCTAAGACAACTTCCGACACGCATGGTTAGTCCAAACTATATACACTACTACATGTAGGCCTATACCGGCATGCTCGAATTGAACTCATAAATTTTTGTTCTCCAACGGGACCGTAGAGACTATAAAGCTATCGTGAGTATTATCAATTCCCAGTTGCCCATAGAATCGCTTGACGAGTCCATAGAACAAAGGGCGTACCCAAGCAGTCTGACAATGTCAGGAAGTACGAGTAGGTAATAATACACATGGGCAAACAAAGACAAAGACAGCGCCTGCAGTTGTAAGGCCATCGTCAATTAATTATTCTTTCACATTGAACCGTTTTGGCTCCTATAGAAGAGACTATATCTCATCACATTATTTTACGTATAAACATATATATATATATATATATATATATATATATACATACATACATACACATGAGAAACATAATTAAACTAATTGGAAGTTCCTCACCATATCGCTGCACGACGTGCAAGTGTAGCCTATGACTGTATAGTAGTGTATACTATAATAGTAGGCCTGATTGATCCAAACGAGCGGGTTTTAAGACCGTTGGCAAATGCACATGTATGCTGCACTTGGTAAAAAGCAGCAGGCGGCGGCTGGCGGCATATATATATATATAGGCCTATATATATACATCCCATATTTTATATAGGCACATATATATAATTTATATATATATATATATTTATATAATTATAGGGGCCGCCTGTTGTTTTTTACAAAGTGCAGCGCATACAATTTTGCCAACGGTCTTAAAACCCGCTCGTTTGGATCAATAATTATACAGTCATAACAGGTGCAGCTCTATTGTGAAGAACTTGAAATTAGTTTAATTAAGTTTCTCAAAATTATAGCCTGCGGTATTGTTTTTATTAACTTATAGAGCGCCATACATAAAAGTGACCGGTGTACCGGGAAGCGATCCCTATAGCTGCAGTGTCGATGTTCTGCTCTTCG
Source organism: Lumbricus rubellus (assembly GCA_945859605.1). Lineage (NCBI taxonomy): Eukaryota > Metazoa > Annelida > Clitellata > Crassiclitellata > Lumbricidae > Lumbricus > Lumbricus rubellus. Next base: position 11,095,230 of record OX243816.1, read on the forward strand.
TGTCAGAGTGCTATCAGTGGCGGCGCTATGGGGGCTAAGCCCCCCTAAATGGCGTTCAGCCCCACCCCCGAAAGAAATGACTAAAAAAGGAAGGTCGTCAGATTTTGGGGGCGAATAAAAGACGGAAAATTTCTGGACCAACTTCAGCCCCCTCCCAAACTTAAATCCTGGCGCCACCACTGGATACCATTAGGCTACTCTAACCCCATTCTTCCCGGTTGGTTGATCAATCAGTTAGGCTACATGGTCATATCAAAGATCATGATTAGCGTCAGCCTCCTCCTCCTCCTTTCTCCTGGCTTTGAACTGGCACTTCCATAGAACGAACAGTGACGGAGTTGGCGTACACATGGCATTGCTCAACAAAATGAACTTTAGGCGCTATATAATTATTCCCTACGCCTACGTCATCAAAACGACTCATTCGATGAAGCATCTTAACTCGCTAGGTGGCGACAAACGTAGCTAATAATATTATGACTTGTTTACCTGAATTTCCACCTGTGTTTCGCGCAATCAATGACCGCCCTCGCCGTTAGTACACTGACCCACAAGCAAGAACATGTTTTACAAATTACACACCAAGCGGACAACCAGAAATTTACTCGAATTGAAGCAAATCATGTTTTAGAAGGATGGTCATTGAAAAACTTAACCAACTTTGCAGTGTTTGCATAACCTAGGCCTACAGCGTCACGAAAGTGAAATCTCACGTGCGTAGCCTATACAATGCATACGTACCGTGGTCTACTCGAATGCAACCGGTGTATACCCAGGTTAAAAATGTCTACGTTTTGGACGGAACGAACGTCGTGCTTCCTTGCTTCTTTGTTTACTTCCTCTTTGTCTCATAGCCGCGTTGGCCGGCGGTTGTAACGGCTGTCATCAAGGACTCTCTGCTGGGCTGTCATATAGGCCTAGTATGTCTACTAGCAGGCCTGTTATTTCCGAGCACGAATTGATCCAACCACGCAGCCGATGCCACCTCAGCCGCTGTAAAACACTGAGCGCAGCCACAGTTAATTCTATCGGTCAGGCTATAAACAGGCCGCCCAACGAATGACTGCCGCAATTCATGTAGGCTATACCAATATATGTGGCTATACTATTAAATTTCAACAGAATTAATATGGTAATTGATCTTCTTGGTCTTTATCATATAGGTCATGTACCAAGTCATGTGAAAGCAATCCATTGTTGTAGATGTTAGGCCTACCCACGCGCGCTCTGAAAGACATTTATTGTTGGAGAATACACACGCGCGTGCACGGACACACACACACACAGTTAGGCCTAATAGGCTCAAATAGAGCCTGCAAATGCTGTATTTAGGCAATATAACCGTATATATTATCACGGACAATGTAGCTTATGGTCGTCATAGCAAAGATGACTAGTGTCGCCCTCCTCCATTATCCTATCTTTGGACTTACATTACCAGTGAGGCCTATATGGTAGGCGCGGAGTTCCAGTAGACCATATTCTGCTGTAGACCTAGATGCTTGATGCGTATCGTGCGCCGTAGCCTACTGTACGACTTTGCACACATAATTTACATAATGCTTCGTATCGACCTATCAAGACTTAGTATCAACACATTTTAATTTTAAAAATCTAATTAATTTTACAGTGAGTTATTCTTTCGACCGCATGCAGTGTCTCATGCATTTAACTCAATGCATGATCATACCATACAAATATGGTCTTGCTAGTCTCGTTCGTTGGGACAATGGCGATGCATTATGATGGTTGGGGCCGCAGAGGCAATTCCGGACTGCACCATCTCTAATTAAGGCTATTCTATCTGAGGGGGGGGGCATTGGAAGCTAGTGTTCCATTAACTATACTTTAGAAGACAATGGCCAATTGTTGGTGTAATTTTGGAGCAGTCATAAAATTTTCTTTTCACTCAATGCCCAGCCCGCGCTTTGATCTCTCCCCGGATTCTGACCTGTCACCAAAACGTCACCGCAACCTGGCCATTGACATAGCACCAGTTAATAAACCGGTTTCCCTGACATAGTTTGTATGCGGTGCTGAAAATGTAGAAGATTTTACATTACATTAATTTACATCAGAATTAGTTGGTTAGTTGCGTTTAACAACACCATCATAACAAAGATGATTGATGTTGCCCTCCTCCTTTCTGCAGGCTTGGGACTGGCACTGGCAGCATACAAGCAGTGGTGGAGTTCTAAGCCGAGAAACCGGCTTGTAATAAAAGGTCCTCAGTGAACCTTAAATCAATAAAAGCAGGTTTTGTTCCACGTCGAGATTATAACGTCAGACAGGTAGACTATAATTGTCACTAGAATGACCAGGTAGATGAACAGAGGTTTAGACTTAATCAGTATCCAATTCAGGAAGCTATGCACACAATATCCCATAATTATTATCTATAATTATATCCAGTGGTGGTGCCAGCTATATCATTCTGGCAGGTCACGTCAGAGGGGTTTATTCAGCAGGTCAAACAAATTAAATGTAAAGAATATATAATTATCAACAATTCAAAAGAATAAAAGGCAGGCCAAGAGAAAAATAGGCATGTTAAATTATCTGCCCTGATAGCATTGCCACTGCATATACCTCCTCAATAATAGGGCATACCACTGGCAGCCAGTGACCTAGATGCATATTTTTAAAAATCTAATTAATTTTATAGTGAGTTATTCTGATGACCTACAACAGCAGCATCGGAGTTGATCTAAATGACTTTGTAATAAAATTATGTATTGTATCTGCTAAGGTTCTTCAGCCGCTTTAGCTTGCTAAAGTAAAACGGGGAGGAGACCTGACCGACGCATCTTTTGATCGTAGACTCGGAACCGACCTGGGCTGTTGAACCAAAGTCCTCCGTGCCCACCTTCAAGTGGTGCAGACCGTTAGTAACTTTCCTGTAATGGGAAAGTGAACGAACGGGCACGGCAGGCAAAAACCAGGGGAAGGCAATGGCAAACCACCCAGGGCTGTCAATATGCCAAGAAAATCGTTATGAAGTCAGCCAAAAATGAAGGCTGGCCTTAACGATCGCTAGAGTTCAACGAACTGACGACAGCACAAGGTGATCTATAAATTTGTAAAGCGCCTCTCACAGTTCACACCAATCAGAGGCGCTCCCAGTACGTTAGACCAAGAGAGAAACAAATAGTCTTAAGACACCGAAAAGAGGCATTTGGCCCACCAGTTCATATGGAGAAACGCGTTGAAGTTTGCTATTAAACGACATTCAAAGTTCAATGCTATTAAACGACATTCAGCGTTCAATGCTATTAAACGACATTCAACGTTCAATGCCATTAAACGACATTCAACGTTCAATGCTAATATACGACATTCAGCGTTCAATGCTATTAAACGACATTCAACGTTCAATGCTATTAAACGACATTCAGCGTTCAATGCTATTAAACGACATTCAACGTTCAATGCTATTAAACGACATTCAGCGTTCAATGCTATTAAACGACATTCAACGTTCAATGCCATTAAACGACATTCAACGTTCAATGCTAATATACGACATTCAGCGTTCAATGCTATTAAACGACATTCAACGTTCAATGCTATTAAACGACATTCAGCGTTCAATGCTATTAAACGACATTCAACGTTCAATGCTATTAAACGACATTCAGCGTTCAATGCTATTAAACGACATTCAACGTTCAATGCTAATATACGACATTCAGCGTTCAATGCTATTAAACGACATTCAACGTTCAATGTTATTAAACGACATTCAACGTTCAATGTTATTAAACGACATTCAACGTTCAATGCTATTAAACGACATTCAACGTTCAATGCTATTAAACGAAATTCAGCGTTCAATGCCATTAAACGACATTCAACGTTCAATGCTATTAAACGACATTCAACGTTCAATGCTATTAAACGACATTCAACGTTCAATGCTATTAAACGACATTCAGCGTTCAATGCTATTAAACGAAATTCAACGTTCAATGCCATTAAACGACATTCAGCGTTCAATGCTATTAAACGACATTCAACGTTCAATGCTATTAAACGACATTCAACGTTCAATGCTATTAAACGACATTCAACGTTCAATGCTATTAAACGACATTCAGCGTTCAATGCTATTAAACGACATTCAACGTTCAATGCTATTAAACGACATTCAGCGTTCAATGCTATTAAACGACATTCAACGTTCAATGCTAATATACGACATTCAGCGTTCAATGCTATTAAACGACATTCAACGTTCAATGTTATTAAACGACATTCAACGTTCAATGTTATTAAACGACATTCAACGTTCAATGCTATTAAACGACATTCAACGTTCAATGCTATTAAACGAAATTCAGCGTTCAATGCCATTAAACGACATTCAACGTTCAATGCTATTAAACGACATTCAACGTTCAATGCTATTAAACGACATTCAACGTTCAATGCTATTAAACGACATTCAGCGTTCAATGCTATTAAACGACATTCAACGTTCAATGCCATTAAACGACATTCAGCGTTCAATGCTATTAAACGACATTCAACGTTCAATGCTATTAAACGACATTCAGCGTTCAATGCTATTAAACGACATTCAAAGTTCAATGCTATTAAACGACATTCAACGTTCAATGCTATTAAACGACATTCAGCGTTCAATGCTATTAAACGACATTCAACGTTCAATGCCATTAAACGACATTCAACGTTCAATGCTAATATACGACATTCAGCGTTCAATGCTATTAAACGACATTCAACGTTCAATGCTATTAAACGACATTCAACGTTCAATGTTATTAAACGACATTCAACGTTCAATGCTATTAAACGACATTCAGCGTTCAATGCCATTAAACGACATTCAACGTTCAATGCTATTAAACGACATTCAGCGTTCAATGCCATTAAACGACATTCAGCGTTCAATGCCATTAAACGACATTCAACGTTCAATGCCATTAAACGACATTCAACGTTCAATGCTAATATACGACATTCAGCGTTCAATGCTATTAAACGACATTCAACGTTCAATGCTATTAAACGACATTCAGCGTTCAATGCCATTAAACAACATTCAGCGTTCAATGCCATTAAACGACATTCAGCGTTCAATGCCATTAAACGACATTCAAAGTTCAATGCTATTAAACGACATTCAACGTTCAATGCCATTAAACAACATTCAGCGTTCAATGCCATTAACCCTTTAATGCCGAGAGTGTAGTAAAATGTATGGGAAATCCTATACCCTCCGGCATTAAAGGGTTAAACGACATTCAGCGTTCAATGCTATTAAACGACATTCAGCGTTCAATGCTATTAAACGACATTCAACGTTCAATGCTATTAAACGACATTCAACGTTCAATGCTAATATACGACATTCAGCGTTCAATGCTATTAAACGACATTCAACGTTCAATGCTATTAAACGACATTCAGCGTTCAATGCTATTAAACGACATTCAGCGTTCAATGCTATTAAACGACATTCAGCGTTCAATGCCATTAAACGACATTCAACGTTCAATGCTATTAAACGACATTCAGCGTTCAATGCCATTAAACGACATTCAGCGTTCAATGCCATTAAACGACATTCAACGTTCAATGCCATTAAACGACATTCAACGTTCAATGCTATTAAACGACATTCAGCGTTCAATGCTATTAAACGACATTCAGCGTTCAATGCCATTAAACGACATTCAACGTTCAATGCTATTAAACGACATTCAGCGTTCAATGCCATTAAACGACATTCAACGTTCAATGCTATTAAACGACATTCAGCGTTCAATGCCATTAAACGACATTCAGCGTTCAATGCCATTAAACGACATTCAACGTTCAATGCCATTAAACGACATTCAACGTTCAATGCTAATATACGACATTCAGCGTTCAATGCTATTAAACGACATTCAACGTTCAATGCTATTAAACGACATTCAGCGTTCAATGCCATTAAACAACATTCAGCGTTCAATGCCATTAAACGACATTCAGCGTTCAATGCCATTAAACGACATTCAAAGTTCAATGCTATTAAACGACATTCAACGTTCAATGCCATTAAACAACATTCAGCGTTCAATGCCATTAACCCTTTAATGCCGAGAGTGTAGTAAAATGTATGGGAAATCCTATACCCTCCGGCATTAAAGGGTTAAACGACATTCAGCGTTCAATGCTATTAAACGACATTCAGCGTTCAATGCTATTAAACGACATTCAACGTTCAATGCTATTAAACGACATTCAACGTTCAATGCTAATATACGACATTCAGCGTTCAATGCTATTAAACGACATTCAACGTTCAATGCTATTAAACGACATTCAGCGTTCAATGCTATTAAACGACATTCAGCGTTCAATGCTATTAAACGACATTCAGCGTTCAATGCC
>OX243816.1:11104131-11166631 GCA_945859605.1 Lumbricus rubellus
CATCATGCAAGACATTGAAAGAAAGTAGTCGCCAAACGTACAACGTCGTACATTGACATGAAACGCGAATTCAACGCCGCATACCAAAAGCATTTCACAGATGACTTGGAATTTTTACTCAGATCAGAAGTTGCTATCCATATAATTATTACATAATAGAAAAATTGTATTTTCAACCCCACATCCCTGTAGCAACTCGTACAATTTTGTGGATCCACCCAATACGTACGTACAAATAAGTCTCTCTACCCCTTACAGAAGTTAAATAGGTAAAGTCATGTATAAAACATCCATGTTACGTTAGGCAACTATTTTTATTTTCGTTAAACATCATATTTGATGGCTAAATTTTTAAGACTGTTATAGTTTACTGTTTATATTTGAACAGAATGTAATTATAATAATGTAATATAATGCCATCGGACGACTATAGAATAATGTTCAGCAAGTTATGTAAAAAGGCGAATGTGGAAGTCATGATTAGTCATTTCTCTTGCGTCTGTCGTATGCACAATCAACCAAATCCGGTGACCAATCCATTTCTACGTAATATATATATATATTACTTCTTGACATTATGCTAGGCGGTCTCACTTTTTATGCGCCACCCTGTACACTGTGTCCGGAAAAATTCCAAGGCTCTAATATATGAATGAAAAACTATAGAAGATAATAATCAATTAGAAAATTTTAAAACCTTTTTGATCCGTACATAATTACCAACAAAATTCTAAATTATAAAATTTGGGGAGTAAAGCAGGAGAAAGTATACAAGACAAAGGTCAGAAACATCGAAGAACTCCGCAAGCGAATTGTTAATGCTTGGGATGAACTTGATCAACTGGTCGTCGATGCTGCTGTTAGTCAGTGGCGTGTACGTCTCGAAGTATGCGTGGAAGCCAATGGCGGACATTTCGAACATAAATTATAGTTCCATAATATTTCAGGATTAAACTGTTTCTGGAATTTTAAAAATCTATTAATGTTTACTAATTATTTTTATATTTACCGTAAAGCCTTGGAATTTTTCCGGACACAGTGTATATACATGGTGAGAGGAATTGTTGTTGACAGGGTTTCTCACCTTTCATCTTTCAATTCCTGCCATTCCCCATAAACCGAAGCTCTTGGTTTCCTGTGAACAGATTCCACTTTCTCCGCTTCCTCTTCTTCCTCCACCTCCTCTGTTGCTGGCGACTTTGGTGGAGGAGATGTATTCCCTGTTTTTGTAGCTGCCTCCTACGAACATGGAAATATCCACACACAACATGTATTGGAAAAATCATTAAAATAGTTCACAGAAAATTAACAGTGCATCATAGAAACGTTATTCATCTATCATAACAAAAATCATAGGAGAACAAATGGTGTTGTCAACTAAAATCAAAAAGTATAAGAATTAAAAGTGTCATCAGTTAACAAAGCAAAGAAGAGAGACAAATATGATACCTTAGGACTGGAAGACTTCTCATCATTATCGGCAACAGATGGAGCAGACGTCAGCTCTTCTTCTTCTTCTTCTTCTTCTTTGGATTGGATGGCAACGGTTGCTATGGAAGACGGCAATTCCCAGCTCACTTCTACAACGCGACGACACACATCACAGGCGACACATATTAACAGATGGACCATGTATTGTCTAACACTTGTGGGGCGCGGTGGTCTAGTGGTGGCGTCGTTGCCTTGGAGCCGGGAGGTCCGAGGTTCGAATCCACCTCCCCGCGTAAGGACCTTGGGCAAGTCCTTCACTTACAATTGCTCAGCGCTTCGGCGTGAAACTCCGATGCAGTGTCCGCTCTGCATCGAGAGCGCCTCTGAGTAGAGAGAGCTTGAAGGGGCGCTATAACAAGTGCACATACCAACAAACAAACAAACAAACACTTAGTAACTGTTGCGTTGCTTCGTCATTCTTTCAGCACAGAGGTAATTGTCCGAAGGGAAGAAGGTGATTGTCCTGTTACCCTGCTGCTGCTGTAATATTTGTTTCTTCTTTTCCTTGTTTTGTCGTCTTCGCTTCTACTCAGGCCTAAAAAAAAATGTTGTGTTTCCGGTAACAGAGCTAAAAAAAATTGGGTAGGTAGGTCGGAAAATATTTTTATTTTGGCAAAATATTTTTATGCAGTGACTATCCGAAAAAGTATACCCCACTAGTCTTTTTTGCACGCTGAAACAAAGTATGTGTTCTAAGCAAGTATAAACTGCCTATTTCCCGACTATCTGCACCTAAAACTGCTCTAGAAACAGTCCCATTAATTTCATTTTGTTGACGTCTCTTACGTTATGTTAATACAAATGTTGTTTTTTTTAAATAAAATTAATTTTAAATTTAAATTTTTTTTTTTTAATAAATTTTTTTTACAAAAATATTTGAGTCGCGGCCGTAAAAATGGGTCGGTCGGATTACCGGAAACACAATTTTTTTTTACGCCTCATCAATGATCCATGATCCCTGATTCTGCGTGGACTACGAACAAAGACGTCTGACTAAAACGAGACTTAACTCAATTATTTACAATCTGAACATCATTTTAAAGCGTCTCCCAGGTTACGGTTCTATGAAACACAATTTGTCAAACACTTGTCTAATGAATTCCAATGTCAACATCTAGACCATCTAATAACTTAGGCGTCTGTATATAGATTGAATAGAATCGAGGGTAAGCATTGAACCTCCTGTCTGAGTGTTCCAGTAGTATGGGTAACCGTCTGCTGACTGCAACTCCTGCCAACCTGTGGCGCCACCTGTCCCCTGCTGACGACCAGAATCGGACTTTTCCACGACCTTGTCGCTACCTAGAATAGAGAAAAAGAAATTACAAATTGTGCTAATACAAGAACAGAAGAAAATGTCCCTTTTAAAAGATGACTCAAAGAAAATGTCCCTTTTAAAAGATGACTCAAAGAAAATGTCCCTTTTAAAAGATGACTCAAAGAAAATGTCCCTTTTAAAAGATGACTCAAAGAAAATGTCCCTTTTAAAAGATGACTCAAAGAAAATGTCCCTTTTAAAAGATGACTCAAAGAAAATGTCCCTTTTAAAAGATGACTCAAAAAAATGTCCCTTTTAAAAGATGACTCAAAGAAAATGTCCCTTTTAAAAGATGACTCAAAGAAAATGTCCCTTTTAAAAGATGACTCAAAGAAAATGTCCCTTTTAAAAGATGACTCAATGTGAACGACTTCATTTTCCTCTTCGTTAACTAAGTGATGATTTTCATAGCGATGAAATGAAGCAAACAACTTGACCTCCAGTTTTTCTGTTCCACTAATAAACATATCCTCCCTCTGGTTGTAATTGTAATTGTAATCGAATATTTATATAGCGCCACTTCAAGAAAACTCCTCAGAGGCGCTCCCGTCCTGACACCAAACCATAATCAAAGAGAATGGTTTTCAAACGCTTGCGGAAAAGGGGCAAAGAAAGACAAAGAAGTTCATTGTAACGGAGACTAATAGGTAACTTATTCCAGACAGTTCCTCCTGCCAATCACCGTTGAGACTACTGCTGCTGCTGCTGCCATCTATCGTGTCTTTCATAACCTTCTCCGTTGATTCTTCTTTCGTCGTCTTCGTTTCCGCTGATCGACCTGGGTTTAAAGTCACGGCAAACAGTCAGAAATATCACGCTACTACAAGCAATTATCTGCCATCTTATCTTTCTTCCTATTCTCAAATCTTGCAAATGTTCAGAGCAATAAGCAACGACACAGAAAAAGACGTCAGCAATGTATAAGCGTGAATAAGGCATCAAAAAAATCCAAGAAACTTCAGAAAAAAATCACCTTACGCTTTTGTTCCTTCGAATTTGAACAGACATCAGTTGGCCAAGGAGTTTTTACTTTGTGTCACAAACCAATGAGTTCTTGTAATGCCAAAGAGAACTTTTATTACTGAAAAATTTAATTAATCTACTTTACAGAACTTGATACCTCTCTTCATCACTGGCAATTTAAGTAAACAACAAATATGAAGAGAGACTATTATTTTATGCAACATTGGCTTTTCGTGACTTACTTTTGATTATGACGCCGTACTGTGAGGCGAGACTTGGATCAGCTTTTAAGTCCTCTCGAAGTTTCTTCATTGCCTCCTGGTAAGCAAAAACAAATCACATTTTAATATGATCCTTACGTAATAAAGAGAAGTCTTAAATGTTCTGTAATCGAAAAGTCAAACAGTCACCAGCTTTTAAAAGCCAATAAGTGATACGATATGAAAAAATCTATGGTCGCCGAAACTAAATTTCACAAATAAAATATTTCTGAAATTACACATAACATTTGGTGACATGGTGAACTATACGAAAGTGCAATCAAGTAAAAATCGAAAAATTACTCCATTACATTAACAATTCGACCATTATCTCACTGACATTGCATTCATTGCATAATTTTGTGAGAATGCTTAACACATGATTATATATATATACTAGCTGAATTACCCGGCGTTGCCAGGGAAATTTAGTATTCGCCAGCTCAACGCCAATCTCATACTTCCCTACACCCACTTGACCGCCATCCGCACTCCTACTGCCCACCCCACTTTTTTCCCGCCCGACCCCACTCCACCCACCACACCTCACTCCGACCTCCACCGATACGCCACCCGTGAAATTTTGTTTTTCGGAAAAATTCACCCCATCCCACCTTCCCCCACACCACCATCCCCACCCCACCCACCACACTTCGACCTCCACCGGTACGCCATTCGTGAAATTTGGTTTTTCGTGAAAATTCCGTTACCCACCCCACCCCACTCCCCCAGCCCCACACTCCAACCTCAACCGGTACGCCACCCGTGAAATTTGGTTATTTGGTAAATTTCTCCCCTTCCCCCCACCAACCGCTCTCCACACCTCACCCCACCCACCTGCGAATTTAGGGTTTTCGATTATGATCTGCGTTCTTGTGAATATTATTGTATCAACTGAATAATTGTAAACTTTAACCGGTTTCGGTTTGTCAACCGGTCTTTTACGGTAATTATTATTGGTCCAGAATGACGTCACTCGGACTGTGGACTCTTTACTTGCGATAGTTTGATTAAATCTGTCTTAAAACGCTAATAACTCTGGTTTTAAAGTGAATTAAAAGCTGAAAATAGTGGCGTTGACCTTAAATCTTGGGTAAGAATCAATTAAAATTGATTTGATTAACCGACACTCTGTCATTTCCGAGCTGACTCTGAGACGAAGAGTTAAAAAATACATCCACACAAACATAAGGAAGGAGAAAATTTCAGCCTTATATTTACTATTTAGAGATATATATGAAAGACTGAATGATTTCAATGGATAAAATTTAAAATGATAGAATTAATAATTCTAGCGATTTATTTAGCTCAGTTGCCTCGAACTGATCGCGACCGTTGTCTAAATCATCAACAATATGAATGAGACAACCACGTGCAAGAGATACAAACCCTTTCCATTCGTTCCATCCATCCGTCGCATTCTTTCTCGTTCCTTGCCTGCTCCAATCCTTTCTTTCGTACCTGCAGCAAAACAAGAAAACAAACAAGTCAGAAACAATGCTGACTATATTTGGAGAGTGGATGAAAACTATGTTAACCCTTTAATGCCGAGAAGGTAGTAAAATGTATGGAAAATCCTATACCCTCCGACATTAAAGGGTTAAGGGCGATCACATGTGTATCACTTTGTAAACTATTTGTTCAACCTCGATTTTCTGTTCGCCACGAACAACTATTTTGTTAAGTAGCGCAGCGACTGCAGAATTGCAACAATGTCACAGTACTACTACTATACCTCGGTGATTTTCTTTGCAACATTTTCCTGATGTCTCTTTCCTCGTTCGTGAAAATCTCGACTCTAAAATTACGCATCACAAAAAAAATCATCATTAACTACGCATATCAAAACAGAAAATATTAATCTCAAAGGCCTAAAAAACCCTAAACACAATAAATAATGAAAGTCTAGATGTCATTAACTCATCTAGCAGCTTGTTCTTCATCCAACTAAGGAGATCCGTATGAAACTAGGGTTCTGGTTGCGTATCCTCGTCTATCTCTCGTCTAAAAACTTGCCTTTTTTTCTCGCGATTGAACGCACTGGGAGCGCTTAGATCTGAACGAAGCTGCAAGAAGCGCTTTATAAATGGTCAGATAAGATAAGATAAGATACAAAATTCTGACAGTTCACCCCAATACACTCTACGATCGGCACTCGTCTCTTGGTCTCATGTGCCACACACTGGCAATGAAAGAGCTAAAGGGAAAAAACATTCAGACACTTAAACTCAACAGTTGAAGGCAAGACTTATAATTATTTAACACATATGAACCAGAACAGAACCACTCAATTCGACAGCAGGATAGAAATATTTTACAGTCAGTCAAATGAGAATTGTTTCGCCTATAGCCAAATACCCATGCATGGCCTTGAAGATGGTCTCTAATGGGTGCTATATAAATCTGCTAAATGAATGAATATCCTTCATAACATTGCATAACATAACTCAGAAAAGCAATGTCACTTACCGGCTTGTTGTCTGCAATCCAGCATTTACAGAAGTCACAAAACTTTCTCGGTTGACTCTTCCAATAGTCAGCCCTAGAAGCAATAAAGCAATAACATCCTAATCGTGAGCTCAATGTTGTACTGACTTTTTTTTTTTATTATCATTTTACAATAATGGATCATAAAGAACATAAACGGAAAGCATGACTATTTCAATGCTGAATGGAAGCAAATGCCTTCAAAATAGCGTTTAATGGATTTAGAAACAAAAGGAAATCGGGGTTTGCTGAGGTAAAACTACAGCATCGGGGATCGTGAGTGTCGATTACGTTCAGGTTAGGCGTAATGGTCGATTAGGGTTAGTGATTCGTCATTAGATATTGTCCAAAAGACATTTCATATGCTTTTTCCCCTGATACTGCAATTACGCCCCCAAAATCAATTTTTCGAGGTGACAGCAAAATTAATTGTGCAAATCTAACTTCTGGGCAGTTTCAGAATAATATAGATAAAAAAATATTGATAATTAAAAAAATGACCGACTCGTTCGTACGAGTTCTGAGGATTTATGGCGCGTGGTAGAAAATTGTCGGTACTATTTTCACACAATTAACATAATAACTTAAGGTATTAGCAGAATTGGCGATCATGTACTATCAGGGGACGGAAATTACACAGTGTCGTTTGCTATCAATCCACCAGAGTTTCTAATGGCTAAACTAACCCTAACACTAACCACAGAATACTGTGCACTAACCCTAACCGACCCTCACGATGCCTAACCTGAGCCCTAACCGACCCTCACGAAAAAGACGTGCAATGACCGCTGACGGCACTGCAAAAGACACCGTGTAATTTCCGTCCCCTGATAGTACATGATCGCCGCAGAATTTATTAATGATATGTTATTTTAATTAAACTCACATTTTCTTCGTACTATACGTTTATATCACGAAAACATCATGTGCGTCATACATAGGCACAAAAGTCAGGCTCGCCGCTCGAGAGAACTGGTAATTTCATGAGGAGCCGTCCATAAAGTACGTCACGCTATTTTTTGTTTGTATGTGCACTTGTTATAGCGCCCCTTCAGCTCTCTACTCAGAGGCGCTTGACCATTTTTGACCCCCTGTCACAAATCTCGGACCCCCCTAAAGTACGTAACACTTTCGAATTTGTTTTCAATGAACACCGCAAGGCTATATATACCTAGGAGCCTGACCGATAGACAGTTAGGTCTATCGGTCAGGCTATAAACAGGCCGCCCAACGAATGACATGTAGGGCAGGCTATACTATTAAATTTCAACCGAATTAATATGGTAATTTTTTTGCCCCGAGGTATTTAGGATCCCTCAGGGACTTTTTGCTAACTACAATTAATATAAAACCAGTCCAGAATGACCCTACTCTTCGTTGTCTAGAACTCTAGATCATCGAAAGTGCCTCGAAATGCGATCGCGTATGGTAATTATTGATCTCCTTGGTTTTTATTATATAGGTCATGTACCAAGTCATGTGAAAATGTGGAAGCAATCTATTGTTGTAGATTAGGCCTACCCACGCGCGCTCTGAAAGACATTTATTGTTGGAGAATACACGCGCGCGTGCATGGACACACAGACACACACACACACAGTTAATAGGCTCAAATAGAGCCTGCATATGCTGCAGGCCTATTTAGGCCGCATAACGGTATAATTATTATAACGGACAATATAGCTTATGGCCTGTAGATGCATATTTTAAAAAATCTCATTAACTTTTTATACAGTTATTCTGATGACCTACAACAGCGCATCTGAGTTGATCTAAATGACTTTGTTATAAAATTATAGTGCAAGTACGGTCCTAACAAAAGAAAAAAAAATCCAATTTAGTAATATGGAGACAATTCTTCTGGATTACTGACATTTACTGTTGCTTAGTACAGTAATGCTCTTTGGGTTTAACACGTTGACCGCTGCAGTCATTTAACATGGTGTGTAGGCGGTCAATGTGTTAAGCCATGCACAGACCAAATATCAACTAGACTCTCATTGTGAACTTGGACTCGAACAAACTGCTATAAAAATTGTTTAGCTATAATTTTATGTCTAAGAACAAGTTGAGGAAATGCATTTTTAAATGGAACCTTTCACTTCCTCCTTTCTGACTCACTCAAGCATACAGGTCCTGCGCTATTCACTGCATCACCACAATACACAAGCATCTAATAAATTATGTCTGCCATGACTAACAATATCAAAGCAATGCACATAAGTCACTGTGCACTGGAAGACTTTCTTTCAAAAGGAACTACTGATAGCAATCCGACTCAACTTCAGTGCATTTCTTTGATCATTATAATAATACACAAGTTTTCCACTGACAAAGCAGATTGTAGGATGGAATGATATGGCACACCTCTGCTAGATTCTGTTATCTCTACATTCAAATCCTCTGGGAAATTGTAAACATTGTTGGAGAGATTAATATAGTTATGCCTTGAGCTATTTGAAATGGCAATCCATGGTGTTTTACTGATATGCTCTGGCCAATGTTTAAGACCACCCACTACATGTCAGCAGAAAATAATATTATACCATTAGAGATGCAGTGATATAGAATATGTCTATGCAGTATGATGCACTTTTCAAAGACCTATTAAAAATATCACGCACTACCAAATTCCAAAGCATTAAAAGGGTTAATGGTAACTTAAAAGAAAGATTTGAATATCTAAATCTTTTTTACCAAACAATTTCTTAAAAATCATTAAAAGAGCATGCTACACTTCACCAAAGATTCGAAGTAATTCAAGACAACATGCATACACAATCTGATGGAATTCTTGTACCAAGTTTAATGCATTTATTTCCACAGTACTTCTTGGCGAGTCAATCTGAACCAATCAAATGGCAATTCACAAGATCTCGCAACGCTCTAAAACTTTGAACAGAATGTACGAATGTTGGCGTACGTTGCAGAAGATCATCGTCAGCACAAATGTCATTTGCTATTTCTACCATTTTTGTTTGTTTCTTTTGCCTCCTCTTCTTCTTCTCTTCCGCAACTATTTGTAGAACTCGTGTTCTTGTTCATCCTTTTTGGTGTTATTTTTGTAACCTTTTTCGAAATCTTTCGGCAGAACGATGTACCGATTCTCTCTCACTGCTTGCATGCCAGCCTGTGCAATATACAAACAAACACTGGTTGGCAACTCTGCTATTCAACCAATTTAATAATAAATAAAGGTAAAAAAAAATCAAAACAATCCATGTAGCTATTATGTAGCACCTTAAAAAGACCTGAAACAACTGCTGAAGCAGTTAAGGTTTGGTACACTTTCAAGCTCTTCCTTCCGTAACTCTTTAACGATCAGCTACAGATGCTACATATGTTTTTATTTTAGTACACGATGGTCGTTAAAGGGTTAAGAAATGAAGCATTCAGCTATACAGCTCTATTTTTTTAAACACTGCCATTTCATGCTTGCATATATGTACGCTAGGAAATGGAGACAGTGATCCCAAACTTAATTCAGCTTTGGAGACATGACATCATTAAAATGAAAAATCTTTATGGCATGATATATTTAATACAAGTCCTACAACAAGTATAGTACTTATAAAGGTGTGTGTGTCAAATAAAGAAATGCTTACAAAGAACCTCTAACACTCTCCCAAACAGTTCCTGCGCCTTGTAAGAACGCAAGCAGCTGCATTGAACAATGCCCCAATACTTAACCCTTTGAACCCAGCTGGCCAGTTTTCCGGCCCGTTATCCATAGCGTTAAAGGGTTAAGCAAAATCTAGTCTGTTAGAGCATGCATGAAGAAGCTGAAGTCTTCATGATGTGTTATCTGCAGATTTAACCGATAATCACAAATTAATATCATATACGTTTCACAAAATTATACATCGAATCATGCTGTATTGTTCTGCACTCTAACGAGACAATAGGTCGATTGTTTATTATGCAATATGCACTCTAACAATTAGACAATAGGTCGATTGTTAATTATGCACTCTAACGAGACAATAGGTCGATTGTTTACCTCCTGGCAGATGGCATTGATGTCTGCACCGCTCACTCTGTCTGGACGAGAGATGTAATCCTCGAGGTCAACTTCATCGCTAAGATTCATTTTGCTCGTGATCGTCGAGAAGATGAGTCGCTTCTGACGACGATCAGGCATTGGAAACTCGATTTTACGGTCGAGACGACCAGGTCGGAGGAGCGCAGGGTCTAAGGTGTCCGCACGATTCGTCGCCATTATCACCTAGACAACGCAACAACCAGACAAGTATCACGACATGGCACATCTAGCAATCAGATTAGCAGACTATAGCTATCAATCACTGCTTGCAGTCTTACAGTGCCAGTCCCATGCTTGGATAAACGAGGAGGCTGAAGTCTCTAATGATCCTTGTTATCATCTTTGTTATCGTTAAACTGAAACAACTAACCAGATTGTTAATCTCTGGGATTATGGACTCAATATTATGCATCGTAAACTGACTGTACTGATAGGCAAAATGATTGACTGCATTCATACTTTGATGACAAGCTGTGTCGGTTTACTAGTCACTCTTAGTAAACGCTCATAACTGAAGCGTTAAAACACTGTGATTATGAATTAAACTTGTGCCATGCACACTGTCACATTAAATGCGAATCAGAGATGTGGATTGTGGATAGTCAGCCACCAAGACAAGTTGCAAGCAGCAAGATTATCCCACTTTGGTTTAGAGGTTACAAGATATCTGGTAAGTAATTAGGCAGTTCTAAGTAGACTTCAAACGACGACATGCCTTAACGTTGACAGTCTGATCAAATCCATCCATCTGGTTCAGCAGCTCCAGCAGAATTCTCTGCACTTCTCGATCAGCTGCAAACGTAACATTAAAAACCAACGAAATCAGATAAACTGCATTTCAAACACAACCAATCAAAGAATCCTTGAAAATCTAAAACAGTGTTCTATACGTCACCAATCTAATGAGCTACGTTAATTAATTATTGAAAAAATAACTATGGTAAGATATCTAATAGCAGTCACATAAAAGAACAAAAATATTGGTCTTCAAATCAGAAAATAAACAATTTAGCATCTATATAATAAAAAGCAAAACTGGTTTTAAGTTTTACAAAGACTAAAGCAAAAGCTAATTATAACCGAACCTAACACAAATAAAGTTGGGAACATAAAGCTGAAACCACAAACTCAACAACCAGACAAAAGTTCCTCGTTATTGAAAAACAAATCATTCATTTTACAAACAGAAAAGTTCAGGATGTGCTCAAAACTCCTGACAATTCAGCAAACAATCAATAAACTTTGTTTTGTAACTTTTCCAAAGGCTCATAAATTTCGAAAACTATTATTTTCGATCAGAACGAGATTATCTACAAGAAATCTCTTGAAGTAACACCGTGTTAAATTACAACTTTCAAAGCTAAAATTATATAAACTGAAGATTAATCTTACATGATCTTTGGTACGCTACACATGCATAAAGCGACAATCACATAGAGTTATAAACCAGCAGAAACTGTCAGCGACACACGAGAGAAACGAACGAACCTCCCGTCTGAGCATCGAAGCGCTTTGTCGCGATGGCGTCGATTTCATCGATGAAGATAATCGCCGGAGCATTTTCCTTCGCCAGACGGAAGACATCTCGCACCATGCGAGGTCCCTCGCCGAGATATTTCTGCACAAACTCCGATCCGACAACGCGAATGAAAGCGGCTGTAGAAAAATACATTTACATACTATAGCACGTCAAATTTATACATGAACCGACAACTGCATGCACATGGTTATGTCAAATTGATGTAAATATTCAGTCTTACATTCAGTTAAAATATGTCCATTGCCAAACACAATATACAGCTAAAAACAATGCATCCCACCACTGTATACTTTGCTTTTAAATTTTTTATATTACCAACTCTAAACTGTGTTGAAAATAGACCCCTGGTAAACGATTTTAGATTTTCATCCATACACTTGCAAAGCGTTAAAAATTGATCTCTACAACGCAGCATGAGCTTATACAATAAACTGCAACTTCATTTACATAAACAACTTAAAACAGGCGCAGAAATCACAGGCATAGTTGTTGCAGACTTTTACCTATGTTCAAACATTTAGATATTAAATACTTCATAGACTTGTTTATAGTCATTGATAACATAATTAACAATAAAACAACTTCACAAAAGCAATGCTTCTGCAAGGTACATATAAGGTATATGCATAGGCGTAGGAGGCGGGGGTCCAGGGGGGGCAAATGCCCCCCCAAATTTCGGGCAAGTCTGATTTTTCGGGCAAGCAGACCCGGAAAAATAAAAAAGTTTTAAATTTTTTTAATTTTTCCGGGTCTTCTTGCCCGAAAAATCAGACTTGCCCGAACAAAAAACCTTTCTGGCAAAAATTAACGGGAAATTTCAGAAGATTTCGGTCGGATGACTAGAAAAAGGTCGTCAGAATTTTCGGGCAAACGTAACGGAAAATTTTCTTAAGATTTCGGCCGGACGAAAAAAAATTTCGGGCAAAAGTCTCATTTTTGCCCCCCCAACGCTGAAATGTCCCCTACGCCTATGGGTATATGTTAAGTGTCTACTGTCTAGATAACCAAGTGGCTGGTTTTACCGGTGGTATGGTGTGCAACGGCCTTGGCCAACATCGTCTTTCCACATCCTGGCGGGCCAAACATGAGTACACCCCTGGGAGGGTCAATGCCGATCTGTTTGTAGAGTTCAAAATGTGTGAGTGGCAGCTCAACAGCCTCACGAACCTCCTGCTTCTGAATGTCCATTCCTCCAATGTCTGAATACGCTACGTCCGGCTTCTCATCTGTTTCCGAAGCAAGGCACACAAAATTGGTATAATCATCAACACTAAAACATTTGCGATTAAAATCATGGGACTAAAACATGGCTTAGGCAATGGACTAAAAATAATCCTACACTAAAGATAGTCTTGCCCAAGCAGCCATTTCATTGCCATGCAAATGATCCAAAGTGCTCAAAAATAACAGGTAAAAATAAGTATGGAAGTTAACTGTTAAATATACATATACAATTATACATTATATACAGTACTACTGCTGCACAGGCTATTTAAGTTTCTTGCGACATACCGGCTGCGAGCATAGTGATGCTGCTATCAGCCTCTGGCGGCAGGACATCGACGAGTGCGTTGCTGTGCTTGTGAAGTGCAACGCTTGCGCTTGGCTTCAACAGTTCCCTGTCAATCGTCGATAAGATGCGCACGTAATAGTTAGAACCTGAAAATCATCAAACAAAGACTTTAGGATAAGACACAAAAACCGATTGTCAGGAAATTACTAATTCATACTCAATTGATGCAGTCCCAGTTATTTGTATCAAATTAAAACTGAATGGAAAAAGAAAACTGTTGTTCTTCAGAATTAGGGCTGTGGATTTTAACAATTACTTATGTGACTAATCGTCAAAAATGTTAATAGAACAAATCTCTGATCTTTATGATCAATATTCTATAAAAATATTTTCAGTTATTTCATGAGGTCGCACAGCCATTTCTGGAGTAAATAACATTGTGAACAAAGATAACATTTGCTAAACTATTGAGTGGAAAGTTACGCGATCAATTATGCATTAGAGGTAAATGCTGATGGAAAAATTCAAGACGACAAGTTTAATTTTTCAATTGATGATTTTTATGCAAAGAAACTATGAGTCACAACAGTTTTCATGCTTATGCAATGTAGACGAAATTAATTGAATTTCATTTTAATAAAATTTTGGAGATCAAATGATTAAAATTGTTTTAATCAGAATCAGTCGTAATCAGAATACAATTTACAATCCTGAAAACAGTTCCAAACTGCACCTGAGGTGACAATCATCCGTCTAAGTCCAGCCTTCTTAAGTGTCATCAACATATTCCTATCAAAGGCATGTATATAAAAAAATTCTTTCTGCTGATCAAAATAGCAGAAAGTCACTTTTCAAAAATAAATTCTGACCTGTAGTGGAGCCAACAATTCCATTGTTTTGGTCGACAGCTTCCAAGAATTGTCCGATGACCAAAGGGACGCTCTGGATGCGCTTGACTTCCTCCTGAGCGTGCAGATATTCCTTCTTCAGATTCTTTTGCTCATCCTTGATGTATTCCTCCTGGACCTCAAGAAACTGCAACTGCTTCTGCAACTTCTGTGACACACAACGCACATCACGCTAGATTACCAGCTTAAAACAAAAATGCTGAAGCAAACCTCAGCCATAATTGTGACCGTATTCTATCTAAAACAGAATAGTTGATAACAACAATACATAAGAAATCAAGACTTTACAAGATAATTACGCACAGAACATTATATCCTTGCAAAGATCTTGGCAGCTTGAGTTGGGAAAATGAGAAAAGGCTAATGAATGTTTGTGATAACAACATCAACTATTCTATTAAGATAGCTCCTGTCATACACTCCCTTCATAACCGTGATACCTAGGGTTGACTCGTCAGTGTCCTACAAGCTCGTTAAAACTTTTTTGTTTTACCGTGGTTGGACTGGGAGCGCTTATGAGTGGATTTCTTGAAGGGGCGCTAGATAAATTCTTGAAATGAATGAATGAACATAACATTATCTTACATAATTATACACAACTTTAACCGTCAGACATGCTTTACCTTGTATTTAACATAGAGATCATCTGCATCCAAAGCCAATGGGTCGTATTGAAAGTTAGGTGCTGATGTATTTGGCCTGGACTCGTTGGCTGTCTCGTCCTACACAAATAAACAAGACAAAGCTCAGACTTTGCTTACATCCATAATATACTATAAATCACTTATTGTTTAAAGCCTTTTTAACTTGGAGATTTCATACCGGTGACAAAAATTGTTTCACTTATAAAAATACATTTCGGGATCAAGCGAATTAGACTATCAAAGATTCGATAAGCACCCTGTCTCCGAAATGGCAGAAAAAGATTACAGAATAGTTTAACGACTTGAAAACTGCAGTTTCGCCGCTTTTGCGCATAGTTCCTTATGAATAAATTATAAATCTCACGAAGAAAACTGTCAATTATTTATGTAGTACTGCAGTTTGCAGCAACATTGTCGTCACTACAAACCATAGGCTGCACTGAAGAGACATCCCGTTGTATTAACCCGTATTTTCGCTCAGAGTGACGAGGCTAAAACAAGACCACAGCATCACAGCGACAGTTTTATGTGAAAAATTAAACAATAGTAGCACTGCATGTTAAGTACCTGAGCTGCCGTGTTTACTTTGACATCGATTTCGTCCATTGCTTAACGAAATTTATTTATTTTCTACAGAAATCTTGTCGTAAGAACAGAGCCGATTAATATCAACCAACGAACTCGAATGTGTAAACGGCAGGGATGCCACTGTGAATTTTTAAAAAAGGTCAGATCGCGCCGAAAAAAAGGCTAGAAAAGGCTAGATCGAGAATTCCGGTGAAAATACATGGATTTTTCGTCGCGCTTGAAATTCAAATTTCTGAGGAACTTTTTAGTCAGTCATTCGACCAAAATTTGCTTACTTTCCCGAAAAAAATTTCTGATGACCTTTTTCAGTGTTTCACTTCGAAATAAATCTATAACTTTTGGGTCCATATTCACAACATTTTCGACTTTTTTCACGTCTTTTTGTGCATTTTCAGCTAGCAAAGCCAATTTTTATGCGTAAAAAGTGGGAAAAACCGCCGTGAGAAAAAAAGGCTAGATCCTGACCAAAAAAACCTAGAAACCTAGATAAGGCCGAAAAAACCTAGATCTAGGTGGAAAAAGCTATGAGTGGCAACCCTGGTAAACGGCATTGAGTGAGAAGGAGGCAATAATATTTAGCGCCATCTGGCGGCAGAATTAGTTACAAATTATTACTTACTTACTTGACGAAACTAATCAGTTTATTTATTTTTTACTTCTCGTATTTGCTATAGCTTTTAATCAGTGATCGTAACTTACAAAAACTAACTTAATTGCGGTACAATAAAAAACTGAATACACTGGAATCATAAAAAGTAAGAAAACTTTCAAAATAAACCATAAGTGAACGAGTAGACACTCGATGCAAAAATAATCGCATTTTCACAATAAACTTACTTATTTTGAATAGTCCTAGCTTTATTGCACGTAAATGATTTAAAATAAACCATAAATGAACCTGTGAAGATTAAAGGCAAAATAATGCCATTGTAGAATAAATCATTCTTAATATTCCTACATTATTAAACACCAATAACTTAAGTCATTTGTTAATCAATTATAAACTTATTTTGCTCAAACTCCATATCTTTTTCTCTCAGTTTATACTACTAATCGCTTAACTGCTTTGTGATTTCAGCATTTTTGATGCTTCAGTTAGAAATTTCTATGATAAAATTATGCAGAACAACTTCATCACCGAGGCAAGGCCGCAGCAAGGATTTTTTGAAGTGTCTAATTATTCGATCTTGAGCAAGCCGACAACAACGACCGAATCAACTAACTAGGGGTTTGAAGAAGTGTCGTGAGCTCTCAAAGTGGGCTTTGGCGGCCAATACATTACACACTGAAGGACAATTATTATACCATTCAAGAAAATCAATTGTAGGAGCACAATAAGGTCTCCCTTGCTTCCTCCATTTCTCCAATGCTCTTAGTCCATCTATCTATTTTCAACCTTTCTTTATATTCCAACTCCTTGTAACTTCATATCCTTTTGTGGCTCATCATTGAGTGTTAGTAAATGCATTATTTCATTTTTACATTTCATTGGGGGGGGGGGGAGTTCAAACACCCAAAACATCTTCTAAATACGGCCTTGATCATGTGCAAACTTAACAGTAAGTGTTGATAAAAAGGCTGGCATTCTAGGAACTTTTATTTTTCCTCAACAACTTGCTAATCTTACAAGTGATATTAGTATGAAAGACCTGTGGCACGACCATAATATTATTCATAATCTCCAAACATCCAAAGCCAAGTGTCTGTAGGTCAACAGCTTATATTGCAGTGCACCATTCGTAATTTCGTATAATATATACAAGTATTTTTAAAATTAAAGAGATAATGTCAAAAGTGTAAATACACCAAAGTGCGGTTAGAAATTGGTCTATTAAAGGATAATCTTACCTACTTATTACTTACTTTGTAATTTTATCACAAGGTAGATCCTGCAATTTGCCGAAGAATATGCTGAACAAACAGTTTTCAAACTGGTACACAATCAATACGCAATGTTGCATATTTGTACTCCTACATTATAGCGATATATTGGTACTCATATTCCACACCTGCATGTCGGTAAATATTTACCATAACCGGCCAGGATGGATGGACGCATAGTTACCAGTTACATGTGGCTTGGAATTTCAGAGATTGTCAACTTCAAAGTGAGATACTGCTTAACTACACGTGCTACCATTTTATCCAAAGTCCAAACAGTGGATAAGAAAAATTATGTGAAATCTGCATTAAAGTGTTTAACTCGAATCAAAAACGAATTTATTGCTCGCAAAACAATCAAACGTCATGCATTGTACAATAGGATTAAGATAATAGTCGAATGCGTGATTAGATGTGCAGGGAGTACGAAATGCTACATCGTGCAATGTGTTGTAGCATCACATCTACCACATTACATAACATTCAGTACAACACATTCTTCCGCAAGCCAATGATTTGGATTACAGGTAAGGTAACAGCACCGACAAATAATTAATAGTGAAATAAAATTTCGTGACTTTCAAAATATTTTTAGAAAATGCACATTTGTCACTTTTTTAAATGTTCACTTTTTCTTATGCTGCCACTTGTATTTTTTATACGATAATCACATCACTCTTTTTCAAATCATTCTGTCATTGTGACATCTTTTGAACAGAACCATAGAAAAGTAAAACACTCTCATGAATTGTCAAAATTCTTGTCAAACGTTTCATGAAAGAAGCCTTTTACTCACTTACATACATGATTTGTCTAAACTTCAGAATGGTCCACTGCCTTGACTTGAAAATAATGCCAATACTCATTATTATAACGTAAAAGCTTATGTACAGGAGATCAAAATGTGGCCGAAAAGTAAGCAGCAAAATACAAAACAAGCCATGTGTACACCGGGCATATGGGTGAATATTTGAAAATAGGTAATTTTAAGTTTCATCATGCTAAATAAAAATCGGGTTATCATATTTTAAAAAGCGAAACACCATTAAATAGGTATTAACTGAGCAGATCTATTTATTCAAAAACCAAATTTTAATATTTATATATTATATTGATTTATTGAAAGAAAAGCCTTAAATGTCACGACCGCAACCTGTATCCAAGGTAGGTTACTTTTTTAAAATTCCAAGTAGTAGCTAATGCATTTTAATAATTTTACAAACTTTTGTGAACATTTAATAGAGATTATGATTTTTCATCACAGTGAGTACAGAATTAATCTTCAAGGATAGGTTTTCAGTGTTAAATAATTTTTCAAAAGTCTGTAACATACTTTCAATTTTCTATGTCACCACCGCAACCGCAGCTGGCGCACACCTATTAGCACTGCCTCGCGTGTGTTGATTACGCTTGCGCACTGCTACATTGCATCTCCTGCGTCTTCACTAGCCGATAGCGTATTGTAAATGTAATTTACGATAATTTAAGACAGTTTATTAGCAATAAATGTCGGATAACCATCACGCGTATGTTTATTGAAGGTCACCACCGCAACCAATAATGCAGGCATACCATTAATATCTAAGCAATTTTAATTGTCATGTATCAAATCGCAAGCAAGTACAGATGAGACGGGACCTATAATTGTATACGCTAGTGAAGCGGGGATGGCCTAATATTTAAACTTTAAACAATTTTGTCACCACCGCAACCGTCACAACCGCAACCATGCAAGCAGTCGCGGTGGTGACTTCATGGTCGCGGCTCTGACACTTGCTCAATTGCTAGGGTTTCAGTGACTATTAACATGAGAAACCATTGTGTTTTGACACTGTTCCAGTAGTAGAGTCTGGCTACCAGTTAACTCTAAGTCAAATTTTATCCATTTTAGTAACCATACCCTGCTATTTTGTTAAAAATAGGCTTGTAGGCTAATATTTAAAGCAGTTATGCTGTGTTCAGTTTTTGTTTCAGTTCCTAGAAATAACTGGCTTATACACTGCATTTCAGCAGCATGAAACAAAGTAGGCCTAGGCCTAGTTTGGTGCTGTGGTTTGATGTTCTTTATTTAATATTTTTATGTCTTGAAGTTTGCTGACATTAAGACATTTGCTGACGGTTGCGGTCGTGACATTTAAGACTGTTGCTTTCTGTTACCTAAACTTTATTCAGAATAAATATTTTGAAGCTTTTTTTAATAACGGCTGGCTTACTTAAATGTATTTATGCAACAGCTTTGATGTACATTATTGTTACATGATCACTATTTCGATGACAGTTTAGAATATTATTGATGCCATTCGGTTGCGGTGTTGACATTTTGCGCCTAAACTTATGTTCTTCCTATAATTTTTTTCTGATAATCTGACGGTGTTCATTTTAATTTCACATTATTTTACTTTTTCCATATCATGCAGTTTTTATTGGACTAATAAATTGCAAATAAATTTTTGTTATTCAACTTGTTTACTGACATTTTAATTGGTTGCGGTGGTGACATTATGCGGTTGCGGTGGTGACATCGTGTGCTACACCTACCATTTTCAAAACGATATGTTTATGGGAGTTCTAGGACATATCCGTTATGAATCATATTGTTAATATC
Organism: Lumbricus rubellus; assembly: GCA_945859605.1. Lineage (NCBI taxonomy): Eukaryota > Metazoa > Annelida > Clitellata > Crassiclitellata > Lumbricidae > Lumbricus > Lumbricus rubellus. Next base: position 11,124,372 of record OX243816.1, read on the forward strand.
TTTGGACTATGTTTGCACTTCGATTTATGTAACTTTTAACAATAAAAATCACAACTTTTTTTCTCTTGTATGGAGCACCTAAAATTACCGGTTTTCAAATATTCACCCATATATAAAATATAAAACAGCTAAAAGTACAAAATTAGCTGCCAAACATCAGGAAAGTCAAAATCAACAAAATGCTAACAAATCACAATTAATAATGCACTGACCCAACTTATCATTAACCCCTTAACGACCAACTACATATGTCTTCAATGTACTTTTAGTACACACTGGTCGTCAAAGGGTCAAAAGACCAGTAAAGCATTTCAAGTTACGATCAGTCAGTCGTAAGCAGACAGCATATTATAGATCTTCGTAAACTGAACCAGATTTGAAAACCTTATTTCTATAACTTGATGTAAATGCAGTCATATATACTTTTGAACAATATTCTATCTGAATAGACATGTGCACTACTCTTTGCCCCTCATTGTTACATACTGACAAAGATATCCACAAACGTATGCGAAAAATGCATAATTTTGACAGAATTAAATAGATCACTCGGTTTTAAAGTCTCCTTCCTTACTTCAACTGCATAGTTATATACTGATAAAGATATCCACACGCATATGCGAAAAATGCATCATTTTGACATAATTAAATAGATCACTCGGTTTTAAGGTCTCCTTCCTTACTTCAACTGCATAGTTAAGCTGAAACACTGTCCTTGCGACTCCACAAAATAAGAAACAGCCACATGAAAAGCTGACTAAGATAGTGAAGATGATTTGAAGTGTTTACTTTGCCATGCAGAGGATATGAGAACCCGTTGACTGTGAACATCCGCAATACACATGATTTGTTCGCACTAAACAGTTCTTGTTCAAATTACGTACGGTCAATAACAACAATAGCTGAAAGCAACTCACACAAACCAGATGTTCAGTCTGACTAACACAACAAGTTATAAGACACTTTGGTTTCAATGCCAATTCAGTAGAGAGACCTCAACGCTTCAACAAGCCGTATCAATGCTCACCCAGTCCACTCATCATCAAATTGTTATCAATTCAAACACATCACGGAAAAACCTCCAAAATACATTCAACTCTTGAGCAATGAAATCCGCAAAGTCACCACATCGAACATTACATATAACAGTTGTCAAGTCCCGCACGTCATGTTCTGCATTCTCGAGCTGCCTTCGTTTATTCGATGGACAACAATTTTGTGATTTCACTTGCGGATGGACGGATCGAATGCGCAAACTTCCAGCAGTTGGTCATCAGTTGGTACATTTCGTCCGGACAGTTGTCTGGCTTTGACAGTCGTGTCGGTGTTTTTGAGAAGAGCTTAAAAAGAAGCTTGTAGCTATCATGCGTGCGGTACGGCTCTTCATCCTTTGGCTGCTTGCCATAGCTGAAGAGCTCCCACAGAACGATACCGTAACTCCAGATGTCCGACGCTGTCACGCATCGTGCGTTCGATTGGCCAGGAAAACCTTCCGGTGCCAGCCTAAACAATCAAAAAGCGTCAGCCTAAACAATCAAAAGCGTCAGCCTAAACAATCAAAAGCGTCAGCCTAAACAATCAAAAGCGTCAGCCTAAACAATCAAAAGTGTCATGTTTACTTTTTGCAACCATTCCTTACAGCCATCAATTGGTTCTTCGAGTATTATTATAAAAATGGTGCTATAGAACTTCTAAGATTAGATTAGATTGGATTTAGTTGCCAAGCAACTGAGGATACGATACAACATAAACTTGTGTCTGCTATAATTAAGTAGCAGATAAGAAGTAATAAAACGGTTAAAATTGAATAATTCAACGCTAAAAATCCAGAAACATCCGAATGGGTAAAGATAAAATATTGACTATGGAAGTCCATTACCTTATTACTATCACCTGGTCACCTGGTGCCGTCATCTTGTGGAGCTCTGTCGCCTCTCTTAGCGCCTCCAAGCTCATACCAGATCTTATTACTATACTAGAATTATATTATATTAAAAATCTCATCATAACAGATTTCCATTAGAGAATATCCATAAAAGTAAGAAACAAAATTTAATAGGAAGACTTTGTTCTTTCACCAACCAGCACATGGGAAGCTCTCGCTGGCCGCACATGTAGTAGTTTCTGTCGTTGAGAAGTCGTGCCAATCCAAAGTCACTGATCTTAATGCATCTGTAGTCTTTGGTCACGAGTATGTTGCGACACGCAAGATCCCGGTGGATTATGTTCTTGCTGTGCAAGTACTCGAGACCCTTCATCACCACGGAAATAAGCAAAACAATCAATCATTTATTAAGTAGCCAACAGATTCACAGCTAAAACATAATCGTTATTTAACCAGATGACGGCTGACGGCCACATGGATTGTATACAATTGAGTATAAGTTATAAAGCAGAGTGCAAATGTTTGAACTGCTTTTTAAAGTCTTACGGGTATTGAAAACTCTTCTACATAGCATAAAAAACCACAAACAAAGTTGGAATTCAACACAAAATCCAATTGTGTTCAATACAAGACATCATTTGACACAAGCTGAGCGATACAAATAAGGATAAGTTTAACTTAGGTTGAAAGATAAAAGCATCATTGAGCATTACCTGTGCTATCTGCAAAGCCCAATCCTTCAGCCAATCAGCATTGAATTTGTTCGTTGCATCTGGATCACGCATACGGTCGATCACACTTTTGCCCTCCATTAACTCCATAACCATCAAATATGGCTCTAAAAATATAAGCACACAGAAAACATAATTTCCATCTGAAATTATTTCATAATTACCAAACGTTCAGAAAGTACCACAAAACGATCAAGAGAACTGAAGTATTCAAGACGTAATTCCTGCGAAAGGTGGTTCCAACAACGGGGGTCAACATAAGCAGAACTTGGATCGCGTGACATCCATTACCAACACTGAATGTTCAAATGGGTGCCACGCCATTTAGGTCCCTGGGCTACACAAGCCTGACAATTAAATCTCTTAAATATGCCGGCATCGGGAAACAACTCCGTAACTGTTCGCACTCTGCAAGTGCCAGTCCCAAGCCTGGATAAAGGAGGAGGTGATGCCAAGATCCTTGCTATCAAACAGTTTGTTAAACTGCAAGTATGACATATGGAAGTGAACTACGATCCTCAAATAGCTCTCTTTCACATCTAGGTGCATGAGATGCAGCCTACGATCCTACTAATGCAGCTAGCTGAACTGCTTTGTAAGGAATTGCGAAATAAAATAAAAAATGAAAAGACGAAAATATAAGTCACAGAATTTTCCACAAACTCTTCACCACCAACCTGCCTGACCCTCCGCTCTGATTGGAGGACATCTGCCAAACACTTCTACGATCTGTTTGTGTTTGAGTTGAGACATGATTTCAAATTCTTTTTCAAGCTCTTTGTCTTGTTCGACGTTATCGGAATACTTCTGATGCAGCCTCTTAATGGCGCACGGATTACCCAAGTATTCGCCCTTAAACACTTGACCAAAATGACCCTGTTGTTGACAAGAATCAGAAGAGCAAGTAAATTATGCAATTTATCAAACTAAACTCCTCAGTCGTTTAGCAAAGGGTGTAGAGCAAAAAAATGGCTCAATCAATCAACCAATCAACCAATCAACCAATCAAAATTTATATAGCACCAATTAAACACAAACCACAGTGAAAGAAAATCATCTTAACTTCAGCTCTAACTTATCATATATATTAATTTACCGTGCTTTGAGGTACCTAACAATTCGCAAGACAGGGTGCCCTAATCCACACATAATTATATATACTGGTACATGATAATAACAGAGTAGGAATACTTTTCCAAGAGTCTGTTTCTTCTCGTCATATCTGAGCAGGTCTCGATCAATCAGTGTGCTCGATACGATCGGCTCTCCTCCTGACGCACCGATCTGTAGCCAACTTTCAGATTCGATCGCACCAGATCCAACTCGATTGACGTCAGATGTAAAAAAGGCCAAATTCTGTCCACCTTAAAATCAAACAAATGCAACAGATAAACAATTTTTACTATCACAGAACACCGACGAAATTTTTTAAACACTTTGTACAAATGGGGAGTTAGATTTCAAACTGTTTCATGATATGGCAGAGACACAAGCACAGAAAAGCAAAAAAAATATAACAAATAAGATCTTTAAGACGAGAATAGAAGTTGAAACGTCTGCTCACTGAAGCCCTGCTCGAAGAACGTCAGATCTCGCGACACATCTGTGGCCGTAAGTTTCGGATAGTCGTCACGATCGAAACACTTGCTCAAGACCGTATCAAACAATTCGTCTGGACAATGAATCGGGCAACGAGGCATTTCCTACAGAACATCAACATCATCCAACTGAACTGTGAATTTGAGTGCACTGACTGCAGTTGACAAACCAAGTGATACATAAATGCATACAAACACAGACACTTACATACATAAATACATAGATTCATACCACACCGACAGTGTACAATCTGTGCATTTGTCAGAAATCTTGCAACAACTAGCTGTCTAGTGGTTTAAACCATGGAAACAGCTAGTATGCTACCAACTAGAGTGACTAGACTATAGAACACACCTTCTAAAAGTTGCTACAATAAATAATAATTATACAAATAATGTAATAATTAGTCAGGCTAATCTACAGAAATATTATTCTGATTCTCAAAGATTAAACTAAATATATATGACCACAAAAATTATTTAAGCATCGTTCAAGGTTTTTAAAAGACCCTGCATACATAGCGAGGTACATTCGCATAAACACACACATTAGAACATCCACAGTAAGATAAGATCATACTAAACGAGATTACAAAATCAATTGAAGCGAAGGAGAAACCGAAGAGCATGAAAACGTACACTCATTATGACTCTCTCCGACGGCGTCCATATCGAGTACATCTCGCAAACAGTTTCTGCGTACAAAGACAGATCCTTCCGCATTTCCGTGTCCTTTGAAATGTTTAACCTGCAACACAGAATAGTTATTATTAAAACTGTTTTTACTGCGCTGCATCGTAGCAAATCAGATCTAGGTTCCGATATCACAATCCGATTTAGATAATGCGTAAAAACAGTGCATCCATCAATTGATACTACATTCAACAGAAAGCTCGATTTATTCAAGTTGATTTTAACCTCGATCAAATTCCAATTGATCATGCATCTGAATTCTGAGAATTCATTTCAAGCAATCGTTGATTGATCTCTTTCGTACTATGACAACAACAACAATATTACAAGTCAACAGATTTGAAATTCTAACCTGTTGTTCGAAGGAAGACTTTCGTTCTTCAGACCTGGATCACCGAGTTTGACGGCGATGTCGTGGTCGCTGAATGACATCACGAAGACGTTGCGACATCGCAGATTTCCATGGTACGAGTGACGCTCATGCTGAAGAAGAAGTTTACAGAAAGCATTGTGCGGTGTTATGAAAACACAAACAGACGAAGAAAAAAACCTAGCACGTCAGCTTACTTTCACAGTATCACTGTATCAGCTTGACCAAATTTCCTTCTTACCCTTTAATCTTTTACCCGCTTGCCCCGAGAATATCCGCTGAAAACTGGCTTAAAATTTAAAAATGAACTGGTAAAGAGTTAAACTACAATATCAATTGCCTCTCCATTAACTCATCTTCTGGACATTGACCTGATTACTACTTGGTCTGGGTGATGCCTGGTGTGTTGGACATAGTCGTATTCGAAGTTCATAATTACAATTACATCACATTACAGTGGAAGCTAGATAACCCTCTCTTACAACCATTCCTTATAGAACTTAAAGTAGGCACAAAACATCGTAAGTAAAGTGGCAAGCTAAAGAGAGCATATTAAGTTAAATTTCAATAAAAAACCAGTACATTACATCGCCATTGCCATTTAACAACATCTATGCACGCTAAAATAACAAAAAGTCATAAAATGGAGATAAAAGAATTGTACCAGGAATTCCAGACCGTTGAGCATTTGTCGCAGCACCTTCAGCAAATGTTTCTTCTTCAATATGCTCCGCACTTCTCGTCGAATTAGAAAGTCAGAAATGTTGCCTTTTGAGCAGTATTCCAGAAGCACGTACTGAGTGGCGGTGTCAACGGAAAACCCGTAAACGTCGAGAATAAATTTGCTCTGAAGTCCGAGAACTCGACTTGTCGACATCTGAAGTCGGCGCTGAAAAACATTTAAAAACACAAAAGATAGCTTACATTTGTTCCTGAAATGGGGCTATGTAATGCTAAATTACATAAATTACACTTACAGATACATCCTAAAACAGAGGTCAGTGGGCAGTAATCAACCGTGTTGACTTACTTCTAATGTAAGCGAATCTTCGGCGGCTTTAACCACCTTCACCGCAATTAGTTTACGCTTCCAGTGAGCCTTGTAGACAAGCGTGAACCGCCCGTCACCTGTCAAACCAAACAAAAGATAATACTCACACCTGCAATTATTGTAGAATAGCAGACTTTATATAGCTCGTGTCTTAGAAAGACACATCAATGAAACTTCCAATGCAACACATAACCGCAGAACAATATACCTGCCAAAAGTGGAATATATAACAAAAGTAATATGATTGGTCAATCAATCAATCAAAATTTATATAGCGCCGCTTCAAGATATCTACTCAGAGGCACTCCCGGCCGAGATCAAGCGGGAAAAAAACAGTCTTTAACAGTTTGTGAAATTGAGAACAGCTTGGTGTTGGCATAATTACATGCATTATCATTAAAATATACAATATATAGCTCATTACATATATATATGACATATGTATATGTATTATATAATAAATACATATATATATATTGTTAATTAAGAAACTCATCATGGTGCCAATACTCATGTACCATAATAGTGGCTTAGAAAGCTTACCCAGAAGGTTATCTGATCTTGTTGATATTTCCAGTTCACTGGATGGAATGATGTGAGGCTGTGAGCAGATGTTTTCCAGCGCAGTCGTCTGCTTCTCAGAAACTGTTTCTGCTTCAATCGGAAATCCAGCTGCGGAACAGTAGCAAAAACTCAAATTACAAATTATATAAGAAACAAAAACTGAAACACCCTGCAGCAAATGCAAACATTTGCATTTTTTATATAGCACTGGAAATCATAACCTCCATTTTGCATTAATTAATATAAACCCAGATATGAAGTGAATTTTTTATTTGATAGAAATGCTGAAACAGACCACACAGAATAGGTAATAACAATAACAATATTAACACCATTGTTGCTATACAAAGTATACATCTACCTTACCATAATTGGATGAATTATAGCTGTCCCAGATGTCATTAACACTGTTTCCAGACAATTTTTCTCCGGAGAGATAATAATAACTCCAGGCAAAAACCAATACCAGTATACATGTACTAACAATAGTCTAACATCTCCTTGCATAATTCTCATACCTAAATCTATAATAATAAAGAAGAAACTATGTGTGTCTGTCTGTCTGTCTGTTTGACCGGAATGCATTTCCACAGTTTTCGAGCTTTTCACTCCAAATCTTCACTAATGTGTCCGTCTCGGCATGAGACGCAAAGTTGGGAGGTTTTCGAATCTCCCCCACCATGGGGGCAAAAATGGGGGACGAAACCCCTGAAATTTTTTCCCATAAAATTCAGGTATTGATTTCAAACTTTGCACCTAGACAGAGGGCCATCGAAACCACCCAGTTGGGTGGTTGGCGAATCTTCCCTACCACTGGGGTCGCGATGGGGGAGGCGAAGACGGCAGTTTATTAAACACCTTTTAAAACGCTTCCGTGGTCATTATATAATTGGCGAAAGGAGTTCACGAAAACCCAAATTTCACGGGTGGTGTACAGGTGGTTAGGTCGGAGTGTGGTGGGTTTGGGGGTGGGGGTGGAAGGGATTTTTTTCTCTCCAAAAAATTAAATTTCACCGGGTCTACCGTTGGAGGTTGAAGGAGGGTGGGGTGGGGGCGAAGATGGGGTGGGGTTGGTGGAGGGGTGGGTTGGGATGGGCGGGATTGGGGTGGGGGCGGGATGGAGGGTAGTGTGAGGGTGGGGTGGTGGGGTGGAGGAGATAGGGTGGGGCGGTTGAACGGGGTGGGGGTCTGGTGTGGAGGTGGAGGTGGGGGTGTGGTGAGAGGTGGGGTGGAGGGGTGGGATGGAGGCGAATGGAGAGGTGGGGCGGGTGGAGGGAGTGGGGTGTATGGGATGTGGCTTTGGGGGTGGAGGTGGGGTGGCGGTGTGGAGCGTGGAGGGGGTAGGGTGGGGCGGGTGAACTGCGTGGGTGGACAGGGTGGGAGTTTGGGGTGAAGGTTGAAGGTGTGGTGAAGGCGGGGTGGAGGTGTGGCGGAGGGGTAAGGTGTGGCGGGTTGAGGTGTATGGGGTGGGGTGGAGCTTTGGGGCGTGGAGGTGGGGGAGGAGGTGGGGTGTGTGGTGTGGCTGGGCTGTTGCCGGGTTGAGGGGTGAGGTGTACGGCGTGGGGGTGGGACTTGAGGTGGGGTGGATGTGTGGTGGAGGGGTATGGTGGAGGCGGGTGGACGGGGTGGGAGTTTGGGGTGGAGGTGTTGTGGGGGTAGGGTGGGTGGAGGGGTGGGGTTGTACGGGGTGGGGGTGGAGGTGGGGGTGTGGTGTGGTTGGGTTGTGGCCGGAGCCGGTCGTATCCTAAATTTCCTGGGCAACGCCGGGTACCCCTTCTAGTGATTACATATATACTTACTGTAATGATAACAATAACATGAAACGAACAATAATAATAAATTAAATAAAACCAAAACACTATTTAAATTAAAAATTAAACCTAAAGTAAGTATAGCGAACAATAATGATGAACAAACAAATGGTGGAACAGAATGGTATATGTATGATGATCACGACTTTGCAATTTACCGCGGTGTTTCAATGACGGTGGAATGAACTCCTTAAGCATCACGGTCTTTCCCGACAACTTGTAGTAGGACAAGAGACCATGAGGTCCAGACAGACAATCAAATTCCGGTTCAATCATCTTGATTGAATGATTAACGCCAACCCTCAAGTCGTAACACTCTACAAATGTAACCACATGATTAATGGTTTAATCATCTTGATCAAATGATTAATGCCAACCCTCAAGTCGTAACACTCTACAAATGTAACCACATGATTAATGGTTTAATCATCTTGATCGAATGATTAACGCCAACCCTCAAGTCGTAACACTCTACAAATGTAACCACATGATTAATGGTTTAATCATCTTGATCGAATGATTAACGCCAACCCTCAAGTCGTAACACTCTACAAATGTAACCACATGATTAATGGTTTAATCATCTTGATCGAATGATTAACGCCAACCCTCAAGTCGTAACACTCTACAAATGTAACCACATGATTAATGGTTTAATCATCTTGATCGAATGATTAACGCCAACCCTCAAGTCGTAACACTCTACAAATGTAACCACATGATTAATGGTTTAATCATCTTGATCGAATGATTAACGCCAACCCTCAAGTCGTAACACTCTACAAATGTAACCACATGATTAATGGTTTAATCATCTTGATCGAATGATTAACGCCAACTCTCAAGTCGTAACACTCTACAAATGTAACCACATGATTAATGGTTTAATCATCTTGATCGAATGATTAACGCCAACACTCAAGTCGTAACACTCTACAAACGTAACCGAATATTGAATTAAATTTTTGGCCAAACATCTCAAAAACATAAGGCCTAAAAAAAAATTGTGTGTTTCCGGTAACAGAGCTAAAAAAAATTGGGTAGGTAGGTCGGAAAATATTTTTATTTTGGTAAAATATTTTTATGCAGTGACTATCCGAAAAGTATACCCCACTAGTCTTTTTTGCATGCTGAAACAAAGTACGTGTCTAAGCAAGTATAAACTGCCTATTTCCCGACTGTCTGCACCTAAAACTGCTCTAGAAACAGTCCTATTAATTTCATTTTGTTGACGTCTCTTATATTATGTCAATACAAATGTTAAAAAAATTATTTTATAAAAAAATTTAATTTTTTTTTTGAAATTTTTTTTTGACAAAAATTTTTTTTTTTGAAATTTTTTACAAAAATATTTGAGTCGCGGCCGTAAAAATGGGTCGGTCGGGTTACCGGAAACACAACTATTTTTTTTACGCCTAACGCATGCAAGCTTCAAATGAGAAGGACTAGTTAAGGTTGTTTGTGATTTTTCTTAAATGCAGCTCTGTTTATACTACTTAGTCCAGTTGGACTTAATTGCAATCTCCAAACTTCTAAAGCGCCACTTGAAAGCCAAGCGTGGGGCACCAGCTTATTCACGAGCTCTGCGTTGAGTCAAAAGGGTTGTCCGTGAGAGACGGTGAGAGTAGTCCAAAGGAGGCCCGGGGCGGGTCGCCATATGATCAGAGGATATAGATGTCAATTATTTGCTAATTCTACTTTCATTTCCTGTTGAATCCCTACATTGCTGTTTACTGTATAATCGTCAAATGCCGATTTAAGATGCAATATAGATATTATTGCACATTTGTCTGTTTTCATCACAAACAAGATGTCTAGTCATCAAGTGGTTGGAATAGACCAATGGGATGTCCCTTAGGGTGGCCCTAAAAATTTCTTGCATTGATATTTTTAATCGCACACCCTCTGGTTTTGTGAGATTTGACATAAAGACCACTCAGTAAAAAATTTACGTCAATCTAATTAGAGGAAGTGGTCTCCCAGAGCCCTCTAAGAAATGCATGGGAGCATATTCACCGTTATTCAGCAAAAATATCTGTTTTTTCTTGAGGCTCATAAAAATTTTGTCCATACCATTTATAAATACCGTATTTTCGCGAATATAACACGCACACGGGTATAACACGCACCCGAATATAACACGCTACTTTTTGCGATTTCAGTAAAAATTGAATTATATAACACGCACCCGACTATAAGACGCACCCATTTCCGTGCGTCAAGCTAGACGTGAGTACTTGAACGTGTACGCTAGCGTTAATGTGACTTGTGTGCATAGTCATAACTGGTTTAATTAAATGCAATTTAAAATAATCCGTTTGATGAAAATCTTTAAAAAAAGAAAATGGAAGGCTAATGCTAAAATGAACGTTTCAATCAAGTTTAATATATAAATATAACGATTTACTGTAAGCACGAACTGCCTTGTTTCTGATTCTTTGCTGGCACCGGTAAGGTCTTCACAAGGTAAGGTAGGCCTATTTATCGTTTAAAGATTATAGCAGTGACGGAGTGAATAATTTGATATGAAGACTTTGACATAAGCCAGTTTCATTAAGCAAAGCGATCTTATTAAAAGTATTTTTTTAGCGAATTTAAGTATGCACCCATTGTAGCATTTTTTCGACAATCCAAGTTATATTGAAGACAGAATTTATTTGAGCAACTTCACTTCTATATAGCCTAAAACAACGAGCGTGTAACCTACTATTGTGCGAACGTGTAATGACGATCCTATCATCCTATGCTAGTATTGGCGTTCTCTTATAACGACGGTTCTTGGCCAAGAAATGTAATATATTTGTTGAAACTTGTATCTTTAGGCCAAGACTATATAATTAAGCGTATTTATAAGTGGAAGATTTATTTAAAGTGGTAACGTACGCGCGTTACTTGGACGTACACAAATTCGAATAATCCAAAATGGCGGCCCTTGCGGAGCAACAGATTCCCGACTAAACTCGCTATTTCCTTGAAGAATTAGCTTCAAATGGTGCCAGTTTCGATAAATCTGGCGACTAATAATTGTTTGATATATGAATTTACGAAAATAAAGTGGGTTTAGGCAGGAAATTATGATTTTTACACGGGTTCACAGATGGCATTCACCGCATTCGCCGTTACTGCAGAGAAATTGGGATGAAACTATTTGCTAACTGACAAGTCATTCTGGTAAAATTGTACTTCATTTTTGATGCCGTGGACAATATTTATATTTTTAATGTGGAAGAGACAGCGGATGACACTGAAAACGAGGAATAACTAGACTGTTTGAAAATCGCAAAATTATGAGCTATAACAATTAAAAGTTATAATTTCCTGAACTCTATACCTAGCGCAGTGCGAGCGATAATACAGAATATCGTGTGTTCATTCGTTTATTCAAAATTGAAAACGACAATTAGAATTCATAAGCAGTAATATTTGACTGATATGTAAGGTCAGATAATAATTTTTTCATTTTCAATTGTGACTTTCTGCGGCTCTGGCATTTTATGATAATGATGATAAACGAATACTACAACTGACGTCGGACTTTATGTCCGATCGTTTTGTCGACGCCCATGCCTCCGTATTGTAAGTAAAAAACATTTTTACCACAGTTTCTGACCATGATCTGAAAATATTCTGGTTCAAAATTTGGCTGTGTAAAAAATAATTTGTATAACACGCCCCCGAGTATACCACGCAGGCAGGGTGCGTGGTTTGTAAAACTTTGTATAACCCGCGTGTTATATTCGCGAAAATACGGGTACTTGTAAGTCATAGAGTCTGACCAGTGCATGCAGAATTTTGGACCACACATTAGAAACAAACATTATAGACCTTGACCTTTCTCACCGGTTATTCTGAATCTGCGGTCTAGCAACCGGACGGCAAATTTAAGCAGATGAACTGATCCTGGTCCTGGCAGAGGGTTTTCCTGAGGGTCATTCTGCTGCCGGGGTGAACAACCATAGACATCAATGTAGTAGACGTCCCATTCTTCCGGACTCTGGCGAAGAAGGCATAAACCGAGCTGTTCGGTTCCACTGAACATCAGCTTCTGAGCAAGTGGGTCACTGCACAGAAAACGAAACTCCAAGTTGTAATTTTAATTGAGCATTTATATAGCACCACTAAAAGAGCAAAACAAGTCAGAAGCGCTTCTAAATCCTTCATGGGTGGATCCAATGGTGTCTGATCTGGTCATACTGTCCTTCAACTGACTGTGGAGGAAAAGCAATGCACATGCAACTTTACTAAATGATGATAATATTAATAACAATAATATTAGCAATATTAAAAATGATAATAATAAATAGCAATGATAATAATAATGATAATAATAATAACATCCAAGCACATGGATCAACTGAAGAGAAATTGCAGTCAAATGGAATAAAAGAAATTTTGCATAATAATAATAGTAACAATAATAATAAAAGCAATAATTTTAGTAATAAATAATATCTGTTTGGCAGTGCAATGTATTTGTAAATCAATGATCGCCAATTAGTTTCTCTCCGTGCCATGGCTCACGGCAAGAAGCAGCACGCAGTAATAGGAAAAATTAAGAACCTGAGCATTTCAAAATATACTTAAATTATGTATATCCGATTATACAATCTGCTCACCTCAGTGGACCATGGTATCCACCAGACCTCTTGAGTTTCGCGACACTAGGTGGCATCAGAAGTTCATTAGTTGTAAGCTCATGACATGGATAGAGAACAACTGACTGATAGAGCGACACAAGTGCTGCCGCGATGTGATGCGCCTCATCAGAGCTTGCAAACAGGAGATCGATCCGCTGTTTAAAAATATACAACAGCACTTAACCCTTTACCGACCGAGGTTATAGGATTTTTTCCCATACCATTTGCCACACTTCGGTCAAAAAAGGGTTAAAATTACACACAACTAATTACCTGGAATTGCTTCAAAAGAGTGGGAAGTAAATGCTCTAAAACCAACAGGATGTCACCACAGGCAACATTCACTCACTTATTCATTCCAAGAATTTATATAGCACCTTTTCAATAGACCTACTCAAAGGTGCTCCCAGCCCAGCAACAACTAAAGGACAGGCGATTTTAGCCTACGCATCAGCCGCAATGCTATCGGGAGGCCATTCCAGAGGGTGGGACCCACAATCGAAAAGGCTTGGCGCTGTAAAATTATCAATAGAACTGAAACTAGGAGCATAATAGGTAAAGGTTTTGATTGCTGCGTTTTAATCAAACTGCAACCCACAAATCTTAATCTCTTAACAAGGTTCAGGTAAGCAACTTACTGCCAAAGGCAACAGCAGATCAGAATAGATACAAGAAAAAGCTCATCACTCAGACTTAATAATGACACTGGATTCTTCTTACAATATATTAACAGAAGACATCGAAAACTATGATGATATAGTAACAGAAGGTTGTGTTCCTTGAATTCTGTACGGAATTTTGTGATCCATGTTATTAACAGCTATTAATTCTGTATTGAATTTTGTGATCTGTGATCCTAACTGTATAAAGTTGATAATAAAGTTATAATGCACATCCTAATGCGAACAGAGTTCCAGCACATATTGGTCAACACTGGTTACCTGCCAATCATGTTGAGGCTTTGTGATGTGCAGACTCAGTGTCCACACTTCGTTTAGTTCACCATTTTCATTTCCTACTTGTGCCATAGACAAACCAATCCCAACATGCCGCTGCAACTTCGTTATGTCAAACAATTCCTCCTACAAGCAAAAAGTATCACAGATTCTCTCTAGTTTAAAAGTTCAAACATCATTCCACTCAAGTGGCAAAATCACATGCTCTGCAAAAAAGCAAGTAGGTAAGTAAGTAATTTTCATTAGTGTAAGACAAAAACCCACTTTTCAGGCTAACATACAGAAAAAAATAGATGGATGGACATGATCCAGCAGAAGTTCAGATTTCTCGAACTGAAACTGGACGACACTGGTGATAGAGACAGATGAAGACAAAGGATCCGAGTGGCTGACTCCCTCTCCCCAGCGAGAGATTAATCCAAGCCAGAAAGAAAAGAAGAAACATGTATACAAAAGCTAGAAAATATTTACATGTGCTGCAACATAATGGTTGAAATATATGAACTTGCAGGGGCGCCGTTAGGCGTACGCACTTACGCAAGTGCGCACAGCGCGGAAAGGCTAAAAAAGCGTCACCACTTTTAACATCCAAAATTACCTTTATGCGTACACCAAAAATGGAGCAAAAAGCTTATGCTGGTGATACCTCATAATCGCCAGTAGGCATATACGGTATATACATAGTACATACATATAATATATATATAATATATATAAGCTCGTATCGATCGCTGTTCGCTTAATATTATTTTGTGCAAGTTGTATTGTGCGTACAGGAAAAAAATCCTGGCGGCGCCGTTGTCAACTTGCCTTGGATCCATCCGAATCCCGGACGTAGATTCTGTTTTGCGGATGGTCAATGACGACCATTTTGTCTTTCTCCGCCATCTGTCCAGTGATGCAAAAATACGTCGGCACGTTGTCGGTGATCGCCTTGATGTAGCTGAGCATGACGTTCAGAGCGCCCGCGTTCGAGTTCTCCGATCCCTGCTTGGCGAAGTCCCTGTAGTGCTTACCAAGGCTCTCGCGGCAGTTACGGTTGATTCGGAACGTGTTGATCATACGATAAAGCGCCCTGAACCTCCTCGTCGGTTCAATGTCCGTGAGGATCTTCTCGTTCATGAACTGTTTCGCACGGTACCTTCGCTTCAACTCCTTCAGTTCGATCTTTGGCTCCGAGTTCAAAGCGAAAGCGACCATGTCGAAAATGACCATGCCCAGAAGTGACTCGAGAGATCTCGACGATATTCTTTCGATGGTGTCACCGTATACGAAGTCGTCGTGGCACTGGTGGTAGAGATATCGCAGGGCGGCAGAATCCGCTTCGTGAAGCTTCATCAACTCCCGTGGCTTCCAGATCATCCTCAGTAGGAACGTCGACTGACAGTTGGAGAGCTTCCCGAGCGGAATCAGATGTTTTCCCGTCGTATCGTACAGATGGAAGAGGTTGGCGGAAATTGGTTTAACTTTACAGCAGACGCCGAGAGCGAAATTTCGCAGAAATTCGCAGCTGAAAGTATCGGCGATGGCATCGTTGTTCGGTTTGACCCACACGACACGATACCGACATTGTATGTCGTGGTTGTAGCAAAGGATTACGGTTCCCCTCAGGTCCGTAGGCACGCATGGCGATGTAAGAATCTCGTACTCGACAAAATCAAAACTCGTCTCAACATCAGAAACATCACTCATCTTGAAAGTCTGAACGTGTCCTGCTTCAAATTCTAAGATTTTGGTTTTTAAAAGGCATCCACAGTTTCAAACTCAAAGACTCGTCTGTCCATTATCTAAAACCTGTAACAAAAAAAGAAGTATGCTTTGTTTCATCGTGGCATCTGTTATCAGTCAATCAATCATTTATTTTGAAACCAATCATTTTTTACAGTTACAATATGAACTAATAAAAACTATCCGTAAGTATTTATTTTAGCACGTAGCCATACGTATAAAATAAACATTTGTATAAAACGTAAGTGTCAACAGCACTATTAAAGCAACAACACTAATTTATAATTTTCTGGCCATTTTCACAGATTAAAACAGTTTTAGCGAAATACACCAACTCAGACAAATGCAATCAGGATGACACCGATGAAAACGAAAGACTGCAAATTCCCACATAGACCTGCACAAAGTTAATGGTATCATCATGATTTTTAGAAAACTCTTATAAATATATCAATAGAGGAAAAAATTAATGTGCATGCACACTGCACAGCAAGCGAGCTCTATAGTATATATATATATATAATTAATGATGGACCTGAATATATAATATAATGTGTGCACATACTAGATATATTTATAAGCCAATTAATATCAAACGCCAGCAGCAAATAAATTGTTATGTGTGACCATGGACATATAAAATTGTCATTCAAAAGAGAAATACAATGTCAGACAAATGAGGAAATGAGGGAATCAGCTTTCACAATGTACTCACGAGAATAAGGAAAAACTTGGGTAATTATACATACATAACAAATAATTATTATATAATTATTGTAAGGCTGCTTTCAGGTTTCCAATCAGTAGTCATCCTGATACACTTACAACTGAAACTTTAGCACAACAGGCTGACAAGGTGCTTTTCAAAGCTGTTCAGAGAAACGAACTTCATGTCTGCCTTTTCCCACCGCAGTGAGATCCATTATATTATATAACTTTAGACAAAGGGCTCACAACTTCACCCTCCCCAGTAAAGACTCAATAAACTTTATCCCAAGAATGTTTTTCAAAAACATGTACTAACAATTTCAACCATAGGTGACGTTCTCCACTGGCTTCCACTCAAGCAGCGAATTGAGTATAGGATATCTACTCTAGTTTTGTGCTGCATGCTAGGCCTTGCTCCTGCCTACCTTTGTGAGCTCTGTAGCCCTACTCTTAGTTCTCACCATTTCCGCTCCCTTCGTTCGACTGAACAAAGTCTGCTCTCAGTCCCTTTTGCTCGTACTTCCACTATGCAGAACCGTGCTTTCTTGGTGGTAGGACCCTCAACCTGGAATGGTCTTCCTCTAACCCTCTGCTCTCTTTGTAAAAATCCTTCCCAAGCTTTCCTCTCTCATCTTAAGACAGTTTTTATTTGGCCGTGCTGAGGTTGGGGTGCCTCTGAGTAGCCCCCTTGAAGAGGCACTATATAAATGCATCTAATTAAAAAAAACTATGACTCTTTGAGCAGTCGTTGCATGAAAACCTACTCTACAGCTTCACTTTTTCAAGAAATCTTACCACGATCCATTTACAATGGTGTCATTACATTTTTAAAGACCAACACAATCCACCAAAATAAGACATTGTGTCTTCTTTCTATCTAGTATCAGTAATCTGTTCTCCACATGGTATCTGGGGACAACCTCGATCTCTGGTTAGAGACTTAGTCACTTGGGGCACCACTCGTGAATGAGCAGGTGTCCTGGACGCAGATTTAAGTAGCTTACAATAATAATGCTCTTGGGAGTTTCAATATCTGCAGGCCAGACCAGGTGAGACCAGGCCTATGTCTCACTGTGGTTGCGTACCCATGGTTACAAGTTACAACAGCGAGAGCTTGATGCAGGAAGTATCAATTTCGGGTCAGCTTCTATATTATAATAATTATAAGCTTTCATGTAAGATTACAGAATCAGATAATTTGCTGACATGATCGTGATATGATCGAGCGATCAGTCATAAATGATGATCAATAGAGCCAATTATGAGCAGATCAGGAGGCGATTGTCAGCTCGGAAACATAAATAAAAAGCGGTTATTATCTCACCTTACATCGCAGCTTTACTTCCCAATTACATCCGCCATTAATGATGAAGTCACGTGACAATGCGAAAAAGAAAACGAAAGTTCACTATTATGTAATATAGGCCTATAATAATAATAAAAATTATAAGGTCGTTGATTATGCCTATTTAATTTCCCATTTCGAAACAGTTAATCTATATGCCAAATAAAATATTAAAAAAATACTGCGCGTGTCAACACTTCGTATCAAGCTGAATTATGCAAACGGCTAGGCCTATAGGGCCTACTAAAACCATAGGCCTATTTTCAAATGTTCTGTTTGGACTGGAAAGTCCAATGTTGCTAGATTCTATCAACTATATTATCTATACAGGCCCAATTAATTACTGATAGTTATAGTGGAATCTGAGGCAGATGATAGTGAATGAACCGAGAATTTCCGGAATTTTTCGTCTGTTAAGAGCTCGGTTCTATCAACCATAGGCCTAATCATGGGCGGAGTTTTATCAGGGCCTAGGGGAAGCTAAGCCCCCCAAGAAGGTCCAGATTCAGCTTTTTTACCATGGAAATGATATCTTTTCCGGGCTTAGCCCCCCTAAGAAGGCATTAGCCCCTCCAAGAAGGGAAACCAAACTCCGCCCATGGGCCTAATTATGATAGGCCTGTGTGTGTAATCTTATCGGCTATCTCATAAGACTCCTCATAATTAACTATTGACTAGCCTACATTGTAATTGTCCACTGCATGGTACAACTGCGTACCATTTATATAGGAAACATCCATTTAGGCTACAGATCAGAGCTTAAAGTGTGGCAGGACGGTCATGGACGGCGTACTGGCACTTATTTTAAAATCTCTATGCCATCCGTCACTTATTTGACCAGCACACCTGAAAATGTATGAGGCGTCCTGGTACTTCTTTTGGAAAGGTAAGGGGCGTCCACGCACTTCTTTTTTTTACACTTTTAGCACTGCTACAGATGACAAGGTGAGTGGTCTATTCAATGGACAATCATGCCCCCCCCCAAAAAAACACGAAACAACACATGCCATAAAGTTTACTCAAGTAACAATTACAATAGGTCATCCAACATTACTTCAGGATGCATAATAATTATTTTCACGTCAGTCTAATTAACTATTCTTTGGCTACGATATCATTCGTTTAATTATGATTGCTAAATCTAAAAAATGCACAAGTTCCACTTTTGTCATCTTAGCATGCATTTTCACTGTCTTAAAGATCTTAATATCTATTCTAAGAACTTCCAGAACATTCCTCTTCAGTGTAGTGTTTGAAAAACATTCTCTTTGGTTGTGATTTGGTGTCGTCAAGTCGGGAGCGCCTCTGACGAGTTTCTCTTGAAGTGTCGCCATATAAATTCATGATTACGAGCACATCACAATCGCAATACTCTAGGCTGTTGACTGCCACTATGCAAATTGTCAAGCAAGCCAAAAATTTCAGCGTGAATCCAAAGCTAGAAGCGAGTCCAAGAAATCCACGTATTGAGCAAGTCCATGAAAAGATGAGTTTTAGTTCAGAACTTTAGGTTTCAACTCTCAACACACTTTGAAAAGTGAACGTAGTCTATTGACCTGAAACAACAAAGGCAAGTCTGGGTAGCTACATGGCTGGCTGCACCTCACACGACTCTATGAAAATTCTCTTCCCGAAGGTGGCTTATTTCAGAGATTTAAATCACAGGCTATAGGACGGTCCGTACACAAGGACCTAAACACATCATGACCAGTGTCCTTTCAAACGGGTAGCAGTGGTGATGAAATATCACACCCGATCAAATCATTGAAAACTGAGCAGGGTCAAGGCCACATAAGTCTCTATGTAGAATTCGAGTACATTTTATCATGAGCTATAACCGTTCCATCGAACTGTAACGTTAATCGAGAACAAAAGTCGCGACACATCTGACATGATAGAAAGTTCCCCGAATAACAGACCGGCCAACTATTCTGTCAACAGACCTACATAAACATTATTAATAGAGCAAAATAGCCAATATCGTAAATCTGGAAAGTAGTCCGTATAATCGTATTGCGGTGCCTGCTGCCGTCTCTACTTAAGCAAACGTGGTAGCAGTCGAATTACCATCAGGATGCTACAACATAGAAAAACAAGCACAACAGTTAATTGTCAACAAAATATCTATATTATTAGGTCATTCAAACTGACAAAAGAAAATGGCACATCACATGTGAAACTCTGATGCAGTGTCCGCACTGTAGTCGGGAGCACCTCTGAGTAGAACCTTGAAGGGGTGCTATAACAAGTGCACATACCTACATACATACATACTCTCATCGTCAAAGTGCTAAAGCACTAAAGCACGTATATGATAAAATTACCACTTGTCAAACCCTGCATGTAAAACGCTAAAACTTTTACTTGTTAGAACAACAACCACTAACCTTAGAGTAGCGACTAAACCTGCAGGCATGAATTTCCCAGAATTAAACGATCGATAACCCATCAGTCCACCAAGAAAGCCACTCGAAGCTAAATACAATAACAACGCTGAATTTATTTGAAAAATTCACAGATTCACAGTTAAACGTAAAAAGATTACACATTATTAGATTCATTTATTTTTACTACCTACGCAAAAAAACATTTTATATTCATCAGCTATATACAAGTCTACAATTACAATCCAAAATTACATCACTTGTACACATCAAGCTGCAAGAGACTGAATGCACATTGCACATACATAAAACAAGAATTCATAAAAAATAAGCCTGACTAAGCAACTTCGTTTATTATCCATTGGGATGACAAACAGCAATCCGTTACAACACAGACAAAATACAAATAGAGAGTCAATAGGAGGGTCTGAAGGAAGAGCTTTAGGGTACATATGCCAATTCCTACATAGTTAGCTGTTTGTAATTGATATTATTACCAAGGTCTATTTCTTTTTAGACATGCTTTTAAATAGGTTTCTAAACATCTGTATATTTCTACCACCAGAAGCAGACCTGTACTAACCAAGGAGAATCCAGAAATTTCCCGGATCTTGTGATGTCTGATAGGCACCAAAACCAGACAGACTGCCAAACAGAAGGCCCATCAGCAAAGACATCGTACTACCTGTAGCAAACCAAACAAACAAGCTAAGCAGGTGGTGACACACTGTTGAACTTCAACTCAGCCCGTCTTATGTATTGGACCGTCCTAATAAAATTAGATCCACATTGAAAGAACAAAGCGCCACAAACAAAGCGTTTACAAACCAGCAAAAGGAACATGAAATGTACATAAATGAAGGAAATAACAGTAGAGAAACACCCTTGCAAAATCAAGATGGAGATAAGCATAGAAATTTCCACTCTTAAAAGAGGGTGCAACAACAAGACTAGATAGAGATGAAGTAGCAAAGTCTCGGTAGTCTTAGGCAACAGTAAGGTTGACAGCCTGAAATAGCAAGGTCTGAAATAGAAGACATGTATGTCCTTAAATAATATTGCAAACAGATATCTGTTAAATAGTAACACATTAAACTTAAGAGATATGTCATTGGAGTGACACAGCAATCGAACAAACACATTGAGAAACCTGAATAGATACTGAATTGATGCAGAACACACTTGCAATGCTTTAGATGCATGATCAACAATGTATAAAACATCACAAGAAATCTTGATAAAGAAGTTATGAAAACTAGGAGTTTGCAAAGATGAGTCGCATCTGCTGGCTAAAGAATGCAGTCTGGATAAGTAATATTACAATTTAGATTTCAGAGCACATTAAAATAACAAAAAACGATTTAATAATAGAAGAAATTACAGTACTTAGCATTTATCCCTGTAAGGTTATCAATTAACCAGATTGAATATTGCGTGCACCGTTCTGAAGCTGAGCTAAATTCTTTATATGCTAAATTTATTCATATTTATTCATGTATATTTAAGTAAAGGCATATAAGAAAATGGGCCCAGTTGCATGGATCGTCACAGAATGTTGGTGCAAATAAAACTAATATTAGTTTTCCTTTATAAGAACTAACATATGGAGCGCAAACTGATAATATCAAAACAAGGGCAATACAACGGCTTTACAGAACACCCTGCGAATCGAACTTTGACCCACGTATATTTTCCGCCCAAACCAAGACTACTTCCCGAAAGTCCCAAATCCATAATCTGCCCATAATGGCACCGTGCCATACCTGCTTTGACATATCCTATCACTCCTCCTGTAGCGACAGTCAAAGCATAGCCAAAACCCAAATAATCCATTTTAGCAAATTCTTTAAAAATAATTCAACTCTCAACACGCGTTAAAACAACCACGAGAGAACCACCAGCTGCATAACATAGCATACATATTATTCGAGACGCTACATTTTCAAACGTCATCATTGGAATGTGTAATTTAGCGCCATCTAGCACCTGATAGACACAAGGCTATTGTTTGCTCAATACTCTTATCCAAAGATGCATATTAAATTATTGCGCTATCGTTTCAAGCATGTTATCACTTTAAGCAGTGCACTACTGACCTATTTAAGCAGGGCATATTACAGCTGTAATGTATTCTATTGTATTGCATTCGCTAGAGTAGGCCTATCAGAATATGACTCATTACGGTAGTCCTAAGCAAATGTCGAGCATCGATCGTAACATTGTTCAATAAAATAAGTTGTTCAGTGTTTTTAGACTTGCCCGCAGAACAGATCGAAGCGTACACAGATATTGAAAAACACAATGGTCACGATTAGTAGGCCTGCGCTGTTTGGCAAGAGCTTGAAAAGTTGATATTGCAAAGAAGCAGGAAATTAAGATATTTTTTCGTAGAAGTTTCTAGGTTCTCACAGCATGCAGAGGCGGCAATAATGAGACGACGTCATATTCGACTGATGATGATGATGATGATCTAATCGGATGACGTCATAGTCATTGTAGAAATTGACGTTGCATCGGCTAAAATAATGTTTTCGATGATTGATTCTCTGAAGATGTTTTACTGCGATTTTGTCTTTCGATTCATTTTGTCGCGTTGTCGATAATTATCTTCTCTAGGCCTATATACTAGAGATGTTTCATCAAGAATTTCGATGTCGCTGATTTGGTTTCCGGTCCTGCTTTCACGAGGATCCGGTGCAAGGCGTAGGCGCGGTGGTTATCGTTCAAATAAATGTTCAGTTGTTCAAAAATTAATGTTCTTAGTAGAGATGACGGATCACAGTGCAGCCAGAAGCAGATCGTGTGGAAATTACTTTGAGGTAGAGGCTGTAGAGCGCGTATTTATGGAGGCAAGAAGAATGTTGATGATGATGAAGACTGTGAACCTGTTTGGTGACGATTTCTTTATTGAGATCACATGATTAAGTAGACTACCAGTCCACGTGGTGCTGTGCTTCTTTCCACCAAGGTGCTGTGCACCGATCCACCAAGGTGCTGTGCACCGATCCATTAAGGTGCTGTGCATCGGTCCACCAAGGTGCTGTGCACCGATCCACGAAGGTGCTGTGCACCGATCCATTAAGGTGCTGTGCACCGGTCCACCAAGGTGCTGTGCACCGGTCCACCATGGTGCTGTGCACCGATCCACCAAGGTGCTGGTGCTGTGCACCGGTCCACCATGGTGCTGTGCACCGATCCACCAAGGTGCTATGCACCGATCCACCAAGGTGCTGTGCACCGATCCACGAAGGTGCTGCGCACCGATCCACCAAGGTGCTGTGCACCGATCCACGAAGGTGCTGTGCACTGGTCCACCAAGGTGCTGTGCACCGGTCCACCATGGTGCTGTGCACCGATCCACCAAGGTGCTGCGCACCGGTCCACCATGGTGCTGTGCACCGATCCACCAAGGAGGTGCTGTGCACCGAATCAACCATGGTGCTGTGTACCGATCCACGAATGTGCTGTGCACCGATCCACCATGGTGCTGTGCACCGGTCCACCATGGTGCTGTGCACCGATCCACCAAGGTGCTGTGCACCGATCCACCAAGGAGGTGCTGTGCACCGAATCAACCATGGTGCTGTGCACCGATCCACCAAGGTGCTGCGCACCGATCCACCAACGTGCTGTTCACCGGTCCACCATGGTGCTGTGCACCGGTCCACCAAGGTGCTGTGCACCGATCCACCAAGGTGCTGTGCACCGATCCACGAAGGTGCTGTGCACCGATCCACCAAGGTGCTGTGCACCGATCCACGAAGGTGCTGTGCACCGGTCCACCAAGGTTCTGTGCACCGGTCCACCGTGGTGCTGTGCACCGAATCAACCATGGTGCTGTGCACCGATCCACTAAGGTGCTGTGCACCGATCCACCAAGAAGGTGCTGTGCACCGAATCAACCATGGTGCTGTGCACCGATCCACCAAGGTGCTGCGCACCGATCCACCAAGGTGCTGTGCACCGATCCACGAAGGTGCTGTGCACTGGTCCACCAAGGTGCTGTGCACCGGTCCACCATGGTGCTGTGCACCGATCCACCAAGGTGCTGCGCACCGGTCCACCATGGTGCTGTGCACCGATCCACCAAGGCGGTGCTGCGCACCGATCCACCATGGTGCTGTGTACCGATCCACCAAGGTGCTGCGCACCGATCCACCAAGGTGCTGTGCACCGGTCCACCATGGTGCTGTGCACCGATCCACCAAGGTGCTGTGCACCGTATCAACCATGGTGCTGTGCACCGATCCACTAAGGTGCTGTGCACCGGTCCACCAACGTGCTGTTCACCGGTCCATTAAGGTGCTGTGCACCGGTCCGTCAAGGTGCTGTGCATCGGTCCACCAAGGTGCTGTGCACCGATCCATTAAGGTGCTGTGCATCGGGCCACCAAGGTGCTGTGCACCGATCCACGAAGGTGCTGTGCACTGGTCCACCAAGGTGCTGTGCACCGGTCGACCATGGTGCTGTGCACCAATCCACCAAGGTGCTGCGCACCGGTCCACCATGGTGCTGTGCACCGATCCACCAAGGAGGTGCTGTGCACCGAATCAACCATGGTGCTGTGTACCGATCCACGAAGGTGCTGTGCACCGATCCACCATGGTGCTGTGCACCGGTCCACCATGGTGCTGTGCACCGATCCACCAAGGTGCTGTGCACCGATCCACCAAGGAGGTGCTGTGCACCGAATCAACCATGGTGCTGTGCACCGATCCACTAAGGTGCTGTGCACCGGTCCACCAACGTGCTGTTCACCGGTCCACCATGGTGCTGTGCACCGATCCACCAAGGTACTGTGCACCGATCCACCAAGGTGCTGTGCACCGATCCACCAAGGTGCTGTGCACCGATCCACCAATGTGCTGTGCACCGATCCACAAAGGTGCAGTGCACCGGTCCACCAAGGTGCTGTGCACCGGTCCGTCAAGGTGCTGTGTTTTTAGTACTGCTGCACCAATTTTATCGGTCTCGGTGGTATAGCCTATGGCTATTTCTATGATTCTCAGAGTACCGGTTTACTATTCTGTGTAGAAGGTATAGGCCTAATTCAGAGCTTTTTAAACTAAAATGTGCAGTTCTAAATGGATTTGTGCAGTTGTAGAAGCACTTCTGTACAGTTAAAACTAGCAAAAAGGTCATTGTCCTCCGATTGGAAGTAAATTACATTGGACGATGGGAAAGGAAAGAAGGTGTTGTGCAGTTCTAAAAATTCCTTAAAACAGCCCTGGCATAATTATTACATGTTTAAGCTTATGCTCTGTTGTGACGGCTGCTCAGCCCCAGTGATTAGTCGAGATCACTGTTGTAATGACTGTTGCATATTCACTGTGTTTTGTGATGAATGGCTGCTTCCTACAGGTAACACACACCTTTTGATATAAGCAGTAGGCCTAGGCTTACGAGAATTGTGAACAATTAACTAAGAGGGGTCAGACGTTGATTCATGTGAGCCTGCATGGAGTGTGCAATGAGGACTCTACTATGGAGTCCTAAGAAAGATTGGTGTTGAGCCCCCCCCCCAAAAAAAATAACCATGCACAGGGAATAATTATTCTCACTCTGGATATAGAGGGCATAGAGTGCATTTTCAGTTTATCTTAATTACCGATACGGTTAGTGTTTCTCTCTATAGTTTATTTTAAGTCCAGTATCACACTTCGGCTTAAATCATTCTCTTGCTTTAATGTCCATTTTGGTTAAAATAAGTTGCATGTAATTGCCTGACAATTGTTTGTGCATATATGATGATGATAGCCTACCAAAAGAGCGACGACTAAAGCTAAGAGGCTAAAAGACTATTGATATTAAACGCCTTGTCTCTATGGGTGGACTCAAGCTATAGCTTAAGAAATTGATCTTCTTCTTCTTCCTCCTCCTACTCCTCCTCCCCGTCCTATTCGTCCACCTCGTCTTCCTCCACCCCCACCTACGCCACCTCATCCTCCTCTTGGTATTCTCTTCCTCCTTCTCCTTTTGGTATCCTCCTCCTCCTCCTCCTCCTCCTCCTCCTCCTCCTCCTCCTCCTCCTCCTCCTCTTCCTCCTCCTACTCCTGACCTTCTTCTCCTTGACTCCTTCTACATGGCTTTCTCTCTCATCTAAACATTGCAGTTTCGGTATAACGCTTTGTGTTGTCGATTTTTTTCCCGTTTGTCCTGGAATGAGCCGAGAGATGAGAAGGAGGGAAGTGAGAGAAGAAGACTCGATTAGACGAAGGATACAATGAAGGTCCAGCGGAGGAATCGAGATGGACCGAAGTTAGGCCTACTGAAAAAAAGTCAACTGCTCACTCTGTTCGCTCTTCCTCAAGTCAGCCTGAGAATTCGCAGATAAGCTATTCAATATCGGGGGACATTTCCACATGACCGAAAACCAATTCTTAACCGTCAGGGCTCCTGCCTAACTATAGGGCCTACTCTAAGAGCGTCACGCGCACCAACGGTTTTCAATTGGGTCTGGACAAGCTTCATTGATCGGCTTTGAATGCCTTTTGCCGTTGAAAGTCGTCTAGAGTCTAGACTCTAGAGGTGACGAGACACTTTGTCTAGTCTTTCAACATGATGAATATAAAAAAGAGTTGCACTTGAGACTGACCTACTTGTAATTAGAACGTCGATTAGGCTACAGGTACTTGTTGATGATCAAAACGTTTATGCTTTACGATGACTGCAGGGTGTTTGGTCAAGTTTTCGAAGAAAAGCAGTTAATTATACCACAATTATTTGGTAGACTTGTTGAGAAGGCAAAAGCGGAATTGAACGCACATCATGGCTGAATAAGCACTATCCAACGGGGACTATTAGCCATAGGCGTAGGAGGCGGGGATCCAGAGGGGAAAATGCTCCCCCAAATTTCGGGCGTCTAATTTTTGGGCAAGCAAACCCGGGAAAATAGTAAACAAACTTAATAGTAGGCTACTTTATCGATGACTAAAAAGAGTCATCAACTTTTTTGTCTGGGAAAATAGTATAGAAGTGCACGAAGTCATTTATTCCGGATTTATTTTTCGGGCAGAAGTAAGATCTTGCACCCCCCCACTGCTGAAATCTCCCCTATGCCTATGCTATTAGCCCATAAACCTCATTGCTATACCGTATAGGCCTGCGCTAAAACACGCCCTATTTATCCGTATGCCTATAATTAGGCTATTATATGCATTCGACGTGTTAACCATTCGGTAGGCCTACAGTAAACGTCGTAGCGCCCATTCAAACTGACAGCGGTGTTTAAATGCAAATGTAAATCTTCGCCATTTTTCAACGCCACACAAAATCCGCGCCAGCTTAGCTACCGGCGCTATACCAAGTCAAGTCGACAATGGCCAGTTTGTTTTGTCCAATTCAACTTCCCTACAGGTCAGAGTCCGGGGAAGGTCAAGCGGAGGCTAGGGCATGGAGTTACGAAGGCGATCGGCAAAGGCGTACGAGGCGGGGGCCCAGCGGGGCAAACCCCCTCAAATTTCGGGCAAGTCTGTGTTTTTTTCGGGCAAGCAGACCCGGGAAAATATGAAAAATAGTATTTTTCACAACAACTTTTTTGTCTGGGAAAAATAGTATTTCCCACGGTAATCCCACCTTACCTTAGAACCTTAGTCCTTTCCGTGCAGCTCTGCACATCGGGCAATGCAGTTTCTCCATTCCACTCTATCCATCGCCACCTCGACAGCATCGTTCCACGCATCTCAAGATCTTGCAAATCCTCTCGTACAGTCTCCATCCAGTTCTTCCTTGGCCTCCCTCTACCACGTCTTCCCTCCGGAGTCCAGATTGTTGCTTGTTTTGCTCTCCTCTCTTGCCCCATTCTTGCTACATGCCCCATCCACTTTAGTCGCCTTTTTCTGATGCCAATTTCCATGTTTCCTGTCCAGTCCATTCTCTGGTGTTTTTATTTGTTATTTTACCTATCTCTCCATGAGATGCATAGTATTCGTCTCATCCACCTATGGTGGCTGAGACGAGTAGACCTAGAAATCAGCGTCTAGACACCACGATATTTATTTTTCGGGCAGAAGTAAAATCTTTGCCCTCCACTGCTGAAATTTCCCGTACACCTATGGCAATCAGTAATGATAGCCTAGTGATCGTGTGGTAGCGCAGGAGTTGATCGAGTTAGGATATAGGATAGCTTGAATTAGCCCAAGTTTCACCAGATAAAATCAGTAGCCTAATCCGTAGCTAGGCCTATAGCAAAGCAGATGGAAGGTAAAATTTGCAAATATAGGCCTAAATAGGCCTACACGCGACAGTGGCTTTCTCGACTTCTCTTCATCTGGGGTGGGGTACAATTAATACGGGAGATATTCTATTTCGTGACACCGGAATTTTTAAGAAAAGAGATTAGGTTAGATTGCGGTCGTGAAAGAACTTTCACGGGTCGCCGTCGAGGCAGCAATAATTATTTGCTAACGAAGTTTTATAGCAGACTACAACAAAGGGGAGTCTAGAGACTCTGGAGTCTAGACGCTGATTTCTAGGTCTACATTCTGCCTTTACTTTTATCGGCCTTTTTTCTCTCGCGGCTTTCACATTTTTTCATTGTTTATATTCACCACAATCCCTCTGATCCCTTAAGCAGCTACACGCGACAATCTAAGTCCGAAAGCGCCTCCGAAAAAACCCCGTGGCAAGACGTTTGCTTCAGAGCGCCATGCATTATGCATGACTTAACCCCTTTAGCGTGTATTAAAATTTTCACTAACTCTCATACAGTGTGTAATTATTTTTGGGAAAAAATTTCTCCAATTTTTTTATATTTTGACCCGGTGATTTTTCTGAAAATTATCCTGTAAATTTTTTGGGGTCGCCGCCCCCCCCCCCCCCATTTTTTTTTTGGGGGGGAAATTTTTTTCGATTGAAAATACTTTTCTTCAACTTTTTTCAAAACAACCATATACTAGACCTAAAGGGCTACTGGGCCTAATGGGCAGCAATAGGGCTGCTAGGCAAGTAGGCCTACTAGGCCTAGAGGGCTACTCGGCCTACAGAGCTACTGGGCCTAATGGGCTGATAAGGGCTGCTCTAGTACGTGTCACGACACCATCTGCACAGCAACGATCACCCTCTGACGTAATCCCTGGCTAATACGAGTTCCCCCCCCAACAAGGGTGCAATAGGGCTGCTAGGCCTAGATGCATACTAGGCCTAGAGGGCTGCTAGGCCTATAGGCATAGCAGCCGTAATGGGCTGATACGGGCTGCTCTAGTATGAGTCACGACACCATCTACACAGCGATAATGTAATCCCTGGCTAATACGAGTTCCCGCCAACAAGGGTGCAATAGGGCTGCTAGGCCTATAGGGCTACTAGGCCTAAAGGGCTACTAGGCCTATAGGGCTACTAGGCCTAAATGGCTACTAGGCCTACAGGGCTACTAGGCCTAATGGGCTGCTCTAGTATGAGTCACGATAACATCTGCACATCGACGATCATCCTCTTACGTAATACCTGGCTAATGGGAGTTTCCCGCCAACAAGGGTGCAATGCGGCAAGGCTTATAGGCCTACTAGGCCTAGAGAGCTTGTAGGCCTGTTGGGCTGATAAGGGCTGCTCTAGCATATGTCACGACGCCATCTACACATCGACGATCACACTCTGACATAGTCCCTGGCTCACACGATTTCCCCGCCAACAAGGCCGCAATAGGGCTGCTAGACCTAAAGGCCTACTAGGCCTAGTGGGCTGTTCTAACATAACCCCTCCAAATGTCTGCAGCTATTACCATTAGCCCGAGTTATCTCGGGCACCACAGTAAGCGAAAGGCAGCTATATTATGCAGTTGGGGATAGGCCAAGGTGCAACCCGAGATATCCCGGGCTGCACAGTTGGGGAGAGTTAGCGGAGCCCGAGTTATTCCGGGCTCCACCGTAAAGGGGTTAACGAAAAACAAACTCCATTGTCTTGTCACAGTGGAAGGTAAGAAAGGCGATCATCTTCCGCTCTTCAGCCGAGAGCTTCGTGCATTATGTACACTTTAGCGTGCATTATGTACACTTTAGCGTGCATTATTGTAAACTTTATCGTGCAGTTATACACTTAATGCACAGTTCTAAATGAACTTGTGCAGTTGTAAAAGCACTTCTGTGCAGCTAAAACTAAAAAGCCTAAAAGGTCACTGACTCACTGCAGTCATCCGATTTGAAGAAATTTACGATAGACGATGGGAAGGAAAAGAAGCGATTGTGCAGTTCTAAATAGGCTTATTCCTACAAAAAAAGCATAGTTGTAAAAAACGGTTTTTTTCGTTTTTTATTCCCTCCCAAAAAACGTCGTTTTTTTCGTTTTTTATTTTTCCCATCGTTTTTTATCGTTTTTTTATTATTTCTTTATCTTCATTTATTCATTTACTTTCTGTTATTATTTCACTTAATTTTAATTTTTTCTTATATTCCTCATGTTTTCCGCCTACTCTCAAGGATTCAGCTAACTAAAGTCATTATTTCATCGTTTAACATCATCATTTAAGAGATAGCCTGCGTGTAGTAGGTTCCTAATCAAGGTTTTCAAGGGTAAAATGCGGTTTTAGATGTAGCAAAGTCTAATTATTTTCCGTTTCCGTTTTTTATCGTTTTTTTGTCGTTTTTTATTTTTTTGAAAAAAACCTCGTTTTTTACCGTTTTTTATTTTATTTTCATCGTTTTTTACATATATGAAAAAAAGCATTGGCACACTTAGAAAACATGCCTGCCAGCAAAAGACACTGATGCAGTGAGAATTCCCAGCCACATAAAAGTGTGTGTCACTGTCAGTCAATGCAAAACGACAATCACCATTCCCCTGTCAATGCGACCTTTCATTCCATTCAGTCAACGTTTTTTTGTCTAGTCACAGTTCACTCAAATCACTGAAGTGATTCATGTCTGGCATTTCAATTCAAAAAACGTCCGTCTCGCTATCTGTATTACAGAAGGCCTACTGAGAAATGCACAAGCGCGTTTCTGACTGAAAAATGCACATGAGCGTTTCTGACTGAAACTGCACACGTGCGTTTCTGACTAAAAAATGCACATGTGCGTTTCTGGCCGAAAAATGCACATGTGCGTTTCTGACTGAAAAATGCACATGTGCGTTTCTGATCACACGAATGAATATTGTTACATAACTTATATCATGCCGTAACGTAAAGTAATGTCAAATAATAATAATTGCATGTAGGCCTATGATGTAGGTTCGACTATTTAAATGGCCCTCTTGTCCAGAAGCTCGTTTGCTATGATATCGCCAAAAACCGTACGAGTTGCGATATTCGCTCCGTTTCGGGTCGTTGCTCATCACAGAAAAGTTCCACAATATGTTTGTCGCAAAAGTGCTCCCACACGCACACCCACACGCAAACACGCACGCACACGCACACACACATACAAACAAACAAACACACACACGACACACGCATAAAACCCGCAAGCACAAATGCTTAGTTATCTCCAAGCACTCCTCTTTCTATTGTCGGCCATAATATATGTTTCTGTTATTGGCCACACGCTGCATTCGATCTCATTTTCTTGTTGGAATTAAACCCGTTTGTTATTCAAATTGACCTCATTCGCTACGCACAGTCACTCATCGTCTGTGACTTGTGTGATATGGTCCAATAATTCTGCATCCAGAGTTGGTCCAGTTTCTCTTCCTCCTCCTCCTCCTCCTTCTCCTCCTCCTTCTCCTCCTCCTCCTCATACTCCTCCTCCTCCTCCTCCTCCTCCTCCTCCTCCTCCTCCTCCTCCTCCTCCTCCTCTCCTCCTCCTCCTCCTCCTCCTCCTCCTCCTTTCCGAATCTTGTGTTTGAGGAAAATTGCAGACGACCTTCTTTCGTCTGATTTACGCACACTACACGGAACAACGTTGCGCCGACGATAAATCAGCCGTCGTCGTTACAAAGGTGAGACGACACCACAAACACAGCCGTTGCCTCCAAATATTGCTCTGCAGCCCATTGAGACCACATTAAATGTCTGTATGCGTCTGCTGCTGCTGCTGTGTTGTTGTCTAATTGTCAACATCCGTCTGTCCCGAACGGGACCAAGGCGCTTCCTGTGCAAACCGCCTGGAAGTGGTGTCCCCCGTCGCCGACGACCGATGTCTCCCCGACGGGAAATGAGGACCCCTCGTCGGCATCCAACCATCGCCGACTCTGCTGACGATAATTCACTGCCCCGGCCCCCCGACCCCCGTGACGGTGGTTGGGGGTCGAGAGGTCCGGATCGGACTTGGCACGAGAGGTCAAAGGGAAGCAGGGACGGGTCTTGGCGGAGGCGCACGGGAGACATTTGAGAAGAAGCCATTTCAAGTCGTGCTGGAACAGAAAAACAATTCAATGTCAGAGAATTATAATTATTTGCTAGAAAAACTGGATTATAATTAGGGGTATTTGCAATTTTATTCACAATAATTTCGAATTACCAATAAAGGATGATAATAACTTCATAATTAAGGTTCTATAATAAAATATACATGTACAGGCCCGGCCCTAGGGTTTGCGGGGCCCAAGGCAGCAGCGGGTCCTCAAGCTTAAATTTACGCAGTTTATTTCCTGGCAATGCGGCACTGGTGGGGGAGAGTCACCTAAGATGGGACACTTAACGTTGCTTCCCAAATTTCTTTTGAGCTAAGAGTAAGAGCACTATTTTAAAACAAACCACATTGATGTGGCCTATACATATATATTTGATTTTCAAATGATTCATGTTAGGTCTGCGTTTTGGCTTTTGACAACTTTCTTTGCACCAAAATCACTATGATGCCAATTATTCACAAAATGAAATAGATTAATTTAGGCTACATTATTTTAGGTAGGCTACCTCTATGAAAATGTCCATGTTCTAAATTTCCTGTTTTGCATTATCTAAGCTGTCGTTAAAATTGTCACCACTATCATTGTGTTTTGCCCTCTCCAGCAAAAATGTATGCAGTTGTCCATTTGCAAATTTGAAGCAAAATGAGTTAGGCCCTAACTAGTGTTTCTGGAGATAATTTTACATGCAGGTCAACGCTAAAAAGTAGGCTAGCTGTGAATCGCTTTAGGCCTTAAGGTTTAGCGAAGTTTCGTTCTTTCAAGATCACCATGTCACATTCGCGTGACGAA
The DNA here is from genome assembly GCA_945859605.1 of Lumbricus rubellus. Taxonomy (NCBI): domain Eukaryota; kingdom Metazoa; phylum Annelida; class Clitellata; order Crassiclitellata; family Lumbricidae; genus Lumbricus; species Lumbricus rubellus. The sequence continues at coordinate 11,157,907 of OX243816.1, forward strand.
TTGACTGCAAGAACATTTGTTTTATACGACGTAATCATTGTCAATATCGTCAAAGAAAAAATTATAGCCAGCAGCGCGAGGCCCCTGGTAGCGCGGGGCCCAAGGCAGTTGCCTCGCTCGCCTTGCCCTAAGGCCGGGCCTGTACATGTAGGAGCTTGCTCAATAAATAGTCAGTTTACCATTACATCTACTGTAACAGTACTTTATTAACTATTTAATTTTACCATGCAATCGTGTTGTGGCTAATGTACATGTATAGGCGGGCGAATCTCATTTGTTTGGATGTGCACTTATTATAGCGTCCCTTAAATTCAAGCTCTCGCTACTCAGAGGCGCTCCTCAATTGCAGAGCGGACACTGCATCGGAGTTTCACGCCGTAGCGCTGAGACATGGTGAGTGAAGGATTTGCCCAAGGTCCTTACGCGGCGAGGTGGATTCGAACCTCAAACCTTCCGGCTTCAAGGCAACGACGCCATCACTACACCACCGCGCCCCACATAAGTCCATACGTCACGAGTATAAGAGAGGCGAATACTCATTTTCAACGCACTGCCTCTTCCTTTGTAGCCTATAGTCTTCTTCTTGTTCTCTCCATCATTGGGATGCTATCGTATCATTAGCTAAAGTGTATAGTCATGTATACCGATCCTCTTATAATAATTAATGACAAAGGAGCATTTTGTGACACGCGAGTAATCGGGGAAAAGCGTGTGGACGATAGCAATGCGAATTGGAAAACGTTTATCAGTGTGTGAAAGTATGGTCTGGTGGTGGCGGTATGGGAAGGGGCCACGGGAGTGAGACGTGGGGAGAAGAAGCAATAGGGCCACGGGAGTGAGACGTGGGAAGAAGAAGCAATAGGGCCACGGGAGTGAGACGTGGGGAGAAGAGGCAAGCTGCCAATCCTGCAAAAACTACTGCCTGTATACACGTACGTAAGAGCGTATGTAGACTCTATGTGTGTGTGTGTGTGTATGTATGTATGTACATTGTATGTATGCATGCATATATGCATGCATGCATGCATGCATGTATGTATGTATGTATGTATGTATGTATGTATGTATGTATGTATGTATGTATGTATGTATGTATGTATGTATGTATGTATGTATGTATGTATGTATGTATGTATGTATGTATGTATGTATGTATGTATGTATGTATGTATGTATGAATGTATGTATGTATGTATGTATGTATGTATGTATGTATGTATGTATGTATGTATGTATGTATGTAATACTAGGTATGTATGTATGTATGTATGTATGTATGTATGTATGTATGTATGTATGTATGTATACATTGTATGTATGTATGTATGTATGTATGTATGTATGTATGTATGTATGTATGTATGTATGTATGTATGTATGTATGTATGTATGTATGTATGTACGTATGTATGTATGTATTTATGTATGTATGTATGTATGTATGTATGTATGTATGTATGTATGTATGTATGTATGTATGTATGTATGTATGTAATACTATGTATGTATGTATGTATGTATGTATGTATGTATGTATGTATGTATGTATGTATGTATGTATGTATGTATGTATGTATGTATGTATGTATGTATGTATGTATGTATGTATGTATGTACGTACGTACGTACGTACGTACGTACGTACGTATGTATGTATGTATGTATGTATGTATGTATGTATGTATGTATGTATGTATGTATGTATGTATGTATGCATGGATGTGTGTATGTATGTATGTATGTATGTATGTATGTATGTATGTATGTATGTATGTATGTATGTATGTATGTATGTATGTATGCATGCATGCATGCATGCATGTATGTATGTATGTATGTATGTATGTATGTATGTTTGTATGTATGTATGTATGTATGTATGTATTTATGTATGTATGTATGTATGTATGTATGTATATACAGTGGTGTGAAAAAGTTTTGCATCACCCATATATTTTGCGTTTCTATGCATGATTTCGTCTGTATTAAGATGAACAATGTACTTGTAAGCATGTGGGTGTTAATTATAGGTTTTATTATTGTTTGGTTCGAGTTCATAAGCATATTTATGTAAATTAACATGATGAATGTTCGTTTACCACCCCGTGACTATACCAGTACGAGAAGGCTTGTCACACGTTAATGCTTGTTCTCTGCATAGTGCAATGTGTTGGGATGAAATAACCCGCATGTGTGCTCGCAGGCCTTCTTTATGACTTAGTGGGCTTGAAAAAGCCGTTTCTGTGTGTCAGTGATGCATCAATATTTTATTGGCCAACCCTTGTTCTTCAACACTTGTCTACAACGTTCGGCATCGAGTGGACCAGTTTGACGAGGTGGTCATGGGTCCCAACGCGGTTCCAGGCGGCGATAAACGATTCGATGAGATCGCGCTTGGAAGTTGGATATCTCCTGGATATCTCCAAGGCTACTTTATGCCACAGATTCTCAATTGGATTGAGATCCGGGGACTGGGCGGGCCAGTTCAGCGTCCTAACATTGTTCTGTTTCTTCCAGTTGGTCACCAGTTTGGCATGATGGCATGGTGCATTGTCATCCTGAAAGAGGATCTGGCCTGGGAAGAGTTGCTGAGTTGATGGCAACATGCACGTCTGCAGTATGCCGATGCACTTGGTTGTGTTGACCATTCCATCGACGATATGCAGACGCCCAACGCCACTGGCAGCCATGCAACCCCAAAGCATAACAAAAAACCAACGCTGGACTGGCCCGCCCAATCCCCGGATCTCAATCCAATTGAGAATCTGTGGCATAAAGTAGCCTTGGAGATATCCAGGAGATATCCAACTTCCAAGCGCGATCTCATGGAATCGTTTATCGCCGCCTGGAACCGCGTTGGGACCCATGACCACCTCGTCAAACTGGTCCACTCGATGCCGAACGTTGTAGACAAGTGTTGAAGAACAAGGGTTGGCCAATAAAATATTGATGCATCACTGACACTCAGAAACGGCTTTTTCAAGCCCACTAAGTCATAAAGAAGGCCTGCGAGCACACATGCTGGTTATTTCATCCCAACACATTGCACTATGCAGAGAACAAGCATTAACGTGTGACAAGCCTTCTCGTACTGGTATAGTCACGGGGTGGTAAACGAACATTCATCATGTTAATTTACATAAATATGCTTATGAACTCGAACCAAACAATAATGAAACCTTTATTAACACCCACATGCTTACAAGTACATTATTCATCTTAATACAGACGAAATCATGCATAGAAACGCAAAATATATGGGTGATGCAAAATAATTTCACACCACTTGTATGTATGTATGTATGTATGTGTGTGTGTGTATGTATGTATGTATGTATGTATGTATGTATGTATGTATGTATGTGTGTGTGTATGTATGTATGTATGTATGTATGTATGTATGTATGTATGTATGTATGTATGTGTGTGTGTGTATGTATGTATGTATGTATGTATGTATGTATGTATGTATGTATGTATGTATGTATGTATGTATGTATGTATGTATGTATGTATGTATGTATGTGTGTGTGTGTGTATGTATGTGTGTGTGTGTGTATGTATGTATGTATGTATGTATGTATGTATGTATGTATGTATGTATGTATGTATGTATGTATGTGTGTGTGTATGTGGGGAGAGAGCAGCACTGATGCGCAACAGACTCAGTATTGAAGCTGCACAGCTAATGATGTACGGTCACCGGCTAACCTCATTGAGGTGAAAAGGAGGGCAGCCTCAGTGAGGTGGAAGTCCCTCCCTGCCGGTATAGCCTCTCAGTGTAGCAGATCATCCTGATACCTCCTCGTGGTTCTCCCTGGAAACTACTGGTCTCAGTAGGCTAAATTCAGGATGGTCGCCCAGCTATGGGAAAATAGTGAAGACTGCCTTGGTGTCCTCGGCTGGAGTCCGGCATGTCACGGCAATGGCGAGGGCGGCACCGCAGCACAGCATCCGCAGGTAGCTGCTGAGAGCTTGCTGACCGCCTACTGGCATCAGTCTTGGTCAACCTGCTGCGCTCACACTCTCGGGTCCACATGTCTCAGCTTCTGTGCCTGTGGACGATCGTCTGTGTGAGAAGAGAGAGTGGGACTGGACGACACACACCTTTCTCACTTTAATCCACTCAATGTGAAGGTATACGTCGTGACGATTGGGAAAGTCCTGCGGCGATGGGCAAGTGACGACGGGTGCAGGTGGAGGATACCACTGGGAGCGCCTAGCCACAAACCTGCACGTAGGCGGCCTGGGTGTGACGGTCGTCTGCTGCTGACCCGGAACAACAGCAGCATTCGTATCCTGCTCAGGCGACAGAGCAGCCCTGTTTAGGGATAGCACTGCTTTCTTCACACGAAGAGGGGGAGAGAAAAGGATCCCTGAACAAAGCTTGTTCCTAACTGTCCTGCTGACCAGCCGCGGCCAGCTGGATATCCACATCTGCGGTAGCAAGAATAAAAACGATAAAAGTGGGAGGAATGGAAACTGGAACTCGACTAAACGCACGAACCAGCAACGATTGTACATAGGATCCTGGAACGTCCGTACGCTCCTTGATATCCCTGGCCGGCATGAGCGCCGAACTGCAATAATTGGACGTGAGCTCTCGCGCTACAACATAGACATCGCTGCACTTAGTGAGACACGCATCTCGGGTGAGAACCAATTCGAGGAAGTTGGAGCTGGCTACACCTTCTACACCACTGGACAACCGGTTGGTAAGCCAAGACAGGGCGGAGTCGGATTTGCCATCAGGACTGCCTTGACTTCTCAAATCGAAGAACAACCTACAGCGATTGGCCCTCGACTGATGTCCTTAAAACTGAAACTCGACAACGGCCACTCAGCTGTCATGCTCAGTGCATATGCGCCAACAATGACCGCATCTGACGACGAGAAAGAGGCCTTCTACGAGACTCTCAGTGCTGCCATCACCAGAGTGCCCCATAGATGCCGTCTGTTCTTGCTTGGCGACTTCAATGCCCGCGTCGGCCAGGACCATACCGCATGGCCGAGGGTGCTTGGACATCACTCCGCTGGCAAGGAAAACGCCAACGGCTCATTGCTGTTGCAGCTCTGCTCCCAGCACGCGCTCGTGATAACCAACAGTCTATTTCAGCAGGCCAACAAGTACAAGACAACATGGATGCACCCACGCTCAAAGCACTGGCACACACTCGATTATGTCATCACTCGACAGCGTGATGTTCACGATGTACATCTGACACGAGCCATGCGTGGAACTGTCTGCTGGTCTGACCATCGGCTACTGCGGAGCCACGTGGCCCTGAAACTTTGCCAACGGAAACACAGGAAGACAGCACCTTGTCGAAGGAAGCTGGCTGTTGAACACCTAAGGCTACCCGAGATCAGGTCCCGACTGCAGGATGAACTCGACCGGGCTCTACAGAGCGACTCAGCATCCGCTCCCGACACCACCGAGAGGGAATGGGCCAAGATCAGAGACGTCACTTGCACGGTGGCGGCAGAGGTGCTTGGCTACAAACAAAGGAAACATCAGGACTGGTTTGACGAGCATGACGTCGTTGCGCAAGAGCTCTTGGATATGATGCACAGGCTGCATCTGGCCTGGATCAATGACAAAAGCAGCATCGCCAAGAAAAATGCCTACACGAAGGCAAAGCAAGACGCACAACTGAAGCTGCGCGGGATGAAGGAGAGCTGGTGGGCCAACAAAGCCCGCGAGCTACAGGATGCGGCGGACAGACATGACCTGAAGAGCTTCTACGACGGCCTAAAGACCGTCTATGGGCCACGGGACAATGGCTCCATACCTGTACGATCCAAGGACGGCACCACCATGATCACAGACCGTGAGTTGATCCTGAAACGCTGGGCGGAGCACTTTGAGTCGGTGCTGAATCAACCATCGTCATTTGATGCCACGGTCCTAGATGAGATTCCGCAGTGGGCTGAAGCCAGCCAAATGAGTGAGTATCCGACTCTAGATGAGGTACACACTGCAATCAAGCAGCTGACATCTGGCAAATCGCCGGGCGAGGACTCAATTCCATCCGAGATCTATAAAAACGGCGGCGACCAGCTTGCGAACCGCCTGACAGGGTTGTTCAGACAAATTTGGGACGAGGAGTCTGTGCCTCAGGACTTCAAAGATGCACTGATCGTGCACATCTTCAAGCGCAAAGGCGATCGTGCCAACTGTGACGATCACCGTGGAATATCCCTGCTATCTGTCGCTGGTAAGATACTGGCTCGGGTCCTCCTGAACCGACTAACTGCCCACGTCGCTCATAATGACATTCTCCCGGAAAGTCAATGTGGCTTTCGTGCAGGCCGTGGCACCATGGACATGATCTTCACTGCCAGACAGCTTCAGGAGAAGTGTCGAGAACAACGCCAGGATCTGTACATGATCTTCATTGATCTAACAAAGGCATTTGATTCGGTCAACAGAGATGGCCTATGGAAGATTCTTGAGAAGATCGGCTGCCCTAAGAAGTTCATAAATGTGATCCGATCACTGCATGACGGAATGATGGGCAGGGTTCTGGACAATGGTGAAACATCATCGCCCTTTAAGGTAACCAACGGGAACAAGCAGGGATGCGTGATCGCAGCAATGCTCTTCTGCATCTTCTTCTCCATGATGTTGCTCGTTGCCTACGGAGGATGCGACATGGGCATACCTATACAGTTTAGAACAGACGGGAGTGTGTTTGATCTGAGACGACTTCAGGCTCGTACAAAGGTGTTCTCAGCGATCATACGCGATCTACTCTATGCCGATGACTGTGCCCTGATGGCACATACACAGGTCATGGCGCAACAACTTTTTGATCGCTTTGCATGTGCTGCCCGTCGCTTCGGACTCACCGTCAGTCTAAAGAAAACAGAAGTCATGTTACAGACAGAGAACAGGACTAACAGCACTCCCCCAGTCATCACAGTGAATGGTGCGACTCTAAAAGCGGTAGACAAGTTCTGTTACCTCGGCAGCATCCTCTCTAATGCTGCAAACATTGACGAGGAGATTGTTGCTCGGCTGGCTAAGGCAAGCGCTGCATTTGGAGGACTCTCGCGACGACTGTGGAACAACCATGGCATCCACCTGGCCACCAAGATCGCAGTCTACAGAGCAGCTGTGCTGACGACGCTTCTCTATGGATGCGAGTCATGGACACCATATCGCAGGCACATCGCTCAGATTGACCGATTTCATATGAGATGCCTTCGAAGAATAGCACGTATACGATGGCAGGACTTGCTTCCCAACACGGCGGTCCTTGAGTGCTGTGGCATCACGGGCATCGAGGCCATGCTAACAGCAGCACAGCTCCGCTGGACTGGTCACGTTGTACGCATGGCCGACTCACGGATCCCGAAACAGGTCTTCTACGGTCAGCTTGCACAGGGCACCCGGGCACAGGGAGGCCAATACAAGCGTTATAAAGACATCCTGAAAGCCAACCTGAAAAAGTGCAGCATATCGGCTACCGATCTGGAAGGACTAGCGGCAGATCGCTCGGAATGGCGCGGTACATGCAGCGAAGCGACAGAGACATTTGAACTCCAAAGGATAGTGCAGCTCAAGCAAAAACGGCAGCGGCGTAAAGCAAAGAAACAACGTGCTGAATGTGACCAGACTTGACAGTCCAGGACTGGAACTTTAATCACGACGTGAGATCCGTCGCATCGACGGCTCAGTCCATCATCATCATGTATGTATGTATGTATGTATGTATGTATGTATGTATGTATGTATGTATGTATGTATGTGCGTGTTTGTTTGTATGACGTCAATGGTGACCTCGGATGAACTCGTTATTTCCTCCGTCAGTCAATTTTCACTCTTATTGTCTCTTTCCTCTTTCATATTCTCGATTTACGATTCAATCAACTGGAAATCTAGAGTACGGAAACTTTTAATTTTAAAATTTCTATCGTTCACAGTCGACTTTGATGAACAGACTCTACTTGTTGTTGACGTCGCCATTTTATATTGACTTTTCTCGACTGAGACTGATCACATGCAGACCTTTCAACTTATCCTGAAATTAATATGCGATCTAGTATACCGATATATATATATATATATACTAGCTGTACCCGGCCACGCGTTGCTGTGGCAGAAAAGACTCTCCCCTCCTCCTTCCCTCTCCCTTCCCCTCCCCTCCCCCTTCCCTTTCCCTCTCCCCTTTTCCCCTCCCCTTTCTGGGAATTCAGACTCGGATGCCCTATAATAGCCGCTTATCATTATGATCGTATATAGTCAGTCTACGATAAACAGGGGAACGATGCTGATCTCCTATCGGATAATCGAACCCTAAGCTCGTATGCTGTGTAAAAACTAAAAACCATAATGTCCTGCCGCCGCCTACCAGCGCGGCACGTAGGATATATATTCCGTAACATCAAAGCACCTGGCCCTTTAAAGTCAAGCGACTTTGCTCATAGATACCGATCTATTCAGTAGTAACAGCAAGCAGACGATTTAGCAGAATCTGGACAAACTCACTGCTTAGGGGCCGTCCATAAAGTACGTCACGCTCCAGGGGGAGGGGTGTAGGAAAGTGTGACAGTTTGTGACAGGAGGAGGGGGTCAGGCCATGTGTGACGTGACAAATTTTTTTAATGATGTGTGTCATATAATTGTCTAACTAGTCTAATTTTTGCAATTTTGGTTTTCAAATTCAATCTACATTGAGTTACTGCTTTAATGAATAACTGTGACAACTGTTGACAATTA
>OX243816.1:11174131-11187277 GCA_945859605.1 Lumbricus rubellus
ATTTAGCGAATGCTACTTTACCGATGGAAGCAGTTTTTAGTTATGGACGATGGAAAAAGTCTAGACTAAGTGATGGACGTCCCTTCAATAAGCAATTACAGAATCTTCTTTGGAATATTTTTAATAAAAGATTGGAACGAAATGTAATTTGTTTTATCGGAGTTGAGAGTTGACTTATTCGATCGAAACCAAACAGCGACTCTGCGAAGCTCTAAATTAACTGTTTGGAATAGTGTAGGCCTATTAATTCATTTATCAGAATGAAATAATTAGAATTATCAGCAAATGGCTGCAATAGCACCCCATACGTCTAGACTCTAGATAATTAAAGAATACTCTTATCTAAATATACGTATACGTACATACATAATACATACATACATACATACATACATACATACATGCAATCATGCAGGGCCTGCACGACCGCCCATACAGACTAAACGCTTTATCTCAGAGGTTGTTCATGGATGCAAATGGTGCCGGATGTCAAGTGGTAACCCTGATAAATGGTCGTCCTTTACGGCCACCCCTTCCCCACCCCACCCCAACTCCAACCCTCCCATCGGCAACACACATTGTATTCCTCTCACCAATCGATTGACAGTTCATTCAGGCAAAACAAATCCAATAAATCGTCAGTTTAGGGAAAGACAAAATTCCGAACGATTACCTCTGCTCCCATCAAACGCTCTCAATTCGACCTGCAAACTCAACGACTAAAGAATCAAGATGGACATTTTATTGACGAAACTATCCCAAAGTAAATTTTTAATTCAAATTTGTCCTAAAATAGTTTTGTCCGAATTTGTCGACGGATCCACTTTGAGTTTTATTTTGTTGTTCATGCGCGACTTTAAAATCTGATCATACATGTGTAGGCCTATTATCAGCCATAGCTCATTATTTTAAATGTAGGTAATCGTTTATCTGCAGTGTAATGCACGATGCAAATGAAGGCTACTTATACCTAGGATATTTACTTGGGACTTCACAAACCGTTTACTTTGATTAATATAATGTACCGACACATGTATACGTATAGGCTACACGTATAATGTATGTGTATTCTGTATAGCATAAGATTAGGCCTAACTATAGTCTATATACGTACCATACTTTGTACGTTGTGAAATTAAATTTTTATTCTGGGTTCAACTTGACTCGTCGATATAGTAATTTCCTTTGTCCCGAGCTCCCTTGAAAAATGGTTAATGGTTATAGATTCGGTTGAACAGTCAACACAATAACGCCGGTAAACAAGCTGGTATTTCTGACGTGGCTTTTGTGGGCGCTGAGAAATTATCAATGATTTAGGTTACATAATAACATTCAAGATTCCCGTTATGTCCCAATATCCCATCATGCCCCAGCTTCCTGGCTATTTACGAACGTCCCGGATACAGCAGGGCTGAAGAGGACAATAATTGTGAGCGTCACAGTGGACCGTGGGGAACAAGCTCAGCGCCGTCCCAGAGCGTCACCGTCCCATGGAGCGGGGAGGGGCAACCACTGATAAGGCGAGATTCGGCTTAGCGTTTATATAAAATTATGGGCAACAAGTGCAAGGGATCATGCATGTAGACATAAATCAGGGACGTCATTTAGTAAATGCTTCCTGAATTGGATGGAGAAATTAACTGTTTACATGAATCTTAGCGCAGTAATTTTAATGAAATAGGCCTAAGGTATTTGCATTCGTCACTGTAAGTCTATAGGACTGTAGCAGAAATCTAGGGCAGCAGGAAATCAAAAAGAATAAGAATAAAAAGAACACGAAGAAGAAAAAATGTCAGATTATTCGGCCACAATTTTCACATGTATAGACCAAATACAATACTTAACAAGCTGGTCAAATTTGCACTCTCCTTAAATTTTCTTTGCCCCTGAAAACTCCTCTGGAATGACGTTCTACCGCGCGACTGTAGGTGTAGGCCTACAGTACACTAATACGATCATCTGTTGAAGCGGTGCTATAGAAAATAATTTCATATTACAATAATATACAGTGTAACTATATTATACACTGTTACGCTTACCGTGAAATGAATTGAATCAACGTTCCTTCGTTGTGGAAAAATTCTCTTCAGCATAACTCTACCCACAAATTGAAACCAATCTCCACTGTTAAGTAATCATGTCCGACTATTACACTACGATGATGATGACGAAGATGTAGGCCTAAAGTAGCAGCATGACAGCGCAGATGGTCGTAGCAAATAATGATCGAAGCAGCGCTGAATGGCTAGGCCTACTCCTCTTTCGCGTGGGATCGACTGACTGACCGACCGACCGATGGACGTGAATATCAGAGCTATACTACTGTAGCTGCCATCGTTCTTCGTCTCAACTGAAACTTCTGCAAATATTTTACGCTTCCTCGACAGACTGCGAGAGGAAGAAGGAGCGTCTTGGAGGGATAGAGAAAAAGCGGTTCTCTCTCTGTCTCTGTCTGTCTGTCTCTCTCTCTCTTTGTCACTCGCTCTGTCTCTGTCTCTGTCTCACAATGTCTATCACTATTTCTATGTCTGTCTGTCTGTCTGTCTGTCTGTCTGTCTGTCTGCCTGTCTGTCTGTCTGCCTGTCTGTCTGTCTGTCTGTCCGTCTGTCTCAAATTCACCGATAAAGCGTGGCTCCTGTTTTCCGCCGTCAAAACAATTGCCTCCGTGCAGAGCGCGAACAATTTGCTTTTCTCGTCCCGTTGCAGTGGGGCCCCGCGCCGGACCGTTCACCCACCCATCCATACATCCATCCATCCATCCATTCATCCATCCATCCATCCATCCTTCCTTCCTTCCATCCATCCATCATTCCATCCATCCATCCATTCATCCATCCATCATTCGATCCATCCATCCATCCATCCATCCATCCATCCATCCTTCCTTCCTTCCTTTCTTCCATCCATCCATCATTCCATTCATCCATTCATCCATCCATCCATCATTCCATCCATCCGTCCATCCATCCATCCATCCATCCTTCCTTCCTTCCTTTCTTCCATCCATCCATCATTCCATCCATCCATCCATTCATCCATCCATCATTCCATCCATCCATCATTCCATCCATCCATCCATCCTTCCTTTCTTCCATCCTTCCATCCTTCCATCCATTCATCCATCCATCCATCCATTCATCCATCCATCATTCCATCCATCCATCATTCCATCCATCCATCCATCCTTCCTTTCTTCCATCCTTCCATCCTTCCATCCATTCATCCATCCATCCATCCATTCATCCATCCATCCATCCATCCATCTATTCTTCCATCCATTCATCATTCCTGTCTCTTCATCCGCTCTTCCATTCATTAACCGGACGTCGGTCTGTCTCTTTTTTTCATCGTTGCCAAATGTAGAACATCGTAGAACATCGGTGCAACGTAGACTTTGCGTTAAATGGAAGTTTCGCGTGACAGTTGGTGTCGGCATTGTCGCCGCAGGATGACTAACGTTACACGACTTAAACACTGTCACGAGTCAACGTCATTGTCACCACCACTAACACCAACACCACCACCAACACCACCATCCTTATCATCGCCATTGTTATCATCGTCGTCGCCGTCGTCGTCGTTGTCGTAATCGTGACCTTCACACATTCGTCATCGTTATCTTTGTTGCAGTCATCATTTTCATCATCAGCGGAAATGATGTCAGCGTTGTCGTCATCGCCATCATCATCATCATCATCATCATCATCATCATCATCATCATCATCATCATCATCATCATCATCATCATCATCATCATCATCATCATCATCATCATCATCATCATCATCATCATCATCATCATCATCATCATCATCATCATCATCACTACCACCACCATCACATTCGTCATCATCCTCATCACCTTCGTAATCGTAATCGCCATCGTCGTCATCATCATCCCTTCGCCATGGTCATGATCTTCGTCATCATCACCATCGTCACTATAGTTTGTGTATAATAGCAAGACTTTAAATTCATTCACATTGTGCACTCATCTGCCTGCCCCTGGCATATAGGACCCATAGGACCCATAAGACCCATAGGACCAATAAGACCCATAAGACCCATTTTCCCCTTTTGGGATACATACTGAACCGACATTATTATTCCACTAAATTCCCATGGGACTGCTCGCAGGGTTGGCAAGTCATTATATATTTTCTTGCCAATAAAGTCAGGAATTTATTTACGGTCGAAATCTCTGGAATCGGGTTATAATTGCTGATCCCTTCCCCTTCCCTGAAGTTCCCTCTTCCCTCTCTCCCTGCCTCTGCATTGGATAAATCACTCTATCCCAGTTCACTGCGTTCTGTTTTAGACTAGTTTTCTGTCAGTGTGAAGGTTGTCTTTCTCAGCGAGCAGGACGTCATGATAACACACACACACACACACCTACACACACAAACACACACACACACCTACACACACAAACACACACACACACACACACACACACACAAACATACACGAACACACAAACACACACTAGCAGTAACACACGCACTCCAGATAATTATTACATCGGTGCAAAATGCAAATAAAATGCAGCTCAGCGTAAATCTCTAATTATCTCGACGTCTAAACCTAAACAAAACACAGCAACGGTTTTAGTTGGTTCAGATTCAGAAGACGTGGAATCTGACTGCAGCAGCGATAGTACTGTGCATTGAGACCGCATATCGACTATCGTCTAGATTCTAGACCATTCCACAAGTCTACAACTTTTGTTCTAAAGAATTTCTGCTCCAATGTCTCTTTCGGTTTCTTAGATAATTTATGGACCTATTAATTTTATGCTCCGAGTTGTTGCCGTGTTTGATGCCAGTTCAAAAATCTCTTCCGCTGTAAGCTTACTGCTTCCTTTCCGGTAATAATCTTTGGAACTTCAATAAATTCCGATCCTCTCCTCCTTCTCTACAACGTTGTTTTGTCAAGTATAGATCTATCCTACTTTTAAAAGTTTTCTTCATTCTTTTATTACAACTCCAAATAATTTGTGTGCTTCTTTTAAAGAACTTTCCTCAGTTTTCCATGTCCTGATTCGGGTACGAGTTCCGAACCAGGATGCAAAGATTCCAACTATGTCCTAATCAACGATTTGTAGACCTATATTTTATTTAAGTATTGTATCCTTATCTGACCTAAATTTGAGTTGGCCCTTTTTATGTTTCCGCTGCTCCGCACATTGTCTTGAAGGCTTTTGTAACAATCATGCCCAAGTCCCTTTCTTCCTCATTCGCTTTCAATAGCATAATTTTATAGCCTATACTTCATCCCCATTTCGTATGAAAAACCTTGTTTCTCTTCTCACACTTGAAATGCACCTATAGCAGCTCTGCGACCAATGACCATATAACCACCATCGTCTCTGTCAAATATAATATATCGGCGATCAATGCTTGAAATAATCTGGCAATTTCTGTCTTGTTAAGCAAATGTATGAAGCTTTAAAGCAGGGTTTATTAAACGTGCAATTGTACACAAAATATGCAGTTGTAGAAGGCTAGAAGCGCTTCTGTAGGCCTATACAGCCCTACAGTTAAAAATAGCAAAAAGGTAATTGTCCTCCGATTGGAAGTAATTTACCATGGAGGATGGGAAAGGAAAGGAGTTGTGCAGTTCTAAAAACTCCTTTAACCCTTTAACGACCAGCTACATATGTTTTCAATGCATTTTAGTACACCTGGGCATTAAAGGGTTAAAACAGCCCTGCTGCGGTTTATACTACTGTATATAATAGGCCTACATGGAACCGATTCGAGTTCGATTGCGATTGTACTGATCATGATATGAGATACGGAGTTCATGCGCCAAAGTTTAGATTCAGTCGCTTAACCAATGGATGATCATGACTTTCATGAGGGTCGACTTTCTTCCTGTATCGACTATAGATGCTGGTCATTGCTGCGAGGCTATTTGATTCTTTCTGCTGTCGCTGCTCGCAATGATACATGTAGATTCAAACCATAGGCTATAGAGTAGGCCTATATAATAAATATTACCTATATAGCTCAATAATAGTTGCATACTCTATTGCAGTCTGTAGGTAACTATAGCTATATATATAGGCCTACATATATACATTATAGATAATATATATAATATGACAGGCCTACGTATTATGTTTTATATGCGATTTATTGTCCTAGCTGTGTCTACATAGATTTGGCAAAGATCTGATGGATAAGAGATCCAATGACTATGCTGCGCTCTATTGATTTTTGCTCTTTTTTTATTTGCACCCAAGCTTTTGATAGGACTCCTGACCTAATAGGCATGCTGTTCTCGCGTTGCGTAGGGTAGCGTCATGTAGCGGTAAGATTTACGCTTATCAAACCAAACCAATTGTTATGTAATATGTATGCCTGATAGTTAATCCTAAGTAGGGTTTAAGCTATAGCAATCAACGTGCACGCGAGCTTAGATAATGTGTGACGCAATAATTATAATACTGAGCTACATAAAATTAATATATCAAGGCCTGGAGCCTAACGCTGCATGCCATGCGATTTGAAGGTTACCATGCCAACCCAGGTACGCTTAGCCTATCAACGACGAGCGTTACCTGAAACGAATACCGTGACGGAAGAAGCTGACGTCATGCGAGAAAGACGTTAACGAAACGACTTTCTCCTGATTTAGCTGCATAATAGGCCTAATAGTAGATTGATTCGTGGATGATGGAGGATGGATATGGATAACTCAAAGAAAAAGCACAACATCGAGAAGAGTGTCGTCGTTGGGCATCTGGACCTGCCGAGTGGCAGCTAACCTAAAGAAGAAGAAGATTCGTGGGGCTTGTAGAGTAATGGTTAACACGCTGGCCAAGAGTGCGAGAGGTAGCAGGTTCGAGCCCCCGTTGGGCGGATTTGATTTGTAGGCTGCTACTAGCGCCATTGTAATTGCAAAGCTGTCTGCTCAGTTGGTAGTTAAGTTTAATTAAGATTACTGCATAACTTGTAAATGTAAAGCGCAGTGCGTCTTGCAGGCGTTTCATTAAAGAAAAGATTTTATTATTATATTATTATTGGTCAAAAGTTATAAATCAAGGGTAGAAACGACGGTAATTGATTGAGTCGAGTGACATTTCGACAGATCAAAGTGTTGTGCATTGAGAGCAAGGAAATGTGGGAAAAGAATTCGCAATTTGATGCACTTTGTATGTGCACTTGCTATAGCGCCCCTTCAAGCTCTCTCTACTCAGAGGCGCTCCCGATGCAGAGCGGACACTGCATCGGAGTTTCACGCCGAAGCGCTGAGCAATTGTGAGTGAAGGACTTGCCCAAGGTCCTTACGCGGCGAGGTGGATTCGAACCTCGAACCTTCCGGCTCCAAGGCAACGACGCCACCACTACACCACCGCGCTCCACTTTGGTAATCGAGTGAAAATAGGAAGTGAGACGAACTCTTTAGGCAACGTTCTAAAGTTTAAACAAGTCGTGCACTCTTTAGGCAATGGTTTAAACGAGTCGTGCAATCTTTAACGTTGCTGTCATCGTCATCATCACCACCAAACCAGCGTCAAAATATATCATCATTATTGCAGCATTTCAATTCGTCTCTGCATTTTATTCGATCCAAACTTCAAAGAAAAAGTCAAGAGAAATTATAGTTCTTCGGGTCTTATAGATGGTCGATAAAAGCCTATAAACTTCGTTTAATTCTGATGAAGAGGTTTGTGCGGGTAACGAACGCATAGGTCGATGGTCAAGACCTACGGCGCAAACGATTTTTTCTGCATTACGCAAAATGTCCATAGATCTCATTTTTATAACGGACCATCTGAATAATGCAAACGGCATAAAGCACCACAACCGTATAGCTTTTCCTAGACCTAAAACAGGAGTAGAGAGCTCTTATTCCGAATTCCGTGACAGGCGCCAATATAATATAATATACATATATATGTGACTCAATGGGACCCGCCTTGGAGTCTTGGGGTATACATACGCAGGGTGTCTGTCCATAATCTAATTAATGTGTTCGTCGGGACTCGTATCCTCTCCACACCTTACGACTAATTGAAAATACCAGACAACCACCTGTGATATAAAACCACAACCGCAGCGCTGAAAGGGTTAATATGGATAATTTATATATATATGTGTGTGTGTGTGTGACTGTGTGTGTGTGTGTGTGGGTGGGTGGGTGGGTGTGCCACTTGTATGGAAACCGGATATGACTCACTGGAACACCGCGACACTGAATCACCCAACAACCACACAGACTGAGAAGGTATATATAGAGATAAAAAAACATGAGTTAAGTCCTGCGCTGGCACCCATGCCTCAGAGGATAGATCAATAGGCAACAAGGCTACTGCTATGATTTTTATCGATGCGCGATGCCTCCATACTTGAAAGGGATCTGTCTCTCCAATTTGGGTCTCCAATCTTCACGGCTGTCGCTCTAATCGCTCTGTCGACCAAAGTGGGCGGTTGGTTATTTTCGCGATTATGTCTTTCTGTCACGCAGAGTCGAGCATTTTTCTGCCCATATTGGTCCGACTGTTTTGAATTCTGTCTCCTGCAGTCTGTAGGCGTTTGAAGTACGTGGAAACGGTGTTATTTTCTTGCGTTCCCAATGTTCACCATGCATGCAATGGAACACTGGAACAATGGTAACACATGCGTCTAAGTAAAAACTCTTCTACGGAATTCCCACTGCTGTCTCTGTCGTCATCGCGACTTATACCAATACGAGTCTTCCGATTTAGTTTTAAAACATCTAACAAGTCGGGTCTATCCTCAGTGCCCTGCAACACAGGGTGGAGTCTGGAACACTTCTGAGTGTAGCCTAAACTGTGAAGGAGAGGGGCTCTCCAAATTATCTGCTCGAATGAAGGAACGAATGAACGAATGACGCCGCATAGCAATCAAATACCAAATATGCTAATTATGGTTCATTTTGGTTTGGTTCTAAATTTAAAAATTAATCGATTCATCTGTAAATTTTAACGTATAAATGTTACTGCCTTCATTTCATATTAAAAATCATAAATCATACGTCCACATGGTGACGGTGAAATGCCAGCGATAGATTATCATACCCCGAAAAGCGAACTGTTAATTGCAAAGAAGAGC
This sequence comes from Lumbricus rubellus, assembly GCA_945859605.1. Lineage (NCBI taxonomy): Eukaryota > Metazoa > Annelida > Clitellata > Crassiclitellata > Lumbricidae > Lumbricus > Lumbricus rubellus. The sequence continues at coordinate 11,183,215 of OX243816.1, forward strand.
GGAAGACAGTCAACTTTGTGACATTTGTCACCTTTTCCATCAGCATTTGCGTCAAATGCAAAAACGATCACATTACCAATTGTCGCCATTATCTTTTTATTTCGGAAAATGATCTTTCGACGTCACGAGCTAAGTATAAAATTAACGGAACAAGCCGACAATAAGCGATCGAAGCGTTTCCTGATAAATCCGTTAACCGTTAATCAGTTATTTGTCAGAATTCACAACCATAATTATTATTTCTATCAATTATTGTTCCCTAACGTTTTAACTAAACACACACCAATAGACTTGTATGAGCATATGCAATGCATACAGGCATATACATGTAGTCACACACACACACACACACACACACACACACACACATGTACACATATACTCAATTCATACATGTAGAGTATTGTAGACATGTCCAATTGTATATATATATATAATATATATATATATATATATATATATATATGCACACATACATACGTACGTAAACGTTTCCACCACATAGACTATTCCACCAAGTCAAGTATTTTTTAGTGTAGCCAATTTTTAGCACATAAACAAAGGCTTATACTGATGAAGAGAAAGCATTCGTTGTAATGGGACATGCAAAAAGAATCTCAATCCCAATGCTATATATACGAGAGCGACACCCCACGTTGGAATATTAGGCTACCATATAAATGGAAAGACGGAAATGAATGATTGGTGCAAAGTGGAAGGTATACATGTATACCGGTACGCAAGCACACGCGATAAACTGCGAGGCAAAAACAGCCCATGCAGGATCCAGAGTTGATTCTAGGAACAACAAACTATTATGTGGGTTTAAACACTATAAGCTTAGTATAAACAGCCATCGTTGCTTCAAAGTACAAACCAAGCTACTGAGGCCAGGTTAGGTCTAAAGGCTATTGAACGCAGAACGAATGATGCATGTGAAGTTTTGATGAGCTCTAGTTAATCACAAAAAGTGATATTTAAAAAATAGTATGTGGAGATGACATGCATTTCAGGGCCGGATTAAGAAATGTGGGGACCCTGTTCGGAAGTTAAAAAAATCTCGGCCGAACATGTTGAACATGCCTTAATCCTACCCTGATGCATTTAATTAGAAATGCAATCCAAAACAACATGTAGAAAGATGAATGACTTGACGGTGAATAGAACGATGCGCTTTAGTGTTTCCTGTGTAGTAGGCTAGGCTATTGTAGGTGTAAAGGTTATTGTAGGTATATAAGTCGCTGAATACTACAGGCAGCAATCCATCTTTAGGACGATTAATAAATTCACTAATAATAATAATAATAATAATAATAATAATAATAATAATAATAATAATAATAATAATAATAATAATAATAATAATAATAACAACAACGAAGACACCTATTAAGCATAATGTAATCGTAATCGTAATCTCCAATTAATTTCTAAAGCGCTACTCGAAAGCCAAGCGCGGGGGCACCAACTGTTATTCACTGTGAAGGAGCTTTAAATTTATAACGATAACTTATGTTACCACCCACGAATAAATGCCTGCGATGGTACTTACAGTTAATGTTCTCAATTTTTTATAGCGACTGCATATGATCTCGAACCTGCTCCTTTCCAATGAATTGGTCGGGAAGAGAGATCCTTCATGGCCACTCGTCCGTGCTTGAATGGACGCCACGCCATACAGGTCTTCGCGTACGGACCGTGCTAGCCAGAGATTAATTAAATCTCTTTTTTAAAACGCCTTCATGAAGCGAACTGTGGTCAGTATAATAGTAGGTTTCTCTTTCAGTGAATCACGTGAGATGCTATAGCAGTGCTCTTATACGAACGTGCATGCAGCCAATTGCAATTTTCTGAAGCACAACTAGCGCTATAGAAAGTCTGTATTAATTATATCGACGCCCACGTCCTATTGCAGTAATCGTAATCATGAATTTATATAGCGCCACTTAAAAAGAAACTCGTATCTGGTCTTCGCCTTACTCCAGATTGTATTTACCCGACCAGGGCGACCATGCAGGCCTAGACTATTACAGTGCTTGCAAATTTCCATGAAAGCCATTTCGTCTAGGCCTATGTGTGCAATGTTGTGCATATAGACTAATAATTAATTTTTAAGTTGACTACTAGGTTCAACGCAATATTGCACATTAATTAGCCTAGTAGATGCCACATGGTTATTAAGGCAGAGCAAATTTAATCAACTCAACTTAATTAAGTATAGCCAGCATAAGCAACTATAGCATTAGAGACGATTATATCGGAATTGTTTTTTAAGAGAAATCAGTTGTCAAGAATATGGCAGTTGACGTTTGAAAGTAGTAGCCTATGACTGGTCGGATTTTATTTTAGCTGATTTTTTAAGATGTCGTCTGCGGCGCTTGCGCAGTGGAACCAGAAGAAAGCAAGATGGCAGTTGAGAGTTGAACGTTGAAAATAGCAAATGTCTTTTCGAGAACAGTATTCAAACGGCTCACTCAGTAAGCTAGAGTGAGAGTAAGCTTAGAGAAAGTTTCGAACGTCAAGTTCTAAAATTGCGAAAATCGTTTAACTCTAGAACGGACGTGTTGTGATAGTCAACTCAGACGTTAGCGACTGACTAACTCGGTTTGAAAGAATATTCAGTTGGTTGATCGGCAAAAGGCACCTTCAAAGATCAAAGATGTCAATTATGCGAGCTTCGATTTTGTTCAAGAGATAAGCCCTCGGGACTCCATGGTACATATAATATATATGTATAGATATATAATTATATACGTATAGTTTTTATATACTTAGATCTACAGGGTGGGCCAATAGAAATGCAACAACTTTGACGCCTTATAACTGAAACAATTTGTATCTGAGCATCTTGGCCTATATATCAGATTGAGCATAATTATCCATTTTATCATTCTGCAAAATATCTAAGAGATACTATTACGACTTTTTGAGATAATGCTATTAATGTTCGATGTCCCTTTTTTGACATGAAGCTGCAAGAAAAAAACCAAGTCTTAAACTGAATAATGTCAATGACTCAATTCTAAACAATCACTAGTTCTAACAATTAATAACAATTCATATCTTGAGACTCTTGAGTGAATTTATCATAAGTCAAACAAATATTCAATATGTCCACCACGTGCTTTAATGACAGCATGGACACGAGACGACCACTGATCAATGGCTCGCGTGCTATAATTTCAGACAAGCAATCCATTTTTTCAAATGTTCAACGTCACGTATCGGTTCACGATAGACCAGTTGCTGAAGACAACCCCAGATCGAAAAGTCAACCGGGTTTAAATCCGCATTGTTCGGTGGCCGGTTCTCCGGTTCAATAAACTCTGGTACGTAAGCGTTCAGATCGGCAACCTATGACGTGAACGATGCGCCGGCGGGAGAACGTTAGCGACCACAGTTGCGGCTGTTAGACGTTCCAGTGGCATCAATTTGTTTAATCAATCTATATATGTAGGCTAGAGCATATTTATTCCATTTTTTATAAGGGAATTCTATCAACACCTGATGTGCATTGTATTCTTGTTTTTACTCTTAAGATTCTGATTAAAATTCTATCCTCTTCCGTGAGCGGTTATATTCATTAGTTATACTCAAAATTGAGATGTGTGCGCCGCACCAAACTTTTTATTTAAATAGTGCCGTATATCAGCGCAAGATTTGACACAGTAGTAGAATGGATAATTACCTTCAATTTAGTATATTGATCACGATGTTCGGATAAAAATTGTTTAAGTTATAAGGCGTCAAAGTTGTTGCATTTCTATTGGCCCACCCTGTATATAGTTCAAGTGATAATTACAACTGCGAAGAACTGATTGGGAGGCGTCCAATTTTCATTAATCTTTAAATGGTTTGCATGCATAGAGCCGTCCAGCAACACGATATAATTATTCAGGGCAATGAGGAGGACTTGCCAGAAACCAGGCCTGCGGGCGGTGGGGGGGGGGGGGGTAAAGGGGAAATGTGCATTATCCATACATACGTATACATACAAGCATACTGTGGTAGATAAATTGGATTGCGGATTTCAACGATTAATTGTCCGATTAGTCGTCAAAAA
>OX243816.1:11189977-11202477 GCA_945859605.1 Lumbricus rubellus
TGTATGTATGTATGTATGTATGTATGTATGTATGTATGTATGTATGTATGTATGTATGTATGTATGTATGTATGTATGTATGTATGTATGTATGTATGTATGTATGTATGTATGTATGTATGTATGTATGTATGTATGTATGTATGTATGTATGTATGTATGTATGTATGTATGTATGTATGTATATATTCTGGATTTACGTCTCAATAAACTGGAAATCTAGAGTACGGAAACTTTTAATTTTAAATTTCGATCGTTCACAGCCGACTTTGATGAACAGACTCTTTGTTGTTGTTGACGTCGCCATTTTATATTGACTTTTCCCGACTGAGACCGATCACATGCAGACCTTTCAACTTATCCTAAAATTAATGTGCGATCTAGTATACCGATATATCTATATTATATATACTAGCTGTACCCGGCCACGCGTTGCTGTGGCAGAAAAGACTCTCCCCTCCTCCTTCCCTCCCCTCCCCCTCCCCTCCTTCTCTCCTTTCCCTCTCCCCTTTCCCCCTCCCCTTTCTGGGAATTCAGACTCGGATGTCCTACAATAGCCGCTTATCACTATGATCGTAGTCAGTCTACGATAAACAGAGGAACGATGCTGATCTCCTATCGGATAATTAATCGAACCCTATAAGCTCATGTGCTGTGTAAAAACTAAAAACCATAATGTCCTGCCGCCGCCTACCAGCGCGGCACGTAGGATATATATTCCGTAACATCAAAGCACCTGGCCCTTTAAAGTCAAGCGACTTTGCTCATAGATACCGATCTATTCAGTAGTAACAGCAAGCAGACGATTTAGCAGAATCTGGACAAACTCACTGCTTAGGGGCCGTCCATAAAGTACGTCACGCTCCAGAGGGAGGGGTGTAGGAAAGTGTGACAGTTTGTGACAGGGGAGGAGGTCAGGCCATGTGTGACGTCACACATTTTTTTAATGATGTGTATCATAATTATAATTGTCTAACTAGTCTAATTTTTGCAATTTTGGTTTTCAAATTCAATCTACATTGAGTTACTGCTTTAATGAATAACTGTGACATCTGTTGACAATTAACTACTATTCTACTATTAAAGTCATTTTAATAATGTGATAGGCTAGTTCTTTGAAGTGGAAAATTTACGGTTTAATAGTGAAGTGTGTTTCAGATTAAATTTGAATAAGATGTTAATTTTTTTAAATCGAAAGTGTGATGTACTTTAGGGGGGGGGTCCGAGAAAGTGTGACGTACTTTAGGGGGGTCCGAGACTTGTGACAGTTTGTTACAAATGGTCAAAAATATCGTGACGTACTTTATGGACGGCTCCTTAAGTGCCACATTAATATATCATCGGTTGTTTACAGTCCTTGCTTCTCCAATCAGTCGCACAGGTAATGATGTACTTTAGCGTCCAATTGAAGCAGCGCTATATATGCGGATGCTACTCAGCTCCACATTGCTCTCTCTCTCTCTCTCACACACAGTCACAAACACCGATAAGTCTGGTTTACGCTATTATCTGAGGAGCGTCAATCGTCTATACGTGCAAGTGTGCATGGTTCTCTTTCAATCGTTTGGTCTTAAACCCAAACACAAGTCTGAGTGAATTTCGCTCGGGTAACACCAACGCCTCCGTTAATTAATCTGTCTTGCATTCATTCACTCTAGTATTGGTGGCGCAGGAAAGCTGTGCCAGTATCAGTCACTTGCAAAGCACTTGGCATACACGATTAACATCAAGCTATTTACTCGTTTGCATCGCTCATCTGTTGAGTATAAGACTCGGTGTTAACGGAATCAATGCCTATTTTTATATAGCGCAATCACACGCATTCCATTCAACACCTACTTCACGATAGTTCACGCCATCTATTTAGTTCAAAAGACGATCATTTGCATGGATGCACACAACACATTTAGGCACCGATTCTTCGATTCTCTTACACCCGGTACACTGGCACAGCATGCCTGAGCGATCAACACTTTTATAAATGTATTTTGTTCAGTCTGCAGCAATGCGATTGCAATTACACTTTTAACGTATGCGTTTAAAAAAAACGTGCGTCGTAGGCCTACCTAGGTAATGATGTACGACATTGTTTTGTATGTGCACTTGTTATAGCGCCCCTTCAAGCTCACTACTCAGAGGCGCTCCGTCTACAGAACGGACACTGCATCGGAGTTTCACGCCAAAGCGCTGAGCAATAATTGTGAGTGAAGGACTTGGTCAAGAATAGATTAGATTGGAATAGATCAGATTCGATTAGATCAGATTAGATCAGATTACATGTAGATCAGATCAGTTTAGAATAGATTAGATTAGGTTATAGATTAGATTACATCAGATTAGATTTGGTTATAGATTAGATTAGATTAGATTCGATTAGATTAGATTAGATTACCCTGAAGCTGTCGTTGAATAGTACATAGATGAGTGGATTAACGAAGCTGTTCGACATGGCCAACCAGTGAACGCCGTAGTAGAGAGCGACGAAGACGGCTCTGTGCTGCGGTGCCTCAGGGTCGACGAGCTCAGGGTGGAAGTCGATGACGATGAAGAAGGCGTGGAGTGGAAGCCAGCACACGCCGAACAGAGTGACGACGACGATCAACATCTTTATCACCTGCATTGCATTGCATAAATTATATTGTATTGTATTGTATTGTATTGCATTGCACTGCATTGCATTGTATTGTATTGCATTGCATTGTTGTTCGGTATATTATATTGTATTGTATTGTATTGCATTGCATTGCATTGTTGTTCGGTATATTATATTGTATTGTATTGTATTGCATTGCATTGCATTGTTGTTCGGTATATTATATTGTATTGTATTGTATTGCATTGCATAGCATTGCATTGTTGTTCGATATAATTTAATTTAATTATATATATATAAAATGCGTGTGATTGCGCTTAAAGAGGCATTTGAATTATATATTATATAATATATATTATATAATATATATTATATTATATTATATTATATTATATTATATTATATATTATATAATATATATTATTATATTATGTTATATTATATATATTATATTATATTATATTATATTATAATTATTATATTATATTATATTATATTATATTATATTATATTTTTTATATTATATTATATATGTTATATTATATATTATTAAAATTCAATTGTTATTAAATCCAGATGATGGATGATTTAATTATTAACCCTGTTTATTAAAAGTATTTAACGGTCATCATAAAATAATGAGAATGCTAAAACTTAAAACTCAATATCATTGTTTGCTGTTGAGAGATTTCAATTCTCTTCGGAATCGACGGCTACTCTCTCTAAATTTGACCTTTTCCTCTGCGTCTGTCTGTCTATTTATCTTTTTCTATGTCTCTCTGTCTCTCTCTGTTTCTCTTTGTATCTCTGTCTGTCTGTCTCTGTCTGTCTGTCTCTGTCTGTCTCTCTTTGTCTCTATACTGTATGTATGTGTGTCTGTCTCTCTCTCTGTGTGTCTGTCTGAATGACTGTCTGCATGTCTGATTGTCTGTATGTCTATTTGTCTGTTTCTATGTCTCTCTGTCTCCCTCTGTTTATCTCTGTCTGTCTATCTGTCTCTGCCTCTGCCTCTTCTGCCTCTGTCTCTATCTGTCTGTGTCTTTCTGCCTGTCTGTCTCTGTCTCTCTCTCTCTGTTTATGTGTGTCTGTTTGTTTTCTCTTTGATTCACAAGCCTTCACCTCTGTCCAGCAATGGGTTGCCTTCCTCTCTCATTTCTAAACTTGTTGTTTCTGTGTTTTGGACGTTTATCATTTTGATTTTGCGGCTGTCTCTGTATCATAGTCTGCCTTCTTTTTTTAACAGAGAGCCTCTATCCCACGAAACGATCTTTTGACCTGATTACGGCTATATAGGTTTCAGAACGCCATCGTCCAATGCCTTGTGCATCAACGTAGCTTAATATATATATATATATATATATATATATATATATAGGGCTGAAAGTGAGCCGGGTCTGTCCGGGTCTGTGACCTGGCATCGATTTTCGAGACCTGCTGTTGCCGGGTCTCAGCCGGGTCGCACAAAAGGTCGGCAGGTGCCGAAACTAGGTAAAAATGGTAGGATTTACAGGGTGTATGCGTCTTTTCAGGCGTATTTCGAAGCGACTGACTAAAAAAGGGTCATCAACTTTCTCCGAGGGCGGTCGTGAAATTTTTTCTGCAGTACAGCCCTGGTGCGCTCGTCCGCCAAAGTGAGACCCGGCAACTTTTCAAAACCACTTTCAGCCCTGTATATATATATATATATATATATGTGTGTGTGTGTGTGTGTGTATAACTAAATATATATATTTATATATGCGTAGGCCTGCCATAGTCTATATCGTGTTAGAGTTAGAAGACCTTTCGTTTGGAGTTGAGTTGCTGTAGATCCCTCGCTTCGTCAGCGTTCCCTGGAGTCGTCCGTCGCCACAGTCTCTGGCAGACGAAGCTGTACGTCATCAGTAGAACTGCAAACGGAAGTGCGTAGGTAGTCGCCAGCAGAAAGAACGTGTACGCCCGTCGCCAGACAGCGCTTGGCTCTGGCCACACTTCGTTGCAGTCCATCACCTCGACACCCTCAGCCACCTGCATGGAAGCCAAGACACGCACGAAATATAATATAGCATCTATGGACATTTGTGCAGCGCTATCATGGGACAAAATTCTGCGACTTATGTGTAGCACGCCACGCACGGACAACCACATTTTTGGGGGCATTTTTACGTAGTGACAGCAGCGTGGTTTATTTTGTCATTTACGTATTGCGAAGCTATAGGCTACTTCCACATCATCCACATGAACTTAACTTCTACATTGAAAAAGAGCTCAGATCCAGATTTAGAAATAACAGATTTGGTATATAGGGTTCTTGAGTTTAGTTTGATCGGATCTTCGTACATCAACACGCGATTTCATGTCGTGTATTTCCCGTGAGTTTAACTCGGTTTGACAGATCTTATCATGGCTTCTGCTCTTCATAACTTGAGCAAATCTGTCAAGTTATATATAATATAATATTATGTATATATATCGCTCTCTGTCTCTCTGTCTCTCTATCTCTCTATCTCTCTATCTCTCTATCTCTCTGTCCCTCTGTCTCTGTCTCTGTCTCTGTCTTTGTCTCTTTCTGTCTCTCTCTTTGTCTCTCTCTGTCTCTCTGTCTTTGTTTCTGTCTGTCTGTCTTTCTCTTTCTCTTTCTCTCTCTCTCTCTCTGTCTGTCTGTCTGTCTGTCTCTCTGTCTCTCTGTCTCTGTCTGTCTGTCTGTCTCTCTCTCTCGCTCTCTCTGCGAGTCATTCGCAATCAGGAGTCTTTCAAAGACCGTGAGGTAGGGCCTATTGTTGCTCAGCAAATAAAGATAAGTGGAAATATTTGCAAAATTTGGAGGCGAATAGAAAAGCCGAAAAGACCATCTGCATGATAGAATTACGAATTGCTATGGAGTAACAAAATAACCAGTTCTGCCGAAAATCGAATGATCAGCTTTGGATTGTGTAAAAAAGTACAGATTGTCGCGATAAAAGAATCACTAGGCCTATAGTTTCTAAAAAAATAGCCGTTTCGTTGAATGTCCGGCAGCAATGCAAATATTTAACTACACCGTGGTTCAATAAAAAGTAAGGCAAACCGTTTTTCATAATCACAAATGCCTCATGATTTACCATGCATGCTAACATAAATTCTTTATCAACAGAACAGTGAGAGCCCAAAGAGACAAAGACGCTATCTTCTTATTATGACCATTTATAAAGCGCTTCTCGCAGCAAGAACCTTAAGCCTATCGAAATGCTAACAAGAGATTACTTAATTTCTCCCTCATTATGGCCTCCGAACAGTCCAGATTAAATCATGTCACCTATGACATATTCTTCATTTAAATAGTCAACCAATGCTACTAAGAGTTTCTTTTAAAAATATCAAAGACTGCCTTTATGTCGGACGGATTTTGTTACAAAAGCCAAAAGAAAATTTCTCGTAAACTTAAATTTCGGCAGATGAAGTTGAAAGATTCATATATTTATATATCCGTTCGAATCAATAACATAACATATTGGAACCATATAATTGGTTCAAGTCTCTAAATATCGGGAAAATTTCAGCATGAAAAATTATCAAGCATCAGAGATATATGAAAATCAGTTTGTCTTACTTTTTTTATTGAACAACGGTGTATAAATAGCCTCCCCGAAATCTATGTTATAGACACAGAAGCACGTTCGCATCGCGGCTGAAAATCTCTCCCGAGGGACACATTGACCCACACAAACAAAACCACATATATATTGATCCACCGTCCATCGAAATCCCTCCACCATATATATATATATACATATATATATATATTTATATATGCAACGACACCCGCCTATAACAACTATACTTTCTCGTATCTGATCCCTGTCGCAAATGGACTCGACCTCCGCCTGACTTTACCATTTCGACAACCCCCTCTAACTCGATGCAGCGCTTGTGAATATATATATATATATATATATATATATATATATATATATATATATATATGCAGGTGCACTGCTATTGGAATTGGATATATCGAGTGGCGCTTTAGAAGCTTGAAGCCTACGATAGTATCGATATCGATTTGTTAGGGAGAAAGTGTTTGAGATGAAACGTACATTTACATGTGTGCATGCACTTTCAATAAAATAATATTCAACGTCATCGATTGAAGTCCCGTCATTAGATACTGGCGCAAAATAAATGCAAATTGTCATAATTATAATAATAATAATAAATAAATAAATAGTAAATAATGATAATTATCATTACCATCTTATCATTATCATTATCATGATAATAATCATGAAAATGTTTGTCAATATATCATTATCATTTTATTGATTGATCCATCTCCACACGCTATCCCTCTCACCTCGTAGGTACTGGACCTTCCAACGACCAGTTGAACAGACGAAAGCGTCAGCGCTGCCATCCAAACAGTAGCAATGACGAGCGACGACCGCCTCGATCGGGTCATCAGCCGAGACTTGAGTGGATAACCGACGACCCAGAAGCGATCGATTCCGATGGCCGTGTTCGTGAAGACGCTGGCCGTCACGGAGACGGTCTGAAGATAGAGAACGACGGGGCACATGGGGGCAGTGAAGACCCAGTGGCCCGTCATGGCCATCGTGAAGGTGAAAGGCATGCAGAAGACGGCCATGATGAGATCGGAGGCAGCGAGGTTGATGAGGAACCAGCGAAGGTCCGTCCTTGAGCGACGACCTGCGGTGAAGACGATGATGACGACGATGTTGCCGAGGATCGAGAGGAAGGTCGTGGCCGTGTAGAGGACGATGAGGACGACCTGAGACTGGACCGGAAGAGCGATGCCGTGGTCAGAGATGGACGACTGGTTCGCGGAGGAGGAAACGGTTCCGACGTCTTCATCGCTGAGAAGGAGGAGTGGCCACGCTGATGATGATGATGAGGATGATGATGAGGAGGAGGACGACGACGAGGAGGAGGAGTCGTCGTTTCCGCTGAGTGGCAACATGATTGGTGTTGATTGCTAGGTCGCTGGTTCAAATCCGTCGACTCTGAAGAAAATCTTGATAAAAGAGAGACCAATACAATACAATTATATGCAATTGTCAATCATGCGTACATACATAATACATTTTCTATTTTGGAATTTATAAAGCGTCTCTCACAGAACAACCTAATCAGAGGCGCTCCCAGTGCAAAGATCTCCTTGAAAAAAGAAAAGTTTTAAGGAAACGTGCAGAAACAGCAGTGCTTCCAGATAAGATCTGAGTACGAATTATAGTAGGAAGACTACTCCATAGCAAAAGACCGATAGAAGCAACACAAGTCATGTATGCAATACATGTACATATACATATACATATACATATACTTATACATATACATATACATATGCATATACATATACATATACATATATACAATTATGCATGCGTATATACATACATACTGAAATGCATACATCATCATCATTATTATCATCATCATCATCATCATCATCATCATCATCATCAGTGGAGGTCCATTTGCAATGCGTCATATGCGGATAAAATAAGAGTAGGCTATGACAATTTATATTTATAGCATAGATCGGATAAAAAAGAGATGAATCGGTCTAGACTCTAGACCAACCAAAATAGTATAAATAACTTACACTAAAAGTATTGACAATTTTTTGCAAGAAATCCTATTTATGTTTTCTTTCCAATTTAGATGCTGGTCGTTATAATAATTTATACGACCAAAAATTTAGCGAATGCCACTTTAGCGATGGAAGCAGTTTTTAGTGATGAACGTTCCTTCAATAAGCAATTACAGAATCTTCATTGGAATATTTTTCTTATGAGATTGGAACGAAATGTAATTTGTTTTATCGGAGTTGAGAGTTGACTTATTCGATCGAAACCAAACAGCGACTCGGTGAAGCTCTAAATTAACTGTTTTGGAATAGTATATATATAGTGTATTAATTCATTTATCAGAATGATATAATTAGAATTATCAGCAAATACATGTAGCTGCAATAGCTCAACATACGTCTAGACTCTAGAATCTAGATCATTAAAGAATACTCTTATCTAAATAATACGTACGTACGTGCATACATACATACATGCAATCATACATACATACATAGTTATTACATACATACATGCATGCATGCATGCATGCATACATACATACATACATACATACATACATACACACATACACACATACATACATACATACATACATACATACATACATACATACATGTACATACATACATACATACATACATACATACATACATACATACATACATACATACATACATACATACATGTACATCCATACGTACATACATACATACATACATACATACATACATACATACATACAAACATACAAACATACATACAATCATACATTCATGTGGGCCTATACATGCACATATGCATGCATACGTACATGCAATCATACAGGGCCTGCACGACCGCCCATACAAACTAAAAGCTTTATCTCAGAGGTTGTTCATGGATGCGAATGGTGCCGGATGTCAAGTGGTAACCCTGATAAATGGTCGCCTTTCACGGCCACCCCTTCCCCCCACCCCCACCCCACCCCTCTCACCGACAGCACACATTGTATTCCTCTCACCAATCGATTGACAGTTCATTCAGGCAAAACAGATCCGATAAATCGTCAGTTTAGGGAAAGACAAAATTCCGAACGATTACCTCTGCTCCCAATAAACGCGCTCATTCGACCTGACTGATGAATCAAGGACTAAAGAATAAAGATGGACATTTTTTATTGACGAAACTATCCCCCAAGTAATTTTTTTAATTCAAATTTGTCCTAAAATAGTTTTGTCCGAATTTGTCGACAGATTCATTTTGAGTTTTATTTTGTTGTTCATGCGCGACTCTAAAATCTCATCATGTTATCAGCCATACAGTGGCGTAGCTATACCATGTGTGCAATGTGTGCAAAAACACAGGGGCCCACGACCTCCACGGGCCCACAGAGATTGTTGAATTAGCCTACAATTATTCTAACCTAATTAGTAATTCACTTTATTTTTGTGACAGATGTAGTTTTTGTGAATATACTTGCATTATGCTACTTCGCTACTTTACTCGCGACTGTCAACCCGCCGTGCAGGCAGGCAGGCAGGCAGGCAGGTAGGCAGGCAGGCAGGCAGGCAGGCAGGCGTGCAGGCAGGCAGGCAGGCAGGCAGGCAGGCAGGCAGGAGTATACTGAATTGCCTTTAACTTGTTTCTTGTCTCGAGTCATGATGGTCAAAATTTGATTGCTAGATAACGCCAATGTGTGTGAACAGTAATAAATATAATAGGTCTAATTGAGTTTTGATCATAGCGGTCGCTAGGATTCAAAGAATCGACGGCACAAGGTGACAGGGTGAATTGAGGTTTAAGATGAAAACAGTAAACGAATCATATACCCGCATCTGATTTTCATTCACAAGCTTAAGCAAAGGTCAAAGGCGGTTCTATGCTATCGTTTGGGATGGGTATGGTCATATCCGTGTTTCTGTCACGTTCTTGTATTGAAATTAAATGGTGATCCGCAGAAGCTTCATGCTTGTCACATGCATGCAGGCATGCTCGTGTATTCCCGTCACAGGCTGGGTAATTATAGTAAAGGTAGGCCTAATTAACCGACATCTCCCTCAAACAGAGTGAGACTTTCCCGGGAGTTTAAGGTCGTTCAACCCTCGCTAGTCTTTATTAGTTTCACATAGTTAAGTCTTTTCACCTTTTCACAAACCAACTCCTCCTGGATCATATTCTGATCCCCAGCTATTTTTCAAAAATTCTCACACTGCTCTCAAATCTTCTAAGCTCTCATCCAAAAATCAGGGAGACACCAAATTGAGCAAGTGTGGATCAGGATTCTAGGGAATCACGCATTTGCCCCAATTTGTGCAATTGTAAAGAATATTGCTAACTTATTTTTAGGTCTCTGCATTGGATAAATCACTCTATCCCAGTTCACTGCGTTCTGTTTTAGACTATAGTTTTTCTGTCAACGTGATGGTCGTCTTTCTCAGCGACTAAGACGTCATGATAACACTGCAGCCATAGCTTATTATTTTAAATGCCGGTAATCGTTTTCTGCAGTGTAACGCATGCGCGATGCAAATGAAGCTATTTACTTACCTAAAATTTTTACTTGGGACTTCACAAACCGTTTGGGGTCTACTTTGATTATAATGTGCCGACACATACGTAAGCTACACGTATAATTTATACTTCATAATCCATGGGCGGAGTTTGGTCTCCGTTCTTGGAGGGGCTAATGCCTTCTTAGGGGGGCTAAACCCGGAAAAATATATCATTTTCATGGTCAAAAAGCTGAATCTGGGCCTTATTGGGGGGCTTAGCTCCCCCTAGCTCCTGATAAACTCCGCCCATGTCATAATCTATTTATACTTGACAAGTTACACAAGAAAAACTTTAATGGGTATAATCAATACTTGACAAGTTGGTCAAATTTGCACTCTCCTTAAATTTCCTTGCCCCTGAAAACCCCTCTGAAATGACGTTCCTAGTAGATAGGCTATGTGGCCAAATTTCGTGATTTCCACCAATCAGGAGAACTGAAACAATAATGACATATTGAAACAATGCACTTACAAACAAAACTTTAAAGATGGCAGAGGAGCCCTGACCATGCAGAATATCTGTATTTCCAAAATCGAGCAGAAGCAAAAGCACTACGATTCACATTATAGTCTTTCATGCTCCCTATAATTGCATTCCATATAGGACTAAGTCCATAATATGTCAACCCTTATTTTTCATAAATTTATAGTCTAAGCAATTTGCATGCATGTGCTCAATAATTAGTGTTATGCCTACTTAGGCTAAGTCTAATTCGGTCCGCACTGCTGGCACTACGTATAGGACGTAGATCCATTATCCAGAATACGTTGGTTAAGGTGGGAGCTCCACCAAAATATTTTCAAATGGTTCAGTAGCCAAAATTGATTTGTTTGCACTGATTTAACTTGTCAAAACATGAGTGTAACGGTTGCTAATGTAGGCTAAATGCTAAATGCATGCGCAATTGCTCATATTGATAATATTCAATTAGATGTAGTAAATTTTTAAACCACTGTATGGGCCGACATCCAATTTACATTTCAATTTCAAAGTTTTTCAGAATTTCGATTGATCCGGTAAATATTGCTGCCAATGGTCACATCGAAAAGTGCTTCACCATCACTCTATCAGCTTTCGAGTGAGCGCCTCTGAAATAGGATTAGACTCCCACGTTTAAACCTCTCACAAATTCACAATCCTAACAAATAGGGCCCACCAAGTTGACGATTCAGACACAATTATTGCGATTGTATTAATGTTTGCGACAGTAGGCGTACACTGATACGATTATCTGTTAAAGAGGTGCTATAGAAATTTCTTATTACAATGATATACACTGTTACGCTTACCGTGAAATGAATTGAATCAATGTTCCTTCGTTGTCGAAAAATTCTCTTCAACATAACTCTAAACCCACAAATTGAAACCAATTTCCACTGTTAAGTAATCATGTTCGACTATTACACCAGTGGTTCCCAAACTTCAGTAGGCCGCGGACCGGCAATAATTTTTGGTGAAGCTCGCGGACCGCTAACTTAGGCCTTAATAACGATGATCAACATAAAAAGGCTCGGAACTGCCTGCAGCCATCGATGTAGTAAATTTAGAATAAATTTAAATTGTTTTAATTCGCTATCTGGCAAGTTATAAAAATGTGTGTTTATTTATTTCAATTTTTTAAACATTAAGACGGGAATATGAACAAATTTTGGACAACAATTCGAATAATTTCACAATTTCAAACAAATAAACTAATAATTACAGTTTATTTATTATTTTTAACTCTTCTCCGCGGACCGGCGATCATACCTCGGCGGACCGGTGCCGGTCCGCGGACCACCACTTTGGGAACCACTGTATTACAC
>OX243816.1:11204977-11229977 GCA_945859605.1 Lumbricus rubellus
AGCTATTAAGACGTCATGATAACACAAGCACACACACACACACACACGCACGCACGCACACACAAACACAAACACAAACACACACAAACACACACACACAAACACACACGAACACACACAAACACACACTAACAATAACACACGCACTCCAGATAATTATTACATCGGTGCAAAATGCAGCTAAAATGCAGCTCAGCGTAAATCTCTAATAATCTCGACGTCGTCTTAACCTAAACAAAACACAGCAACGGTTTTAGGTGGTTCAGATTCAGAAGACGTGGAAGCTGACTGCAGCAGCAGCGATAGTACTGTGCATTGTGACCGCATATCGACTATCGTCTAGATTCTAGACCATTCCACAAGTCTACAACTTTTGTTCTAAAGAATTTCTGCTCCAATGTTTCTCTCGGTTTCTTAGATAATTTATGGACCTATTAATTTTATGCTCCGAGTTGTTGCCATGTTTGTTGCCAGTTCAGAAATCTTTCCCACTGTACTGCTTCCTTTCCGGTAATAATCTTGGGAACTTCAATAACTTCCGTTTCTCTCCTCCTCCTTCTCTCCAAAGTTGTTGGCAATTAGCCTATTATAGCCTACTTTTGAAAGCTTTCTTCATTCTTCTATTATAACTCCGAATAATTTGCGTGCTTCTTTTAAAGAACTTTCCTCAGTTTTCCATGTCCTGATTCAGGTACGAGAACTTTCCGAACCAGGATGCAAATATTCCAACAATCCAACTATATCCTAATCAGCGATTTGGATTTTTGTAAGTATTGTGTACCCTTATCTGACCTAAATTTGAGTTGACCTCTTTTTATGTTTCCGAACATTGTCTTGAAGGCTTTTGCAACAATCATGCCCAAGTCCCTTTCTTCCTCATTCTCTTTCAATAGCCTATACGGTACTTCATCCCAATTTCGTTTGAAAACCTTTGTTTCTCTTTTCGCATGCACTTAAAATGCACGTACACCAGCTCTGAGACCAATGACCATGTAATGTAAAGGCTCGGCCTTCGAGCTTGTTTTACTTAGCGACCCAACACGCGTGTAACTAAGCGCGAAAGTTAGCGGGGACGTACGGATTCGCGTAGCGACCGATACGCAGAATGACGATTTAATTAAGTACTTTCTGTCTTTCTGGTTCGAGTTTTTAGGCTGACGTGTTCGTCACATGGCGATTTGTTTTTCAATTAAGGATAGTTCCGAGTGGTTATTGTTTGTCTTAAATAATATCTATGCGTCGCGAGTGACGAGGATAAGTTGCGTGTTTGTTGGCATCTGTTGTGGAGTAGTTTCAAGCCAAAAATGGCAACAAACAACTTAAGTCCCTCCCATGAAACAATGTACAGTTATGACCCTTCGTATGGTAACGGTAATGATTACGGCCGTGAGACGGAAGAGGGAACATTAACGCACGGTGAGGTAGACCCCGAGAATATGTCAGCCTCAGAGGAAATGTCCCGATCGGAAGCACAATTCGGGTTAATACAGTTGGCGAACGCCGCCCTCGGGTCAGTCTATAACGAACAGGACGAAAGCAGAGAGCGTGCGAGCCCAGCCCGACCCCTACCGGCGGGCGCTTCCAGACCGGAAGCCGTCGACATATTGCTCCCCGAACCACTCGCGCGGCATCCTGGCACGACACCGGCGAACACTGCAATATCCGCTCTCTTTCGAAATAACCGTCCGCGTACCAGTGTACTCTTCCCGCAATACACTCCCTCGCTGGTGGATCGTGGAAGCAGAAACTTACAAAGTGATACCGGAAGTGTGGGGTTGGCTTACTCTTTGAGAAACGATAACACGACCAGTGAAGAGAGTATGTATCAGCAAAGAAAAAGCAGACGCTTGGGATGCCTGTTAGATGATGAAGAGAGTACGTATCAGCGAGGTGTTACCAAACATTCAGAGCAGTGGAAAGATGAAAGGAAAGTAGAGATATTGGGAGACGGTGAAGGAGTTAATGAGGGAACTGCCATTAATTCTTCACGGGTAAAGAAAAACATGGCGACGACCGAGACTGGACAATTGCAAGAAATTTTAGCACCACTACAAGAACTGTGTAGGCATCTAAGCGAGATTTGTGTGAAAAATGGAAAAGTTGCAAGCAATAGTCCTGGGCTGCGGGTGGAAGTCGGACAAACGAGAAGTCGTCCTGTTGAGTCCAGTCAGTTTGAACCGCATTCGATGATTTCAGTTGAGTCCGATGGGTCGAGACATAAGCCGACCATCGATGGGAAATCATGTAAGACGGAAGAAACGAGAACGAAATCAGGTGGAGACAGACGCAAGCAGTGGCTGAAACTGGAGAAATTTGACGGTCAAACGCCTCTGGAAGCGTTTCTCGTCAAATTCGAAATCTGCTCAAGACATAACGAATGGGACGAAACCGAGAAGTTGAACCAATTGATGTGTGCCTTGGTAGGAACAGCAGCGCATCTTTTATGGGAATTCAACGCTTCCGGTCTGTCATCGTCGAGCGACCTTGTAGCACGACTTAGGAGTAGATATGGATGTTCTGATCAAATGACATTATATCGTACTCAACTTCGGACGCGAACACAGAGAGAAGGAGAGACCTTGCAAGAATTAGCGCAAGATATAAGGCGACTAATGGTGTTAGCTTATGCCGGTCCATCTAGTGAAATGAGCGAGATAGTGGCCATTGATGCTTTCCTTGATGCGATAGATGACTCCGAGTTGGCTCTGCGAGTAAGAGACAATGAACCGACTAATCTCGAACTGGCGTGCAGATATGCCATCAGACTCGAAGCTAATAAATCTACACGGAGTAGGACCGGAGATCGGGAGCGGAGATCGGGACGAATAAAAGCGATCAAAACAGACGACAAATCTAGCGATGAGATACTTCGTAGACTGTCGGAGCAAATGGCCAACATGGAACAGCGTCAGTTGCAGATGGAGCAATGGTGGAAGACACCGACGTGGCAAGCTTCCAGTACGACAGATAGACATTATGAGGAGCCAAGAGATATGCCGATGGAAAATAGACAGAGATCGGAGAGAGGGGCAAGAAATAATGTTGCGACCCACGATCGGAGGAATCGACGAGGTGATGGGCGGTGCTTTTGCTGCCTTCAGCCAGGTCATTTCCGGAAGGACTGCCCAGAAGCGATGAGACACGAGCAAGGTCAAGAAGAAGGAGAAGGGACAGCTAACACACGTTATATCCAAGGAAGTACTAACGCGTACTTGCAACTGAAAATAAATGGGCGAAAGATCCTAGCTCTGGTTGACACCGGGAGCGAGATGTCGCTAATTCCAGCTTCATCGGTACGTCTGCAAGACATGCAAGAATCACGACAGCTCCTGAAAGCGGCCAATGGCACATCCATTCGAGTGCTGGGCGAGATCGCAGTGCAAGGTGAAATCTCAGGGCAGATCTTCCAGATCCCTTGCCTAGTCACCGAGCAGCTGAGTGAAATGATTCTAGGACTCAGTTGGCTGGAACAACAGAACGCGAGCTGGAATTTCCGCGAACGGTCTATTCAACTGCAGGGACGTGACTACCCACTGTATCGTGTAGCAGGAACTGCGCGATGTAGGAAAATAGCGCTGACAAAAACTGTTAAGGTGCCACCGATGAGTGAATTGGATGTGGAAGTGTTTGCTGTTCTTCCCAACATGAAGGTCGACCCTCGACTCTGGGCTGTACAATCGCAAGTACTGGAATCTGGTATTCTAGTAGCCAGCACACTGTTACCTGATCGGGCCACAGATCTACTGGCCAGGGTGATGAATCCTACGAATCAAACGATCCGTTTGAAAGTAGGCAGCCAATGGAACCTAGAGGAGGTTCAGCTAAGTGATTCTCGAGCGGATAACGACCGACAAACCCGACCGAGCAGGGTGAACCGAACCACCGAAGTCGACGCGGGAAGTGATCCAGACAGCCTGCTGTCCCCTTTATGGCAGAGCGTGTCTGACGACGTTCCGCAAGAGGCTAGGGATCGACTAAAGAAGATCGTGCTAGACAATCGTCAGGCGTTCTCTTTGGGAGACTGGGACATGGGTTACACCGAAGCGATTAGACATGAAATCGATACTGGGAACGAGGCTCCGGTGCGACAACCCCTGCGACGCCAGCCCCTGACTTTACTGCCAGAAATCGACGCTCAGGTGGAGACTATGCTGCAACAAGGCCTCATAGAACCATCTGCTTCGGAGTGGGCGAGTAATGTTGTCATGGTAACCAAGAAGGACGGAACGGCCAGGTTCTGCGTAGACTACCGCGCGGTGAATCTAAAGACCAGAAAGGACGCGTACCCTCTGCCGCTAATCAGCGAGAGTATCGACGCCCTCGGCGACGCAAAGTGGTTCAGCACCTTCGACCTTCGGGCCGGGTACCACCAGTTAGCCGTGCACCCACACGACAAACATAAGACTGCCTTCGTGACTCGACGAGGCAGCTTTCAATTTCGTGTGCTGCCGTTCGGGTTGTGCAACAGCCCTGCGTCGTTCTCCCGCATGATGAACTTAGTCATGGCTGGCTTAAATTTCTCCATCTGCTTAATCTACCTAGATGATATCATTGTCTTCGCCAAAGACATAGGGACTCACCTGAATCGGCTAGAACAGATTCTACAGAGACTTACGAAGGAGAATCTCAAGTTGAAGCCCACCAAATGTCACTTACTCCAGACCAGTGTGACGTTCTTGGGTCATGTTATCAGTGCACAAGGAGTGGCGACTGACCCATCTAAAGTACAGGCAGTACGAGAATGGCCGACCCCGAGGAACCTGAAAGAAGTCCGATCGTTCGTCGGGTTGTGCTCCTACTACCGGCGATTTGTCCCGGACTTTGCGAAGATTGCTCGCCCATTGCATGAGCTGACGCGAAAAGGTCAACCGTTTCGTTGGTCTGTAGAGTGTGAGACCGCCTTCACCGACCTGAAGGGAAGATTAACCGATGCCCCCGTGCTGGCGCCGCCTAGGGATGAAGGCATGTTCATTCTTGATACGGACGCCTCTGGAGATTCGATTGGCGCTGTGCTCTCGCAACTACAGGAGAACCAAGAACGAGTAATCAGCTATGGTAGTCGACTATGTTCGGCAGCAGAGAGGAACTATGATGTCACGAGACGGGAACTTCTTGCCATCATCTATTACCTCAAGAGTTTCCGACCATACCTGCTGGGACGTCGGTTCCTGTTGAGAACGGACCACTCTGCTTTACAGTGGTTGCGGCGCACACCCGTACCTATCGGCCAACAAGCTCGGTGGCTGACCACCATTGAGGAGTTCGATTTCGGGATTCAACACCGAGCCGGCTCCGCACACCTCAACGCTGACGCCCTCTCGCGGCGACCGCATCACGTGGAGATGGTACGAACTACGCGAATCCCTCCCCGACCGGAAGAATTCCTTCCAGATGATTGGGACTTAGAGACCCTAAAGAAAGAACAAGATGCCGACCCGGATCTCGGATGGGTAGTGGCGCAGCTCCGGGCGTCCAAAGACCCACCGCCGTCCGAAATTGTCCGTCCCCTAAGCGGAACAATCAAGATACTGGTGTCGCAGTGGCCGCAGCTCATTCTCAGAAACGACCTGCTGTACCGAAGCTGGTTAACTGTCGATTCCGGACAGAATGAACGGTGGCAACTGGTGCCCCCGCCTAGCCGACGGGTAGACTTGATTCGCTTGGCTCATCGCGGGATGACCGGAGGACATTTGGGACTGAGGCGGACGTCGACGCAGTTGAGCAACCGTGTATACTGGCCGTTGTGGAAGGACGACGTGCAACGTGAACTGCTCCGTTGTACCGAATGTTCGAGGTACCGTCGCGAGAAGCCCCCTCGACAAGGACTTCTGCAAGACATGAGGATTGGAGAACCGATGGATCGACTTGGGATCGACATCACTGGACCACATCCTGTGTCCAGCGCTGGTCATAAATACATATTGACTGTGATAGATCATTTCTCACGTTGGGCAGAAGCGTTCCCTATCCGGAACCAGGAGGCTGGAACCGTCGCGAAAGTACTGTGCGACCAGTTCTTTCCACGCTATGGGTGCCCGCGCCAAATCCTCTCCGACCAAGGCCCGTGCTTCGAATCGCACCTCTTCCAAGATTTGTGTCGTCGATTGGAGATTGATAAAGTTCGGACCTCGGCGTACAAGTCTAGCACTAACGGGATGGTGGAGAGATTTCACCGAACACTGAATAGCATGCTTGGCAAAGTGGTCTCACAACGTCAGAAAGACTGGGACATTCTCTTACCTGGGGTGATGGCTGCATATCGTGCCACCAAACATTCGAGTACGGGATTCAGTCCAAACCTGCTGTTCATGGGACGAGAAGTCATCGCGCCCATCGATCTAGTTCTCAGCGATGGCTCGGCGATCGAACTTTGCGACCAGACAGTGGATGAATTTGTGGATCAACGACTGCGGCGGATGCAGGACACCTATCGGTTGGTGCGAACTCACTTACAGCAGGTCGCGCAGCATCGGACTGCCCGATACAACCTTCGAGTGCGACCCGCAGCATTCGAACCCGGCCAATGGGTATGGTACTACTGTCCCCGTCGACACACTGGTATCAAGACCAAATGGGCCAAGTTCTACGAAGGACCGTACAAAGTTCTGGACCGCGTCGGACCTGTACTCTACCGAATACAGAAGTCGGCCCGCGCTCAACCGAAGTTGGTCTATGTGGACAAACTGAAGAACTTCGGAGGAGACTGTCCGAAAGACTGGGATACGCCGATATCGAACGATGTTACGGACCGAGATGAGCCCTTGGGACTAAACGAACTTGTCCAAGATGAGGAACTGAACTCTATCCCCAGACCGACCCGTCCCCATGTTTTACCTGTTCGGTTTCGTTTGTAAACTCCGCCCTGACAGTTATTCACCGTTGTGAAAAACGTGTTGGTGAGGTTAAACACCTAGATAAG
The DNA here is from genome assembly GCA_945859605.1 of Lumbricus rubellus. Lineage (NCBI taxonomy): Eukaryota > Metazoa > Annelida > Clitellata > Crassiclitellata > Lumbricidae > Lumbricus > Lumbricus rubellus. The sequence continues at coordinate 11,211,897 of OX243816.1, forward strand.
TGTTGGTGTTGTCCGAACCGAAATAGTTGATTAAGTAACTATTCCCAGACGACCTCGGGTCGTGCGTTAGTTAATCATGTAACTGTGCTAAGGATGATTCTACCGTTTTGTGTTCTGTTTGGTTTCGTGTTCTGTTTGGTTCTGTGTTCTGTTGGAACGTTTGATGCAAGCAGTTATGACTTTGGATGCGTATGTTTCGACAGTAGGTGACCCTGTAGTCCGAATTTCAATTGCCGGGTTTTCTGTTTTGACATATGCCCGAGGTATGGAAATTTGTCGAAGGGGTAGACCGTTGTTTGAATGGTCCAGTTACCGTTTGGGTCTTCCCGTGGTTTCACCACTTGAGTAGGTGGGGGAGAGTGTAAAGGCTCGGCCTTCGAGCTTGTTTTACTTAGCGACCCAACACGCGTGTAACTAAGCGCGAAAGTTAGCGGGGACGTACGGATTCGCGTAGCGACCGATACGCAGAATGACGATTTAATTAAGTACTTTCTGTCTTTCTGGTTCGAGTTTTTAGGCTGACGTGTTCGTCACATGGCGATTTGTTTTTCAATTAAGGATAGTTCCGAGTGGTTATTGTTTGTCTTAAATAATATCTATGCGTCGCGAGTGACGAGGATAAGTTGCGTGTTTGTTGGCATCTGTTGTGGAGTAGTTTCAAGCCAAAAATGGCAACAAACAACTTAAGTCCCTCCCATGAAACAATGTACAGTTATGACCCTTCGTATGGTAACGGTAATGATTACGGCCGTGAGACGGAAGAGGGAACATTAACGCACGGTGAGGTAGACCCCGAGAATATGTCAGCCTCAGAGGAAATGTCCCGATCGGAAGCACAATTCGGGTTAATACAGTTGGCGAACGCCGCCCTCGGGTCAGTCTATAACGAACAGGACGAAAGCAGAGAGCGTGCGAGCCCAGCCCGACCCCTACCGGCGGGCGCTTCCAGACCGGAAGCCGTCGACATATTGCTCCCCGAATCACTCGCGCGGCATCCTGGCACGACACCGGCGAACACTGCAATATCCGCTCTCTTTCGAAATAACCGTCCGCGTACCAGTGTACTCTTCCCGCAATACACTCCCTCGCTGGTGGATCGTGGAAGCAGAAACTTACAGTAACATCACCATCGTTTCTGACAAATATCGGCGCTCAATGCTTGAAATAATTTGGCAATTTCTGTCTTGTTAGGCAAATGTATGAAGCTTTAAAGCAGTGTTTTTTAAACGTGCAATTGTACACAAAATATGCAGTTGTAGAAGGCTAGAAGCGCTTCTGTAGGCCTATACAGTTAAAAATAGCAAAAAGGTAATTGTCCTCCGATTGGAAGTAATTTACCATGGAGAATGGGAAAGGAAAGGAGTTGTGCAGTTCAAAAAACTCCTTTAACCCTTTAACGACCAGCTACATATGTTTTCAATGCATTTTAGTACACCTGGGCATTAAAGGGTTAAAACAGCCCTGCTGCGGTTTATACTACTGTATACAAGCCTACATTGAGCCGAATCGAGTTCGATTGCGATTGTGATAATAAAACCTAACATAATGTGCATTATATGATATATGCGATTTATTGTCCTAGCTGTGTCCAGTGTTGTTGAAAGTATCGGTCAAATGTACTTAAGTAAAAGTAAAAGTAAAATGGATTTTAATTACTTAAGTAAAAGTAAAAGTACTCATCACAAATTTTACTTAAGTAAAAGTAAAAAGTAGCCCCTTCAAATAATACTTTTTAAGTAAAAAGTAAAAGTAGGCTACCGAGTCTTTCTATAAGCTCAACTCAATCGATTATTAAACTTAAAACATACTAAATTCTCGAAATGGCACTTATCGTTGAGTCTAGTAGGCTACGCACGCTTCCGATTCATTGTTAGCACAATGCACAACTGAAGAGTCGTTCTGCTGCAGAAATGACAGTGCATCCGGCGTGCACCACAAATCGAAAATCTATTTTTAGGCATGCAAATTTGAATAAGCTGTCTTAGATTTGTGAAACGAAATGTTAATTAGCTTTTGGAAGTAACGAACATTGTAACGAGTGTCGCATAAATTGTAACGAAGTAAAAGTACTGAAATATGGGTAAAATGTTACTTCGTTGAAAGTAAAAGTATTTAATTTTTTCGATACTTCGTTACATGTGAAAGTACTCAAACTTTTACTTAAGTACAGTAACGCGTTACTTTTACTTCGTTACTGTACAACACTAGCTGTGTCTATATAGATTTGGCAAAGATCTGACGGATAAGGGATCCAATGACTATGCGCTCTATTGATTTTTGCTCTTTTTTATTTGCACCCAAGCTTTTGATAGGACTCCTGGCCTAATAGGCATTCTGTTCTCGCGATGCGTAGGGTAGCGTCATGTAGCGGTAAGATTAACGCTTACCAAACCAAACCAATTGTTATGTAATATGTAGGCTATGCCTGATAGTTAATCCTAAGTAGGGTCTAAGCTATAGCAATCAACGTGCACGCGAGTTTAGATAATGTGTGACGCAATATAATACTGAGCTACATAAAATTTAATATTTCAACTCCTGGAGCCTAACGCTGCATGCCATGCGATTTGAAGGTTACCATGCCAACCCAGGGACGCTTAGCCTATCACCGACGAGCGTTACCTGAAACGAATGACGTGACGGAAGAAGCTGACGTCATGCGAGAAAGACGTTAACGAAACGACTTTCTCCTGATTTAGCTGGTATGGATAATAATAGTAGATTTATTCGGGGGGGGGGGGGGTTAATCAAAAGTTATAAATCAAGGGTAGAAACGATGGTAATTGATTGGGTCGAGTGACATATCGACAGATCAAAGTGTTGTGCATTGGGAGCAAAGAAATTTCTGATAAGAAATCACGTTGATGCACTTTGATAATCGAGTGAAAATTGGAAGTGAGACGAACTATTTAGGCAACGGTCTAAACGAGTTGTGCAATCTTTAACGTTGCTGTCATCGTCATCACCACCAAACCAGCGTAAAAATATCGGCAATCGTATCACTTCATTTCGTCTCTGCATTTTATTCGTTCCAAACTTCAGAGAAAAAGTCAAGAGAATTATAGTTATTCACTTCTTCGGGTCTTATAGATGGTCGATAAAAGCCTATAAACTTCGTTTAATTCTGATGAAGAGGTTTGTGCGGGTAACGCACAGGTCGACGACCAAGACCTACGGCGCAAACGATTTTTTCTGCATTACGCAAAATGTCCATAGATCTAATTTTTATCGGACAATCTGAATAATGCAAACGGCATAAAGCACCACAACCGTATAGCTTTTCCTAGACCTAAAACAGGAGTAGAGCTCTTATTCCGAATTCCGTGACAGGCGCCAATATAATATAATATACATATATATGTGACTCAATGGGACCCGCCTTGGAGTCTTAGGGTATACATACGCAGGGTGTCTGTCCATAATCTAATTACTGTGGTCGTCGAGTCTCGTATCCTCTCCACACCTTACGACTAATTGAAAATACCAGACAACCACCTGGGATTTAAAACCACAACCGCAGCGCTGAAAGGGTTAATATGGATAATGTATATATATATATATATATATATATGTGTGTGTGTGTGTGTGTGTGACTGTGTGTGTGTGGGTGGGTGGGTGTGTGTGTGTGGGTATGTGTGGGTGTGTGGGTGTGTGCCACTTGTATGGAAACCGGATATGACTCACTGTAGCACCGCGACACTGAATCACCCAACAACCACACAGACTGAGAAGGTATATAGAGATAAAAAAAAAACATGAGTTAAGTCCTGCACTGGCACCCATGCCTCAGAGGACAGATCTATAGGCAACAAAGCTACTGCTATGATTTATCGATGTGCGATGCCTCCATACTTGAAAGGGATCTGTCTCTCCAATTTGGGTCTCCAATCTTCACGGCTGTCGCTCAAATCGCTCTGTCGACCAAAGTGGACGGTTGGTTATTTTCGCGATTATGTCTTTTTGTCACGCAGAGTCGAACATTTTTCTGCCCATAATGGTCCGACTGTTTGGAATTCTGTCTCCTGCAGTCTGTAGGCGTTTGAAGTTCGTAGAAACGGTGTTATTTTCTTGCGTTCCCAATGTTCACCATGCATGCAATGGAACACTGGAACAATGGTAACACATGCGTTTCAGTAAAACTCTTCTACGGAATTCCCACTGCTGTCTCTGTCGTCATCGCGACTTCTACCAATATGAGTCTTCCGATTTAGTTTTAATACAATTTAACAAGTCAGGCCTGTACTCAGTGCCCTGCAACACAGGGTGGAGTCTGGAACGTCTCTTAGTGTAGCCTAAACTGTGAAGGAGAGGGGCTCTCCAAATTATCTGCACGAATGAAGGAACGAATGAACGAATGAACGAATGACGCCGCATAGCGATCAAATAACAAACATGCTAATTATGGTTCGTTTTGGTTTGGTTCTGATTAAAAAAATTAATCGAGTTTTCTGTAAATTTAAACGTGTAAATGTTACTGCCTTCATTTCATATTAAAAATCATAAATCATACGTCCACACGGTGAAGGTGATATGCCAGCGATAGATGCCCATATATCATACCACGAAAAGCGAACTGTTAATTGCAAAGAAGAGCGGAAGACAGTCAACTTTGTGGCATTCGTCACCTTTTCCATCAGCATTTGCGTCAAATGCAAAAACGATCACATTACCAATTTTCGCCATTATCTTTTTACTTCGGAAATGATGTTTCGACGTCGTGAACTAAGTATAAAATTAACGGAACAAGCCGAAAATAAACGAACGAAACGTTTCACGATCCATTCGTTAACCGTTAATCAGATAACTGTCAGAATCCACAACCACAATATTTCTATCACAATGGCTCCGTAACGTTTTAACTAAACACACACCAATAGACATGTATGAGTAGGCCTATATGCATGCAGGCATATTATAGTCACACACATAGCCTACACATGCATACATATACTCAATTCATACATGTAGACATGTCCATATATATGCACACACATACGTACGTACGTACGTACATACATACATGTACATACATACATGCATACATACATACATACATACATACATACATACATACATACATACATACATACATACATACATACATACATACATACATACATACATACATACATACATACATACATACATACATACATACATAAATACATACATACATACATACATACATACATACATACATACATACATACATACATACAATGTCATACATACATACATACATACATACACACATACATACATACATACATACATACATACACACATACATACACACATACATACATACATACATACATACATACACACATACATACACACATACATACATACATACATACATACATACATACATACATACATACATACATACATACATACATACATACATACATACATACATACATACATACAATGTCATACATACATACATACATACATACACACATACATACATACATACATACATACATACATACATACATACATACATACATACATACACACATACATACATACATACATACATACATACATACATACATACATACACACATACACATACATACATACGTACATACATACATACATACATACACACATACATACACACATACATACATACACACATACATACATACATACACACATACATACATACATACATACATACATACATACATACATACATACATACATACATACATACATACATACATACATACATACATATATGCATACTACACAGCCTATTCCACCAAGTCAAGTATTTTTAGTGCAGCCAATTTTTAGCACATGAACAAAGGCTTATACTGATGAAGAGAAAGCATTCGTTGTAATGGGACATGCAAAAAGAATCTCAATCCCGATGCTATATATACGAGAGCGACACCGTATACGTTGGAATATTACCATATAAATGGAAAGACGGAAATGAATGATGAGTGCAAAGTGGAAGGTACATGTAGGTAGGCTCACGCGATAAACTGCGAGACAAAAACAGCACATGAAGAATCCAGAGTTGATTCTATAGAACAACAAATTATTATTATGTGGGTTTAAACACTATAATTGTACTTTTATATAATAGTATAAAGTATAAAACAACCATCATTGCTTCAAAGTACAAGCCAGGCTACTGAGGCTAGGCCTAAAGGCTGTAGGGCGTATAGCTATTGAACGCAGAACGAACGATGCATGTGAAGTTTTGATGAGCTCTAGTTAGTCAATCGCAAAAAATGATATTTAAAAAAATATTAAGTGGAGGTGGCATGCATTTAATCAGAAATACAGTTCCAAAACAACATGTAGACTGATTGACGGGGAATAGAACGATGCGCTTTAGTGTTTCCTGTGTAGGCTATTATAGGTGTAAAGGCTAGTACAGATGTAAAGGCTATTACAGGTGTAAAGGCTATTATAGGTGTAAAGGCTATTATAGGTGTAAAGGTTATTGGAGGTAGTAGCTGAATACTCCAGGCAGCAATCCATCTTTTTAAGACGATGAATAAATTCACTTATAATAATAATAATAATAATAATAATAATAATAATAATAATAATAATAATAATAATAATAATAATAAAAATAATAATTAAAAAAAAAAAAAAAAAATAATAATAATAATAATAATAATAAGCATAATGTAATCGTAATCGTAATCTCCAATTAATTTCTAAAGCGCTACTCGAAAGCCAAGCGCGGGGCACCAACTTATTCACTGTGAAGGAGCCTTAAATAAATTTATAATGGTAACAGTACTTACTTATGTTTCCACACACGAATGCCTGCGATGGTACTTACAGTTAATGTTCTCCATTTTTTTAGCGCCTGCATATTATGGCCTCGTCCCTGCTCCTTTTCAATGAATTGGTCGGGAAGAGAGATCATTCATCACCGCTCGTCCGCGCTTGAATGGACGCCACGCCATACAGGTCCTCGCGTACGGACCGTGCTAGCCAGAGATTAATTAAATCTATTTTTTAACCGCGTTCATGAAGCGAACTGTGGTCAGTATATAATAGTAGGTTTCTCTTTCAGTGAATAGCGTGAGATGCTAGCAGTGCTCTTATACGGGCGTGCATGTAGCCAATTGCTCTTTTCTGAAGCACAACTAGCGCTATAGAAAGTCTGTATTAATTATATCGACGCCCACGTCCTATTGCAGTAATCGTAATCTTGAATTTATATAGCGCCACTTAAAAAGAACTCGTCTCTGCATGGTCTTCGCCTTATTCCAGATTGTATTTATCCGACCAGGGCGACTATGCAGGCCTAGACTGTAGCGCTTGCAAATTTCCAGGAAAGCCATTTCGTCTATATGTGCAATGTTGTGCATAGACTAATAATTTTTAAGTTGACTATACTAGGTTCAACGCAATATTGAACATTAAATTAGTAGATGCACACGGGTTATTAACGTAGAGCAAATTTAATCAACTCAACTTAATTAAGTAGCCAGAATCAGAAACTAGCCTATAGCATTAGAGACGATTATATTGAAATTGTTTGGAGATAAATCAGTTGTCGAGAGTATGGCAGTTGACGTTTGAAAGTAATATCATGACTGGTCGGATTTTATTTTAACTGATTTTTAGAGATGTCGTCTGCGGTGCCTGCGCAGTTGAACCAGAAGAAAGCAAGATGGCAGTTGAGCGTTGAACGTTGAAAAAGCAAATGTATTTTCGGGAACAGTATTCAAACGGCTACCTCAGTAGGCTAGAGTGAGAGTAGAGTAAGTTTCGAACGCCAAGTTCTAAAATTGCGAAAATCGCTTAACGCCAGAGCGGACGTGTTGTGATAGTTGTGGGGTGCGGTGGTGTAGTGGTGGCGTCGTCGCCTTGAAGCCGGAAGGTTCGAGGTTCAAATCTACCCTCAAGCACCACGCAGGGACCTTGGGCAAGTCCTTCACTCGCAATTGCTCAGCGCTTCGGCGTGAAACTCCGATGCAGTGTCCGCTCTGCATTCGGGAGCGCCTCTGAGTAGTGAGAGAGAGCTTGAAGGGGCGCTATAACAAGTGCACATACAAACAAACAAAAAACAAACAAACTCAGACGTTAGCGACTGACTAACTCAGTTTGAAAGAATATTTAGTTGGTTGATCGGCAAAACGCACCTTCAAAGATCAAAGATGTCAGTTATGCGAGCATCGATTTTGTTCAAGAGAGAAGCCGTCGGGACTCCATGGTATATCCTATATATATACGTATATAGGCTATGTATACATGTATATATATATATATATAGTTCAAGTGATAATTACAACTGCAAAGAACTAGACCTATAGCTTACTACTACAGTACTACTGATTGGGAGGCGTCCAAATTTCATTAATCTTTAAATGGTTTGCATAGAGCCATCCAGCAACATATAGCATAATTATTCAGGGCAATGAGGAGGACTTGCCAGAAACCAGGCCTGGGGAGGTGGGAGGGGTAAAGGGGAAATGTGCATTATCCATACATACATGCAAGCATACATACTGCGGTAGATAAATAGGATTGCGGATTTCAACGATTAATTGTCCGATTAATTGTAAAAAAATTTAATCGAATAGTTTATGGCTTTGTGTGATTTGTTTTCGGTTAGTTTTAAAACTTATTTTATGATGTCAAGCGGCCGTCTCTGGAGTGAGCAACACGGTGAACAATAATGAAATAGTGAAATCAATAGGTGGAAAATGAAATAATGATTTCGAATTGTTTACGTAAATTCTGCTAGAAAAATAATCAATATTACTGACAAAAATTGTTTTCATTACGCTAAATAATTCCATTGACTTGTTGTTTACAGAGAAGGTAAAAGTAACTAATTCACTGACTATATATACTTCTGAAAGTGTTTACATTTTACGTAACGTAAACGAAATCAAAAGCGTTTAATCGATTAATAGCAATGAATTTAGAAGATTAATGGATTAAAATCATTTTTATTAGCAGGCCTAGACTGCCAACCCTAAAATAAACTCATACACACATATGTATACACACGAATGCAAGCATACACATATAAACCCACACACATATATGCATACATAGACACATATTTGCTTGCATACATACATACATACATACATACATACATACATACATACATACATACATACATACATACATACATACATACATACATACATACATACATACATACATACATACATACATACATACATACATACATTCATTCTCTGGACTTATGCAGCACCCTTCAAGAAACCTACACAGGAGCTCTCCCAGCCCATTTTTACCGAAATGCGCGTATATGCACATGCGCACTTATGGTATTTGTACATGCATCATGGGTAACACTGGGTATGTATGTAGGTCTACGTGCGTATAGGCGCGTACCTATATATCGCACCAAATGAGGCATTATACATGTCGGCATACACACATAGGCACACGTTCGTGCACGCATTCAAACACGCATGCACACACACGTGCGCAGGCACATACATGTGCATATATGCGTGCATGGTGGATCCATGGAATCGGTGCACGTTCATTTCGGTCGTAATATTCAAAGGTTGGGTGGGAGGAGAGAGCGAGAGATGGACAATCTCATCATCTGATGAAACAAGACTGATAAACAAGCATGCAGTCTATATATGCTGACTGCAGCAGGTCAACTTATTAAAACGCGCGATCAGAGCAAATATATATAATAAAAAAAAATATATAATTATATATATATATATACCGACTTGTGCATTATATAATAACCTATAATATATATATATATTGTGTATACATGTATATTTATGTTCTCGTATAAAATTATAGGCCTGTAATGTTCCTCTATCCAGGTCATCGGTTTATATACGCATTACTTGGATATATTCAAACGATTCTGTAGGCTATCTGATTAAAAAAGAAAAATCTATTTGTTTAATGACGTCAGAGCACCGCGACACCACCACAGAGAGACAATCAGATAGTCGATAAAAAGAAGCAGAGATGAATAATATATAGACCAACAAACACAAACAGGAACGATAGAATTAGGTTAGGCAATTAGGCATTATATAGGCAATAAAATTTACTTATTGGGTCAAGGAAATCAGGTATCGCATCAGTTTTTTTATCTCTGTTTTTTTACATAGATTTTATTGATTTGAAACAGTTTTTCGTGTCGCAAGGTCAGCAATTCTCCATTTTATTCAAGATTTTATTCAAACTATATTTTAAAACGCTTCAACTATTATCAATTACCATTAAAGTTGTCAATAGCCATGCTTGTTCATGCAGCATCCAAACTTGTAAGCTGTATGCTTACTGCGGAATGAATCCATTGAATGAATGAATGAATGCGTGGTTGTCGACACGCATTATAGCTCCATGGATTTCAATAATCCTATCTCACAAAGCACGACCCTTAGGCCAACCTCGATCAGCTTACAGAAGTACAGTCACTAACTCAATAATTTTCTCTGAGCAGAACCAAAGTCCAGTCGCTGAAACCCTCCATCGGATGACAATGATGATGATGATGATGATGATGATGATGATGATGATGATGATGACGACGACGACGACGACGATGATGATGATGATGATGATGATGATGATAATGATAATACTGCAGCAAGAACTATAAAATAATAGCAATAACAATGATGATGATGATGATGATGATGATGATGATGATGACGACGACGATGATGATGATAATGATAATTTTGGTGATATTAATAGCAACAACTATAAAATAATAGCAATAACAATGATGATGATGATGATGACGACGACGGCGACGACGATAATGATGATAAATAATAATCAGATCTCAGCACATACCACCACAATGGCGCCATGACAAATAGCAGTGCTGCCAGTGCACGATCAGTAAGAGATGCAGATGTAAGGAAAGAGAAAACTCGACTTGAAAGAATCGTCTGAACACAATGTCGTGGGAGACAAAAGTTTTTCAACATCGAGGATGGACGGTTGAAGAGAGACAACGTGTCTCCCACCGAAGCGTCTGTCTCTTCGTCTTTCGCGCGTATACATAATATATATACAAAACTATATATACATATATACATATATATATATGTATATATATATGTATATATATATGTATATATATGTATATATATACATATAGATCGCCCGACTCTTCACATTCGATTAACCACTTTCTGCCAAAACGTTTCTTCCAGTTATTCAGTGCTGAACGTCCGACGCCTGAAAAGTCCTGACCAGTACGAACTACCTCCGGTCGATGATACATGCGATTAAATCAAGGTGCAAGCCAGTGGCGGCGCCTGCAAGCCTATGAAATTTCAGCAGGAAGCATCAGGATCGAGGAAATCATTCAGCAGGTCGAAGAAATTAAATGCAAAGAAGATATTAAACATTCGAAAGAATTTTGGGCAGGTCATAAGACAGTTCAAGAGTAAAATAGTCAGTACGTCAATTGATCTGCCGCAAGCTTTTGTAGCGCCACCACTCGTGCAAACTGAAATACACTGTGCCCCATAAAAAAACACACCAAATTGTTTTGCAAATATCTCTAATACCTGATGACATATCAAGCTAAAATTTTCCAAATATTTAGAGAAGTGGACCAAGAATATGATTCCAAAATTTCATGAAATAAAGTTGAACGGATAAAAAGATATGAATATTTAAACTTCATATACCGAAATTGCAGTTTACAAGCAATTTTCTGTCAGATTCAATAAAAAGTAAGCCAAACAATTTTTTTTACATCTCTGATGTCTGATGAGTAATCATAAAAACTTTTTCCATATATTTAGGGAATTGAACCAAGAATAAGATTCCAAAATTTCATGTCATAAATGTGAAGGGATAGAAAGATATGGATATTTCAACTTCATCACCCGAAATTTCAGTTTTCAGCAAGTCTTTTATTGTGTAGACTTCATTTCTCCCACATTATGGCCTCCGAACAGTCCAGATTTGAATCCTGTCGACTATAAAATGTGGAGCGTGATGCAAGATCGAGCCTACCAGACAACAATCCATGATATAAACGATCTGAAGCAACGCTTGTTGGAAGTGCGGGATGGCCTGAACCAGAGGATAATCGACGTTGCTGTTGCCATTGCAATGGCGCCAGCGCCCTCAGGCTTGCGTGCAAGCAGGAGGGGGACATTTTGAGCATCTTATTTAATTAAATAATCAAACCATACTGTTGGGGTCATATTGTTAGTTCAATTCTCTACATATCTGGAAAATTTTAGAATGATTAATCATCAGGCATTGGAGATAATAGGGAAACAGTTTATCGAATCTGACAGAAAATTGCTTGTAAACTGCAATTTCGGTATATGAAGTTTAAATATTCATATCTTTTTATCCGTTCAACTTTATTTCATGAAATTTTGGAATCATATTCTTGGTCCACTTCTCTAAATATTTGGAAAATTTTAGCTTGATATGTCATCAGGTATTAGAGATATTTGCAAAACAATTTGGTGTGTTTTTTTATGGGCACAGTGTACAAGGCTGCAACAGCTGTCTGCATGGGATGCGTGCTTTCATTTCGAAAAGTATGCAGACAACGACGTGGTCACGTGGCGTCGCCTGCAATTTCCTCAAAGAAAGACCAGATGAGTTTTGGTAAGACTGGCACAGGAAATTTGGCGGAAAATCAATTCGCCAATTAATCTTTCTGGCTGAACCGCTGACGCACTAACTCTAATGTTGTGAATAAGATTTTAGTTTAGTAGGGGCTCCCATAATTATGTCAGACTGAAACTGAGAGGCGGTAGGGCTACATGATTTTAATGCGAGAAAAGAATTTGTTAATGCACGCAGGCCTACTATTTATATAGTAACGCCCGGTAGCGGTGGTAGGGCCTACATGCGTCTCATCTGATGCCTTTGTGGAGGCATATTCTCCCATGAATCTCGACCTGAGGTGAATTGGTCCCTATGGTACGTATGTATGAGCACTTTTATAGCACCCTTCAAGAACCTACTCGGAGGCGCTCCGACTACAGCGCGAACACTGAATCGGAGTTTCACGCCGAAGCGCATGAGCAGATGGAAGTGATGGCTTGTTCAGGTTCAGAGTCCCTAAGCGGCTTGAGGTGGATTCGAACCCGCAGCCTTCCGGCTCCAAGGCACCGAACATACCCTTACGTCACCGTGCCCCAGTGCCCCACAGTAGGCCTACTTATGATTAAAGATAAAATTGATACTGCGAAGGATGTTGAAATATATTGCAAAACTGCGATTCCTGTAATTTCTAAGTTCTTTGAATCTTTCATGCAGCTCATGCTTAATAATAATGATATTATTATTATTATGTCTGAGATATTAAGTGATCGACCTAAGGTTTGGCTTCACGTCTGGACTGGATGCACTTTTGCTACTTTGCCTTGAAGTCGGCCATCAACTGACTCAACACTGTTACAGTATAGAGGGTATACTATAGTTGCGTGTATGTCAGTTGCGGCTTTTGATCTAAGAAAAGCCTTTTAGTGCGGGAACCATTATAAATTGTTTAAGGAGTTACTTACGTTTCAAAATGCCATTATCTATCGTCGACATAATTTGCACTTGGCACGGTAAACTTCCACTACGCTTGAATGGAATGTGAGCTTGTCTTCGCTGTTCTATGCTGACTTGCAGGGCATGCCGCAGTGTAGGCCTATGCATGTATGTAAGTATACGACCATTTATACAGCGCCTTAACAAGAATCTCACGAAGGTGCAGTGTTATAAGCAGGACAGCAATCTATAGGCCTATAGTACCGGTACATATATCTCTGTCGCTGTTTAACCTTTAATCTCTGAACCGGTTTGTCGCATAATGAATCATTTATGTGGTTGCTTTGTATGCTGATGGCATCATTTTGCTCTCACATCCATGCCACTAAGCGGTTGTATATACGCGATCAGTATGCACCCTGCTTGCTTGTAACTGTTCCGCTTTAGACCGATGCCTGCCGGTAGACATGTACGATGCCCTTTCTTGCCCTGACTTTACATGTGTAAGCAAGATAAGTCAACGAATTGAAAGCTTGCTGGAATTCTGCATAACACAATTATATCGTCCCATGCATGTTCTTTTCAGAAAACATTGGAAAGTGCTATTTTAAGTTTTATAAGGGACTGAATTGTAGGCTACTTTCACAATTGCTGACATTTAACTGCTTCCATTCGTACGTTTACAAAGTTCAATTGGACATGCTTATAATCGCTATTGTCTTGGAATTTATGAAGACACATGATGCCACTTATCAAATTCAGATTTATAGTGGCTTAATGACGTGTGCACTGTGTATAATGAGCTGATCTGCAATCTATGCTTGATGTTTCTTCTTTGCCTTTTCTCATTGTTCTCGTTTTGCTGTTCTTTGTGTTTTAGGCTATATATGCGCAATAACCGTGTTCAATAACACAACAAGGCAGAGGTTCCATGCATACATTGCATGGTAAACAACGGAAGATTGATACACGAACATTGAACGGTTGTAACCATGGCCTAGTATACATAAGCGTAATGAAATATAAATGACTATATGTACACGGATTTTATATAAAACCTATAAAATTAAGGCATCTACTCTACTCGTTTCTCTGTGACTTGATCGGGTGAGATCCTTTTCCACCGTATACTACCATGCAGTTTGAATGGACGCCTCGCCATTTAGATCTCCGTGAACGGACCGTGCTATGCTCGAGAAGAAATGCTGGACAAGTTATTAGAGTATCGGAGATAAATATAGCGCTACAACAATAGCAAAGGCTGGAGCATGATTGACGCACGTCAAAACAGAGTGAAGTTGTTATTAATTAATATTGCTGTGTGACGTATATATACGATAACCGGGGTCCTCCAGGTTTTCGATTAAAAAATTCATGACTTATGAGACGTCCACACTACACAAGTCGCTCTTAGACTAAGTGCTGTACTTGAGAGTTGTTTTTCGCTTCAAAGATGAACGCAAACATCATCCGAAATATCCTTCTACGGCGATTGCTGCACGGAAGGGGTGAGGAGATGAGGAGAAGGAGAAAGAGGAGGAGTCGAATGTGAAAACTTAAGAGAAGAAATTTGAAGTGGAAGATGAGAGGAGGAAGAAATAGAGGAAGAGGAGGAAGGAAAAGAGAAGGAGGAGGGGAGGAGGAAGAGGAGGAGGAAAAGAAAAGGAGGATGAAGAAAAAAAGGAGGAGGAGGAAGAAGAAAAGGAGGAGGAGGAGGAAGGAGAAAAGGAGGAGAAGGAAGAAGAAAAGGAGGAGGAAGAAGAAAAGGAGGAGGAGGAAGAAGAAAAGAAGGAGGAGAAGGAGGAGGCAGAGGAGGAGGAGAAAGAGGAAGAAAAGGAGAAGGAGGAGGAAGAAGAAAAGGAGGAGGAGGAGAAGGAGGAGGAAGAGGAGAAGGAGAAAGAAAAAGAAAAAGAGGAAGAGGAGGAAGAAGAAAAGAAGGCGGATGAGGGGAGGAAGAGGGGAGCCATAAAGAAAAGGCTCTAGGTGAACATTGAGACCAAAAAAAAGATAGGGGAGAAAGGTAAGCTGCGAAACACTTTCAAATCCTTTCCAGTCACTGCAGTCCGCACACTAGAAGCGCCAGTCTCAAGGGTGGATTAAGAAGGAGGAGGACGTTGCCATTGCCAAGCATATTACCATGGCAGCCATATTAAGCTATCGTTATTACTGATGACGCCTATTACTGATTCTAGTCCTACAACCATCTACGTCCTTCGCTTCCCCTAAATCTCTCTCTTCCCACGCTGCTCCTCTCTCCCCCTCCACCCCCTCCCCACCCAACCCCACCCCGTCTTGCCATCATTCGCTGGAGCAGTCCTTGAGGCGCCATCTGCCCTCACATTAATCTAATCGTTTCCGCTTCGATTATTCACTAGAAACCAAGTTCCGCCAGGAAACGTCCGATCGCATTGGTTACAGTAAGGTGAGAACCGATATTTTGAAACAAAGTGTATACAGTGATGACGATTAGTTTTGCTTAGGGCACAGAAATCATGACCGTTTGGCTGTAGTTCAGAGCGACTTCTGTGCTCTTTTTTTATCAGATTGACAATCACTGGTAATCTTGTTGATTGCGTCTGGGTCGGGAGCGCCTCTGAATAGTAATTATGAAGATGCGTTATATAAACTCCATAGATGTATGTATGGATAGATGGATTGGCAATAGATGGATTGATAGATTGATTGACAGATTGATGGATGAATAGATGGGTGTATTGTAGTCCTCCTTTTTTCTCCTTCTGTAACAGAAGCTCTTGAGTTTATAGCCACCTGGAAGGCTGGAACCGTCAGTTGCCCTTCACCATATAGACATAGCAGATTGGGATGGAAGGAAGGAACTTAAGCGGATACCCTGGAAAACTGTATTAGACTCGAAGATGGGTGGATAATCATAATACATCGGAGTCAATACAGGAGAGAGAGAGAGAGAGAGAGAGAGAGAGAAAGAAAGAGAGAGAGAGAGAGAGAGAGGTGATTGGCATCGTCATCTGAGTCACTCTCTAAGTCTCTGAGGGCAAAGAACCTATAAAGTGGAGGGGAGGCAATTCAACAGACCGATTAAGGACCAAACCTAATTGCACAAGTTTCCACTTTGCTGAATTGCTTCCCGTGCGCCTCATTAAATCAGATTAGGCCTCGTTTTCCTATCCTTCCCTCTCTCCATCCTCCTCTGCCTCCTCGAGCGATAATCTCCTTCTCCCTCTTCCTCCACTCCTTCTCCTTCTCCTTTTCCCCCTTCTCCTTCTCACCCTACTCATTCTCCTCTTCCTCCGACTCTTTCTCCTCCTCCGACTAGGTCTCCTTGCTCGATTCAGTCTCTCCTCCTTCTCCTTTTCCTCCTTCCTCCTCTTCCTCTCCTCCTCCCTCCTCGTCCTCGCCCTCCTCCTTCCTCCTCTTCCTCTCCTCCTCCCTCCTCGTCCTCGTCCTCGTCCTCCTCCTCCTCATACTCCGTCCCCCTATAATATCCTCTTCTCCAGCAGCAGTCGTCATATGACGAAATGTCGGTGGCGTGATTAGAAACCTTTATAGTCGTCATCGGCTTTCACAGCCAGTCACTCTATCTGACCATCAGTTCTGCCGCGCTCCACCCCAGCCCCCCCCCCCACACCACCCCACCCCCGCTCCATCTCCCCCACTCCATCTGCCCCGACTCCATCTCCCGCCATTCCATCTGCCCCCACTCTATTTTGCAGTCCCTGTCGATTTTTTCTGTCTTACTTCGTCTACGTGCCCGGGTCGCATCCCTCCTTCCTACCCCCTTCCGACCCTACTTCCTACCCCCTTCCCACCCCCTTCTCACCCCCTCCCCGCTCCAAACCCTTCCATCTCCTGCGTCAGGTTGCGCCGTCTGCATGTCCCCGATTAAACCCACTCCTCATATTTCCCTGAAAGGCATGTCTGCTCGCTTTTGTCCCTCTTCCATCATCCCTTCTATAGCCCTCCCCCTCTCCCTCTCTTCCTCTCTCTCCTCTCTCTCTCTCCCTCTCTACATATCTGTTTTTGTTTCTCACTATTTGATTTTCCTCAGTCTGTTTATCAGTCGTTTATATTGCTCCTCTCTCTCCCCTCTCTCTCCCTTCCGCTGTCACTGTCTCTGCCTCTGTCTCTGTTTGTCTGCATTTCTGTCTGTCTGTCTCTCTTTCTCTCTCACCATCTTGCTCCGTCTGTCTGCGCTCGTCTGTCTCTTTGTCTCTTTGTGTGTCTTTGTCTCCCTCTGTGTCTGTCTGTCTCTTCGTCTCTGTGTGTGTCTGTCTGTCCTCTGTCTATACCTTTAATTCTCTTTCAGTCTCTCGCTCTCAGTCTGCCACTTCTCTTAATAATGTTAAATCGCATCGCCAAATAATTCGTTGCATTTTGGGACGCGACGAGCCATAACAACAGCGGATTATAAGAAGCTACGATGAAGCGATCTGCGAGTTCCCAATTTCCCTTTGCACATTAATCAAACCTGGCGACCGATCATAACTCTCCGGCGCTTCCACGTCCACATCCACATCCACACTCGCTAGAGCAACGTCATCACCATAAAACTTGGCGTAAAATGCCAGAATTTATGTACTGACTCGGCATGAAAACTAATGCTGCTGCTGCTTATGTGTT
>OX243816.1:11234977-11379281 GCA_945859605.1 Lumbricus rubellus
GAGAGATCTTGCTGGTAGACCTAATGGTGATTTATCGCGTCTTGTAGAGTTTGTTTGTGGCTCTAATGCATGTAGACGACTCGTAACAAACACTCGCAATGAAACACTTGCGACCCACAGTCTTCTTGTTCCTCGTCTTCTTCGTCTGCTTGTTGATGTTGCCAGAATTAGACTCGAAGTCATTCGACTGATCTATTGACAGCAGCTGCAGGTATAAATGCACCGCTAACATGCAGCGCCATACTATGTAAAGCGTATACACTGTGTCCGGAAAAATTCCAAGGCTCTAATATATGATGCTGCATATATGCGTGTACGTCTTGAAGCATGCGTGGAAGCCAATGGCGGACATTTCGAACATAAATTATAATAGTTCCATAATATTTCAGGATTAAACTGTTTCTGGAATTTTAAAAATCTATTAATGTTTACTAATTATTTTTATATTTACCGTAAAGCCTTGGAATTTTTCCGGACACAGTGTATACTACACATATTTTATATATAGATTACATGTGTATATATTTACTTTATATTTTATATAGGGCCTATTAAAAACATTACATTTGAATGCACGGCCTTTGCAGGACCTTACTCGTACCATAAACAGCATATAGCTATAGCTATAGCAAAATACGGTGTCGGTGAATCTGTTTTTTTATATGTGCTTCTCTGTCTGTCTCTTTATCTGGTTCTGTATTTGGACGTGTCTGTCTGTCTGCTTATCTGCCTGTCTATTTGTGTGTGTCCGTCTGTCTGTCTGTTTGCACTCAATAGGGTCGAAACGGAATCCATCATTTGTCAATTGAGTTTCTTTTCCATCTTCTCGTATACCACTACGGCATGGGTCACCGAGTCAGACAGGCTTCCATTATTGGCGTGCACGTAAATAAGTGAATGTACCTATATGTATAACATTGTTTATCCTATATATATAGTATGTATATATATTTATGTATACATATAATGTGTACAAGATATCTGTTCTGAGACGCTTCCGGTCCACGCATGGCTATAAGAAGAAGAGCTTTCAGAGAGGTATATGAAATGCAAATGAATGGTTCCTAATACAGTGTATACATGCAGCATATTTCAAACGAAGTTCCATATGAAGTCCATTCCATGCAGATGTCCGGGGCACCGGGCCGACGACCTAGAAAGTTGTTGCACTGTAGAAGTGCATGCATGCTGAACTGCAGCTGAAGGGACACGATCAGATCACCATGGATTACATGCGTGCAAAGCGCAGAAGTCGGAGCCACTAACGGCAGGGTTAATAGGCGACGCAGTTTCTGCAGATATATAAGCAGACACACGTCGGGACCAACAATTAGGCCCCCCAGAAATTTGCGCCAAGAAACTGAAAAAATTGCGCACCAAAAACGAGAAATTTGCGCCAATTTTGCGCAATTTAAAAAAATTATAATGTTCGTTATTTTTTTCATTGAATCAGTGTACCAAAGTATCTAACAGTGTTTTTGTCATTTTGTGTAAAGCGTTGGCGTTCTATAAATTAGGAAATCAAGCAAAAAATGCAGTTATAAAGTTTCTATAACCATGAGATTAATGTATTCAGACGATTGCAAAGAATTTTAATCTTGTAAAATCTACGCCCACCGAAATCTACGCTCATTACAAATAGGCCCACAACTCCAAGATGGTATTCATTATTATATCATACGCCAATATTATAATAAATCACCAAGTTACAAAACGTGTTGAATAGTAGCCTTTCGTTTTCGTGTGCACGTCTGACGCCCATATATAGATTAAATGCATTCG
This sequence comes from Lumbricus rubellus, assembly GCA_945859605.1. Lineage (NCBI taxonomy): Eukaryota > Metazoa > Annelida > Clitellata > Crassiclitellata > Lumbricidae > Lumbricus > Lumbricus rubellus. The sequence continues at coordinate 11,236,760 of OX243816.1, forward strand.
TTCTTTCATAAGCTGAGATAGCACGCGACGCTGCCATGTGATCGCTTTGAGAAACTTCGTCTAACATATTTTATTGTGTGGCCGTGAAGTTCAGGAATTTTTATAACTTTAAGTTTTGTGCATTACTACTAAAAATAACGATCTTCAACTAAAAATTCGGATATAATTTCGTCCCATTCGGCGGCCGCCATTTTGATTATCGCCCATCGGTTTCGTTGCTATGTTGAACTGCCGCGCGCAGAATTGATTTTTAAGTCAATCAAAGCCCAATTTAGATAAATTAGCAAGATTTAGTCAAAAATTGCGCCAAAATCGCGCGGATTGGCAATTTTTGCGCTGTTGCGCGAAACCTGGAAATTTGCGGAAAAGTTGCGCTGCGCAAGATCGCGAATTTCTGGGGGCCCTAAACAATCGAGACAATACCAAACGAAGGCGTAACTTCTAAATGAGAATCTTTGGGGAATTTGGGAGTTGTGGCAACAAGTGCACAACATCCAGCGTATTGTATATTCGGATTGCACTTGCAGGATACATGACCCAACCTGCGTGCACGGTATTCTATCAATCAATCGCTCAGATTAATTATACAGTCCTGTTCTTATAATTGCCCGAATTCCAATTCGAAAGCTTCGCAGTGGATTAAATGACGTTTCTAATTTTCAGTCAGTACAATCTTTACGTACATTGTACGTAGCTATATCCAGATCTATATCTTCTGGTTACAATTTATTTCCTACACTCAGTGATTGCTTCATGTTGGGTCCTTCCTGCATCTTTACTCTCTCGGGGTCTCTCGCACTGGTTGATTGGTGTAGCACTCGAAGTATCGCTATATAAATTGACAGATAGGGGAGACCGGGGTTATATGTTACAATTTTCACTTTTTGGTAAATTGGCTGTTCCTCAGCACCTCAGTTTTTCTAAGACCAAGGGGGTTTAATACTTCAATATGTCACACAGAAATTGGTCACAGTAGATTGTGCCAATAGTTAATGATTTGTGTGCAATATTGGTTTTAGTCAAGGTACTGGAATGTAACAAATAACCCCGATAGCGGGGTTACATGTTACATTCCCCGGGTTTGCATGTTACACATGTAGAATTGACATTTTTACAGTAAATGTAAAGTGATTATTAAACAGGAACATCACTAATAATATAAAGATTATTCAGAACTAATTAGACCCATGTAAAGTCTGAAGTTCTTCGGCAGTTGATGAAAAAACGACGAAACATAAACTAAACTACTAGTTAAATTTAAAAAATCAGCTAAATGGGTTTACTTAAGCTTAGGCCTAGTCAGAGTTATAACAGTTGTGTCATACATAATAATCGTTTCCATCAGTGCACTGCAATTGCATATATGTATGTATGTATGTATGTATGTATGTATGTATGTATGTATGTATGTATGTATGTATGAATGTATGTATGTATGTATGTATGCATGTATGTATGAATGTATGTATGTATGTATGTATGTATGTATGTATGTATGTATTTATGTATGTATGTATGTATGTATGTACATGTGTATGTATGTATTGTATGTATGTACATATGTAGGTATGCATATATGCAGATATCTATGTATGTATGTATGTATGCATGATTGTATGTATGCTTGCATGCATATTTGTATATATGCACATATGTATGTAGGTAGGTATGTAATTATATATCTGCATAATCGTGTATCTGTGTAATTATGTATATGTGTAGGCCTACTGTGTCCATGTATGTACGCAAACGTGTATCTGTAATTATGTTTAATGTAGGAATGCATGCATGTGTGATATATAATTGTAATAATACACATAGATAGCACACAGAACATATAGCCTATGGGCTATAGGCTTTTACACATGTAACATATAGCCCCTAGGCACATGTAACATATAGCCCCGAGGCACATCTTCGGAAACAAAAAGATTTTACATAAACAACAGTCAAGCTACATCGCTAGTAATGTTCTGTTTATAAACACATATCACCACGCCACCAACAAGCCGAATATGACAACCGAAGTAGTAAAACTGGCCGCAGAAATTACAAAAGTGCGCAATTACCTCTGAAAAAAATATCAGGTCAAAAAAGGTTTTTTTTACCCTAAATTGGTCACGATGTCAAATAAATCAACAGCTCCACCACTATACCTGCAGGCTAACTGTGCGCATGCACTAGTACATAGATATACGCTACAAATAAGTAAACACCATATATGTAATCGTTGTAACATATAACCCCTGTAACATACAGCCCCGGTCTCCCCTACATGTAAGCTTACATGCAGTACAGTACAGTGGGGTGCGGTAGAGTAGCGGTGGCGTCGTTGCCTTGAAGCCGGAAGGTTCGAGGTTCGAATCCATCTCGCCGCGTAAGGACCTTGGGCAAATCCTTCACTCACAATTGCTCAGCGCTTCGGCGTGAAACTCCGATGCAGTGTCCGCTCTGCAATCGGGAACGCCTCTGAGTAGTGAGAGCTTGAAGGGGCGCTATAAAAAGTGCGCATACAAACAAACAAACAATACAATACAACCATAATTAGGTAAGACTCATGTCGAGTACAAACCGAATGGTCATCGAAGGTTATAAATATTATTTTTCAAACAATTCGATGGAGCACGTATACGGCCTCCATTGCAGACAGATTTGCTCAAACCATTTTCAGATATTTACATAGATGTCTATAGGGCCTACTGTTATCTATGGAACGCCATGCAGCTTGTTTTCCTATGCAGTATGCACTGCTCACAGCACCTCCTATGCACGTCGGTTGGCTAAGTCCGAATCAAGTTTTGTAAAAACTGTTTATTAGGTCTACGCGAAAATGGACGCGACAAGCAAAGAAGGAATTCAGTTTTTAAATGGCAATACTTACAAAGTGAGGTCGTTAATTGACTATGAAATTATGAATTGCTCATTTCGTTTGCTCTCTGTCTATACGATTGCAATGGACGATCCAAGCGTGCACAATACACATAGCCCACTCTGTCCATACATGTATGTATCGCTCTCTCTAACTCTCTCTCTCTCTCTCTCTCTCTCTCTCTCTCTCTCTCTCTCTCTCTCTCTCCCTCTCTCTCTCTCTGTCTCTCTCTCTCTGTTTGTCTGTCTCTCTGTTTCACTTACTCTCTCTCTCTGTTTGTCTGTCTCTCTATCACACTTACTCTCTCTGTCTGTCTGTCTCTTTGTCTCACTGACTCTATCTGTTTGTCTGTCTCTCTGTCTCTGTCTCTGTCTCTCTGTATCTCTGTCTATCTGTCTGTCTGTCTGTCTGTCTGTCTCTCTGTCTCTGTGTCTATCTCTCTCTACATGTCCCTGTGTCTCTCTATAGCTCTGTATCTCTGTCTGTCTGTCTCTGTTTGTATCTGTCTGTCTGTCTGTCTCTCTTTCGTTGAATGACACGCCGTCTCTTTCCCTCCAAAAATCGACCTACAGACCTAACCATGCAGGTTCATCCATTGCAACCTGTCTACAGACTCCCTGTGCCACTATATTCATTTTCTCTACATCCTCTTCCTCCTCTTGCTCCTCCTCCTCCTCTCCTCTTCCTGCTCATCCTCCTCCTCCTCCTACTCCTTCTTTCATCCTCCTCCTTCTCCTCCTACTCCTCCTCTCATCCTCTTCCGCCTCTTCTTCCTCCTCCTCCTCCTACTCCTCCTCCTTCTTTCATCCTCCTCCTTCTCCTCCTGCTCCTCCTCTCATCCTCTTCCGCCTCCTCTTTCTCCCCTTTCTCCTCCTCCTCCTCCTCCTACTCATCCTCCTCTTCCTCCTCCTCCTCCTTCTTTCATCCTCCTCCTTCTCCTCCTACTCCTCCTCTCATCCTCTTCCGCCTCCTCTTTCTCCTCTTTCTCCTCCTCCTCCTCCTACTCATCCTGTCATCAAACAACCAGAATTGCCTCTGTCTCTGTGTTTGATGGTCAATCGCGACAAAATGCGATTTGTAAGAGGACGAGCGACAGCGACCTCATCCCAGAGTTGAGGTAATTCGCCATTTCAATGCAATTATTTCGTTTGACCAGTTCTCGATTGTACTCTGCATGAGTCTGTCTTCTTCTTATGTCTGCATGATTGTATAAGTATGTATGTAGGCCTACAATGTGTATGTACATGTATGTATGTATGTATGTATGTATGTATGTATGTATGTATGTATGTATGTATGTATGTATGTATGTATGTATGTATGTATGTATGTATGTATGTATGTATGTATGTATGTATGTATGTATGTATGTATGTATGTATGTATGTATGTATGTATGTATGTATGTATGTATGTATGTATGTATGTATGTATGTATGTATGTATGTATGTATGTATGTATGTATGTATGTATGTATGTATGTATGTATGTATGTATGTATGTATGTATGTATGTATGTATGTATGTATGTATGTATGTATGTATGTATGTATGTATGTATGTATGTATGTATGTATGTATGTATGTATGTATGTATGTATGTATGTATGTATGTATGTATGTATGTATGTATGTATGTATGTATGTATGTATGTATGTATGTATGTATGTATGTATGTATGTATGTATGTATGTATGTATGTATGTATGTATGTATGTATGTATGTATGTATGTATGTATGTATGTATGTATGTATGTATGTATGTATGTATGTATGTATGTATGTATTAGGGGTCTGCGGGTACAGCATTTTTGCTACCCGACCCGTACCCGTACCCGACCCGTACTCCAAATTGCTAACCGACCCGACCCGTACCCGCGGGTATACCCGTACCCGTACCCTACCCGCCACGTCATTAGGCGGACTTCATATGATTCAAGTCTCTACCAGGCAAATATACTTGCAACTCGGCATGTAGTTATGATAACAAATGCGCTAACGAAGATAATGATGATGATGATGATGATGATGACGACGATGATGATGATGATGATTATGATGATGATGATTGCAGCAGCAGCTGTTGTTGTATAAGCAGAGTAGCAGCAGTGGTGGTGGTGATAGTATCAGTGGTAGCAGCAGTGATAGCAGCAGTAACAACAGCGACAGAACAATGGAGAACCTTTATTCGTACCAATAGACGAATGATAATGATGTGCCCATACATAAATGTACATGAGTATATTAAGTTCATGTGTACGTGGAGGCCTATGTTGAATATATTATTTGCAAGGTAACCAGAGTGAATAATATATTCTGTCAGTGCAAAGCACACTAAAATAAGTAACCCTCATATTTCCAGTTGGGGCGGGTAAAACCGGGTATACACGTACCCGTGATGACCCTACCCGTACCCGACCCGACCCGTGAAATGCGTACCCGACCCGTACCCTACCCGCGGGTACGGGTCGGGTGCGGGTAAACCCGCGGGTACGGGTATACCCGCAGACCCCTAGTATGTATGTATGTATGTATGTATGCTTGTATGTATGTATGTATGTGTGTATGTATGTGTGTATGCTTGTATGTATGTATGTATGTATGTATGTATGTATGTATGTATGTATGTATGTATGTATGTGTGTATGTATGTATGTATGACACTGTATGTATGTGTGTATGTATGTATGTATGTATGTATGTACGTATGTATGTATGTATGTATGTATGTATGTATGTATATAAAACTATGTATGTATGCATGTATGTATGAATGTATCATTATGTATGTATGTCTATGTTTATATGCATGAATTTTAGTGCATGTATATGTCACAGGTGCCATGAAAGTGGTCGTGTTGGGCGCTGTATAAATACACTGAGGCATTTAATGTTGACATGTCACCGTTGGATGGCAATGATCGACTGTTTGCCCATCATCATCTGCGCATGCGCCGCATATATAGCCGTCTGGTTTGAACGGTTGATTGATACGTTTACGCTGCAAATATTCTCGGTAAACAGATAACTTTTGCTTGACAGATTTTTTGTGGGTGGCGGCCATTGTTTGGCAGAATGATGTAGGGTGCTGCAGCTGCCCAATGCATCCGATATATAGGTTGTTGGAGGCTATTACGCTATCTGCCAGGAAATGCGTCATCGTAAGCGAACCACACCGGGTGTGACGTAGCGATTATCACGCTCATTACACGTGACCTGCATAAGTAGATTATTTCTAGTTGCCTCTATATATAGTCCGGGATAGTTTATATAGCGCGCTCCTTCATCACCGCATCGTCGTTTGTACTCTGAGAGACGTATCATGGTTTAGAAGATTCTCTGTAGAATGGCTAATATTAAACGACTGCATGCTTGTCTTGTATGTTTCTTTTGGTTTTCACGCAGCCTTCTATTTCTTGGTATTGTCTTTAACAGCCATTGCGAGTTTGCCTATTTTGACATATTGGCCTACTTCTCAAATCATTTTTAGTTGCAATGAGTGGTTGTCTTCTTTCGAACTTATTCGAAGTATGCTAGCTATTATTGTCGTCTAATTCTCGTTAACAATGCACATGTACAGTAGGCCTACAGTTACTGTAGGCCTGTGTTGTTCGACGTAGATGGCCGAAAACAAAGGAATGAATGATGACATATCACAGGCATGCATGGGTCTACGTCCCTCATGCAATGACGAAGGCATGAAAGATCCGTGAGTCCGTGAAGAAAACAAGCGGTCCTTACTTTGCTCTTTAACGGTAATTTATGACATACCCGATAGTGCAGCAGTGGCTATAGCGAGCTGGTCTGTTAATTAATCGAGAGGCTGGGTTGTTCGAACTTCGAATCTCCACTTGGTTTGAGATTTCTGTTCCACTTATACGCCTCCCCTTCCCAACTCAGCTATATAGGCCTATATATACATAAGACATTTATATACATATGTATGTATGTTTTATATATATATATATATAATAAGATATACAATGAGCAGAATTAATCTGTTGGAAGATCAAAGCGAGGAAAAGGATTGGCTGGCCATCCGTCCTCATATGCCGGGGCCACATAGGCCTAAAATGATGTGGCTGTAAAACAGTGTAAATTCATAACCCCGTATACACCTGCCACAGAGAAACTAAGAGTTCATTCTTGCTCCCAACTACAGCGCGAGCACTGCATCTGGGTTTCACGCCGAAGCGCACGAGTAATTGCGAGTGAAGGACTTGTTCAAGGTCCCTAGGCGGCGACTTGAGGTCGATTAGAATCTTGGATCTCCGGCTTCAAGGCACCGACGCCACCACTACACCACCGCGCCCCACTGTCCCCACACATTGTGTCAGATCAAAGATGATTAGTGTGGCCCTCCTCCTTTCACGAGTCTCACTTGGGACTGGCACTGCCAAAGTGCGAGCAGTGACGAAGTTAATACCTGAAGCAGAGGCCTATCCTAAGTATAGAAAGAATTTTTTATTCGCATAAATGCCAACGCGTTCCCCCACACACTTTCTCAACTACAAATTGCCCTCTGTTCAGGCTTTCTGTCAGTTCGTCAATTCTTCTTCTTCTCGCATGGTTAGGTTTCCAGATTGTTCTCAGCGCACGAAGACCGTATTGATCAGTTTCTTGGACGCTTCCTATTAGCCACGCATCGCTGATCTAAACAGACCTTGGATGCACAGGCATAAAGAAAGAAAAAATTAGCGTTAGAACGGACCTATAACAATAGCGCACATGTATGATAAATGGAAAACAAGTTTAAATCAAGGCGCATAACTAGAAATCTGAATGCACAACAATAGAAAGCAGCGAATACATTACATGGAAGCAGTCCTTGGAGCGTCGTCGTTTGGATTTTGGAACCCGATCGATCTCTTTCCGAAATTAAATTCCACCTTCTGTCACTGAATCCGTCGACGAAGCAGCAAGAGCAAAAATTATGAGCAACGGCGAGTGCGGACGATCTGCAATGCGAGTATACAACGTGCAGCTCTATATTATATATAGTCTACGTGTGCAGACACGTTGATCTATAGCCTATTATGCGGTCAGTTTCTGGATTGCCCTTCGCAAAGAATTCGCCTGAACGTGCAGCCATCTGCAGCAAACTGCTGTCGCCAAAACGAGGTCATCGATGCCGTGTAAATATTTGTCTGCTAAGTGAGTCTTGTGTCTCTGCTTCGATAAACTTTTCTCGACGGCGAAAGCAGTGCAGCGCTATAAAAATCCTTATTGGCGAAACGGAAGAGAAAATCAAAATAAAAATGGCGGTCGGTTTTCGACGTGGCGACGAAAGTGATGCTGCAGAAATCCATAGTAGGCTATACCGGCGAAATGTAATACAAAATCAAGATAGCTGCAGTGCTGAAACGTGGCATCTAGTTTTCGTATAATTTTTGTAAGCTGCTGTCTTTAAAAGGATTCGTGCTCTGATAATGTGAGCTGTGATTGAATTATAGAACAAACACCATGGAGTAAGTTCATTCACGTACAAAGACTATAGGCCACTTAGGCCAGGCTTAGCTGAATAGCCTATTCAGGTGTAGGCTACATAGTTGAATGTGAAAATTACACCATCGTTGCATATAGTGTTATGCAGGCCCGCCTTAAAGTGGGTGCCAATGGTGCTTCATAACCCGGGTCCACCGTTTTGGAGACCCGTAGTAAGTAATAATTATGTGCGTGGTGAACATGAAGGTAGGCCTATAGGCCCTACATGTCAGAGGGCAGCCTAATCACAGGACCCGGGCCCGCACTAGTCTTAGTACGGTCTGATCAAGGAGCCATAGGCCTTTATGTTGCCTATCTGTCACAAAAATATAGTTCATCGATGACGTAGTGTGCAATTTCGACAGTAGGCCTACAAGTCATACGGCCTATAGCCTACTTGATTTTCTCCTTTTGGGTAAACGTCGCCTATCCGTGTAGCCTGCGTCCGGTAAAGTCGCCTGACGAAGGCCTCCCCCAATGTATTCGTTCCTTTTCTGTCCCTCCAATAGTCCTATCACTTGAATGGCATTAGGCTATAGTCCGCCATACCCTATATATATATATCTCGGCGCATTGAAGCTCAGACTCTAAACTGATAGGCTTGACACTATACTGTGACTATAGGCTAGGCTATAGGGCCTACTTTAAGTTGCCTAACTGATCCTATAGGGCCTATAGGCGACACTTTGAATTCGATATTATAGTTATGCGCAATAATTTGGACCCATAAGACGATAGTTAGCTAATGTAGGCTACATTACGGCAGCCTACCTACCTATCCGTATTCTTCGAAATAATGTTTTCGTTATCTTGGTGCAATAAAATTGATGGTTATGTTTGATGGTTAGACGTTCGTTCGCTGCTTATACATTCGATGCCTGTATGAAAAAACTGACATTTTATTTGACTAAATTACTTTAGCATAATAATAGACTTAATCTAAAATCCGTTTTTTCTCTCTAAATTACTTCGAATTAATGCAAAGACGAGTGCACAGAACGGAATCAACAACCTCTTAAGGACGGAAGGAGGCGCTGCTGTAAGTCTATTTTTAGCTTGACCGATATATATATATATGTATGCATGTGTATGTATGTATATACACTGTGTCCGGAAAAAAAGGGACCCATTTTGTAAATATGAAAATAAATAGTAAATATTCATCGATTTTTACAATTTAAACACCATTTTAATCCTGACATATTTGTCTAACATTGGTGAAAATATAAAAGTTCCAGTCACAATAATGACGTCATAATGACGTCAGTTGCATCAAAATGCATTTAGCCGGCCATTCATGCATGGTTTCGGTTGGTATATTGGTTCTTGGTAAAATGGAAATCCATTTAATAGAACCAGGAGTGAAAATAAATGCAGCTTATTAAAAGGATTGTCTGTTTTATAAAAAAAGTCATGTCTGACATCCGGGAATATTCGGAACAATAGCCTACACATTTCAACAAAATGGTGCTTCAGCTCACTGAGTTCGTCAATATGTTGAACTGTTGACTAATGAGACTCGGATTTCATTCCTCTTAATTTTTGGCCGCTAAACGACCGCCCGCTTAAATTCCGCTGATAATAAGATTTGGAGACTGATGGAGGAGAAGGTGTATGCTACAAGGCAAGGACAAGAGACATTGAAGAACTCCTTGAGAGCGAATTGTTAATGCCTGCTGGGGAGGATTTTGATACGCTGGTTATCGATGCTGCTGTTGGCTATTAGCGCCACCGTTTTGAAGCTTACGTTGAGGCCAAAGGTGTACACTTTGATCATAAATTAATACAGATATAAAAATTAAATTAAACTTACATTTATTATTGATAAATTACATCATAAAAATATTGAAACTTTGGATGATTTTGTGCATTTATCTCTTAAATTTGACTTTTTGTGCAAATGACGTCATAATGACGTCATTATTTGGACTGGAACTTTTATATTTTCACAATTGTTAGAGAAATATGTTAGGATAAAAACGGTCTTTGAATTGTGAAAATCGATTAATATTTACTATTTATTTTCATATTTACAAAATGGGTCCCTTTTTTTCCGGACACAGTGTATATATATAGTTATATGCAGCAAATTACGAGGCGGTTTCACCATCGCTCCACCTTTTTGCTGTACTCACCTGGGATTTGAGGAAATGCCGGGATGACGGTGGTGCATTGAATATCACACTGCAGGTATGGAGATCAGCGGAGTTGAGTTCGATTGCCGAAGTCCCCGTATAATATAGAATAGACGTGCTTTGTATAGGTTGCTGTCAGCGCCGTTGTATTTGCAGGCTGTCTGTTCTGTTAGTAGTTGTTGGTAGGCCTAGTTAAGATTTATGTTAATTAAAATTGTTTCATAATATAATCATGCTGCCCCAGGCTACCTACGCCACTGCGTTTATCAGAATGTATTCAGTAAAGAAAAGATTATCATTATTCTCGGCGGTATAGGCCATCGACCTTAGGCCTAAATCCCATTGGCGCTTCGCATACATTCTTATAAGATGGCTTTATTTGGCCGCGCTTGGGTTTGGGAGCGCCTCTGAGTAGGTCTAGTCACCTCGAAGAGGCGCTGTACCGTAGCCTGCTAATTCTTGTAGGAAATGAATTTTATCTATCTGCTTTACATAATTATCTTCTGATCTTCCGTCTGATCTTTTAAAGGGAGGCAGAACTATGGTCCAATGGTTTCCTTGACAAAATAACTTTGTCTTGACGGTGGTTTTCTATCTTGATATTCAGTGGCGGCGCCACTATAATTTTAATATTATAAGTCGCAGCAGGTCATTTGACGTATTGCCTGCTCTTGACTTGCCTTATGACCTACTAGCTGGGGGTACCCGGCGTTGCCCGGGAAATTTAGGATTCGACCCGCTCCGGCAACAACCCAATCACACCACCCCTCCACCCCACCTCCACCTTGAACCCCCACCCCACCCTGTACACCCACCCCTCTATCCGCCACGGCTTCACCCCTCCACCCCTCCAAGCCACCTCCACCCCATCCTCACCACACCCCCACCTCCACCTCACCTCCATCCCCAAACCCCCATTCCCCACCCCGTACACCCCACCCCTCCACCCGCCCCAGCTTCACACATCCACCCTCCACCCCACTTCCACCCCCACCATCACCCCACCCCACCTCCACCCCAAAACCTCCACCCCCAAACAACCACCCCATCTCGTCTACCCCACCTCGTTCACCCGCCCCATCCCACCCCTCCACCTACCACCTCCACCCAACCCCACCCGACCCTCACCCCTACCCTCCACCCCCACCCGAACCCCCAGCTTAAGCCAGCTCCCACTCCACACCCTCCACCAACACACCAACCCACACCCCATCTCCGCCCCAAAAACCCACAACACTCCGACCTTCAATGGTACGCCATCGGTGAAATTTTGGTTTTCGGAAAAATTTTCCCTCCCACCCCACCCCACCCCAAACTCACCCACCCGACAACACCCCACCACACTCCGACCTCTCCACCGGTGCGCCACCCGTGAAATTTGGGTTTTCGGGGGGAAATTTCCCACCCCCACGACCCCTCCCCACCCCAACCCCACAACACGCCACCACTAACTCCGACCTCCAACGGTAGGCCTACGCGTAAATCTATATAAATAAAAATCTAACGGCGTTCGCAGCAAATTGAAAATGATAGGATCTGCCAAAGTAACGCACCGAATTCTTTCAAAATCTCACCAAAACGTTCCATTCGAATACGCCAGTGTTCTTTGAATGGTTTTTTTCCCAAAAAACGCAATCTTTAACAACAATATTTGATAAAATTCGTCCACTATTTGACCCATACGATTTTAAACGTCGCAGACGAACCATAGAATGAGGTCGAGTGCGTGACGTCATAAGCGACTTGCAAAATAATTTCCCTTCATTCAAAAACCAGAGCGGCCGGCCGCTGTCAGGAAGGGACTGTGTGAGGGAGGAAAAGACCGGAGGGAGCGGCACGAAGAGGGTGGGGAGGGAGCGGAGGGGAGCGATGGACGTGGGAGGGGAGGGGTAGGGGGTTGGGAGGGGTTGGGGGAGGGGTTGGAGAGGGAGCGGAGGGAGGGGAGGGGGAGGGGAGGGGAGTAGGAGGAGAGGAGAGGGGAGGGGCAGGCGAAGGGGGAGGGTTGGCAGAGGGAAGGGGAGGGGTGGGTGAGGGGGTTGGGGAGGGAAGGTAGGGAGGGATAATTAAATGCTCTTTTCAGCCACAGCAACGCGTGGCTGGGTTCAGCTAGTTGACTATAATTATAGTAAGACTTTACAGCAAAGCGGATTGGAAGATCATTTACATCAGCTGCGTTTATATAATGACCATGCAAGCGTTTAAAAAGGTGTTTAATAAACTTAGGGTTTTCGCCCCCACCGTGGCCCCCATGGTGGGGGAGATTCGCCAACAACTCCACTGGGTGGTTCCGATGGCCCTCTGTCTAGGTGCAAAGTTTGAAATCAATAGCTGCGTTTTATTGAAATTTTTTTGGGGGGTTTCGCCCTCCACCCTAGCCCCCATGGTTATAGAGAATCGCCAACCCCTCCACTGGGTGTCCTACGCCGAGACGGAGAGAGTAGTGAAGGTTTGGAGTGAAAAGGTCAAAAACTGTCGAAATGCATTCCGGTCAAACACACAGACAGACACACAGACAGACAGACAGACAGACAGAATCCTCTCTTTATTAATATAGATATACCAGATTTTTAAAAAATGTAACATCTTTCCATTTAATTTCTTCATTTGACGTAATGCCTATTCTTCTCTTTTCTTGCCTTATGACCTGCCAGATATTCGTTTAAAGCAGCGGTTCCCAACCCGTGGCCCGCGGGCCAAAAGTGGCCCGCCAGGCCTAAAAATATGGCCCGCCAAGCCTCAAAAATGGCCCTCATCTCTCGAAGAATTAACAAAATATATGAAAAAATTGACAATTTTGTCAAGATAGAACACATAATTATTTTATATTACAAATTATTTTATTTTGACGTCTATAAATAACATCAAACATTCTATTTTGAATCAACAATAACAATTTTTTATGCTTTCAGTTAAGTAAATTTTAGCATTGTGGCCCCCTGATGTTCTTTAACTATGAAAAATGGCCCGCTTGTCTTCCAACTTAGAAAAAGTGGCCCTAAGGTCCAAAAAGGTTGGGAACCACTGGTTTAAAGTGTAATATCTTTTCATTTAATTTCTTCGACCTGCTGAATAAATCGCATGACCCTGATGGGACCTTCTGAATTTGTATAGAATCGCTGGTGCCGCCAATGCTTGATGTATTGATTGATTCATATAGAAACACTAAATAGCGTTGATTATGGCTTATTTATTCATTCATTCAAGTATTTATATAGCGCCTCTTCAAGGAAACTACTCAGAGGCGCTCCCGACTCCAGCACGGCTAAACAGATAGGACGATTCTTCGATAACAATCCTGGCATAACTAGGCAGTTGCGCCCTTTCCTTCGGCCTCGGCTGAGCTACGGCGCTATATAAATCGTCTTATTATTATAAATATAATTATATGCCTATAACGGCAGTTGATCTGGCTGAAAAAAAATTTAATTATTGCAAATTGAGGTCCTTAGGCTATACTGCACTTTATGTACAAGTGCATAGGGACCAAGCATGCATAAAAAGTGCATGGCTTTTCAGAAGACCACTGAGTGCAGCTGTCGACGAGGTGGTGGCGGGGGGGGGCGAAGACCGTGACGGGGGGGGGGGGGTGAACACCGTGCTTAATATCTCAATTCTTCTTTATTTTTCACAGCGGATCATCTTCACCTATATATGTATATGATCACTTATCTTGGTCATCGAGATTCATTTTGAAGTTTCATTAGTTTTGCAAGTTAATGACATTCTTCTATATCCGCATTTTCATGCTTTATATTTAGGTATCTTGATTCGGAACACACGCGTTTATTTTATATCACAGCTGGTTATCATATGTCTTTTATTTTATATCACAGCTGGTTATCAGATGGCTATCTTCTCAAGGTTCTAAACGATCTTCTGTTAGCCATAACCTTCAAATATTAGTTTCGATTGCTTATAATGATGATTTTATTTTAGTCGACCAACGTGATATGTGCGCCCTCGCGTTATCCAATACAATGTATCTATTCAAGGGCAATAATAATTCATTGTCATCCATGCATTGCAACATGATCGAATTGTTCCTTACATGTAATGTACCCGCCATTGGTGACTGTCTTGCAGCAAGAAGGTCGTTTAACAAAAGCGCTATATTAATATCCAGTTACATATTATATATCGTATTATATATATATCGTATTATATATTATGTTGTCTTCATATCACATTTCAGGTGTATGTGTCGCTTTAGAAACGTATTGGAAAAAGATGATTAAAATCAGTTTGAGTAGAGGCCCAATAAGGCGGCTGACTCATTTGACCAGTACAGCCTTGACCTTCGCCCATTTGACCAGTACAGCCTTAAAAAAGTTTTTAAAAAAAAGTAAAAAAGTAAAAAAGTAAAAAAAGTAAAAAATGTAAAAAAGTAAAAAAAAAGTAAAAAATTTTTCTCCGGCGTATACAAAATGGACTACTCGAAGAAAACTGTTACTGAATTACGAAAAATCGCCGAGCGCAGCGGCAAGCATGCATATTTTACAAGACGGTGGATAGCGAAGTTCATTGCTAAAATTGACGCCCACACCCGCGAATGCTACGACGATGAATGCTCATGCAAGAATCCACGGCCGGATCGTCAACAAGGGCCGGGCGCGATTACCGTCGTTCGTCGCCGGCGCAATGGCAGCTCACCCCCGCGTGATGTTAGTTTGATTGACAACGAGATCATCGTCGTTAATTGTCAATGCAATGGCGACTCATGCCTGTGTGATGCAAGAGCGTGAGTGGACTACGACGTAGATACGGGATTACAATATCGCAAACGATTTTACACCGTTGGTTTATAATCGTCTTTGGATCAACTTCTCGCGATGGAAATTTCCCGCAGTATTGACGATGTGCTATTAGGCCCACAGTCTTTTCATTCACTTTCGTTATCGATATCAAACACGACATAGGCTATTTTTCATAGTCGTCTCTTCATCATCGTAGTCATCATCATCATCATCATCAACCCGATTTGTCGTCGTCATCTTCAACATCATCACCGCCACCGCCACCACCACCACCACCACCACCATCGTCATCATCATCATCATCATCATAGTCGTCTCTTCATCATCGTAGTCATCATCATCACCCCGATTTGCCGTCATCATCTCTTCATCATCGTCGCCACCACCACCACCATCATCATCAACAACATCATCGTCGTTCTCGTTGGTAGGAGAGAGAGAGACGGTCAAGCTCTGTACAAAATTTCGCAGATCGGCATTCAGTAGAAAATGTTTCGTGTCACACCTCAGTCGAATAGATTTCAAAAACGTCCCTGTCACGTTTTATCGAAAAGTGTGACGGGTCCCTCGGTCACACTGTATCTAGTTATAGTCTGACGTCATAGGACCGCCCTCCCACCATAGCCACTCACAGTCAAGTGATAGAACGCAATAATGGTGGGATTTACCAGTTTCGATATTAATTATCACAAGTAGTAGGGAATGTTGGCGTCTGGCGTATTTTATCAAAATCGTTTCACAATGTTACCAAGTCTTCATTTTCGATCCACGAGTTGAACGAGGCTGGGTAGCCCAACCATTTCACGAGGCATTTCTTCCCGCGTTTCCTAATCACTTTTTCGATTCTAAATATTTCTTGAGTTGTTTTCTGTAGCTCCTGCTCATAGAATGACCCCTGTATTTCCTCAGAATTAGAATCAGTGATCTTGTAAGTTGGCGGATCTGTATATTGAACCTGAGATACTACAAAAACCTCCTCCGTCCATCTAGGTATATATCCTTTGTCAAAAATGTTCTTCTTCCTAGTTATTCTGACTCGATCGCCGATTGAAAACTTTGGTATAATAGGCTCTGAAATCTCGTCGCCGTATAAATTCATAAATACAGTCTTTTCGTTCACTTTCATACTAGCCTTCGCGGGGGCCATTTTGATCGAAGAATGTCTCGTGTCATTATAATTACTAACCATCTCATCTAATACATCGATATATCTTCTCGTTGAATTAGCAGTAAAGTACTTGAACATTTTATCTTTCATACTCCTATTCCATCTTTCTACGATACAACTTTTGCCCTCGTTCTCGGTAGAATACAACTCGACTAAATTCTTTACATTTTTGTTATAAAATTCTTTCCCTTTGTCGCACCAAACTTTGACTGGCTGTCGACCACCCCCGAGTATCTTCACGAACCCATCGGCTGTAGACTTCCCACTCTTGTCATGTAATGGAACGATCCATCCGTACTTGGAAAATACATCTATGACGGTCAATAGATACTTCACGCCATCATTATCTCTAGCGAAAGCCTGCATGTCGATTAGGTCAGCCGCCCAAATCTGGTCAATCCCGCCAACACGGACCCGCCTCGTCCTAAAATTTCTCACTACTGGTTTGTGTAATTCATTCGCTAATTGATTAGTCCATTTCAGGTCCTGCTGTAATTCTGGGCTTTTTTTAAACCTAGCCCGAGACTCGTTTTAGCGGACAAAATAGGTTTGACTATCGCCCTCTCTATTCGTTCCCGCACGCTTGGATTAGGTATATTATTCAGCTGGTTTATCATCGCTCTATCAGCGACATTCCTAGAAGCCGTATCAGTGTGTCGATTGTATGCCAGGTCGTGAATATACGCCGCGCTATCTACCCTGTTTATAGGTTTGCTCCAATCTTTGGGGGTTTCGTTGGGATTCAGACGCAAATCTAGTCTAGTACCGGGACCAGTAAACTGATGGCCTGGCAAATGTACCTCACCAGCAAACTTGGCCCAAGGTAATTTAATGTTGCTAGTGGCAGCGTTCAGCGAACTAACTAGATCCCCACCTTGCGCAACAGCGGGCGCCTTCACGAATTGAGTTTTTGTTTTCCCGCATACGACGCAAACACCTCTGAGCATCGATCTCCCATTATTAGCCACGGCGTTCTGCACATCTGTCGTCTGGGTCTGTTTTTTACATTTTACGCAATACATTTCGTTTTTTAATAATATATATTTTAAAAATGGAGATTAATGATCTGAGCTGGGGCACTGCGCTCTCGAAAAGATTCAATAATCCGCTGCTGCCCAAAAGCATACGCGGTTTGATAGTTGGGAAATCGGCGTGTGGAAAAACAACGCTTCTTCTCAATCTTTTACTCAGGCCGGACTGGTTGGATTATAATAACTTGCAGGTATTCGGTACTTCTCTGTTTCAGCCGGAATATCGTATTATTAAAAAAGCATACGAAGAAAAATTACCGAAAGCAGCGATCGTTCGGTTGTTCGAGCACCGAGATGAAATCGTGGGCCTAAATGCGTCACCAGACCTTGTTATGGAGGAAATGGCGAAAAACTCAGAAGCTAAATCCGATATAATTGCCAAGTTCTTTGAGAGCGCCGACGATGTACCGGACCCGAGAGATTTGAGCGCTGAAAAGAACAACCTGATGATTTTTGATGATCTTCAATTGGAAAAACAAAACAAATGTGAAACGTATTACAATCGGGGGAGGCATAGTAATGTAGATTGTTTTTACCTCGCCCAGAATTATTTCAAATTACCGCGCCAAACAATCAGAGAAAACGCGAACTTTATTTGCCTGTTCAAACAAGACCTGAAAAATTGTAATCATATTTACAACGATCATGTGAGTACAGACATGTCGAAAGATGAATTTCGAAAACTATGCAAAACAGTATGGGAGCAACCTCATAGATTCGTGGTTTTAGACCTGACTAGCGACAAGTACAATGGTAAATACCGATGCGGACTCGACGAATTTTATATAATCGAGGATTCGCCATTGTAAATTGTATTGTATAGTAAAAATGGAATCATCGCTTCTCAAACAGATATCGGAAAACACGGAAAAGACGGCCTGCAACACGGAACCAAAAACATCATTTTCCATTTTTCTCAGCGAAAAGAGCACGCGAATCAGAACGAAGTTTAGTCCACTACTCGAACTGGCGAAGAATAAGAAATATGAAATGGCCTTAGTTGCCCTCGAGACGTACTATTCTTT
This sequence comes from Lumbricus rubellus, assembly GCA_945859605.1. NCBI lineage: Eukaryota > Metazoa > Annelida > Clitellata > Crassiclitellata > Lumbricidae > Lumbricus > Lumbricus rubellus. The sequence continues at coordinate 11,255,229 of OX243816.1, forward strand.
TCCTAATATCGATGCGACAAACAACGGCTTCAGGTATTCGCCGAATTCCAGCACAGATTGGGTAAACATTGCAGTTCCAGAGGGTTGCTATGAAATAACGGATATCAACGAATATATACAAAGAGTCATGAAGGGGAATGGACATTTCGACGGAGTAAATGGCGCTTACTGTATCTCAATAGCGCCAAACACCAATACTCTGAGGTCTGTGGTAAATATAGAAGCAGAGTATATGGTTGACTTTACGCCAAAGAATTCGATTGGAAAGGTTCTAGGTTTCAACAGATGGATCTATTCGGCGGGATACAATGAATCGGAGGACTTGGTAAATATAATGAGTGTAAGCAGCCTGAGAGTGACCAGCGACATTATCGGGTCTTCGTACACTAACGGAACATCGGAAAACGTGATATATTCTTTTTTCCCAAACGTAGGTCCGGGTTACAAGATTATCGAAGTGCCGCATAATTTGATATATCTCCCGATTTTGCTATCTACAATTTCAACGATGGAAACGAGGCTCACAGACCAACACGGGAACCTACTAAATCTTCGAGGTGAAGAATTGGCGATTCGGTTTCACATCAGAGAAGTTTGAAAGTTTTTGTAATTTATTAATAAAATGAATCGTTACAAGGGCGTAAAAGTTAATATTTCAGAAGCGCAACAAGACAAAATTAAAAGATCACTTCAAGCGGGGAGCGGCGTGAGTATCAAACTATCGCACGATGATTTGAATGGCGAACACGTTTTGGCTCTCACCCAGGCGCAAATCAATAAAATGGCGGCTGCCTACCAAAAAGGAACTGGCATGATTATTAAAATGAGTAAAACGCAATTGGAGAACAACAAGAAAGTCGAAGGTGGATTCATAGGCGCTATACTTCCGTTTCTAGCGACAGCGGGACGGTTCCTTCTTGGTAGCGTACTGCCAAGTTTAGCACAGGGCGCATTAGGTGGGTTAGGTGCTGCGGCTGGATCGAAACTTGTCGATAAAATCAGCGGTTCGGGCGTAATGTATGTCAAGAAAGGTGACATAGCGTGCAAAATAAGAGCGGCCGGATCCGGGTTGTACTTGTCTCCGTGGCAAAAAGGCGCATCGATAATGGGATCCGGGCTTTACATGAAAACAGGGTCGGGCTATGTGAGTGGCGAAGGACTTTTGCTCGGCCCCAACTCGCCGTTTCGAAACATTCCGATTCTCGGCATGATATTATAAACTATTCTATTATAAAATGTCGAGACCAATACACAAATTTGGAACTAAACCAACTAGACCGGTAGAGGTTAGAACGCAGCCCGTTTCAGTCTTTTGGAAGATTACGAGCGGTGCTACTCGCGTCCCAGTAAGACAACTAGGAGGTCTGCGATGGGAGATTTTTGCGCAAAATGATATCACGATACAACCAAAGGCGGCAAATACGCTAAGGCTTGGACTAGGTGTAGAAATGACGACCGGTCTTTGTCTCGTTTCCCTCAGACAGGCTATCAAAGAACGACGATGCAGTCTACTAGACGGAGTGATTTCAGAAGATGTGATTGATGATATCATAGTTTCCATTCAAAACAACTCCGATTCGGCAGTAACGATAAACGAAGGAGATTCGCTATGCTGTGTAAATTATCAACGGTAAAAAAAATATATCTTGCTAATAAATAAAAGAATGGAATACGAAGGCATCAAACTCTATCCAAACCTAACAAATATAACGCCCTCTGCGCCAGAAGGTGAAATACAAATAGCCGCAGGGTCCGCACAAACGTATCGACTTCAGAAGATTAGCGAAATCAAAAAGGAGATCGAGCAAGAACGCGACAAAAGAGCAACGTTGAGTAAAAAGTACCATAGAAGTGTGAGCGTAATCGGCGTAGTAGACAGCTTCCTCATGGTGGTCACGATGGGGCTCGGAATTTCGGGAATCGGTGTACTAGCTACCATAATTGCGGCTCCCATCGCTATTGCTATGGAAGGGACAGCGCTAGGTGCGGGGCTATTGAGTATAATTGGCAGCCGAATCTGTAAAAAGCTCGCTCTGAAGGCGGAGAAGCACGAAAAGATCAAAACGCTAGCTGATGCGAAGCTCAACACGATCAGCGACCATATTTCAAAAGCACTCGTGGATGATCACATTTCAGACGAGGAATATTCTCTGATTCTAAGCGAGATTGAAAAATTCAATGGCATGAAAGAAGAAATCAAAAGTAAGTCGAAAGTTGCGGCGGCCGCGATGGACGAGGAAACGAAACAATCTCTCATCGACCGAGGAAGAGAAGAAGTCAGGCAGTCCTTTCAAAGCATGTTTGAGAAAAATGCCGAATCTGTGAAAAAGACGACTAACTTGAACATGTACGAAATCATGTAGACTTGTGGAGTTTTGTAGAGTTTTGTAGACCTATGTAGACCTATGTCGCTATGTCTGAAAATACGTCTAACTTGTGTTTTTACACATGTCGAAAAACATGTCGAAAAACACGTCGGAAAACATGTCGAAAAACATTAAATTTTTTATTAAAAATGTCGTTTCTAAAGATAGATGACCCGGCGAAAAGAAATTTCATAGTCGAAGAGTTTCTGAAATCCAAGAAGAATATTCAACAGAACTTTTTATCGGAGAGATTGGGGGATTCGGGGCTGCAACAAGAATTAACCAAGCTGTACAAGCCTATCGTCGATTCGCAATCCGCAATTTCCAAAGAGCAAAATGTCTTACTATCCGCCATCAAAGAAAACTCGATAGCTACTACAAACGCACTACAGACGCTACCCGCTTCGTTGAAGATTCAATTTCCTCAGTATCCCTCGATAGAAGCGTATAGCGACGATCCGACTGAGGATATTAGAACTTTAGAATTAGGTGATGTAGCCACCAAGTACCTTCATCAATACGCCTCCGATAGAAAAATCGTAGACACGACGTTCGGAATACGATCAAAAAATAGTCAATTCTACATCGGCGACACACCGATTTTTATTCAAGGAGACGATGTGACGGTTGGAAATAAGACGTATAGCGGAACACCGGGGCTTTGGGATTTGTTGACGATGAAACAGCCGAACACGTCGATATACGATAATAATGATAGAGACGATTACGCCGAGATTCTACTCGCGACGGATGCTATCAGACAGCCAAAAAATCCCAACAAACCGAAAGCATCTTCGAGCGCCAAATATAGAGAAATTATCAAGCCGATATGGGAAAAGAGGACTCGTAATGCGGTGGGTAAAGGCTTGGGTGGTGTAATCGTTATTTCCGAAGATCCAAACGTATTAGCGAAACAGCTAGAACTACGATTTCAAAGCTTCAAAGCAGGCAATACCGGCGTGAGAAACGAGATCGTGGCGATGTGCGACGCGTTATTGAGGCAGGAAGTGCTGAGTAAAGATGCTTACAAAAATATAATGATGACATTGTAAAATGCAGAAAAAATGCAAGTCATTAATAGAAGGAGGTATAGAAAACAATACGTTATCGGTGGATCGGGAATATTCGATACAATTTCGGGATTTTTCAAACGACTAGTAACGTCGAACACCGCCAAACAATTAGCAACGACCGCTCTCAACGCGAGTAAAGACGCGGCGAAAGAAATTGGGAAAAAGGCCATCGACGTTGAGAAAACAACCGCAATCGACGCCGGCAAACGATTAGTGGACAAAGCAGTGGCCAAACTGTTTACTCCTGCCCCCACCTCCAAGAAAATTACGCCGGAAACTAGACAAATTTTAGATCGGCTGAGTAGCGTAGGCAGCGTCGGGTTGACCTCGAATATTAATAATCTGATGATGGGGGACGGCCTGAAGAAGAACGACGCCATATCGATACAAGATTTAGTACGCTCGCTAAACGGCGGCGGAATGAAGCTCGCGTAAAAAATATTATCGCGTAGTAGTAAAAATGCAATCATCTGATATTCTGAGATTTACCGAACAACCATTGAGCGATGAAAGCGTCGAACGTTACGAATGGTACGAGTATGAGCCGATATCGGGGGCGAATCTAAACACCTCCGGCGAGATTAGAATAAATATCGAACTTCAAGATCTATTTTGTCATCCGGCGGAATCTTACCTGTTGTTCGAGGGCAGATTGATGAAGGCGACCAACCCCGACACCTTCTACGTTAATGCCGATGAAGCAACTCTTACGAATAATGGGCTCATGCATCTTTTCAGTCAAATTTCGTATTCCCTGTCGAATCAGGAAATTGAATCGATATTTCACCCGGGTCAAGCAACGACGATGCTCGGATTACTCAAATACCCGAATGATTTTCAACTAGCTCAAGGTCTGAATCAGTTGTGGTACAAGGACAGCGGAGCGACGGCTGCTATCGCGAATAATCAAGGTTTCGCCGTGAGACAGTCGTATATAATTCAAAAACCAAATGCCAAAGGTACTTTCAGCTTTGTAGTTCCATTGAAGCATATTTTCGGATTTTGCGATGATTACGACAAGGTTGTTTTTGGTGTGAAACATACGCTAACTCTGGTTCGTAAAGCCGATGATGACGCAATTTTTAGATCAGTCGCCGCGGGTGTAGCGGCCGCAGGGAAAGTTAGGCTGGATAAAATCTCGTGGTTCATGCCGCACGTTATTCCCGCGGATATGGAGAAGATGCAATTGTACAAAACTATCGAATCGAAAGCGTCGCTGCCAGTTGCGTACAGAGCCCGTCAATGCGATACCACCTCCGTCGCACAGTCGACTAATTTTAGCTGGAGACTTAGCGTCAAGACATTACCTGAGAAGCCTAGGTACATCATCTTGGGTTTTCAAACCGACAAAAGCGGCGATCAAGAACAAAATCCATCAGTTTTCAATCAATGCGATCTGAAGAACATGTTCGTGATGATGAACCAGGACCGATATCCAGTTGTCGACTATAACCTGTCATTTCCGAATCAACAATTCGCGCGGGCGTACCGAGCAGCAGCCGCGTTCAGTGAAAAATACTATGGAATGGACGAACTAATGACGCAATGCAATATCACACCCTCGGACTTCAAAGATCTGTTTCCGATTATGGTGTTTGACGTGAGCAAGCAATCCGAGCGTCTGAAGTCATCGGTGGTCGATATTCAGATCAAAGGCACGTTCAATACGGCGCCGCTGGCTAATACGGAAGCGTACGCAGTGGTGATTTCAGACAAGTTACTGAGGTTTCAATCGGATGGGCAGAAAATGAGCGTGGTATATTGAAGAAAGATAACGTTGAAGAATAATGAGACTTACAGATACCTATCGCGCGTATATGAACGATAGGTATCTACGACTACCTAGTACAAAAACTCAACCTGCAATCCGGCTCCGCCCATGAGAAGAAGGCGACCGGCTGTTGGCCTGTTTCCGGATATGAGAGAATATACCCTCATACCGAGCTTATCGTTGGCGTTGAAAAATATGGCGACGGTTGGTAATACGAGCGATATTCTGCTGCCAACCGTTGATCCGCCAGCCTTGTATTCAAAAAGTTTGCCGCTATGTAGCGCGTCTTGGACATACGCAATTCCGATTATTTTTTCGCCCGGACTGTCATTTCCTATCAAGAAATTCGCGAATCCGCCAAGTCGATATACGCCCGTACGAGGAATAGTTATGAAGCCCAAGGACGTCGTATACGCCGAATCCGTATTGATGGCAACGACCGTTAATTGATGATGCATTACATATGCGCCTGAGAATGCACCACCATGCGTTGCATATGTGCCCGAGAATGCGCCACCACTTACGATTGTGGTTGCTCCCCCTCCACCCTCCTTCAACACACAAATAGCCGCTCCAGTTGTAGGTCTCCAATTCGCGGATAATGCCGGCGCCGCTGTTATAGCTCCAGCCGTTCCTTCGAACCTATATATAATACCGCTCGTCGTATTTCTCACTAGATTACCCGGAGATACCCCCATACCCGAAACGTAATCTCTAATACCGGCAGGCTCGGCGCTATTAGTGATTTTATCGGCGACTAGGGCGATAGCCTGGGCTGAACTAATAGCATCACCCCCGCTACCCGTAAAAGGGTAATCAGTTGGTAACCCTACGAGATGATGGCCATTCATATTTAGATTCCCAGTCGCCGGATTTGCTCCATCTAGCCTTAGAAAAGTACTGTTTATTTGAGACAGCGTAACGCCCCCCGCAATTATTCTTTGAGTAGATCCTGAATCTGTATGGCCAAATTTATCAACAGGCATTTTGAATATAATAATTTTTATTAATTAGGGTCGCAAGAATGCCGCCGAAAAGTCTCTACACAAAATGTTCGTAGCGATGGACGAAAAAGCGTGTATGTTGACGTAATCGAACTCGTCTAGAAAAACTATGTTACTACCGATTGAATGGTTGTGCGAACCTTTCGTACTCCCTCCGCCCGCAATTTGTATGTACGATGCCCCATTTTTATACAGGTGGACGGTGCCATACGCGGAAGCATTATTGTTACAAAATTCTATGTACGCCGAAACGATATAGTACCCGGCTTTACTGGGGAAGAAAGAAGTCGTTCCGATACCCTGTTCAATACCGTGTTTTGCGGTACCACATCTCATTACGTCAAAAGTAACTGCTGTGTGAGTTCTAGCGAGTATAGCCTGTTGAGTTGAACTGTAAGCGCTAACCGCGGGCCCTACCACCGTCGCCACTTTCGAAGTAAGTTGTTCATCGACGTATTTCTTATTCGTCAAATCATTATTGTCGGTCGGGACGTCGTCGTGATTCCGCAGTAAATCTATTACTTGCCCCCGACTTACAGCCTCGTCTATCCCCGCTTCCGGAGTATTCGCTGTATTCGCTGTATTCGTTGTAGGCAGACCTCTAATAGTATGACCACTCATATTTAGATCTCCGGTCGCTGGGTTTGCTCCATCTAGCCTTAGAAAAGTACTATTTACTTGACTTTCAGTAACTCCCCCTGCAATTACTCTTTGCGTAGATCCTGAATCCGTATGTCCAAATTTATCAACAGGCATTTTGAATATAATAATTTTCAATGCAGGCTGTTTATAACTTCTTGAAAACTCACCCCATCTTTACATGTTTTTTCCAGGACGTACAGACACAAATGGCCGCAAAACACTTCGTTGTCGGGCTGTACGCGTTCGCTATTGTAGTACACGGGACTCTGTAAATACTCTAGCAGTTCTGTAGGAGGGGGCAGGCCATAGCTGTCGAAATATATTTTATCCTTGCCGTTCTTCAAAAAAGCAACCCAGTGCGAGCCGGTTCCATTAGAATCGTCTAGATTCAATATCCCGCATTCAGTCCGGCTAGGTTTCTTCGGCAGCTCGTCTCTGAGAAATACTCCCCGGAAATTAGGGATATTGAGCTTTTTCGCGGCATCTAGTAGCTCAAAATTCGTCAACGGATGATTTGCGAGAATAACACCTTCGACATTTATGTTTTTCACAGTTGTATAGCTCATTTTAATATTTCATCTAGATGTTTCACAAACTAATGAGCTTTCGGGCTTCTACACAGGCGAGATAATAATTATGTCTACAATTTTTGCATTCATTCGCCTTTCCATCTTTTTGAAATCGATTGTTGTCGTATTCCGATATGTTCTGACTTACCTTACACCGACTGCAAACTTTTGTGTCTTTTGTCTCCCTATTTTCCTGTCTTGCGTATTTGTGTGCAAGCTCCTTTACTTTGGCATTTTTACAAAGTTTGCAGCTGGGGTAATACCCGCTCTTCTGTGAGTTATCTTTGTGAAATTCGTCCAAGCTTTTTTCTATTTTGCATTTAGAACACACTTTTTTTGCCGCATCCATTTTATATTAGTGTAAATTATTCTTTATTTTGTTTAGTTTTCAGCGTGTAGTGCCCATAGGCTAGGGTGTGGATCCCGTCGTCCATTATTACTCTTTTGTCGTCGTCGGCGGACAGAGCTATTTTATTTACTTCTTCGGTGTAAATTTCATGACGATAGGATCGAATGACGTTCATCGCTCTCGACTGTTGTCTTTTCGTAAACACGCAGTCTTTGTAATCTGCGTGAGTGATTGATTTCTTGACGACGTTCTTTTTCACACCTTTACATTTCTTGTAGTCTTCACCCGCCATCTTGTAAGAGTACAACTTGGATCGCAGCCCGACAAATTCTTCAATCTGTTTTCCCGCGGCCTCGTCTTTGAACATACCAACCACTTTTTTATTTACACCCGTTTCTATGCCGGATGGGTGATCGCTCGGATAGTCTGAAGTATCGAACATACTTTGGACGTCGCGGGAAATATCTTTGTAGAAGTCTTCCGTTTTAATTTCATACGCCAAAGAATCGGTATCGGTGAATAATAGCTTGGCCCGATCTCCGTACTTGGCCTTGATGTAATTATAATGAAAATCATACATGAGCGTCTTACTGACGTCTAATATACACATCCCTAGATATATCGGCTTGTTGTAAAACAACTTGGTCTTTTTCATGTGAACGGCGATGAGGTTTTCATCGAAAATCGTTCGTCTGTCGTAATTAGTTTTCGCGACTAGCTTGATAGCTTCCTTCTCATCACTCACCAATCGTATGTCAACTCGATTCTCGATAGCTTCCATTGTTTTACCGAAAACGCTATTGTTCATCAGCTTGAAAAAGTCTTTCTCAAAATCGTTCGTAGCTTTCGTTCTCAGGTTGGTATTCAGATCGATATACTTTTTCAGCCAGGCACTTTCCACGAATTTTATTCCCCGATGTATTTTTACGATTTTCAATCCGAGACGTTCGTACAATTTTAAATTTCCGTAATGAACGACGTACTTCTTTTTGTCGTTCAAGTTTGGAATGAGTTTCGCGACATTCGATCCCGCGGGTTTTACACTCTCCGGAGCGAGAGGATAATCATTATGCTGGTCGTGCAATTCCTCTGGATATTCTAAGTCGACTTCTAACACACATCCCACTCCATCTCGTTCGGTAATGTTCCTCCAATCATTCAATTCGTCATCGTTCATCCATTCAAACCCATGAGTTGGTAACGGTTTGCTCATCGCCCATCCGTACAAGTTGTTCGCGTCCAAGTATGGAATGAATACTGAATGTTGGGTGGGATTGAAAGCTTCTCCCATGTACTCGTTGTTCGCTTTCGCGTATCGATGTGAAATCGTGCTGACACCTCCTCGTATTCCCTGCTTGATCATCAGCAACATATCGTAGTCACTCAACAACTCCAACTCTACACCAGTCGTCTTCAACGCCGCGTCCCAAGCAAGTCCTGGGCTAGTGTAGTACCACGCAGGATCTAGGTTGTAGTTCTTCATACAGACGTCTCTAAAGTTTTCAAAGACATCCGCTAATAATAGAACATCCGATAAATTGTACAAGTCGTGATATTGACGTAATGTTTTGCATTCAAATTTGTCCCATACCGTTTTCGCGTGCGCGTAATCTTTTCCACTAATACCCGAATCGTTTAGTTTTGAATAGAAGGCATGTTTCGGCGGCAATTCGGTTTCGTTTAATCTTTCAACACCCTCGACGTAATCATACGGGTAAACGCCTTTTCTGAGTAAAAGATCCAGCTTCTCACCTTCAAAAAATTTCCCTAAATTCTTGCACTGATCTTTCTGAAGATTTTTCGATAACACGTCGAGACTCTGGGGCATGAATCTAAAACTATCGATGAAACGTAATTCGCGTTTGACTTCTCTCTCTTTTCCATCTGCATCTACAAACTTATCGACGACGACCTCTCTGCTGAATGAGATATACTTTTCTTCGTTGCAGGGAATGCATTTGATTTTCTCGCCGTGTTCACCTCGTAATTTCTTGATAAATAAATGGCTGTCATAACCAGTCAAATTGTGAAATACGACGGGGAAGAACTTGGGGACTTTGAATTTCAGATTACAAAGGTTGTGAGCGGCACCTCTAAATTTTCCAGTCAAATGACAGTGATCTCGTACTCGTTTTTCATCGTCTATAAATTCTCCTTCGCATATATGGCAAACAGTAGCCGAGTCGAAAAGCTCCTGCTCTTTCTTGCCGAATATCATCTTCTTTGGGAATTTGAACTGGTTATATATTCGTTTTACATTTTCTTCGAGACTGTCTATGAATTTCTGAGCGACATCATCGTCTTCGTTTTCAGCTGTAAACCTCACAGGCTCTTGAGAATAAACATCATCGTCGAAGCATTTCAAATGATAACAAAACGAGCTGGGCGTATGTTTTTGAAACTTGTTGGTGTAAGACGTGTTAGGAACGGGTTGGCATGTACCGATAGGTTTGATGAACGACTCAAAATCGGCAAAGTACACAAACGGTACGCGCATCTTTCTATAGTGATGTGTAAAACTTAGCATAGTCCCAGGTTCCGGAAGTTCTATTCGTTGGGCGTCCTGCTGCGAACAGTACTCAGTATGTTTGCGAAGCGATTCTACCTTTCTAAAACCGATTAAACATCTTCTGCAATAGTGCATTGAATTATGGGATTTTTCTGTTCGTAGTGCTAGCAATCTGTTAAAATTCTTGATCCAGCAATAATGCTTCTTTTCCCCATCAGAAATGAGTAATAGATCTACACACCTATCATTCTCATGCTTTGATATATATAGTGGGAATACATTCGCTTCTTTCTCGTAACCAAAAACATTAACACTAATATTATTATTTCGCTCAAACTTACTCATCACATTAGCATCCGCTGCTACGGGGAATTCGATACCAGACCAATTGAGTTCCTCAGACTGTCTAATTAATTCTTTCGTAATTCTTTCTGTATTTTTGTCAACTGGGTTTACAGCTCTCGTTACGCACCACTTGAAGCATTCATCGTCTTCGTTCTTCATATTAATAATAGCCTTTTTATTCGCTAAATAATCTGGAAGTGGAATATAAGAACTACCTTTCAATGGTTTATATGTCACTGTATCGATATCCAACTTCAAAACGGTTTTGAATCTCCAATTACTCCCCCGCATCTGAAAACTTGCCATGCTCTCCTTAATTTTATCCGCTGCGTTGGTATATATTTCCCTCACATCGGTTGCTTCTAAAATAATATCACTCTTTGATTTGAAATTAGGCACAGCCGTTACTACTTCGCCGGTTTTCATATCTACTTTCTCCATTTCGCACATGAGATCGAATTGAACTTTTACCCCGCGATTTTTCCCTAGCAGCCTAACTACCTGCGGTCTTACTGCCTTGAGAAAAGTTGCAACATCGATCCCGTTGTCGCCATCGATCGTGTATCTTTTTGTAAACCCTTTGATAGCCGTCGCAGTCTCTCGAAGTTTGAACCTATGAATGGGCGGTCTTATTTGAGGGGGTAACTCACTAATCTCGCGAGTCAGCCAATCCGAAAAAACTATTTTATTTTTCCCCGTGTTCAAAAATTTCCAAGTATTAGACAAGAATGCCGTAAGTTCCGCTTTTGCTAATCTCGAGTATCCTCTTTGTCCTCTCTTTTTTGCAATTTCACGCATTTCTCGTACAGTGGCGGGGGTTTGCGCTGGTGCTTTGTTGACCTGGGCCACACGAGCGCCTAGTCGATCTCCCTGCGATATGAACGCTATGAGTTCCGCTTTTCGCAAACTCGAGTATCCTCTTTGTCCTCTCTGTTTAGGAATTTGTCGTAATTCTTTCAGATTATACGATGAGTAGTCCATTTTATATTGGGATCTCTTGTCTTTAGGCCGAGTTGTATATTCCATTTTCAGTTATTTTCTATACGCCGGAGAAAAAAAATAATAATATTCGATTGATCCGAAAACGATTATAAACCAACGGTGTAAAATCGTTTGCGATATTGTAATCCCGTATCTACGTCGTAGTCCGCTCACGCCCTTGCATCACACGGGAGTGAGTTGCCATTGCGTCGACGACGAACGACGATGGTCTCACCTGGCCCTTGTTGTCGATCCGGCTGTGGATTCTTGCATGAGCATTCATCGTCGTAGCATTCGCGGGTGTGGGCGTCAATTTTAGCAATGAACTTCGCTATCCACCGTCTTGTAAAATATGCATGCTTGCCGCTGCGCTCGGCGATTTTTCGTAATTCAGTAACAGTTTTCTTCGAGTAGTCCATTTTGTATACGCCGGAGAAAATTTTTTTTACTTTTTTACTTTTTTACATTTTTTACTTTTTTTACTTTTTTTACTTTTTTTTACTTTTTTTTTAAAAAACTTTTTTAAGGCTGTACTGGTCAAATGGGCGAAGGTCAAGGCTGTACTGGTCAAATGGGGGAAGGTCAAGGCTGTACTGGTCAAATGAGTCAGCCGCCTTATTGGGCCTCTACTAGTTTGTTATTAAACATGATGGTCCACCCTTCCTCAGACTGAAATAATTATATCTATACTCTGAATGTAATATGCTCTCATGTGAGGTTCAGCTGGTATAGGGGTTTTGAGGTTGTCATCATCAATCACTGTCGCCAATATATCTATAATCTACACCGTGGTTCAAAAAAGTAAGCCAAATTGTTTTGCATATACACCGTGATTCAAAAAAGTAAGCCAAACTGTTTTGCATATATCTCTAATGCATGATAACATATCACGCTAAAATTTTCCAAATCTTTAGAGAATTGTACCAAAAATACGATTCCAAAATTTCATGCGATAAAGTTGAACGGATAAAAAGATATGAATCTTTCAACTTCATATGCCGAAATTTCAGTTTACAAGCAATTTTCTGCTATTTTTACTATCTTCATTCACCAAGTTTCCCAACGACATAATCGTCTCTAAAGGCAATTTATATGGCGCCGTAATTAACGCGGCCGTACCGCCACAGGTGCGTTTAAACAAAGGCGCCTAATGAATATATGTCGATCGTCTACGTAGAGATTCGACGCTGGCATTTCAGAGACCAGCTACAGTGTCCCTATAATTATATGGTGATCGCATCAACTATAAGCCTAACAATAATCTTAGTTGGATTTCAAACTGACAGATTGATTGCAATTCACAGTATGACATAATATTATCATCACAAGTTATTACAGAATTCAACTGTCGGCAGCAAACAGGGCCTCACACCCTCCTCTTCACGTCCTACTACTCATGTCACCAACGCCATCTGCCGAATGGACGGTTGAGTGGATTATCTTTGGGAGAGTAGCGGGAGGCGATCCCCGGATCCCGCGTCCGTGCGCTCTACGTGCTAGAGTCTTAGCTATTGCCCTAAGCTGCATAAATCATTCCTAGAGGAACTGCGTCACTGGTTGCACTCTGTCGGTGCCAGTCCCAAGCCTGGATAAAGGAGGAGGGCGACGCTCATGATCTTTTTTATCATACAGGGTCGTTAAACTGAAACGGGACCCCTTCAGAGGTCTGGCCCTAAACGCACAATCTATTCCGGTGCCTGCGTAAATTCATTCGAAATTATATATTATTATTTCCAGCGTGATGCCAGTAATATAATAATTGTTATATTATTATGCCAAGATAGGCTACCACTTTGTTTCTATGTCGGCGAAATCGTCACTTTGGATCATAATTTTTCAATCGGTAGATGTCACTGGCCGCTGCACACGTGATTGCTGATCGTAATTGTTAAGACAAAATTTTCACAACGCTAGACGGCGTAAATCTAAGAGCAGGGCACCAGCTTATTCACGAGCGCTGCGTCGCGCAATGCATGACTGCATGTTCGGTGGCGATATGGATGTATACATAATACATATGCATAATAATAATTATATGTATGTGAGATTGTCCGGTTGTCAAAGAGAGACCAGAGAGAAGTTCTTTTTTTGTTAAACGACACTGCCATACCAAAGATGATTAGTATCGCCCTCCTTCTTTATCCAGGCTTGGGACTGGCACTGGCAGAGTGCAACCATGCAATGACCAGTGAGAAGTGGTGGCAGAGCTTCTATAGATTATGGGAGAATGAACGAGAGGTATTGAGTCCACGGTTGTTTAGGGCGAAAAGCAGTTGAGGCGTATTTGGTTGAGGACAAGAATTAAGGCCTGAACGGATCAATAGGGATGAGATTCTTGACAAGATTGAACTCCAGTTTGAATAGAAATTCTGTGTGGCGATGGTTAAGCGTATTAAGCAGAGCAATTTCATTAGCATTCGGTAGGTGTCACCTTTGTGATGTTTGAGCCTCTGATTGGGTTTAACATGGAAGTTAAAACGCTCAGCACAAGTTACATTACACTCTGCATATAGGCCTACAGTAGATTTGGTAAATAGCATATTCATGTAGGCCTATGTGTTTATGTATGCATTGTAGGCTACATGCATGCATGCATACATGCATGAATGAGTACATACATAGGCCTACATACATACATACATACATACATACATACATACATACATACATACATACATACATACATACATACATACATACATACATACATACATACATACATACATACATACATACATACATACATACATACATACATACTTACTTACATACATACATACATACGTGCGTGCGTAAGAAAGAGCAGCAACTCTTGCGTTGAAATGCAATTCTATTCTAGGCGGCCTATGCGTTCTGAGCCGAATGCTGACAGAATTTAAACAGATAAGCTAAAGTGCCAAACTATTTTATTAATAAATATAATAACAACTTTGACGATTTGGATATTGCTTCATTTTCACATTATTTTTTATTAGTATTAGGGCTTTAAGACTAAAATAATGAAGATTTATAGGGTCTACAGCGTAAATTTTATGACTAAGTAAATACATAGGCCTAACGAATGCGTTAGAGCATTTCCTACATTGATTTCAGTGTCTAGGCTACTCTTACTGCTCTTTTCGTCCAATTAACAACAGACTAGCCTATGTGCTGATGAGGCATACTTGAAGAAGTCACCATAACCCCAGGGTGAGAATTGCCGGGGGGTTGGGGGGGTTCAACCCCCCCAGTCTTTCTTAGAGCCCCATGTTAAAGTATGTTTTTCATACCCCAATTTCAAGTTTATCATAGGCCAACCCCCCCAGTTATTTTTCCACAATTCTCATACTGCATAACCCCATTGCAGCTGCTGGATACTTGGTCAAACGGCTTAGCATAGGCCTAGCCTAGACAATGTTTTCCCATTTTCCTACGATCACAGATGACTACATCACCAAATTCATACACGCTACCGTACGACAGCCTCATGACAGGCTCTTTCCCATGACAGGCTCTTTCCCATGACAGGCTCTTTCCCATGACAGGCTCTTTCCCATGACAGGCTCTTTCCCATGAAAGGCTCTTTCCCATGACAGGCTCTTTCCCATGACAGATGGTATCAGACTATCAGTCACCGGCATCAAGCGCTATATAAATTTACTAAATGAATGCGTGAATTAATTATTTCAAGCACTAGGATTTATAAACGCCTTTCAGACGACGGCATAAGCAAAATCCTGCAGAGCCAGATATCATTCAGCATTCGGGCAAGGTGCTTTATCGCTTCTCAAATCCATGTGAATCGTCTCGTTAACTTTGGTGGTAAACTGCTCGAATTTTCCATGGCTGAGTCAGGAAAATTTCCTCCACTCCGAAGTCTTTCGATTCAAGCCTTTTCAGGCGGATGCAAGTCGGTATAATTTCTCAAACCTGGATAAACTTATGCCAGAAGGCAATCTATCGACCAGCATGTTAGATTAAGAGCTGCCTGTAGTCTGTAGGTGTTGCAAATGTCGGGTACTTGAGTATATATTAAGGGTCTTGCCACACCAGCTCTGTTTGCGGGATCGATTAAGCAGAGAAAGTGTTGAGCATCAATATGAACTTGTAACTTCTTCGAACCTCATTCTGATCTCTGATCTGTGCTCTATGCACAGGAATTTCACTGCAGTCGCCACAGCTGCACGCCAAAACATCTCTGTTGTGATTGTGTTCTATGCTTTGCGATGATCTTTTCAGACTCGAAGCCTTGCCTTGCTCTTATGGGATTATGCGCCTTCCTTGTGAAGATGCTTTCTGATTCCAAGCAACGCATTTATCATCCACCTAGGAGGGATCATCATCATCATCTTTCAGACGAAGGTCGCTGGTGCCACGTCCTGCGATCCAGGCCAAGCATGCTTATCGTTCATCGTCTGAGATTGGTCCGTGGCTGTGAACCCCACCACCTTTCCAGCTGCCACCGAATCATCCATCACCGCTTGCTGCTGCTGATGCTGGAACTCCGGAGAAACGGAAGTCCATCCGGCAACACCACCGCCACCACCGCCACTGTTGGCGTCGGCGACCACGCCCAGCGGCCTGTCAATCACTCCCACGTGGTTCTTCTTGGCCAGCGTCGACATCGTCGTGACCATGTATGCTTGGCTTCGATAGCACTTCATCGCCGACATGCAGAACATCTCCTTGCACCCGCGCCGGAAGTTGGCGTTCAGCGAGACGTAGAGGATCGGCTTCGACGCCGCCGAGCTGAAGTAGATCCAGACGGCGACGAGGTACAGAGCCAGTCCTTCGTCGATGCCACCGGGGAACGCCATCGCACAGGCGACCAGCTGAACGACGAAGAAGGGGGCCATGAGCAGGACCGTGGTGACGTTCAACGTCATCAGCATCTTAACCATCTTGACCTTCGCCCGTGGCACGGGGTTCGTCGTGCGCTGGAAAGGTCTTCCGCCGAACCCGACGCGCCATATGAACCGCGAGATGCGGACGTAGTAGTTGCACGAAACGATCACAGGCAAAACGAAGGTCGCCAGGGTGACGAGAACGAGGTAGCTCACCCTGCCAGGACCGTTGTGCGTATAGACGGGGCAGAAGAGCCGTCCGTCGGGCTCCAAGGTCTCAACGTCGAAGAGGAAGAAGCATGGGGAAGCTATGATGGCCGCTGCCGCCCACGCGCCGAGCACCAACTGCCTGGCGCGGTTTCGGGTGACGGCAAAGCTGAGCGGATGGAGGATGGTGTAGAAGCGGTCGATGCAGATGGAGACGAAGACGAGGGATGTTGTACCTGGAGAGAGGTACTGTACGAAGCGGACGACGCGACACATGAACGGAGCGAAGATCCAGGTGGTCGTGATGGCCTGGACGAGGACGAAGGGCATCGCAAGGACCGCGAGGATGATGTCGATGCAGGCTAGAGACACGACGAAGTAGTTGGTCGTCGACTGGAGTCGTCTGCTTCGGTAGACAACGAGGCACGTCAGGATGTTGCCGAGCATCGTCGGGATCCAGAGGACGATGAGGACGACGGTCTGGACGACTGACGAGGAGATGGGTGAGGATGGTGAGAACGGTGAGATCATCTGCAGGTGAGAAGAGTTGGTCGTCAGTGTGGCGGCCACGTCTGATGACCAACTCACACCGGTGTCGTTGGTGGTGGTGGTGATGGCGGTGGTGGTCAAGTTGAACGAAGAGTTGTTGTGATAGGTGTCGGTGTTTGCTGTTGAGACAGGTTGATGGGGAGAACATGGGAAACATGAGGTGGTCGAGAAATTATTCATATCTCAGTAGGATGATCAGAGT
The DNA here is from genome assembly GCA_945859605.1 of Lumbricus rubellus. Taxonomy (NCBI): domain Eukaryota; kingdom Metazoa; phylum Annelida; class Clitellata; order Crassiclitellata; family Lumbricidae; genus Lumbricus; species Lumbricus rubellus. The sequence continues at coordinate 11,272,619 of OX243816.1, forward strand.
GTCAGAGAGGAAATAAGAGCGATTGCTGGTACAAGACAACTGGCGACTACTCTGCTATTATAGTGAACAGTACAGCAAGTACAGTACTATGCAGGTCTTCGAGGGAGAAGTAGTGAGAGAGAGAGAGAGAGAGAGAGAGAGAGAGAGAGAGACAGATAGACAGACAGACAGACAGACAGACAGACAGAAGACAATGAAAGAGGCGTCAGTAATGGACAAGAGACAATTCCCAACTAAGCCCCTGGGACCTCCTCTCTATACGAGTGATCTCTTTGCTACAAGTCCTTAAGCCGTGGTTCAAGAGTTGGTTGGCCTATCTATAGGTTGCTATATGTGGTGACCTTATCAAACGCTCCCTCGACTCGGTTCTGCGCAGGAAGATCCGAATGAATGGATATCACCTGATTGGTCCATTTCCTATAAGTCTATTGATGACGTCAATGAAAATCCTCCTCCGTCAGTGACGTCACCTGTGGCTCACTGCGAGTTACTTATATATACTCCTCAGGCAGATCCTGATCGCATCACATCTGCGAATTTGTCTCACTCGATCTGTCTTTTCACGAGTGTCCTGTCTCTGTCCCTTGCAAATGCCTGCTTCAAGTGTTCTGTTTCATAACAGACTCGATTACTGTCCGTAATGAATGCAAAAAAAACCTTCAGATGACAGCCGTTGCAGACGCCATCGATCTGGATCATGGACCCGTGGATCTGTGGAAAGCCATCTCACCTGCAGACGAAAACAAACGACGTCTGACTATTATAATAGGCCCTAAGTATCCTAATTATCAAAGCTTTAACGTTATATCGTTAGTGTTAATCTGAGGAGCGCTGAGTCTATATACTTGTAAAGGACAGCCTGCAATACAACGGCGCTAATATATAAGGCACGCCTATCCTACGGAGGCTTCGGAAATCGAAGTCAGTGCCGCTGATATCCATGCCAATGTGTTATAATTAACCAATGCGCCACCGCCCCTTCCTCCTAAGCTAATCAGTCACCAGCACGAGTATAGTCCTACTGTCCTACACGCATTGAGCAAGTACTCTCAAATAAGTACTCTCTTGCTTGTATACTCATGGATGGATCTCACAATTGGAACATATTGTTGTCACTGAGGCACTGATGCTAAAATACCTATATATGTGATGTGTTCTGTGAATTTACTGAATGAATGTAGGCCTATGAATAAATTAGGACTATTTCAAACATTAGTTCCTAGAATAAGCGTTTTTTACACGACGGTAATAAACGATTTTGTCTTCTTTGTCTGCATGCGTCTGTGTGTCTGTGTATCTGTGTGCCTGTGTGTCTATCTGTCTGTCTGTCTTCTGTCTGTCCGCGCCTGTCTCTGTCTCTGTCTCTCAGTGTAAAGAACTACGTACGTGCTGCATCCAGCGTTTTCAGTTATTATTGATACAGATCCTTTCAAGTCTCAGGCACGTAGGCCTATACCAAAAAGAACTGCTTGAATGTCTATCATTCTGACGCTTCGTATAAGTGTGCCACTTGACGTAAACAGATAACCACTTAGACCAATCAATTGACACAACAGGCATACGTGAATTGAACGGTGAAATGAAGATGGTTCCAAGAGGGTATTCCAAGGCATTACAATACAAAGCCTGTCAATCTTGGCAATCTTGCAATGATGCGCGGAAGCGAGGAACCTGCAAACTCTTATGTAGTAATAATAGCCTAATATTCTTTCCTGGATTGCTATTACTGCAAACCTTACCCAGACTCAATCGAAATGTTCTTTCGAGATGCTTTCATAGTGTGGCCTATCAGGGCCGTAAATCTGTTAATAAATGTGGGGAGGAAAATTTTTAACTTCTGAATTGTGTGCCATGTAAGCCTATTATACATGTAGGCCTACTCCCTCAGAAAACCCACCCCAAAGTTAGTGTTAAAAATTGTTGGTTCTAACCTCGCACTATATAAGCCTATAGGCTACTGCACATAGCCTATAATATGTTCGAAGTACAGGGAACAACACGACTAGTCACTATATAGAGAGGTTCTCTTCCCAAACCGAAAGAGTTGAAAGTATTAGGCCTATTTAGTGGCTTATATTTCTCTTCATTTTAACTTCTCCATCTGTATGGTTTAGTAGGCGTATACAACTATAGGCCTACATTAATCTTTATAGCTTCTGTGGGTGCTGATCGAAGTACTCTGGAGATTGTCATTGCGATTAGGCCTACAAATACAAACTGCAACTAAAACAGATTTCTAACTTCTAAAAAATATATAGAATGACAGAAATCTGATCATGATGATATAACGCTGTTATACAATGATGTTAGTCACTTTTCTGGTGCACAGATTTTTAAGCAATGGCTAATTGCTTATGCATGTGAAAAGCTGCTCTTGATAGAGAAGTCAGTGCGCATTTGCACTATTTTCAGTAGCACTTACCAGTTAACAGCACACCATCCTGCTGGAAGTCATGTGGTAAAACGAAAGAGATGAGACTTCTTAAATCTATTAAGGAATTTTATTTGCTCAAGGTTATTTGTAATCCTCTGTTACTCTTCAGTCGAATATGCGGAATAGGCCTAACGTGGTCTCGAGATGAACTGATAAACCTATCACTATTCTTCCTTTCAAAACTCAGCCCTCGCTTCCAATAATTATGATTAGCCTATGTACTTATGTAGGCTACACAATACACATGTTATGTATGCATGAACCATGCATGAGTGCACGTATGTAGCCTATTGTAAACTTATATGACAATTTACAAAGCGGCTCTTGCAGTACTATATATTTAGATTCGCTCTCAGTGTGAAAGCCACGAGGAAAGAAGAAAGACTTGAAGCAATGAATGGCTGAAGATGTCACCCTCTAATTAGATCATAAGAGGGATAGAGAAAGGGGGTTAGATTATTCCACATAGAAGGGTCTACAATGACAAAAGCTTGGTGTTGGGCCATGGAAGTCCTTGCTCCGAGGGACTATAAGATTAAGTCGATAAGCAAACCGATCAGCAGACCGGAGCGGGGGGGAGAAGTTCTGCAGAGAGGGTTTGTGCACCAAGTCACAAAGGTGTTTAGGAGCTTGTGTGCACATGTATGTTATATATATATATATATAAATATATATATATATACACTAATTGAAGGAGAAGGCCCAGCGGCGGGAAGAGTGGCCAATGTCTGGACAGCCGAACCTGCCTAGGGGCAGAGAACCAGAAGAAAAGACACACGTGTGTGTATGATTAGCTGTCTTCCTCCCTGCAGTCTTTCAGGATGATAGCCTATATTGGGCGCGTCAAGTAATAAATTCCTATCTCTTTTGTATTAATTAAGAAGAGATTCTAATCTGTCAATGGATACATTTAGTCTACAGTCTACACCTCTTTTAACTGTGCGGCTTTTGATTCCACAGACCAAATCTTATATCCATGTTTCGAGCAATGTGCAGTCGCTCACAGCTACTGACTCTAACATTTGTGACGCAGATGAGAACAATTGTGGGAGGGGAATTCCTTCACGTTCCCTCCCCGGGGCGAAAAGTGGGGAGGGAATTCCCTCCTTACCCTCCCCAGGATTTACGGCCCTGTGGCCTATTGCCTGGCCTGCTGAATATTACATTCAAGCGACTTCTTTGGGAAAAACATAAACAGGGTGCGTCAAAAAGACCTCCTACAGTACAGGTTCTTTGTCAAATATCTTGGCCAAAAGTAGGCCCTAATTCGAAATGAATTTTTATAGTCTTAAAGACAATTCATATTTACACATGATGGCCAGATTTCATCAACATATTTCAAACAGAACAAAAGTTATGCCACTTTTAGGGATACCACCCACCGGACCTTTTCCAGAGCAAGAGTAATAGCATTGCTAAAAGATATGATTCAGTCAACTGCACCTGTTCGTAATTTTATTCGTTTTCCTTCCTGTTAAGTTTTATTTTAAATTTTCAATCTGCACGAGCGAAAATACAATACAGCTCAATTCAGCTGCAGTGTTGCGACGGTTTATAGTATTAATTACTTTTAAACATTAGGCTATTTTAAGTATAAAGAAACACCAAAAGTCTATAATTATTTATAGTAAAAATTAATAGTTTTTCATATCTTTGGTAGAAACGGCTCAAAAATAATCACCCAACTTCGGCGTCCTAAAGTAGGTATACAAGAATCAATTAAGCTGATGCGGATTTATAACAGGTTCGTCAATCAGTTCTTAGTCATAATATTATAATTATTCTTGCTGTTCTGTGTATGCTTTACTCATTCAAATTTGACGCGGTAGCCGATTTGTTATGCGGAGTCTACCAACCCTCAGCAAATCATTCACTCACAATTGCTCATCACCAATTGATGCGGATTCATTAGATATTGGCGTTCAGTAAATTTTTAATAATAATAATAACAATAATAATGACGGTAATAATGATAACGATAATGATAATAATGATGACGACGACTATGATGATGATGTTAATGATAATGTTGATGATGATGACAACGACGACGGTGATGATGATGATGATCATGAGGGTGATGATGATGGTGGTGATGATGATGATGATGACGATGATGATGATGATGACAACGACGATGATGATGTTGTTGTTGTTTCTATAGCCTAATTATTATTATTATGTAAGAATTCCCAACCTCTTTAATTCAATGATTGAAGCACACATGTAGGCTATTCTTGAGTGCACATGACTGTATACCTGTTTACCGCATTCCATTCCTCTTCGAGATGCGACCGTTATACCTTGCGAAAAAATGCGACAGCCATTACTGCAAGTAGGCTATACGTGCTTAACTATAATCGATCACACGCATAAAACACAAGTTGCTCAAAAATTCCTCCACACGACATACACATAATTGCTTGCTACAGATCAGTACTCTAAAGACAAGTTTGAGACCTACCAGAGGACATGATAGACCTTCCACCATTCAACCAGCAAAGGAAACATTCCAAGCAGGCAAACTAGAAAAACTGGTAAGAAGAACGGGGAAAGCCCAGGTGATAATATTATGGTGAGGCGCTCGACTACAGTTGTGGCTGATGGCATTGCACACGTCACGTGAAGAATGATAATTATAATTATTATTATTATTGGAAGACAAGAGCAGCACATGCATGCTGTGTAACAACGATGCATGCATGCGCAGACGCTGTGGGAGAGTTGTCATGGTAACACACGTGAGAGGAGCTGCTGTGCATGCCTGGTCTATGCATGGCTGCTGCTGTTGTTGTTACTGCTGCTGCTGCTGCTGCTGCTGCTGCTGCTGCTGCTGCTGCTGCTGATATAGCCTACTACTATGCGTTTATTGAATGTCACAGCAGCGATTTAGTCCTCTTTCTTCTCTTCCTCCTCATTATTATTCCTTCTCTTTTGTTTCCTTCGTTTTGTTTTCTTCTGCCTTCTCCTCTTCCTCGTTGTATTTCTCCTTCTCCTCTTCTCCCATTCTTAATTCTTCATCTTCTTAAATTTCTCCTCCTTCTACCTCCTCTTATTGCTCCTTCTCCTCCTCCACATCCTCCTGTTTCTTCTCATACTCTTCTTCTTCGTTCTATTTATCCTTTTCTTCTTCTCCTCTTTCCCTCCTCCTTTCCTTCCTCCCCTTGAAATATCTCTTGGGCCGACAACAGGGAGTGGGGCAGTAGAAAGCAGTCAATACCCGGTTTATAACTACAGATATTATGACAAAAAGTATACTCACCTGACGTGAAAAACGACCAGACCAAGTCGATACTCTATCATCATCATCATCATCATCATCATCATCATCATCATCATCATCATCATCATCATCATCGTCATCATCATCATCATCATCATCATCATCGTCATCATCATCACCGTCATCATCATCGTCATCGTCATCGTCATCGTCATCATCATCATCATCATCATCATCATCATCATCATCATCATCATCATCATCATCATCATCATCATCATCATCATCATCATCATCATCTTCATCATCATCATCATCATCGTCGTCGTCGTCATCATCATCATCGTCATCATCAATCATCATCATCATCAACAACAACAACAAAACAACAACAACATGATCACCTTCTTCATCATCATCATCATCATCATCATCATCATCATCATCATCATCATCATCATCATCATCAACAACAACAACAACAAAACAACAACAACATGATCACCTTCTTCATCATCATCAATATTGTTATCTAATTCGTCAATCATCATTGGCGCTGCTCAAAGACAATCGAGATATATATGTAGCGCCACTCGCCAGCCATAGGAGACAATGCGCTGCGCATGCGCGTGCCGTGTAGGCTACGATGTCTGCGCACGTGACTTGTTGCTTTGACGCTTCTATAGCAGACGCCGTTGATGGATTGATGCACCGTTGATGGATTGATGCGCCGTCGACGCTTCTACCATTCACACAGACAGGCCCGGATTAACCCCTCGGGAGGCCCGCCGCCATATTTTCAGGGGGGCCCCTAATTTACCATAACCTTCCGTCACCACACTCCACAGGCCCACGTGTCCATTCGTGTTTCTTATTGACTCGATATAATTCAAAACCTAATTAGATGTAGCTTAATGAAATACCAAAACATTTGTTAAATTATGTATACACTCTATAGGCTAAACGTCAATTTAATAGATTATATTATTGTTCAGTTTAGTGGTTTAAATCCTATGATTATACCAATTATGGTTCAGATTTTTCTGCTCTTGGCAGTGACAAACTGGTCAAGAATGTCCTTAAAGGAAACTGTATTTAAGAGATCACTCTCAATGCTAAGAAGCCTGTTGCAATAATGACATAGCATCTATATTCAGTATAATTATTGCAGTGTGAGAATTGTCGAAAAAGGACGGCGGATTAGACATAAAGTTGACTATTCTGTCTGCATTTTGGGAGATCAACAATAACAGCAACAACAGCAGCAGCAACAACCAGAACAAAGTTTTTATAGTAATTTCTTAAAAACTAATTTAGTATTATTAATACTAAATTAGTTTTTAAGAAATTACTATAAAAACGCAGAAATGCTACATGATACATAAAACTTTTTAAATAGGCCTATTAATGATCTGCGTATACCTTTATATAGGCCTAGGCCTATGTAGGCCTACATGATCCGATTGACCCAGGAGAGCGTGCCCTCTTTACGCATCAGCTGCATGTGTTTCTTCCGACTTTCTCATCGTCACAAACGCCGACATTTCCGGTATCGGAATTTTTTACGCATACATTTTGATAAACCAAACTGAAGAAGACTTTTAACCACCTCGACAACTTTCATTTATAGGCCTCCAATTTCTCCTCCGTCAAGCGCATGCTGACGATGAGGCCTTTACAAGACGTCTCCAAGTTGCTCTGCCTCTGGACTTATCCACAGCTCTTCGTATGTCCATGCCCTTCATTTCTAGGTCCTCCATCACGTTTTTCATCCATGTCTTTTTTTGGTCTTCCTCTGCTTCTTTCTCCCTCTGTTTGTCCATATAGCACTGTCGCTGGTAGTCTTTTCTCCTCCATCCGTGTTACATATCCGAACCAAGTCAGCCTTCTCTTCCTGATTCTGTCAATTACTGTTTCGTTTTGTCCGGTTTCTTCACGAGTTATTTCGTTACGTATCCTTTCTATCCTCGATCTGCACAGTATTCCTTTATAGGCCTACCCTACGGGTCTACGGGTTTGGCAAGATATATCAGTCATTGACCAATTTGCACGTAGCCTATAGTTGTGATTTTCAGTGGAATGCAAGCCCGCATACATAGAGTATGGTCTCGGGCATCCATGATTCGCCCAATTTATCCTCATACAAGTCAGAGCCAGCTTTGGTCGGCTTTAGATTGAGAAACATATTAGCCTATCTTTCCCAAACGTATGGTGACCTCGCCTAGCTCTTCCTTGGCTGCACAACTTTTAGCGATAATTCCCTCTTCCCTCTTCAGGACCGACCCTCCCTGATGCCAAATGAGTCACCGTGGCATGCAGCGAGTGCCTGCAACATCCATAGGCCTAATGCGGAGATCTAGTTATACGAAAGTGGGTGGGAAGTTCAGAAGCACTGACAAGTGACAATTTACAGTTCACTCTTCCCCTCTCTGCGTCCACACTCAATTGAGATGGCCGTGATCTACGCATCCATGTAGTCTAACAGCCTTCCTCTACGACATAATCATTATAAATTGCCTCCTTTGTAAGACTGTGCCAAAGATAACATGATACACCTTGTGCATGAATTTGCAGACCCATTACAGAGTTCAACTGTTCAAATTACACGTAGCCTAGTTTAACCGAATCTCTATGACTATAATTATCTTTGTCTCCGTCTGTCTGTTCGTCTACATGTAGCCTACATGTATGTCTGACTCTTTTTAAAAGGCGTATCTCTCCCTCTCTGTCCGCCTGTCTGTAACTCTGGCATACCTCTTTTAAAAGTAGGCCAAATGGAATACCGCCAAAATCATAAATCAGAGCTGGCACAAACATAGAGGCCAACGTAAATAAAATTGTTGTTCGCCATAAGAAGAAAACAATGATCAATGGACGCAAATTTACACACTGTGTTAGAAGCAAATATGAATAAATGGGAAAATGCACAATAAAAAATATTTTTTTGCAGACGCGGGGGGCCCCTGACGACGGGGGGCCCGCCGCCATGGCAGACATGGCATACTGGGTAATCCGGCCCTGCACACAGATGATGACGAAGTCATTCTCCGTCATTCTCCGTCGCTCTCCGTCATTCTTCGTCATTATACATCATCCTCCGACCTCCATCATTCTCCTTCATTATCCGTCATTCCCCGTCATTCCTCGTCATTCCCCGTCATTCCTCGTCATTCTCCGTCATTCCCCGTTTTCTCAGTCATCCTCGATCATCCATGGGCGGAAACCTAAAGAGGGACAGAGGGACGGTCCCCCCAATAAAAGTGTTGAGGGGACGGCCCATGCATTGGTCCCCCCTCCACAATCATGGAGCGTGAAGACAAAAAAATGCAAGAAATTTTTTGCGGGTGGAAATAGACATTTTTGGGACTTTGTGGGTGAAAATATAATTTTTTCCCTTTTTCTACCGGATGACTTAAAAAAACGTTAATAGAAAAATTTCTTGACTTTTTGGCCGGACGACTAAAAAAAAGGTCATCAACTTTTTGGCGGCGAACTTGAAAATATTCTGGACTTTTCGGCCAGATGACTACAAAATCTCGGGTCTTTCTTTCGGCCACACTCGTTCGTCCCCCCCAAGTCTCCGCCCAGGTTTCCGCCTATGGATCATCCTCCATCATTCTCTTTCATTCTCCGTCATTCTCCGTCATCCCCCGTCATCCTCCGTCATTCTCCGTCATTCTCCGTCATTCTCCGTCATTCTCCGTGGTTCTTCGTCATCCTCCGTCATTCTCTGTCTTTCCTTTATCATTCCCCGTCATTCTCCGTCATTCACCGTCATCCTCCGTCATTCTCCGTCATTCTCCGGCATTCTCCGTCATTCTCCGTCATTCTCCGTGTGTCCGATTGTCTCTCGGTTCGTGTTTGCTGTGCCCGCCTTATCTCCTAAGCAAATAGCATTTTTGTTTCTCTGTCTATATCTACTAAAGCCTTCTCCAATCTCTCTGTACCAATCTTCTCTGCAGTTGTGACGATAATATTTGTCTTGTCGAACAACGACATATCTACTTTCCGGTTACACTATAGCCCACTGCAAACACCAAAACGAATGCCGTTCCCACTATGAACGATTTTCATAGTCATGGACAGTATGGAGGCAAACATGGTATACACCAACACACATAGTCTTCGAGATGCATTGATATCTGCACTGAATCCACGTTGTTGATAGGGAAAAGACGTCAGAGGGGTGACTTTTCTATAGTTACCGCAACCATTGCTTACTAACTGTTGATTATTTTGTTCTTAATGGCTTCTGCGCGTGCCATTCGTGCGATAAAGAGGCGCTATATTAAATATCTTGATACATAGGCCGATGGGCTAGATACAAAAAATACATACATACATATACATACGTACATAACATACATAAATACATACATACATACATACATACATAAATACATACATACATACATACATACATACATAAATACATACATACATACATACATACATACATACATACATACATACATACATACATACATACATACATACATACATACATACATACATAATAGCACATATTATGTGCATGCGCATGTGCATGTATAATTATGGGACTGGTGGTGGAGACTGGAGTGGTGCTGCATGGCTATCACGCTGATGATGCATTCCGAGATATAATTCTAGATAATTAGCCTATTACCTAAGACTGCTTAATTGTGTGTGTGTGTGTGTGTGCGTGCGTGTGCGTGTGTAGAGACAGCTTGATAATTGCCGGGGGGTTGGGGTTGAAACCCCAGTCTTTCTTAGAGCCCCATAATAGTAAACTGTTTTTTACATCCCGATTCCAAGTTTATCAAGGCCAATCCCCCACACAGTTATTTTCCACAATTCTCACACTGTGCAGAGAAGCATAGGCCTAATAGGAATATTCTGTCATGTTAACTAATTTTTCAAGGGATTTTAACCCCTACCTGGTCAAATGCATAAGTGGGCGTGAAATTGATGTGCGTAGGCGTGGCGCTTGAGACACGGAGGGGGGAGGGGCTTGATAAAGACGATCCACCGTGGGCGTGGTCAATTCTGTTCGGAAAAATTATTAAGTAAATAATATGTAACTGTCGGCAGCTAGGTTGTGGCTCACTCTATTATTATACCTGCGATGCTTGGAAATAGAGAGCTCCCTTAGTTACCATGCGCGTGATCTTGCCATTGGGCTAGGCCTATATGTATTGTTCACTGACGAAAATGGATACTATATCCGAATTATCCTCATTTAGCCAACCGCCGGCGCAGCTTACATCATCACAGTCTGTCACCATGGTAACAATTCCTGGCGTAGAAGCAGCAGCAGCAGCAGCTCAGGTGAGAGACTGATGACCAGGCGGAGACAGGTGCGTAGACTCACCCGAGGCACGCGAAGCAACAGGTAAGTCGCACCGCGTAAAATAGGGAACAGTAACCCAATGAGAAACTGAATAAAGCTTCGACTCATAGGCCTACGATTAGAAAAACGACATACCAAACCGTAAGCGCGTTGGCTTCGAAGCTTATCGCACCCGATGCAGTTTATAGTTTAGCGTTGAACGCAAGTAAGAAGAATCGCACTGCCCTAACGTATTGATCGTCGTAAAGTGAGGTATATGGAGATGGAGGCAATTGGGTTGGGGGGGGTTGGGGGGTGATGGGTTTGGGGGTGGGTTGAAGGGGTGGGTTGGGGCGGGGATGGGGGGGGGGTTGGGGTTGGATGACGACATGGTAGAGAGGTGTGGGGCATGCTGTGATGTCTACATCACGAATTAGAGATAACCACAAGCTCTGGTTGTTCTAGGCATCAATAGACAAGATAGAATTATGTTAGATAAGAAGATATTATGAGGGTGCCGCTAAACATCACATTGGACTCAAGCAACAACCAGAACACACCTCAACGACACTTGCCTACATGTAGGCCCTATGTTAATGTGATAGAATGACGGATAGGAGTGGCTAGTGTAAACCAGCGTGATTGGGTAATTCAGGGGCAATGTGGTTGAGGGGTAAAGTGATTACTAATGTGATCAACATAATGCTAATGTTAACATAACACTAGACTTTAGTCACCTAACCCTTCACCACCTTGATTCTGATCTACAGGCTAGCACCATCCAACCTAAGAGACACATTCATCTGTTGGCATTTTCATGGCACCCCATAATTATGGGATCTACACTGGTCCGGTGGTCCCACAATCATGAGAACATGGGCCCTACATGGGTCAACACTCAACAGGAACCTGAACAAAAAGTAATGCAAAAAACCACTTGGACATCATCATCTCCTGCTGGAAAGACACATAACATCGTCGACGACATCATAACAGTAAACAAACGATGGAGTTCAAACGTGACAAACAGCAGATGATTCGGCGTAGCAACTGGTCCAGAGAGCACGCTTCTAATCACTCCACGATGATGATGAAAAGAAGAAGAAAAGGGAACGTAAACATTTGACACTAAATTGTCTTGTTTACTTGTGCATATGTTGGTACTTAGCAGCAGCAACAACATCATAATATCATCTAAGGGTACATGAAGCACACATCAGAGTAATTCCCCCATTTAGGTTTCATATGGCATGGTCTATGGTCCCATGTTGTATGGAAAATAAAGCCCATTAAGGGGTCAGGTACCAAGTTTACACTATTCTTACTTTAGCCGGGATTGGGTCAGGAGCACTTCTGAGTAGCTGGTCTTGAATGGAAGCTATATAAATCTCTTAAATGAATAAATTAAAGTGTCACATGGGTTTCAATATTAGGACATGTGACGTTGCTACTGGGGCTTCTTAACATCAGCTGTAATAACAGCAAAAAATGGACGCAATAATTATTATATGATAAGACAAACTTGTAATTCAACAGATGATCGTCTGACAAAGCTCTAACATATTTATTGAATGAAAAGTAATCATAGTCACAACTGAAAGTCAATGTGACTGAAACAGAAAATAGACCAACACCAATAAAGGAGCATAATCAATGAGGCACAGGGCAAACCCATTCATGATCTGGGTCACCCCAGTGAAGTACATAGCAAACTATTCAGTCGTTATTTTCATGGTTCCAGAAAACCAGCCAAGTGTGTATCAAGACAAACCACGTAGGCTACATTAATTCACATTATTGTGGTTAAGGATGACATGTCTGAATCCAGTGGCACACCCAGAAAAGGGGAATGGATAAAGAAATTGGAAATCACTAATCCCCATTTTCACCTGTCCTTCATTCGAAAACTATCGTAACTAGCCTAGCTTCCATTTTGGAAATGTTTTCGTACAACTAAATTATGTGCAATTTGACTCTGGTAAATAGGTAAAAGGACACTTTCTGATCCATAAAAAATAAAATAATGAGTGGGACCATCAATCTTATTCCTGGGTTACATCTGAGCCCTATATAGGGATTCATACCTGTTGGCACTAAGATAACAAACTTTTGTCATAATGGATAACACGTTGGCGTAGAGTGCGAGAGGTAGTGAGTTCGAGCCCCTGTTGGGCGGATTTGATTTGTAGGCTGCTATTAGCGCCAATGTAATTGCAAAGCTGTCTGCTAAGTTGGTAGTTAGGTTTAATTAAGATTACTGCATAACTTGTAAATGTAAAGTGCAGTGCGTCTTGCAGGCGTTTCAATAAAGAAAAATATTATTATTATATCAAGACGACCAAGATACACTGATTCACATTACTGTGCTAATGAGGACGACTACCACAGGATTGCATAAATGAACTCAAACATACCAGTCTGGACATTAGTAAAACCATGGAGCCTAAACAGTCTGACATTGACTGTGACAACACTAACTAACTGTCTGTAGGCCACTTGGTATTATGAATCAATGGTCACTCCAGCTACAACTGCACCTTACCGAGAGACTAGCTACAATTATTCTCAAAAGTGTCCGCATCAACGATATCCCCGTCACCATAAAGGAATGGATGATTAATAATTGATTATGCTGTCAATGAAACAAACAATTACAAAATAATGGAAAATTTTAAAACTGCTATAACCTAATCTTGTTTAACATTTACAGTTTTACACGCAAACAAAAGACGTTGAAGAATACATTGAATCGAAGAAGATCCTGGAAATGCAAACGCTTGTGCGCAAAAAAATCGATCTTCGAGTCTTGCAACTCAGACGAAATGTGTTGGAAAATTTTGGCACAAGTCTTTTTAGCAGTAGAAATCATGCATATGGAACACAATACTTGCAGGACATTTCTCCACATCTGAATATAAGTTAGTGCAACGATAAAATAATATTTACCATTTTATCGTTGGTTAACAGTCAACTCTTCTAAACTTTGGTTTAATTTCATGCACTGTCGAGTGTCGTTTTAAATTCACATTTACGACAAGCCCTACCCTCCTAGAGAAGAAAACCAACAATTTTTTTGGCAAATTGTAAGGCAGAGTATTGAAAGAAAACGAATAATGCAGTGGACACAACTGTAAAAATTAATTTCATAGGTCATGCCAAACAAGGAATGTGTTATTAATTATTGATTTCTGATTATAGTTTTGTTACTTAGGTCATTTCTAATTATTTAACTTATTGCGCATAAAGTCAGTAAATCGTAATATGAGGCATGAGGTCTATTAACAGCTAGTCCAAGGTTGGCATGGTATAGCCAATTGGTTAAGAGACGAACACCAACATGGAGATAACGATATCGAGCCTCCTCCGAGGTTGTAGCTCTGTAGGGACCTTCAGAAAGTACTTTATTCACAAGTTCAGCTCAGTACCATCGATGTTTTATCATACGGTCATCTGCGCTCACCTGAGCTTTGGACACCATCAAATACAGCCGCATTGTGCACTGTATTGTCACGTAGTGTATACCCAACAGATGAAATAAAAAATGCTAGAACATGTTAGACTGCAGAGTAAAAAGGCCTTCTGCATTATAACGACATACGCAAGAAGCCCTGGGACAGTCTGGTCCACCAACTCCTAACAGGCTGAGGCAGAGTGACATAATCACACAGCCAAGAACGACAGAAAACATTTTGGTCAATGATCGTCATAAATAGAAGCACAAAAGAGTCATTTGTAATCTCATCCAATCGAACGCTAGCTCCATTAAAGACATTTATTTGACATTCAGTTCTACACAACAGTTGCAGAATATGGTTTAAAACAACATGAATAAAATTCGGATGATAAACGCGGAAGAAATTCTTAAATCATCTAAGACCGTTAAAGCAGTCGTAGCACTATGACACATGCTTCTCTTTCTCCATCTGTTCCAGGTTTCCTCAAATCATCCAACATCCCATGGTCCATTTTCTGCCACACAATTTCAACTTCAACAATCAACTCTAAACAAAGCTTTTCATGCATGTTTGACATGTATGTGTACTTAATACTTGGTAACGTAAGATACTCAATAATACAACCTAAGCACAAATTGTATGCTTCCTTTAAACCAAAAACATGCGATAAACACGCACACACATTTCTGCAACCATTTACTTGTAAAAGCACATAAGGATATGACCAGTACAATAGCTGAACATTTTCATGTCAAAACGTGAATGATACAACTCGCAGGTTAGAATGCCACAAAGCACTACAATCAACAATTAAGACAAAAGCAAAAACCAAAAACAAAGAAGACTATAAACTATCACTTAACAGAGATAGTGATTTCGCAAAGACAACTTGGATATGCACAGAATGGAAAATAAAAAGAAGCACAATCGCCATTTAGGGTGGAGACTGGTGAGGAGTGCAGACGAGAGGAGGTTCCTCATAGGTGCTGTAGTATAATATAATACATAAAATGTAAGTGCATAATATACAGAGGCTTTGGATTCAATGAGGAAATCACATTGAAGGTGATGGCCTCAAAGTGCACAAAAACATGTGTCAATTTCACGTAATGGGCACAAGAATCGAATCAAGATTCAACGGTGAAACCCGGTGAGTTTCAAACGCAGGTCATCGCGCCATATCATGCACACATACTTTCTACTATACATTTCTGCCATATGCACTGATATAATATATACGAAGTTGTGGTTGTGTCTATAGTGCTATAAATTATTGCGACTAAAACCGCAATTTCGCACATGGCAGTAGCCGTAATAAACAGTCCAAAATTGAAAGTATGGCAAACCTGTATAAACCTAAAACAGACTTATGGTTTGGGTCATTGAATGTCAACTATGTATTAAAGTCAGTGTTACTCAAAATTTCTATTGCTATCCACCTAAGGGTTTCAGAAATGGAAAGCAAACTTCCTTTTCATGATTCTAATGAGACAAAAGTTACTTTGCACATCTACTTAATATAAACTCTTCGTTAGTTAATACCTTGCTAATTACCGTTGCATGTAGTATTTTACTTTGGACCTTCTTATTGTCTGAATGTAGTCATAATATTTATTATCACTACAACACAGCTACTTACTTAATAAGTTTGATAATTAACTTACACTCAACTTGTTACCTCAGTAACTCAAATAATTACCTTAATCACTGAACTACATCCTGAAACTTTAGTCTCCTTAAACAAATTAAAAATGGTAGACTTTCAATCTCAAAACTTCACTTGTTGTGTGGGACGTTGGTTGATGGCAACATAGTCACACACAAAAAAAGGAGGAGGATGTGGGTTCGATATCTAGAGTATCATGGTTGATTCAAGGCCCAGATCTGAAAGACCTGGCAAACTACGATCAAGAATTTAGGGCAAATCTGAACAAACAGCAGAGATCTAAAATCTGAAGTTGTCCACTTTATAGCACCTCATCATACACAGCAAACTGTTCACATTAGCTACATACATGCACAGATAAAACCAGAGTACAGTAATTTAACTGGCTTCGTTCTGACTTGAAAGACGTCTTGTTAAACGTGACTGCATGGACACGCCCATCGGCGCGACCTCAAAATCATCATCACAAGAAAATTACAACAGATAAACAGAGATGACCAACGAACAACTTGAACAACAGGACTCTCCACTCAAAGATGACGCACACCTGACCAGATTGAAGGACTCAGCAACTGTCCACAATGGCGTTGCCATTCGTGAAGTCGTGAGAAGCTAGGAGTCGTTTCTTCTGCTCAAAGTAGGCTTTAAACCTTGCCAACGAATACTCCTAAAAACAGAGGAAAAAAATTCGGTCTTAACATCTGGACGTTAACATATTAATCGCAGTCTGCTATTTGTTAAAGATTTTAGGAGATCGTTTACATGCATAACATAATAATAACACTCTTCAATTAACTTTAAAAGTCTGACAAATGCAGTATCATTATAATTCGAAGTCGAAACAAATATTATGTACAGTGCATACTGCAACACTGCAATGCACCTTTTGACGCACTATGCATCTAATCTGACTTCCAAAGTTCTGCATCAAAGCACACAAGACATCAATTAATTAATTCATTAATTCTAATTACTTATATAGCACCCTTTCATATATCTACTCAGGAGCGCTCCAACCCCAATCACGGCTAAAGAAAAACCATTTGAGTGATTGGTCTGATAATCTCTGAAGAAGTCGAGCAGAATCAAAAAAGTCAAACGCGTTCATAGTTCAGGTCATCATAGTCAGTCGTACAGAATCGAAAACATTCCAATAAAGGCCGGTTTACGTGAGCAACAAGTGCTCACCAGACAATCAAATAAAATACTGGATAGTGGATATGGTATGCATACATCTACAAGAGCAGTGGCATGTCTTTTAAGAACCACCATTAACCCCTTTACCGTCCATTAAATTTTTTTAATCTGTCACCATGGCAGCCAATTATTTTTGGGAATAAATATGTGATATATATTATATATAAAAAAATATAAATAAATTTTATATATTATTATTATTAGATATATTATATTATTATATTATAATTATATTATTATAAAATAATTTTAAATTATTATTATATATTATTCTATAATATTATTATTATATATTTTTATACTATTATTATATTATTTATTATATTATGTATTATATTATTATATATTATATTATATTATTATATACATGTATACATAAATATTATACATAAAATAAAAATATATATATGCTATCTAAGAGAATTTTCCGATCTTGACTTGCGCTGTATACTCTCTTCGACGCCATTTTGGTAAAAGGTGCAACATAAATATTCCAAAAATAAGTTCCACTTGGTGAATAAATGAATACTAAACCCATATATATCTTTACCCGAGCGTGACTCGGGCTTGCCGATTAGCTGTCCGCTTGCAAAGTACAGCCCGAGGCCCACTCGGGCTAGCCGTATAATGAAAGATAACGCAGCCCGAGTGCCGCTCGGGGTAGCCGGTAAAGGGGTTAAGGCATCACAGACTAATGTTCAACACACAAACAATCGATTCGTCTAGTAAGTTTTTTTTATTGCGTATCCACATGACAACGGGAATTCTCGACATCGAAGAGTCGTGAAACTAAAATGACTAGGGTAGTCCCAAAATCACAATCAAAAAGTGAAAAAATCTCGGCGCACTTTTGAAAAAATCAAAAAATTCACGGCACCGTGATTCACGGTGCCGTGAAATTCTTTGCAGTCACAATTTCTGTATTACAATGAATTTCATTTTGAAATTTAGCATAAACGAGTATTTACGACGTAATTCACTCCCCAAAACAGAAATTCTTAAATTAATTTAATGGTTCCGCAAGGAAATTCTTAAATTAATTTAATGGTTCCGCGCTGTTTTTGGTCGTCGGCGCCATTTTTGACGTGTTTTTATTTTTAAAAAGTGCTGAAAATTTGAAAAATCACGGAAAATCACGGGAAGAGGCAAAATTCACGGAAATCACGGCAAACGGTGAAATTCACGGTTTCCGTGAATTCTTGATTTTGGGACTACCCTAAAAATGACTAACGATACATAATAATAATACTAATGGTAATAATAATTAATACTAACAATAACACTGGTACTAACAATAACATCTCCCTTAAATGGTTAAGAACTGTTCTTTTTAGGCCCGCTGGAGTCAGGAGCGCCTCTGAGTAGTTTTTTTTTACTTAAAGGAGCGCTATATAAATATCCGAATGAATGAATAAATGAACAGTGAATACTAATAAGAAGAGCAGTAGATTTAACAAATCTGTAGAACGTTCTCACAAGATAGTCGAATTCGATGTTGGATATGTGGGCCTGGACAATGCCCCACAGACCCCAGAGGAAGTGAGAGGCGAGGGCGTACATGTTGACCTCAAGAAGCATCGCCTCCTCTTCGTCCGTCACTTCCAGAAGACCGTTCTTACCACCTTCGTTGTGTCGATCATCCGCAGCCAGGTACGCTCTGATAAATTGCAGCTAAAAGCAATACATCAATTTTTAATAATTGCTAATATTTCTTATTAATATTATAATAAATAATCTATTATTATTCTCTCGTATTATTACTTACTTATTATTATTATTTAATAATTTAATAATATAATTATTCTTAGCATTATCAATTATTATTATTGCATTGTATGTTTATCACTGTTACTTTCAGTTATGTTCTAATTAATTAATCAAGTATTAATACTAACTTGCACTACATAATTAGTCATGGAGCTAGGGGTCAGGACTGTATAAGCTGTTAGCTTTTTCTGATTCCTTTTGCACTACCCGTATGTTTAATGAGTCATGTTTATTCTGTTTGACTTGTGTGTGTGCAATAAATAAACAAATCAAATCAATAACTTCATTAACTTGTGCTCATCGAAGGCACATCCCAACTGTGTACTTGTGATGAACATCAAGTACCCGTACAGACGTATACTTGCCAAGCCACTGCACTAGAAGTTCATGAAAAGCCCTGCTTAAAAGTCATTCATCAAGTCAATTATTTAGCTCCTTTTAAGAACTTTTAAAGGCACTAAATAAATAAGCAGAAAAGATGCAAGTAATCTGAAAACAGGTTAATTTTGCAATCACACACACATAGGTATGGTAGCTGACTAGTTGCAATGCTTCGCTTGTACGACGGAGAGTTCAAATTTCAGTCTCAACTCTTGAATGGTCACTGGGTATGGTACCTCACGCAGCTGCAGGTATTTTTATTCGGTTGCTGGTTCTTTACACTTAAAAGAAATGCCTAGAAACGACCAGACAACGGGTATTGCATGTACAGTCCAGGAGCAATCTTTCACGCATGTACCAGGGCTCCTGCATGCCGGTTAACAAACTCACCGAAAACATGACAATTTTACAGGTTTATGCAACTGAGGAACAGTTTCCTAAAAGCGCAGAGGAGGTCACACAAAATTCTTATAACATTATGTGCAAGAAACCTACAAGCCACTGTGAGCATGGATGGAAACCAACACGTACCAAAAATGCAAGTCTAATATGCAGAAGCGGGAGACACACGAATTTTCTTTACAAACTGCATGTATAAAAGTCGTATATGACAATACAAGAAGTGAATAATAACCTGCTGCTCCCTGTTTGGATAGTCGCTCAAGATGGCCTTGAAGTACGGTGGATCAGTGACTTGATAGTTGTAGCACCACTCACAGAAATGGTTTCCGATATCGAACCCTCTAAAAACATCAAGACAACCACAATGCACTACATGGTATGGGCTTCCGAAGGGGGTCAAAAGCTCATACACTAATTCATACATTACCCAAAAATAAACACTTGATGATTCAATTTGCCTAAAAGCTATGACAAGAATAGTCAAACAGAGTCAAAGCATTGATCAACTAGTGCAAGACGAATTCCTCTTAAATTAACGTCCTATTTTTACATTTATGCCATCCTAATTTAAATCCACCTAGTCCAAACTTTATCGGTTTCTACTTTATATATTTAGGAGTCATAGCTTTGAGTTACAATTCCATATTTTGAAGCCTGAACTTATGATCAAAGAACTTACACAAGAAATAAAGTTGAAAACTATTTTTACAGACAAGCTTGAAATCATTATTCTTAAGAATTTCCTTAGAAAAGAAACTCTACATAAATAAGTCAAAATTATTACAAAACCTCCTGTTTCTTAATGTTCTACAATTGTAGAAATTAATATACAACAAGGGCCGTACACACAAAATGGCAATACACATTAATTACCGACGTTGCAATTTTGGTAAGAAGATCATATTTATATATACAGGGTGGGCCAAAAGTATTTATCCAACTTTGAAGACCTATAACTTAGGCAGTTTAGCAAGTAAGTGTATGCCTAAGGCATCAAATTAAAGGTAGTTATATCAGCTATAAGTCCGACAAATTTCATTACGGTAGCTTGCACTACACGCCATATAATTATTTTGTACCGCACCTACCCTGTTTTCGGACGTAAACAATAATTTCATCAGGGTGAGCCAAAAGTATTTGTTCAACTTTGAAGGCCTATAACTTAGGCAGTTTAACAAGTAAGTGTATGCTTAATGCATCAAATTAAAGGTCGTTGTATCAGCTACAACTGCTCAAAAATTTACATTTTTAGCTTTAATAATAATTGCATAAAACTACTGTACTGAATATGTATGAGTTTACAATGATTTTACAATGATTTTAATTCGTCTATCTTGCAAAACACAATACTTGGAAAATTAGTCTTTGCAAGTTTGCATTATTGATAGCCATTAAGAAATCCAAGAATTATTTAATCAAATAAATATTCAATGTGTCTTCCACGAGCTCGAATGACTGCATGAATGCGACGTGCCCGTTGATCCATGGCTCCATTGATGAGTTCCTGGCTGATCTCAGTCCAGCAACGAGTGAGATGCTCGACGTTTACTATCCGTTCACGATAAACCCGTTGCTGCAAAGCACCCCAGATTGAGTAATCAACGGGATTTAAGTCAGGGCTATTAGGTCAGGACTTTTGCTTGTGCCTGGATTATCCTCTTGGCTACAGACCAATAATTCAGCTACACAAGCGACGTTGTCAGCGGTAGGCCTACATGCCGAACGAAGACAGCCAGTAACAGGTTTACGTTTAGAACTTGCACTCGCGTCAATTTGTCTAATTAATCGGTTGAGATTGTTTTTACTCCAATTTCTAGCAGGAAATTCATTCATCATTTGATATGCATTCAAATGTTTTTCAATTCTTTAAATTCGAATCAAAGTCCTGTCATCTTCTGATAGCGGCGCCATGATGAAATTATTGTTTACGTCCGAAAACAGGGTAGGTGCGGTACAAAATAATTATATGGCGCGTAGTGCAAGCTACCGTAATGAAATTTGTAGGACTTATAGCTGATATAACTACCTTTAATTTGATGCATTAAGCATACACTTACTTGCTAAACTGCCTAAGTTATAGGCCTTCAAAGTTGGATAAATACTTTTGGCCCACCCTGTATAAATATATATTTATATATTTTTAGATGTTTTTCTCTGTCATTTCTGTTACAAAATTCATGGTTATATATAGTAGAGCACCCTAAGTGCCTGGTTGTAGTTCACATTCAATTATAAGTGAACATTAGAATCACATCATTCTCAAGTCAGCTCTAGGCTCTGCTGCGCATGCACACAATCTGCAGTTTATTTAATTAAACTGAATAAAACGTTCATAGCGATGATATAATTAATTGTGAATGGCAAACATATTACCATCTTCGACATAGCAAAAGCAAAACATAATCCAAGCAAAGCACCAAGCCAAAAGCCAAGCAGAGATAGCAGTAAGATAGGGGTCATCCAGAAGGGGTATCTGCAAAAATGACCCTCCTTCCCCTAATCCACAATGCACAAACACTCCTCCACACCCTCATTGATGGACACCTAACTGCAAACGGATGTAATTAGATCCAACTTGGAAAAGCACGTTGTATGACTGATCTTGGTCTTGGAGCAATACTGCAACTTGAGACCGGTTTTGTTAAAGTGCTCACCTTTCATATACAGTCTCGAACTTCCTCCCCCTCCCTCACCCCAAGATGGTCACTCACAGTTACTCTGCACCCCTGATTGACGCATGATCATTAAATGCATAAATTAATTTAATAAAATAATAACAATGGGCATAATTTACATTCTCTGTGCTTGGCTGACCCCTCTTTTCCCCTCTTTGCAAACACTCTTTATGGAAGACCCCAAGCTAAAAACTAGTCTGACCAGAGTCAGACACTAATCTACAGCTCCAAAAGGAAAACAATTTACTTTTTGGATACTAAAACTTCTACACCAGACAAAATATTAGTAATGGAAACCAGATTTGCAGATCTGACGTCTCAAATACAACAAACCGCTCAAAACTCTGACTCGAAAGGATTGGATTTGGGTTTTGAGGGATTGGATTTGAGTAGAAGCTTGAGGTGTTGTATTAGTGTTGCTACCTGTAGTTATACCCGGCATATTCATAATCTATGGCACACAAAGATAGTGAGGTCGCATTGATGTCTGGTTTGCCGTCCGCGTCATAAGAAAGGAGCAAAATATTTCCTACAAACAGCAATATTTCCCAAACAAATTTTAATATAAAAAAAGATTAATTAATGAAACAGTCAATGAATTGAACGAGTCTGTTTTTGGAAGTCGTTTAACACCAGCAGACATGGAGAAAACTGGTTTAGGTGTATAGTACATGCAAAGGTATTAGCATTGGAGTTAACAGGTCCACGTGTAAGTGGGTGCTAAAGGTACTTCAGCACCCGGGCCTGCTGCTTTGCGGAGCTCACTCTGAATATTGGCATGGTGGATTGATGGGGGAATGTCAGAGGAACATTGGAGGGTAATCACAGAACCCAGGCCTGCACTAGCCTCAATACGGTCCTAGGTGTTACAAACTTTCTGCCAATGAAACACATTTGACAAATGAATCTGATTTTGTAAATTTAGAGCAACTCTAAATAGTGGGAGCAACCTTCAGTTTTCCTTTGGCATGCAATGTCAGTCTAGTCATTGTTTATACTGCTTTGTTTATATTGCTTTGTTTATATTGCTTTGTTTATATTGCTGTCGAACTGTTAGTGATCAATAAAATCTTCATTAAAAATCTATTCTTCAGTTCCAGTTAGTCCAATTAAAAACATCCTCGTTTTGCAATTAATTCAAACAAATGCTCAATTGTTTTACAAGATTTCGTGAAAACTGGGTGAAATGATCAATATGTTTTTGTCATATGGATTGATTTGATCAATTATCAATTCATCGTGCTCACATATCTCCCACTGAAGGCAACACCTGCGAAGTTTTTTATTTAGATGTTTAACGATTCGAGTTTGATATATCAGCTATGTATGCCATATGTGCACACATACAATGCTTGCTTCTGTCTCTCCCTGACCCTGTCTCACTATCTATCTCTATCACACACACGCACGCTCGCTCACAGTCCACACACGCACATGACAAACACTATGTCCCTTCCCACAATTGATCAGATTTCTGGCAGCATCTGCTCATTTTTTTCTTGACATGTTTAGCAATCTAAGTCTGCCATAGTCAATACTCTCCCTATCTCATCCTCTCCTCAAAGATTTAGAATTAAACAAATCACATATATGCAGAAAGAAGCAGAAACACACACACATGCAGACAAGAAGGCAGACACACTCACACACACACACACAGACACACAAAGCAAGCGGCACTTTGCAGCACAGCATACTTGTTTCCAGGATACAGGTCTGTGTTGACCAAAGCTCGAGGGTACGTACCATACGTATTCTATTTTTTGAAAGGTACGTACGTATTTTAACGTACCCTATTTTAGGGTACGTAAACAATAAATAAAATACGTTAATCATGTCATTGCTCATTATAAGAATGTTCAATTTAATTTTAGCAAACAATCACAACCCAGTATACGGAGTAGTAAATTGCTGCATTGTAGGTCTAATATTGTAGGTCTATGTTTATCCAGCATAGGCTACATTGCACTTAATGCACTAATGTCAGTCAGTCGGCTCAGTTCTGCTGCAGCACTTCAAAGGTGTGTTCTTATGCGATTGCATGATCCAACCCAGAACTGTTTGTAGAAAAATTGCATTCAATCAAATAATTGTTTCTCGCATTCTTCAAAACTTTCACTTGCGTATTATTCCTTCCCATGTTCTATGGGCATCTATGAATCGCTGAATGGCTACAAGACATAGGCCTACTGCAACTTTCGAGTTACAGCAATTTGCAAACCAGTGACGTGTACTTAGCTCTCACCAGAAAGACAGTACAATTGGCATGAAATTAATTATAACCGAAGAATTTATCGAATTAGATTTACTGCTACGCTACCGGAAGTACCGGTTTCTTTGACGCATAGGCCTACAGTAGCCTACTGCTGACGTCAGATTATACGTAGGCTATGGGTCACCGAGTAAACCATGAATAAAATTTTCGTGTACGGTACGTACCATACGCGTATTCTATTTTTTGAAAGGTACGTACGTATTTTAACGTATTCTATTTTAGGGTACGCGTACCCTCGAGCTATGGTGTTGACTATGTGGTTAATCACATGTTAATCAAATATACATGAACAAAGGCACCAAATAAATATAGATTTAGTGACTTCCAAAAAATTGCTACTACTTTCTCATATATCATGTTTCCTTTCATAGTACAGTTAACACCATGTCCTGCTTTGAACAGGATGATAGACAGCCAGCATATGCATTATTAAGCCACACTCAAATACAGGTTAGTTAAACAAAGAACAGAAAGTCTGACACATACACACACAGTGAGTAGATTCTTTAGTTCACGAATAGTAGTTCGTGTATTTGACTCATTTCAATGCAATCTCTCGAAGCCTTATTAAGAATGCGTCTGATATGACAAGGCTGTGCTACATTGAGCTAATATCTAGAGTGGAACTGTGGAACTATATCATGGACATGCCATGGCCATGCTGTCTTTGATATCAGAGTGGAACGTGTCACAAAAATACTCTGCCTGGTCTGCACCAAGCACACTAGAAATTCAGAAAATCACTAATCAGTTAACTATAGTTTGCTCTGGGTTAGTAAAAAAAATTAAAGCTATTTAATAAAACAATATAATTTGTTGAAGTTCGTCTTCAAAAACCTTATAATCTCGTCAGTTTTAGTGCAGAAATTTCACCTAGCCTGCTCACTGCTCAGTGGCTCTAAGTTCCCACGCATTTTGTCAACAGCATTAAAGACAAAAAAACTATTTTTACTTTTCACAACATTTAAATAGAAGCATGCTATTTGCAGCACAGCCATTTTCCAAACAAACTACAGTGGACCTAGACCTCAGTACAGCTACTACAAAGAGTCCCAGCTGTACCTAAGACACTTGGCCTACAGGTTCAGCACCTAGGTTAATAAGCTATTCCCTTAATCGAAAAAGGCACAGCTGTACGCCTGGGTTACTGGGTAAAGCCGCGACATATACACGTAGTGAACGTGATTAACAATGCAGATTGACATTTAAATTGTTAATAAGATTTCCAGCTTACAAGTGCATGTCTGTAAAGCAAAGCACACACTGTATCCTGAGTTAAGCATATACGGTTTAAAAGCCCTTGGGCAATAATAAATATTCAATTTTTAAACTACTGCTCACCATGAAGCATATAATTTGTAATTCACTCAAGGTGTGCTACGTGTACTTCAATGCTCAAGAGTCACGTGGAAAGTGTTGCACAACTGCCTACATGCAAAAATTTAATATTTCTTTTCTTATTATCTGTTTTGAGAACGACATAAGGAATACTTTATGGGGGAATAACAACAGTATAAAACTCTAAAAAAATTGAATAATAACAACAATATTGCCGTATCTTAAGATTATTAAGTGAAGCAATAATAACACAGATCATACCTAGGACTGTAGCAACAGATCAAATAAAAGAAGTTGCACCTGTTTTAAATTATGACAGCATGATAATACGCTCAATTGCTCATCAAACGCTTGTGGTGCACTCCAGTTTTACTAAATTCCTAAATGGTTTTCAATTAGTCCATAAAAGGGTATTAAAAATTTTTCGCTAATTTCAGAGGGCCAGTCACTAACACATAGAGAGATGGACTGTAAAGAAAACACATGAAACAGACAAGGTTAAAGCTGAGCTGAAAAGACTTGAGGGACAGGTTGAACAATTGCATTATATTGAACTTGGCTGAGTCATCATAAAGCAGTTTCGTAATAACGGTTTTAATCAACTTCTTGACCAAAGAAAGGCAATTAGAAAGCCCTCAAGGAAAAATGACACATTTCAGCAGTGCGGTACATAGCTCATGATGAATACTGGACGAAACACAGTGACTACATTCAAAGACAAAGATGACACTCCTTTCTAGATGAATAATTAAATAGATAATTAATAAATATAAAGTGAATACAATTGCATAACATTAAATTTAGTGAGAAATGGTTGCAAATCCAAACATATATCACCAAAAAGACATAACACAATCTAGGTACACCAACATGCAAACATCAAAACAAACTAAAATTAAAACATTTGTAATACCAACACTTTTAACAAATATGGTAATCATTCTCAGGTTTCACCACAGTAACAATTTACACCAATCAAAATAGAGAACAAAACAAAACGCAGCTGTTAATAGAAACTATGTTAGAAAGATGCAGAACACTAACGGCCAAAAGCCATCAACACGGCAGTACCAGCTTACCGAAAACTGTAACTGGCATACTCAAAATCTATTGGTCGGACCTGCCACGTCTGGGCATCTTGTTCGATGTAAAGAATGTTCCCTGTAAGGTGCAGCGGGAAACGTTAAGGTCACAGCCAAACAACTAATTGCACAGAATAAATTGTCACAATTTCTGGTAGTTTTCTTAACACTCTGATGGTAAGTGTGCACACTGCACTGTGACACCAAAGCAGCTCATCATTATAAGTGTTAATTTAATTTTGCAGTAATTTAACAAATACATCCGAAACTTGGTGTAATGCAGTCTTAGGAATCCATATCATGTCTTAATTATTCAGTCATTTCAAGTATTTCTATAGCACCTCTTCAAAGAAATTACTAAGAGACGCTCCCAGCTCCAGCAGACCAAAAAAACAGTTCTCATATGATGACATTATCAGTACCATAATTTCCACAATGGGCTATCCATATATCATGCATACTTATGCATACATGAATATAATATCTCTTTCATGAATTATAACCTATAGCAAATGACCTTTGCTGACAAGGTTGAAAATGTGCCTGTCACTAATGTGTCGTAAAGAGTGTGTAATACATTTTAAATGCATTTTCAGGCATTCCAGTCACTCCACACACATGGGAAGGACAACCAGAGCACATATGAAACGATTGCCTTCAGAAGGCAGTGGCCAAGGTGATGGACCACAAGGTTCTCCACATACATATGGAGAGTAGGAAAGGGAGACCACAACTCCCAAGGGAAGAACAAGACTCCCCAAAATTCTATGACAATCAAATTTTTAAGTGGTCTATACCTTTATGTGGATGAGATGGACGGCCAAAGATTCAGCTGGAGTGGGACACGACCCCTCCATGCCCCCCCCCCTGTTTAGCCGCCACTGGTCAGAGGGTTTAAGAACTTAGCAGAACAAACCTTCTTGAAGGTCATTGTGACAGAACACAACAGGGGAATGTACTCGACTCAGGAGATCTCTGAAAAACAAAAACAACATTTACATTCTTTCATTGTATATGCTGTATATTATAATCATTATAATTTATTTCTGCATACACAAACACAAACAACATTTACATTCTTTCATTATATATATTATAATCATTATAATTTATTTAAAAATCCAACTAAGCCCTGAAGCAGAACAGTGCATGTGCAAATTCTGTAATTCTGTTTGCTCCATCAGTTTCATATATGCATAAATTTACATATCTATGTATGAGTAAAAGATCAGAGCAGCAGTTGGTAAGAATAAATTACATAATTATGGCAAATATATATATATACTGCATACTGTGTCCCATATTTCATAAATGCAGTATATTGTAGTTTTGCTGTGGATGGAAATTCTTTACAGCAGGGGTCGTCATGAGACGAGCAACTTGACCTTCTTGTACTGCATTTATTTCACCAATATTTGAAGACCATTCTATTTTATCATAGTCTTGTATTGTCAAGCGTAGAGTGTCTTAGAACATGATTTTTAAAAGGGCCATATAAATATGCACTTTAATTAGGTTTCAATGGTATAGTCTGTTGGCTCTTATATCTCAATAGTGATGATGTTAGCACTTGGCAGAGTAAGTAAGTAAGCAAGCAAGCAAGCAAGCAAGCAAGCAAGCAAGCAAGCAAGCAAGCAAGCAAGCAAGCAAGCAAGCAAGCAAGCAAGCAAGCAAGCAAGCAAGCAAGCAAGCAAGCAAGCAAGCAAGCAAGCAAGCAAGTAAGTAAGTAAGTACATAAGAGAGTAGCATGCACTCAGATGTGTACCAAGATGGTCCATAATCCACACAACGACTTTGAATAGATGAGATGGTACGAACTGAGAAGCTGAAAGAAGACGATTACGATAACATTTCATCCGGCTACAAACTGGATGACAAACTTAAAAAGACATAATTTAAAAACATTGAACAAAAGTCGTTTACGAAATGCTTCCTTCCATATTTCACGCAAACTTACTTGAGATGCTGGAGTTCAGAAGCCAAACCGAACGACGTCAGCTGCTGCAGCTTGTCCCGCTTCTCGACGTCATCTACCGCGAATGTTACGTTGTTAAGAGCTTCGCTTAGATACCTGTGGCGGCAAAACAGGCTTACAGTATTAAAACAGTATGGCGGATTAACCCTTTATCCGTTCATTTTTCCCGCTAAGCCCGTGTTTTCAGCGGATATTCTCGGGGCAAACGGGTAAAGGGTTAAACAATGAAGATTAGCGAAAAGCACAATGACTCTGAATAAATGATGATTAACCCTTTAATGCCGAGATGGTAGTAAATGGTATGAGAAATCCTATACCGTCTGGCATTAAAGGGTTAATAGGAACAAAGTGCATCAAGTTCAATCACTTCGCAAAAATGACAGATGTTACTTGAATTTAATACAAATTTGTACAAAACCATGGTATGTCAGTGTTCAAGATATAACCAACCACATCATATTAGAACACATAGTTTTGGGGATGGCCCTTTCTGAGTGTTCACCGTTCATACAATCAAGGTGTCCTATGAACATTGATTTTTATTCTTGTGTACTATTTTACTTTGCTGTCTACCTTGGTTATTTGTTTGTTAGTCTGTTCTTTCTCAGAATAAACTGATTTGATTTGATTTGAAAAAATAGTACCATCTCATGTACTGTGGAATGCGGGAGTCGATTGTGGGACAATGACTGATTGGTTAGGGCGCTTATTCTGTAAATTATGCAGATAATCTGGCTTAGAGACTACTCTGAGATGGTTAGCATTTATGGACCTTGAAGAGAAATCCTTGACATACAATCGTTCAGCGCTATCAACTAATGCTTGGTTATAAGATAGTGATGCTTTCTTTATCAGCGCATAATAATAATAATAATAATAAATCTCACTGAAATTTATTTGTTCTGTTTGGAATTTTTGTTGAAGAGAATAAATGTGTGTTTATAATAATAACAATAAACAACCAAGTTTATGTCTAATTACCCGTACTTCAAATCAACATAATATCAATGTAAGGCTACTTACTAACATGATGGTGCCAAGAGCACTAAAACAGATGGCAATATCACAAATTCAGTGTGCCAATTTTAAGAGAGTTACTGTAAATTCAAAGTGCCAACCAACCTCAGAGTCATAGTGACAATAGGAACTGACCGAGTCATGGTATCGAACAGCCATTTTGGTTCCTTCACCATTGGCATATGAAGCTTGTGGAACTGCGCCATTATTCTTGCACAGGCAACAGAAATATCTGGCCTGTGCAACTCCTGTGTGTACAGATGACGAGACTGAAACAAAACCAAATTCAGTCATATCGATGATCGATTCAAGCAAATTAACACAAACTCCTATGGTAATTACAATGTAGGATATCAGTTGCCAGACTGAAGTTCAGAGTATTTACTTGTCAATGCCAGGTTGCAATGTTCTACCCAGTACCCAGTGTTAATGGCCACTGGCCAGTAAAATCGTGCAGTATCACAACCACTCCAGAATAATAATAATAATAATATTTTTCTTTATTGAAACGCCTGCAAGACGCACTATGCTTTACATTTACAAGTTATGCAGTAATCTTAATTAAAGTTGACTACCAACTGAGCAGACAGCTTTGCAATTACAATGGCGCTAATAGCAGCCTACAAATCAAATCCGCCCAATGGGGGCTCAAACCTGCTACCTCTCGCACTCTTGGCCAGCATGTTAACCATTACTCTACCGCCCCCCCCCCCAAAAGTGCAAGTTAAGATTGCCAACATGATATGAACCATTCAGTTTAATTAAACAGAATGATTTATAGCATCAGAAATCAATTAGATATTTCAGTTCACACTGCAACTTAGTCTAACTACCGGGTAATCCCTAACCCCAGTAAAAGCTTTGATTAAAAGCAAACTTAACCGTAACCACAACTGAAACTTTGTTTGAAACCAAAACCACAACCAGCAACTGAAACTTTAACTGAAACCATAACTTAAACTTCGCTGAAATCCTAAGTGAAACTGATACATGATCAACATTCAACACACACATCTCAATAATGTTTTAACACACAATCTCACATCCTGGTTAAATCAAACATAAAGAGTCAAACCTCAAATATTATGACAGAGGGCACCAAATGTTTACACAATGGAATCTACAGGTCAACTTCAAGCCGTACAGCACACGTTGAGAACAACTGTACTTCCTGTAACCATTATCGGCTCTAAGTCCTATAGATCTAAATTTAGCATCCCTTTCTCCAGTCACATTGAAGTTTACATATCACTTCGTCAGACTCTGAATTCTAATTAGGCACAAGTAATAAGTTCTCTGTTGTCAGCAGCTCTAAAAAGTGCTTTCAAGGAGTATCACCCGTTGAAAAGGCGCAATAAAACTGCGACTACAAATATCTAAAGATGCTCCAGCGTATGTACTTGATGGAATCCAAAATTTGAGCGAGAGATTGAACCTACTGGAACGTATTCCTCCACCCGTCCTTCGGTAAAGACTCCGTACAGCTTTGGTCCCATGCTCTTCTCCGCCAGCAGCGCAAATATCACCGAATCCGTAAGAACCGTTTCGGGATTTTCCTGAATGATTTGGCCGTAGAGTCGTAGCAGCACCTTTGTTGGCTCGTCATCCTTTGGCGTCAGACGGTCAGACAGGTAGCACTTGTACAGAAGGTTACTCAATCCACCTCTGTCAACATCAAACACAAACAGTGAACACATCAGAACCATTGCTTTCCAAAGAAAAGCAATCAGAAATACAAACGCTCAAATATACATGTAAAACCCCCGACAGCCATGTTTGCTGACCCCATCCATAGCAGTCCACCATAATATTCCCAATTGGCACAACCTAGAACAGCTCAAGCTCAGTAAGGCGTAAAAAAAAGGGTTGTGTTTCCGGTAACGCGACCGACCCATTTTTACGGCCGCGACCCAAATATTTTTTTTTTAAAATTTTATTAAAAAAAATTTTTTTTCAAAAAATTTTTTTTTTCAAAAAAAAATTTAAATTTTTTTTCAAAAAATCTTTTTTTAACATTTGTATTGACATAACATAAGAGACGTCAACAAAATGAAATTAATAGGACTGTTTCTAGAGCTGTTTTAGGTGCAGACAGTCGGGAAATAGGCAGTTTATACTTGCTTAGAACACGTACTTTGTTTCAGCGTGCAAAAAAGACTAGTGGGGTATACTTTTTCGGATAGTCACTGCATAAAAATATTTTACAAAATAAAAATTTTTTCCGACCTACCTACCCAATTTTTTTTAGCTCTGTTACCGGAAACACAGCATTTTTTTTAGGCCTAAGGCTTAACAGAGTCTGAGAAAACATGAGATTCCACCAGAAAAAGTAATACTTGTAAGTCAAACAAAGAAGTTGGCATCTAATTGTCCCCCAATAAGACAATGAGAACACAATGTGAACCGTATGACTTGCAATTTTCAACCTTGCAAATGGTTGGTTACAAAATAAACGATAGATGCATCCATTGATTGAATCAGCTCAAGATGCAGGTTTCTGAGAAATGGATCACAAGAAAACATGAAAACCACATTTTAAAACTATCTTTCAGCATTGTGTATTATAATAGCAAGGTTTCTCAGATCATTCGACTAAAATTTCCACAGTGCTCAGAGAAACTATCACTGGTCAGTGAAGCTCAGTTTTCGCACAAAATGGGGTGTCTTGAAAAATAGGGTGTCTTAGAAAATGGGGTGCTTTAGAAATAGGGTGTTTTGAAAATGGGGTAGGGCAACATTAACTAAGACACCCCCTTTTTAAAACACCCCATTTCTAAAACATCTCATTTCCTATAAGACACCCTATTTTCCAAGACATCCCATTTTCCAAGACATCCCATATTCCGAAACACCCCATTGGTCAGTCAATCTGTTACTAAATGTTTAGGAGCACTGCAGTTTCCCATATCAAATGAGTAAATGAATCATTCCGCTCACACAATTATTCATAACATTATTCATAACGTGGTTTTTCCAACAGACATGCAAATTTGTCATAGCCGATCCCATCTTCCGTATACTAGCCACCTGTTGCAGCAGATTGCCTTCCCAACAATATCAATTTATCAGCTTTAGACAACCGGGTATATGTATATATATATAAGTTGGAAGTTGGTACATATATATATATATATATATATATATATATATATATATATATACAGTTATACACAAACATACATCTACACGCATAATTATACATACCGGTACTAGCCAATCAGAGCTCTTAAGTCTTTTTCTTGAATGGTAACTGAGTACTCCTGACTTAGGTTTCTTGAAGGAGCACTACGTAAGTCCCTATATAAGAATGAACTATATATTGTGTCTGGGCTCTAATTTAGGACACTGCCCCTTACTTGGAAAATGTCAAGTCGTCCCCTATGTCTGTTTTATTTATTTATTTGCACAATCTATTAATCAAATCTGAAGCCCCTGGATAACCCTCTCATAAAAAAAGGCTGCAGTGCAGTTAAGGACACATAGCGTGCGCATGTAGAGTAGACACATACTCTTAAGCAAAGATCAAGGACATGTCCTATAATCTGCCTGCAGAATAATCATGGGATGATCTGCTGTCGAGATTCCAGACACACACACACACACACACGCACGCACGCACACACATCTAGGCCGATGACTCTTACAGCAGAACTTGCTTTACAGTTCAGGCAACCTATGGACTCTTAGGACTTTTCGTTTAACATTTTTACCATCAATCAACCTACAATGCTACTTAGGTGAAAGGAAGCTGCATTCCAAAAATCAGCCACTTAACATTTAATAGCAGAATTAACGTAGCGCGTATATTCAAATTAAATATTCAAATCAAATATTTCTCAATGACACACAAAATCTGTGTCAAGTAGACCCAATTATTCACTGCACTGAATCAAATCAAGTCGGTTGATTGGTCGGTTTTCGTGCCAGGTCAGAGTTCGGAGGAAGTCAGGCGTTAACGCAAGGACCTCTGTATATAGGAGTCCATGGCTAAAGATGAAGCTTAACAGCATACGACACTATCGAGTACACTCCTTACTTCCCTTTCTTCTATCCAGAAGCCATGTCACACTTTTTCAGCAGAAATGCAGCAGAACATTGTTCTGGGACCCTTGTTATCAGCAATGAAAAATAATCAAGCTAAGTAAATTTTAAGCAAATTTAAGTTATTTAATTACTTTTATTTAATTTCAGTGTTTATTGATATATGCGATCAGCGTTTCTTTCTGTTAATACTCAAATGGTCATTTAAATGCACATTTTCAAAACGTCCAAATTTCTCAGGCCATGCAGAAGTCCAATGGTGCATTTTTCCTACGTCCGTCCACTTGCTCATCATCGAAATAACGTGCACAAAGATTAAAATTATTGACATCATTACATTTTTCTTTTTGTTTATTTGTCTATGAGTTAGCAATTCTGCTTCTTGTCATATTCAAACTTTTATTGGAACTTGAAATTTCTGTTTTAAATATTGTGTATATACTGTTTCGTCGTATACGCTGGAGACATTACCATTGGAAATTAAACGAAAAGTCAGGAGAATCCTTTTTCGGACTGTAAAGGAAACACTGCCTGTGGTTGAAGGCCATCGATGTTTATAATATCCCTTTTAATAATATCCACTGCAGCTCTTTGCAGTGCGACAACAACCACCACAGTTAATTTACTGTTGATGACTAAAGCCTACTAAATCCTCAAACTGCAGGCATTGGGCACGAGGAAAAATTTACAAAACTGCTGCTGGTTAATTTCTGTTGATCAAACATTAATATCAGTCCATTACAGTTGTCAACAAAGGCTAAATTGGAAGAGTATTGACAATCCCTCATTATTCAAACTATATACAGACAACACTTTGAACAATGAGAGATGCCCATCAGTTTGATGTTATAAGGGAATTTCTGAGGGTGGGGGAGGGGCTCATGGTATTGGGTATTAAATTGATTGGC
This sequence comes from Lumbricus rubellus, assembly GCA_945859605.1. Taxonomy (NCBI): domain Eukaryota; kingdom Metazoa; phylum Annelida; class Clitellata; order Crassiclitellata; family Lumbricidae; genus Lumbricus; species Lumbricus rubellus. The sequence continues at coordinate 11,307,766 of OX243816.1, forward strand.
TCATTACTATTCTGTCCCAACATTTGAAACAATTGTGGAAACAAGTCTGGGGAGCAGTTAAAAAAATTCACACGCACAGACTTGATACACATAGACTAATATGAACCAGAAATTGTGTTGTTGTTGCCTAATGTGAAGCCTGCCTAGGCAGAATGCACTAATAATAATAAATTTAGCAATAATAATAATAACTAATAATAATAGTAATAATAAGAAGAAAAAGAATAACAATAACAATTTTTAGTGATAATTATTCTTTGGAATTGTTGTTACAATAGGGATGTATATATTTTGCAATAAAAGGAAGTCGTTTATAATAATAATAATAATAATAAATGATAAATAACAATCTTCATTCAATTTCAAACTGACAACACAGAATAAACTACAATTCAAAGTATAACGGATGATAATAAATTATTACAGGAGTGGAATTTAACTATCAGCAGCCAACAGGTCGCCCATCACGCCCTACTACTCATATTTTATCAATGCCATAGATCTGCCGATTGGAAGGTTGAGTGGTGTACCTACCAACCATTACCCTCAGGCACTAAGTGAGACCAATACAGTCTAATCTACTCTAATACAACGACTTAACAAAAACCGAACAACCGAAAATAGTCCCAGAATAGCGAGTAGAAAAGCTTTCTAAAAAAGAACAATGCTTGTCATGATCAGCCAATTTTTGTGGCAGCTGATGACGTCAGAGACAGAGGTATTGACTGAAAGAAAGTCAATAACCATAATGGAGTTCCTGTGTCACAATGATCCGACGTTTTATCAGTCTCGGCCAAATATTTTTCATTCTCTACACTATAGCATTCATGATTCTGATCTAAATATTCAAATTCTAATCGAAATATACATGACTCTGATCCTGAAGTATCCGTGGCTCTTTCCGAGTAGTGTCCGCACTGTGGTCGGGAGCACCTCTGAGTGAAGAGCTTGAAGGGGCGCTATAACAAATGCGAGTAATGAACAAAGAAATAAATTATATCAGAATGGTCATTTGCACGCAGCCACTGAGGCCTAGAAAAATAATACAATTCTAATCTCTAGTCTTAAATTTTTGTATTTAGAAATCCTTGCACTATATAGGGTACCAAGAGATATCTAAAATCTAAAATGAACAACATGACCTCGATAGTGGCCTCATAGTACAATAGACAAATCATTTGTTTAGGAGGGGGGCAGATCTTCGCACACACATATCGGCCAATAAACAGTACATACACATTTATACCCAGCCACAAGATAAAGCTCAATCAAGAGTCCCAAAGATCAGACAGCAAGCAGCCTTAGCTTTCACTGAATACTTATCAGACTCCTGGACAGAATAAATGAACAAAGAGAACATTAAAAAAAATCTATGACAAAGAGGAATTCATCTAGAAACCCAGGACAAAGAGAATATAGAAATCTATGCCAAAGAGAAATATATAAACCTCAGACAAAGAGAAATCTAGAAACGCAAGACAAAGGGAATATAGAAATCTATGACAAAGAGAAATATCAGACAAAGAGAAATCTATAAACCCAAGACAAAGGGAATTCTAGAAACCTGTGACAAAGAGAATTTTCTACAAAACAGAACCAGACACCCACGGGATGACGTAGACCAGTCTAAGAACGTTCTCGTCAAGAATTGCTCTTCAGAAAATTCCACATGCTTTTCATTTTCTGGATCACTGTAACTCTCCACTGCTGCATGTTTACTCTGCACAGTGTGTGTCTGCAAGCAAGCATGCATGCATCCTTAAATCCATATATCTTCTTACCAAGTGCAGCAAAGGTGCTAAAATTAATGTCAATATATATATATATATATATATATATATATTATATACATGTATATATATATATACAATGTACATATTATATACCATAGATGAAAAAATACCAGTACAAACACACTAGTAAAACACACATGCGTATATGTGCGCACACACACACACATGCACATATGTGTAGCAACTAGACATACACACTGAAAACAGATGCCAGTGTGTGGAACAGTTAGAATTTCTATGAATAATTTAACTCCTGACTCCAGAGCCAAGCTATAAGGACAGTCATGACAATGAAGTGTTAGGACATCATTTTTCCCCACCATAGCATCAAAGGTGGAAGGTGTCCGTCTTCTCCTTTGCCGTCAGTTCTCCCACTGACAGTGTACAACTGTACATGATCAATAGTGTACACATTTATAGATCAGTGAACAATAAGATCAAATAGCTACCCAAACATGAATTCATAAAAAACAGCTTTGGTAAGATGGAGTGTATTAATAAAAAAAGTCGTTCCGTGCACATCACAGACAGCCAGCATAAATGTTGACAGTCATCCATCACATCACAGTGGCTCCTATAGCACACAGCCAATTTCTTGCCTATTTTATGCAAGTATATATATATATATATATATATATATATATATATATATATATATGCATCAGGGATGTGTTGCTAATCAATTAGATTCTAATTGGATTTGGAAGATTATGGAAACCTAATTATTAAAATCCTTCTAATTCTAATCGATTAGCAAATTTCAGTATCCACTTTTAATTGATTGGCAATTGATTAGCAGATTAATTAATTACGGCCATCCTTAGTATGCAATGTAATGATGTATACATGCATGTATGCATAGTGTAGACATGTATATTATATAATGATTTACTTGCTGGTGCAATAGCACCTTTTAAGTACCTTGCAAAGTGCCGCATGGTCAACGAAAGTGTAAGATGAGATTGTTCAAAGTAAAATTACGATATTCATGGAATGTCATGTGGCTCTAAGTCTAATGATGATATCATATTTAGTTCTGATTGATTTCATTGATCCATTATTAAACTCTTCTGTCTGCTGCATGACAAATGCATATGGCCATGTACTTACTCCTTCATTAAAAATGCATTTGTTTAATAGCCATGTAAAAAATATATGACTACAGTTGATGACGTGATGAGTCTTAAAGCTAAAGGATCAATAAATATTATTACTTTGCTAAAAAGAAAATATTTATTTCAACAACCAACTTCCTGAAAGACCTCTGTTACTTTTAGCCACATGGCTACAGTTGATGGATAATGCCATATATGGCTAACAGAATGCTTTGCAGCAGTCGCATGTGAAGCATATGGCAAATTTTTCCACACAGCCATCTGGTATGCAAAACATTCATATCCTCTGACAAAAACAAGAAAAGCTGTTTAAGAATTGGCAGAAAAAAACAGGTCAGACCGTTTTGTTTGTTTATGAAAATGATTTTTGTCACCCACATGGCCTTCAGGGTGTGCTTCCTATTCAATGTCCACCTTGCTAAAACCAGCCATAAACCCCACCAGACCGACTGCAAAATGGCCCTCATTCATGATGTAAACTCCAAACACAATAATAGTACGATGATTTATGACATCCCGTTGTCACGGGATTTACAGAAAAGATCCATTAAACAACATCTGCTGATTCTATCATGTATAGAATTTTTATATAGCCATTGCTTTCTCAATGACTGAATTTTCAAGGCATCAGAACTTCCAACGACTTAAGAGGAAAATCATATTCTGATATTTTTTTTAAAATTTAAAATTCTCTTTATTGAAACAATCTCGGTTGACAGACCGCAACCAGTTACAGTGTACAATTATGCAATTTAAACAATTCACAAGAACGGATATCACAGAACACGCAACTCTTAACTAAACTTACTGAACAGACAGCCTGCAATACACTGTATATGCTGTCCATTGTGTTACGCTTTGGGGAAAGGCTACTCCACAGGTCTAGAAAGGTCACTGGTCACCTGCCTTTGGGAAAATACCGCCTTCCAGGATTAAAAGTCCTGAACATTTAGAGCGTTTGTTTTTTCTGGTCTAAGGAAAATTCCAGTTGCCTCTGGAAAATGTTGGCTCAGAAAGGGGAACTGTCTCCAATTTGCAGGGTCCCCATGGAATTAATCCTAAATATGCCAAAAGGTGGAGAATTCCATTTCTGCATACTATTCAGCTTCACAAATATAGCATCGTAACAAGACATTTTTATAATAATTTAACAGAGCATTTAAACAGCACCTGTTGCAAATCTCTCATGATTGGCAGTCTCTAATTGGTCAACCATGTGCTGCGACTTAAAGCTACACAGCAGATGTGTCTTGAGCTAAATCAATTGAAACAGTACATAATTTGTGTCAAGAAGATTTTGTGAAAAGTGTACAAGAAAGTCCAATGACCATAAACACTAAATGCACGAGTGCATGACGAACCTGTAAATCTTTGCAGACAAAGCAGGAAAATGAATGATGTTCGCTTTTTGATGCTCATAAGAAAACAATGCAATATTACAGCCTGATTTCAAAGACCTATTAATATTAATATTTAATACTAATAATATATCTAGACAAGTAGCCAGGCTCTGAATTCTAAATGTGCCAGGATTTATTTCATTTACAGCTAGTCCATCTGCAGCAACAGAAGAAAAACAAGGACAACCCCATTTAATATGTGAGGGCGAAGAACGTCTATATGCGAATATGAATTAAGCATAGGATGAAAAGCATTAATGCTAATTCCAAAAGTATTAAAATACTGATGATAAAAGTATTAATGTTAATGGTAAAAGCGTTTAAGAAGTACCACAGGGAACCAGAATGAATTGGTCTGAGCCAAGGTCAAGAATAAAAATTTTAGATCACAGTGACGCAGGTGTAAAACCAATAAAACACCTGTCACCGCTATATTTTGCTAGAAGCATGAAAGTGACAAAAAAGAACAATATAAGAACTTTATATCCAGAGTCCTGTACAAGAGCGTTAACAATCATTAAATCATCAAATCTTATTAACAATTTTATCTATTTAAATAAGACGCTTTAATTTTCATTTTGTTTTTCTTAGCATCACTATGTACCAGGCTGCGGTGTGTCAGCCTGCACTTTTTCATAAATTAAACGAATATATATATATACGTATATATATATATGCATATATATATATATATACATATATACAAATATTCTCATCGACATCATTACAGCCAGTCTTCTAAGGCAACAACAGAAGCAAAACAATAACAACTCATTATGTGAGGGCAAAGAAGTTAAGAACGTCTATTCACGAATATGCATTAAGCAACTTTAGGATGAAAAGATGAAAAGGCAAGCAACACAAAGAGGCAGCCATCACTGTTGGAAAAATCCAGAAAAGAGTCCGGAGGAAACTGGATACAGCAAGTAAAATGGTGTGACCTCAACAAGAGAAGAATAGCATTTATACGATAAACCCATCAAAGTTGACAACAGCTGCTTGTCATGTACAGCATGCACGTATACATGATGTATGTACGTATACATGATGTATACATGTATGCATGTATGTATGTATGTATTAGGGTGCATCACCAATGCATTGCAAAAATTTGAAGTATATAAAAAGAGCTGCCTGGGTTTGGATTGTGTTCCATTGTGATCAAGATTAAATTGGGCACAAAGATTTTTGAAATCAGGATACATTTAGAGGTCCCCCCACCCCTGTTTTCAAACATTGATTTGAGCAACCTCGAACATGCACATTTGAGCAAATTCGTTTTGTGAAATTAAACATAATTGCTTCATTCCAATAATTCTATGACTAGACAGGGGCGGATCCAGGGGGGGGGGCCAATCCAGCCATGGCCCTCCATTTAGAAATGCCATGTGTCGTGCCCCCCTCCATTTGGTTTCAGCGGCTGCTGAAATGGTATGATTTCCCGAAAATTTGGCCGGATGACTAAAAAAAGGTCATCAACTTTGTTGTCTGATGCGAATTTTTTTGTCCCAGATCCAAGGTGCCAAGAATTTTTTGGCCCCCCCCCCCCCCCCCGTCCAGTTTCTGTATCCGCCCTTGTGACTAAAGCAATGTTAAACATCAAATTCAATGTTGTTACAATGTTTTTAATTAGTATTTAGAAATGACATTGCCAAAAAACTAATTTTTGCTGGAATTTCGAATGACATCATATAACATTTGTATGTCAAATGTACAAAACAGACCATTAAAATAAAAATATTGATATATAATAATTATGGAGCCACTAGCCATGTTAGTTTTTTAATAGTTTGCTCTTATACATGGTTAACTGTTACAGAAATACAATAGTTGCTTCATGTTTTGCAATTTAGTTTTATTATTATCACAGATCGAGTGACTTCGACAAAGTCCTACGTTACTTCCGCCCCATCATTCACAACATTCACGCCCTCAACATTTTAGCACTTGAAACGTAAGCAGCTGACGTGCAACACTCATTGACAGGGCGGTTAAGAAGATGGTACATTGCGAACCACGAATTCACTTGAACAAGGTTACACACACAGTTGTGTTGAAAAATTAATAGATGATGTGCCCCAGTCATTGCCAGATCGATTGATTGGGCTTGCAGATAAGTAACTGGTTTGAGCTTGATTAAGGCTTCTGCTAGAGTGTCTAGTGCCAAAAGGTACACACTTACTGTATAGTGCCACAGGAACCATTTCAGCATTTCAGAACCAATTTCTCAAGTGCAAGTGAGATCCCAAAGATGTTGATTTACATGTAGTGCTCGAGTTGCAAATTGAGAAATAACCTTGTCGACAGCCTGATACTCCAGGAACGGCTTGTACAGGTGTAGGTACACCATTCCAAGGTGCACACAGGGTTTCTTACATGTGGCATACACATAGGGTTTGCAAATGCATGTATTCTGGGTTTTTGAGAGTTTTTGGTTATAGTGCATCGCACAGTTTGCGACATGCGACTCACAAAGAGCAATGCTATAAGGCCAACACAGCCATCATGCATTATTGTATTATGCATGCATTGCGTAGAGCACCATATCTTCTAAAGGTCACTTCACTTTTCAAAGCAGACAAGTAAACAAGTGATAACTCAGCAAACTCATGCTGATCGTCACATAGAAATTCAACTTGTACATTGGCTAAGGTGATCACTTGCTTAGGTAGGCCTACTTTCTTGGCTGCTGAAAGCTTGGTGCTGCTAGATTGCAATGGTACACATTGCATCTTAAAACTGAGTAGGCTACATCTGATTGTTGCATCATAAACACAGATTGCAGGAAGTGCTCTACCCTGTCAGGCAATGCACGTGGTATAAGCTTAAAGATCAAAATCAGGCAAATAGTAAATTAATTACTTTAGCCAATGATGTTATACTCTGATAAATTATGTTGTAATAATTATGTAAATCAGTGAAAAGTTCCTTCCTTGTTATATTTGCAATGCATAAAAATGTATAAATTGGTCAACAATCACAGCAACATAGATGATGTGATCATGCTGTCACCAGTATCTCAGCTGCCGCTACATTTTCTTCAAAAACCTCGGTCTCTGCATCGGGGCCCGGTCCAAAAAGAAAACACAGATTCATCTGAGATTCTGAGTATGGAGTTATTCGAATTGGGTTCTAATAGTAGGCAATTCAATGCATGGGAAATGGCTCTGATAATTATGTACAAATAATAAACCGAATCTATATTATATTCAAGCAATAGATTATATTGATTTCTAGCCCTAAATCAAATTTTCTAATCGATTAATTAAATATTAAATATTTAGCAATTTCACCTTTCAGATAGGTTAAGTGAAATAAGATGAATTCTATTTCAGCTTTAAAATATTTGATATGTTTATTTTAGTAATGCAAATTAGAAATGGCTACCGACTGAAAAATTTTCATTACTGTCTTCCACAGTACAAGCAATGAAACTAAACAAAACTTCAATGGGCCGGGGGGACCTCTAAATATTTTTGAATAAAATTTTCTTTTTTACCACAATGTTTCTCTAAGGTAATGTAACATAACTGAATACCATGCAACTCAAATTTCAAAAAAAAATTTTTTTGATGCACCCTAGTATGTATGTATGTATGTATGTATGTATGTATGTATGTATGTATGGATGTATGCACCTGGTTGTACCAGTATGTATGAGCACTTGTTATAGCACCCATTCAAGATATATCTACTCTGAGATGCTTCCGACTATAGCACAGACACTGAAGCAAAGTTTCATACTGATGACACTGAAGTGCATGAGCAATTGCGAGTGAAGGACTTGCTCAGTGCCCCTACATGTTGGCTTGAGGCGGATTCGAGCTTGCAATCTTGCTATATAATGCTATAACATGTATATAGAATTTTATAGATGCATATAAAAAAACCTACAAAGATAAGCATTTGCATATTTATTATAAATATGTCTGTGTGTGTTTGGATGTATGTGTGATGTAGATATTATGTACAATATATAGCCAACCATATATGAACATATAATATCTATAGATGTATAAGGCCTAAAACAAATATGTTGTGTTTCCGGTAACAGAGCTAAAAAAAATTGGGTAGGTAGGTCGGAAAATATTTTTATTTTGGTAAAAAATTTTATGCAGTGACTATCCGAAAAGTATACCCCACTAGTCTTTTTTGCACGCTGAAACAAAGTACGTGTTCTGAGCAAGTATAAACTGCCTATTTCCCGACTGTCTGCACCTGAAACTGCTCTAGAAACAGTCCTATTAATTTCATTTTGTTGACGTCTCTTATGTTATGTCAATACAAATGTTAATAAAATATTTTTGGAAAAAATATTTGAGTCGCGGCTGTAAAAATGGGTCGGTTGGGTTACCGGAAACACAACAATTTTTTTTTACGCCTAAGCATACATACATACACAAACATCATGAAACATGATATTTAAAAATTACTCACAAACTCAGGAACTTCATCAACAAATCTGCATGATCATATGACAGCTGATTCACAACCATTTGAGTATAATCAGTGTATGGTAATGCCTAAAACTGAATAAATGAATTGCACTTGTGTGCTGTCAAGAGTCACAATGCCTGTTGTTTTCAAATGCAATTAATACAGTGTGAGGGGGATTCTGATGTAAATTCATCTTAAACTCTAAGTATCAGGGACAACAGCTAGACTTACTAAACCTTTATTTGAGAGTGATTTCAAGTGCGCTGTTTTCACAGAAAGTGCTATATTGGCCTGATTGGCTACATTGGTTAAACAAACTCCACGCAAAGCAGCTTGAGTGTGAGGATGCCAGTTCACATACTGATCAAGACAATATTTCAGGACTTTGAAACTCACATCAGCATGGTTCATACACGGGGACATCAAATTATTTAGAAAGTTATGTATAGCGCCTATTCAAGGTAGGCTACTCAGAGGTGCCCTCGGCCCAATGGGACCATTCTGAGACTCGATAGAGTGGAGTGACATTCACATGGGCAGTGCTGGTGAAAGACATCACCCCAAAATGCATAGAAAAACCAGCAGGATCAAAACCATACAGTGTTTTAGAAAATGTGGGCATCTGCATCACAACTGGTTTACATGACGTCATGTTCAGAAGAAGAAATGCATTTTCAATCCGTATTCTGAACTCTGTGCTGTACAGCAGAGCTTTACGAAGTAAATGAGATTTTATATCTTAGACAATTGCTACAAAATGCTTTCACATAAATACATTTCTTCGGTTGGTGTAATCAAATACAAGTGTTTCAACAAAAAAATAATAGAAACATCAACAAATAAAACAATAACCATAATAGTAATTTACGCATCCTTTACACTAATTGTAACCAGTAATGTGTCACGCTGTCGAACGCTGCCAGACATAATCACAACCGTCTAAAGTTGCTGTCAACTACAGCATGAGAAGGGTCATTGATGAGTCTTTTTAAGGGTGCTATATAAATCTGCAATTAAAGTAATAACAGTTCTAAGTGCTCTGCCTCACAATAAAACTGTGACGTGATTTCCCAGCATTCTCAGCGTCAGGTCCAAAATGATTAACTGTGCTTTGGATTTCACTATTACTCTCACTAGTTATATAATTAGTCATTCAGAACTTAACTTATAATTCATCCGTCTCACGTTTCAGCCAGTGAAGGATGTCTTGGCAGTGACGGTCATCATTTTTCATATAAGTTGGGGTGCTGCCATTACTCACACAATGGATGCAACTTGATTCATCCTGCATCCGATGACTCCACTGGTTGCTTCCTGGTGAGCGCACAAGTGCCCCTCCCACTGATGACTGTTCCAGCCATAGACATCTAGATTACTTTAGCATCTAAAAGATATCAGAGCCCTTGGTAACAGCCATCTCTGCATTGTTTTAGTGCTGACTCAAACTCAGGCACTCTTCATTCTCCGACAGTACCAGTCCCAAGCCTGGATAAATGAGGAGGGCAACACTGATCATCGTTGCTATGACACAGTGTGTCATTAAACAGCAAAAGTGGTGACTTTCTTTCTGTTCTTAATTAAATTCAACATCATTTGGGCTGGCATTCATAAAAGATTTTTATATGCGTTAACTAAACAGACCTGTGCGATCTTAAATATCTAAATATATACCTAACTGAGTGACCGACTAACATGTATGCCTCTTGACTGTTTCCATCTAATTAGCATAGACCTGTACTTGACCCTTCACACACTCGTTTATTCACTAATTAGCCTACTTCGTGCTCAAGATCAAAACACAGAAATCAAAAATACACAGCCCTTCTCCCTTCTCTCCAGGTTCTCTCTCTGCATTGACACATCAGCCCTGAAGAGTCTGATCAACAACAACTCTGACAGATATTCAAACGTTAACTGCGTCGGTCCTTTTCTTTGATTGCGCAGTGACAGAGAAGACCATAAACTGCGTATATAACAGTCACAAATGACTTGTCTGAGTGTCTGATTTATCAGACTTGAAGATGTTTACCAAAAACGATAATCGCAAATCAAACCCCAATCGAACCTCGTACTTATTCTCTACACTATTCATCTGCTGTTTTCGTTTATGCATGCGTTGATCAGTAACCAATTTTCAACTGAAAGACGATTATTCCCATGATAATCAAAGTTTAAGACTCGATAAGTAGATAATCATATCCTGATCTGAGACAACTCTAACCCCAATCAGATTTTGGCTATTTTTCAATTCATTTATATATGTGTGAATGTACATGTATTAGAACTTTTGTAGAGGAAATTTTGAGAACTTCTCAAAAATGCCGAGAACATGGCTGTCAATAGATCTAAATAGTTGTAACGCATCTGACCTCAGAATGTAATTGCGCCAAATTAGAAGGCACTTTTCTTCGAAATGATGATTGTTACAAAGACATGGGGGCCCATGAAGTGGGTCCCCATGTGTGTGGTCTTTTCAGGTTGAAGTGTGCAGTGTTTTCAGGTTGAAGTATAGAAGAGAATGACATAAAGATCTTAATGGGCAGCTGAACGAAGCAATTGACATATTGACACAGTTAACACAATTTATGGAATATTTCTAGTACTGACCAGATATACGATACCAGGATACATTGGAGTATATGCCTTACATTGGGGTATATGTCTTTTGGGGTCCAGAGCAAACTTATGCTAGAACCAGTAATACAGAGAGCAAATCTGATTGCCTGTCACAACGTATATTTCATATTACCTTGAACTACACAGTATGTAATTAACAGTAGCAATGATTGAGAAGTTATTGACAAATGAATTCTGCATAATATTAATATTTATAATTAACTATTAGTACTCCAATAAAACATGTCAGCACAAACTTCTAGAAATACGCCAAGCTGTCGAGTGAGTACAAAGCAGAAACCGTCTTGAGCAGTGTAGTCTGCAATGTCCTACCGTATGTGTTCCATGTGGAAATCGTCCAACGTTGCATCTTTCCAAACTCCACCCAGGAACTCTCGACACCGTCGCAGGCCATACTCGCGTTTTTCCTTACTGACATCAGCCATAACTGCACATTTGATTAGACCTTATCTTCTGCCTGATCTAATCAACAAAAACAAGAAGCGATCAACACACAGAAACATGTGTGCATATTTCACGGCATAGCCTCATGTCTGCTGTAGTTTCAGGACTGTGCTGTGATAAACAGTGGCACTTCAACATGCCTCCGATTGTACAAAATTGAATTAAGTCGCAAAATGTCAGATCTTAATTGTTTAGAAAGATAACAAGACTAATAACTAGAAGGATAAATCTTCTGCGGCGGAACCTTCCGCCAGATAATGCCTTCCGAACTGCTTATACGGCGGAAGGATGTGCACATGCGCCAAATGTATACCGGAGAGACGTGTAGAATCGACCCGAACAGCAGGTTAGGCATCGTGAGGGTCGGTTAGGGTTAGTGTTAGGGTTAGTTTAGCCATTAGAAACTCTTGTTCGGGTCGATTCCCGAACTTCCGCCGTATAAGCAGTTTCGGAAGGCATTATCTGGCGGAAGGTTCCGCCGCAGAAGCTTCACGCTAACTAGAATCCAGTCACATTTAGCTAATATCCTGCTGACCGGTCTAGAAAAACTGTCAGTTCTCTGATAGTTAATAATAATAATAACAAATTATATGGCGCCGTAAGCAGCCATACCGTTATACGGGCGCCTGTTCTGTCAAGTAACGCGAATAAAACGTCGCCGATCTGTGAGATACACTTATCCATCCACTGCAGCTAACGATTGTGCCAAGCAATCAGACGAATTTAACCGATAATTATCTTTCCTGTAGTATCTGCTGTTCCGTCCCATTCAAGTTTCAAAAGGCATTTCAAAATTATTCAGTTAGGAAAATAAAATTGTCTAAAAACTGACAAATTTCGACACTACTGGAATAAATTTTCCTCCAAACAGTAATGTTACTCTATCCAATTATACAAGTAGACATCACCTGTATTCAGTTTAGAGCAGTTGAAAATTAAAACGCAAAACGATTTTCGTCTCTAACTGCGTGTGTTGAGTAACTCGCGTGACGAGTTGATGAAGAATAAGCATCAACGGTCTCTATCTCAATTTATTCATCAAGTTTTATTTTGCCACGAAACATCGATGACAGCACATGTAGGCCAACGTCAGAGGTGTGCGCCGTTTATATAGTTCGCTACTTCAGAGCCATGCGTCTTAGTGTAAACTTGCTCTAATTCTGATTCGTCGGGATTTTAAAAACTCTAAAACTGCATAAAACGCTCTTTCATAATTTTTTGCCTTCGTTAATCGCGAATTGAGGGGGACGGTAGCGCAATGGATAACACGCTGGCGTAGAGTGGGAGAGGTAGTGAGTTCGAGCCCCCGTTGGGCGGATATGCTTTGCAGGCTGCTCTAGCTAATAATTATAATAGCGCCGTTGTATAGCAGGCTGCCTGTTCTGTTAATAGCCTAGTTGAGATGGTTAATTAAGATTGTTTCATGTGTTACTGCGTTTGTCAGAATGAATAGTCTACTAAAAAAAATCTTATTATAAATCGTAACCTACAGCGCCAAACAAGGCAATAAGGTCGAAGGAACCAGCCTACATTATTTCCAAGCGCATCTGCATGGTCTGCTGCCGATCATTTCAAAATTTTAGATTGTGAATCGAGGTTTTAAAATCAGACTCTTAATGATAGCAGCGCTAAAAAAACTGCAATTTGGAGGCGACCGACAGTGTTGCCACTCCTAGGTTTTTCCACCTAGATCTAGGTTTTTTCGGTGCAATCTAGGTTTCTAGGTTTTTTTGGTCAGGATCTAGCCTTTTTTCTCACGGCGGTTTTCGGATTTTTTACACATAAAATAGACTTTTTAAGGTGAAAATGCACAAAAAACATAAAAAAGGTCGACAATTTTATGAATATGGACAAAATTTGTGAATTTTGGAGCGAAAAACTTTTTAAAAGATCATCAAAAATTTTATCGGGAAGGAAAAAAGAGATCAATTTTTAAGCGTCGGATGACTGAATACAGGTCGTCAGAAATTTCAAGCCGGAAAAATGAAAAAATCCATGCATTTTCCAAAGAATATGTCAATCTAGCCTTTTCTAGCCTTTTTCTCGACCGGATCTGACGTTTTTCAAAATTCAGAGTGGCATCCCTGGCGACCGAGGTCGATCAAGTGACCGACTCTCTGACCTAGATACATAATTGTCAAAAGTATAATTATCATGATGTTTTGGAACTTAAGTTCGCGGATAATAAAATTTAATCCTCTTCTTTATCATTCAGTTGGAAAAAGTAATCAAGTAAATACATTTTTATGCACTTGTGATATAATTGTCACTGTCATAGACCTCAAGCTAATGTCGTAATCGTAAATTCTCAGACTGCTAAAGCGCCAGTCGATAGTCAAGCGCAGGGCACTGCACTATTATGCCGTTACGATATGGTAAATCAATTTTATCGTATTTTATTTTTACACAAGTCGATGTTCGCCCAGGCTAGGATCAACGCATCCAAGTTGTTGTATAGCAGAGTCACTCCCGACTACAGATTCGTATATTATATGAAAGGTCGATGTACAGAGCAGCCACTGAATCGGAGTTTCACGCCGAAGCGCTGAGCAATTGTAAGTGAAGGACTTGCCCAAGGTCCTTACGCGGGGAGGTGGATTCGAACCTCGGACCTTCCGGCTCCAAGGCAACGACGCCACCACTAGAGTATTTGAAGAGAAATGCTCAGTTTATAATTACATGTGCATGCTATTCCATAAAACCGGGTTCAATCAAAGGCCTGCATAAATAGCCAGCCGCATAAAAACACAGTAAAATGGAATCAAGCCAAATAGAACATTGGATATCATGAAGAACTTGATGACTAAGACAGGAGACAATTAAACTGATGCATGTTGTATTCTTTTTAGAAATGTATCCGGCCACCTGAGCCAAGCATCCCGGACGACATAAAAAGTGACTGGATCGGTCCCCCAGAGCCCACATCCAATATGCGCACAATAAAGTTTCATATTCCGAAGGATGAAACGTCTGCAGAGAAACATTTTCGAATGCTCCGAGAAGAAACTCAAAACTGGAATCATGAATTCTGGACAAAACACAACAGAAGCTTTACCCAGGTTGATTAATGAGAAACTTCGTATAAAAGTACTATAAAAGCTTTATAAGTCAACTAGCTGAATTACCCAGCGTTGACCGGAAATTTAGGTTTTTTGTCCCGCCTGATGCCGCTCCCATTCAGACCTTCTCGCCCTGCCTTCTTCCATCGGGCCCAACCCGGTCCCACCCTGGGGTGCACAGCAATGCAAGTGAAATTTAGATTCTTCTTCCTAACCCAGCTCCCAACCGCCCCTGCGGGGCTGGTTCGCCACCTTAGGTTTTCCATCCCAACCCATCTCCCACCCGCCCCTTTTCGCCACCCCTCCGGGTGGACAGCGTTTGCCGGTGAATTTTAGTTATTTTGCGTAAACCCGTCCCGCCCTAAACATTGTCCAGATAGCCTACATACGACAGTGTTGGATATTAAATATCGGTATCTACTGCAATTATCTTGTCTTATAACTTCTGATCATATAATCAGTGCTAGTATTTTTATTTGCGAAACCACGTGCTATAAGATCGGCCTTCAGAGAAAAATTATTTTAAGAAGTGATGACGTCAAAAATCTATGAGTTCGTTGAAAGTTGAAAAGGCGACGTAAATACTGCGTTAACTCGTTATTTATTGCTATTAATTATATGATTAAAACTATATGAATACTAATTGTTTATTTGCTTAATTGTCTTTGCTTTGGACAAACATAACGAATGCTGTCCTATTGTTAGGCAAAGGAGTCTTTCATACAAAAGAAGGCAGCTGAGCTGACAAAAAGTTCTGGAAAAACTGACGAGTCTTTCACAAACGACCAACTTTCAGAATTCTACCGGAAGTTTCTAGACGACAATTACGAACTTCATCGTCAGTACAACAAGTAAGACTACATTACGGTTACTTGTACCGGCGGTATCTGTGTTGACTTGGTTTTGAAACTAATTATGCAATTTTTAGTACTCTAAAACTCACAAATGACTTCAGCTTTGTATGCTCCGTTTCAACACGAGTTACATGAATTATAATTTTTTTAAAGTATTTAAGTGAAATGCTGTTGCAAAATTTATATAGGACTACAAGTCATGTCTGCTTATTCATACTCAACTGAGACTTGGAACCCAGATTTGCAGTTTATTCCATGATGTACATTTTGTAATTTGCTATAATTATGTGTGTATTGAAACCTTTGTGGGCAAACAAGCACTACGGTAATTGGAAGTGTAACTTGGATGTGGCCGTTCAGATCTCATGAAAATAATGAATTTATAAGACTGTTATTGTTGTGATATTTTATGCCTCTAATATACTGTCATTGTTGTGATATTATGCCTCTAATAGAATTTGCGGGTTTTTACTTCTATAGAGACTGGTACAGAAGAAACATTGCAATGCTGTGGCCAGCTGTCAAAGTGAATCTTCAGAGACTTATCAGTAAAAGGAGTCGCAAAGCATGATTCTGACATACTTAGTGTCAATAAAGCTGTTTCTTGAGTATTCATCTTGTAGTCTTTCTGGTACTTGAATCTTCAGTAAATTTTCTAGTACTTGACTATTAAGTAAATTGCACAACCAATTCCAGAATGTTGGATCCACTGCATAGAGAAATAATTGATCAATCACCATCATTGACTGCCTTCGATATATCCATACGCAATTGCTCATTTAGTCATTTAACAGAGGCTTCATGTTGCGAGCTTTGAAACAATATACCATGCTCATTGCTCAGCCCCAAATTAGCCCCTTGCCAAGGCTAGTGCTAGCCCCATCAGGCAAAAATATCCAGTACTGTTCAGTACTTATTGACTGTCTGTGGTAGAAATTTGTCAACAGGACTCTACCTACTGTAGTCTACACAGAACTTGTGAAATTTCATGCCTGTATTCCAAAGTATTACAGATAAGTTGTGAGAGCATGTCATGACTTCAGACGAGTTGTGAGATAACAAGTCCCCTCGGGAAGTGAACCACGGTACGCATGGTCTCTTTCAGTCGCGTGAGACGTGGTCAGGGACTCAGCGCTCTTACTGATGTAGCTAACTGGGTCAGCTTATAGCAGCAAATGTAACATTGTAAAGATATTAGTGTAGTAAAAATACATTAACTAGCGTGACTAATATATGTGTTTCAGGGAAAAATGATCAGTAACTATGTCCATATTTATTCTCAACACAAGCTGAACATATGCCACAAACAGCTCTTTAGATATTTACACACAATGAGACAAAATAAAAAAATAGTTTCCTCGCCAATTTACAATAATTACACGAATAAAAAAATCCAATCCATGTCCTGTTTCAAAAACAATAATAATAACACGGCAATTTACCGCAACCAAGACATGCAGTGTCTGCATGCAGGACAGTCGCGGCCCAAAGCCAATGCCTGTTTTATTCATATGAGAGGTAATGCAATGATGAAATCCAGTGTATTAAAGCAAAACGATTACGATGAAACGGATGAAAGTCAAAGTGTACAGCACATTTCAACATTACATCAATGTCAGTAGTGTTTCAGAGAGTAAATTATATTTGGTAGTAACACATAAAATTTATTAAATACTGACAGAATGTGGAAAGACACCCTGATGTATCATGTATAATCACACCAAGGTCTGCTGAAGATCTGTCCCTTTTTGCTTGCAACTCCACTATAGGCAGGTTTCTCAACCTGGAATGGCCTTCCCTTGATGATCCAATACCTTTCTACAACTCCTCAAGCATTCCTCTCTCATCTTAACACTGTAATTTGGTCGCGCTGGGGTTTAGAGCACCCCCGAGTAGTTGTCTTGAAGAGGTACTAGAAACAATTTTTAACGAATGAATGAATAATGGTTTACTTTTACAGCACAACAGCAAATCACATTCAGAGTAAACAGCAAACCACTTTAAAGGGTGTTTCCAAAAGTCATGAAAACTGATGCAGATGTATTAACTGTAGGATACTGTAGGCCAGACTGTCTTAGTAACAGACAATTTGTGTCTTTTTTTTAGCGTACCAGTCACACTGTTCTCCTGTGTTAGCCGACATGAGTTCCACATATATATATATATATATACCAGGTGTTGTAATGAATCTGCTGCTGACTTCACGAGCTTCGAAGCCACGTTACCAGATAGTAAAGAACGAGGAATACAAATACAAGACCGATGATCATGTAGCACATGATCTTTCGGTTTCCCTTTCCTGCGCTGACCATATAGTTGATTCGATTCATTGTGCCCGAGAGGAGACCAGTTGTGCTGTGGAAATCATCGTCCTTTTGAAAACAAAACAAAAAAACAATTGAGCAATGCATACAGGCCTCTAAAACAACAATGAACTTCTCCTTAACGTCAACAAAGGGTAGGCCATGTGACACAAGCTTACAAGTTGGAGGGCCTACTCTTCCTGGCACAGTCAACATGGAAAGAGCACAGTAGTAGTAGTTTCAGTTTAAAACAACACTGATAAAAAAAATCATTAGAGTCGCCCTCCTCCTTTATCCAGGCATGGGACTGGCACTGCCAGAGTGCAACTTATGGCAGAGTTTGGAAAGGTGATCCTTTAACACAACATGTATATTATTTACAGAAATCATATCGTCGTATGTATTAGCAGTGCACTTATGGATCACAAATATAATTAACGAGTAGTTTTAATTTAATAAGGTCTAAATTTCCTAGAGCTGGCCTCCTATCTGGCCTGGGCCTAGCCCTATTACCAGCTTTGGACAGGCCTGTCGGAAAATTTCCTAATAATCATTAGACATACATGTGCTTACTGATATAGTCTAAGAGATTCATTTTTTAAGGATTATGTCCACGAACTTTTTCGATTGAGATAAATAATCATACATGTGCTATGATGTGCGCCTCTGAGTAGAGATCTTGAAGGAGAGCTATATAAAGTCATGTGTTTGATTGCTTGATTGATGCAGTCTGAGAGGTTCAATACATAAAGGATAACAATGACTTTAGAAACATGCCATTCGATTGAGATATCGGTTGGAATCCTTTGTCTCTGTTTCAATGTCCACTGCCAGCTGAAACGGTCAAAGAACACTAGTCTAAGCTGAAGGAATCATGAAAAAGAACACATGCTGTGCAATTCCTCTACTATTGTTGTTGCTATTGTCAATATTAAAAAACACTTCCTATTCGATTATGATGAAAGACAAGAAGCCAGAATAAATTTTTTGCCATAGCAGCATTTTTTATTAACCAATGTTGCATTTAGAATGGTTAATAAAAAGAATGCTGCTACGACAAAAAATTTATTCTAGCTCCAGAACATGTTTCTGGATTGCTTGCTGTATTTACTGTTCACAGTTCAAACTTACAGATAAAAGCATTTTGTAGAAGTTAGCTAAATAAATAATGCAAAGCAAGTGTGCATGAAAAGTTTGCTCAAAGTTTCTGCACAGCAAAGACATGTGTGAGTAATTTCAGGTCAAGATTTAAAATGAGAAACACAGATGCATTGTACAAAAAAAGAGTTCTGTGAAAAAGCAGTTACATTTTTAGTTTATTGAACAAGCTGACTTGAAACTTTAAAACAGCTTCACTTTGCATGCAAGAGAACAGTATGATCTAAATTATGCACCTCACCAAGAAACAAATGCAACACCTCATTCATTCATTCTGAGAATTTATATAGCGCCTCTTCAAGATATCTACTCAGAGGCGCTCTCTGCACTAACTAGTCGAAATGATGTCAAGTTAACAGTCATAGCGAGCGAAAAAATAACATCAAGTTGCAAAACAAAACACAGTTAGCTGAAAGAGTCACCAGTGGCAAGCCCTCGCAAACACGTAGAGTTAACCATCGGTTTCCCATAGAGCTGGAAGATGGCGTGGTTGCTCAGAGTCTCTGGTAGGTGGTAGATGACTCCCGTCCGGCTAATCGTTGAGACTCCAGCAAGGATGCGTGTAGTAGAAGGCATTCGTCGCTTGTCGGTCGGCAGTTGGAAGCGCCGCTGTTGACAGCAGTCGAGATCACTCCATGTATAACGCTGACCTGCGTGAGCCGTCCTCCGGCGAGATGTAAATACCGGCTTGCAGCGGCGTACACGCATGGCATATGGTAAGACTCGGCTGTGCTGTGCATCATAGGGATGGTTGCTGATGCACTCACGTGGCCAAGGCGACTTGCAACAAAAACCTACTAACTCTTGTAAGGTGCTGGTGAGAACTAAGTACAGTTTAACACACACCAAGCCTACCTTACAAACTGTACTTAAGAAATCAATTCATTATGAAAAAATTTACACACATCTCTAAGTCGAGAAATTTTGTTTGCAAGGTTTTCAGTCATCTGCTGGTTCTGACGGTCAAGCGTCTCGTTCGTTACTTCTGAATTCATCGCTACAAACAATTCAGTTCACAGCATCGTTACAATAACAATAATAATACGACTCCGTAATGTGGCCATACCACTACAAGGGTGTCTAATTATTATCTTGCTATATAAAAAACCTGCTCACCTAACCGACCGTCACGACGCTTAACCTGACCGTAACCGACCTTGGTTAAACCGTAGTTTAGGCTGTTTAATTATTTGGCCAAAAAGTGAGGCTGTTAAATTATTTGCATGTGTATAAATGATATACAAGTAATTTCTGGATCTCCAAGTTCAATCCAGCTTCCATTTCAACTATAAATATGCCTTTATCCAGCTTCCATTTCAGGTATAAAATGCCTTTATCCAGGTTCTACTTCTCAAGCGTTTTTCATCAATCCAGCTTCATTTTCAGCAGAATGACTACACTAACCCTAAAGCGTGAAGCTTCTGCGGCGGAACCTTCCGCCAGATAATGCCTTCCGAAACTGCTTATACGGCGGAAGTTCGGGAATCGACCCGAAAAAAGAGTTTCTAATGGCTAAACTAACCCTAACACTAACCCTAACCGACCCTCACGATGCCTAACCTGCTGTTCGGGTCGATTCTACACGTCTCTCCGGTATACATTTGGCGCATGTGCACATTCTTCCGCCGTATAAGCAGTTCGGAAGGCATTATCTGGCGGAAGGTTCCGCCGCAGAAGATTTATCCAACCCTAAAACTAACCCTAACCGACCCTCACGACGCCAAACCTGAGCCCTAACCGACCCTCATGCGTAATATCCCGCTTCTATTTCGTCACTAAATATTTGTCATCGAATGTAAGAAATAATTATTGGTTGTCGGATAAAAAAGTACCGTTTTTTCGTCAATCCAGCTTCCATCTTCTCGCGTTTTCGGTTTATATTGCTACTTCTGGTTGCGAATGTTCAGAAATTGGAATAACGCGTTTTAGGGCGCGTTACATTCATGATTTTAGGCGTTTATTAATTAAACAGCCTAAACTACGGGATATCGATAATGAAAATAATTAAACAGCCTAAACTACGGTTTAACCCCGACCTTTAACCTGATTCTAACCTACCATCACGACGTCTAACTTGACCCTAACCGAGACACACCTGTTTCTTCTTGCGGGGCCTTGCGCACTGGGAGCGCCTCTGAACGGTTCACCCTACTTGAGGCGCTTTATAAATGTTTCAATACAATACACGGTCCCCGATACTTTACGCCCTCATTTGTCAATGAATTGATCGGGTGAGATCCTTACACCTCAACAAAAACTTAGAACTCCTACACTCTTTTAAATACAAAAACTATCGGTGTACTTCATTAGTATTTGAACAAGTCAAATTAGTAGC
Organism: Lumbricus rubellus; assembly: GCA_945859605.1. Classification (NCBI taxonomy): domain Eukaryota; kingdom Metazoa; phylum Annelida; class Clitellata; order Crassiclitellata; family Lumbricidae; genus Lumbricus; species Lumbricus rubellus. The sequence continues at coordinate 11,329,301 of OX243816.1, forward strand.
AATGCTTTTAGAATCACGAATGTTCATTATAAATGTTTTGTTATTTACCTCGTCCGTTCCTGTGGTTCCAATTCGCCATCTTGTGTGGCCACGTATCTTATTCACCAGGTACAGCATTAAGATAGGTGGCCAGTCGTCGCAAAGATTATGCTTCTAGTGCAAGGACCGTGTTTCTAGTAGGCCTATTATTTTTTTTAAATTATTTCTAGCGTTATCCAAAGATTTTGTGTTAGCTAGCCTATATAAATAATATTATGCAGCCTTTGAAAGTCAGTGGCGAGAACAGTATTGTCTTCAATACCGCGCAGTATAAATGTAGGCCTAAATCCCAACCTTTCCAGCGCCACATAAAAACTGATATTTTAAGGTTTGATGGTTTGATCCTCATATTCTGCTCAGAAACAATAATGTATAGCCTAGCACGTGTGACGTGCCACGTGAATATAGAAACCCAGCTAAAAGGCGCTTGCAAATGAGCGTCGATCGACTGCCTTAAGTTTCCCTGCAGTAGCCTATGATCGATTATATAGGCCTAGATGACTACAGTTAGTGGAGGAGCCTTGAAGACTTGGAAGTTGGATTATAGTGCCGGGTCACTCGCATGCCCTAGGCCAGGGGTTCTCAAACTTTATTTTTATTGTACCCCCAAGTAAAAAAATCGAATGGTGGCGTACCCCCGGCAAAGTCAGATCAGAAAAAATGCCATTGCTTAGTCTCCATTGCAGTGCCAACTAAAAGTTCTTTTAATCATTGTATGGTGTGGCCTATTAGAGTCGTAGAGCCTACATGGAGCAAAATTGAAAATATGCAAAGTTTTAATCATGCAATCACCATCAACAAAAAAAGGGAAATTGGTCTATAATCCCAGTAAGAAAGAGCTAACCTATAGGGTTAGGCCTATTATTGTTGTGTGCTTGCTTCGACTAGCACAGGTTTAAAATTAAAAAAATAGGCCTAGGCCTACCTGGTTTAATATTTGTCGATTTCAAACTCAAATTTATCTCATATTTATTTTTGATAGCAAGAATATACAGTTTAAAAACTAGTTTCAAACAGATATATAATTATATGAGGTGCTGAAACAAAATCACAAATTTATTTTAAAGCTCGACGAGAAATTAATCCTATATAGAACAATATTTAACTATGTTTTTGAGCTCTATAATAGCCTACGCTGAGAATTTCTGGCTTTGGTTCTTTCAACCATTTATACATTATTTTGTTTCAAATTTATATTGCAGGCCTAAATATAAACATGTTGCATGCCCTATAATATTATAAGCTTAGTATGTGAGCCCAATCACAATGTCATGTTGTGAAAGAAAGAAATGACGATGCTGTTACACGAAGCAACGTTAAAAATCATTTCTAATAAAAAAAAATGGACAAAAAGCGCATAAACTCTAAGAAAAATTTAAATTTCCGGAAATTTTCGCGTACCCCTCACCGGCGCCCGGCGTACCCCTAGGGGTACGCGTACCACAGTTTGAGAACCCCTGCCCTAGGCCTACCAGCCAACCGACTAAACTATAGCCTAATTAGTCCGACAGCTTGCATGGTCCATCTAGGCTACATAGATTAGCTATAGCCTACCTCAATAGACTGCAGTGTGTACGCGTCTTAATTCGTCCCAGCGGCAGCGAATGATAATATTATTCAGATCACGCGTGAAAAACCGCAGTTATTCAAACAACTTTTAAAGTCACTCTTCCTTCACTAGAATATTAAACCGCGGCGCCTTTGACCTAGGCCTACATATTTAGAAGGCCGTGACTAGGGGACCGCCAGACGGCCGTCGAATATCAAATACTAAGGGACCGCCAGTGGCGGTCGTCCAATACGGAAAACTAGGGAGCCGCCAGGCGACCGTTTCATGCTGAAGGGTCCGCCAGGCGGCCGTCGAATATCAAATACTAAGGGACCGCCAGTGGCGGTCGTCCAATACGGAATACTAGGGAGCCGCCAGGCGGCCGCCTCGTGCTCAAGCTGTGACTAGGGGTCCGCCAGGCGGCCGTCGAATATCAAATACTAAGGGACCGCCAGTGGCGGTCGTCCAATACGGAATACTAGGGAGCCGCCAGGCGGCCGCTTCATACTGAAGCTGTGACTAGGGTCCGCCAGGCGGCCGTCGAATTTCAAATACTAGGGGACCGCCAGTTAAAGTAAGAAGTAAGAAGCAACAAAGTGACAGTAACGTATGTATGTAAGTGTATGGCCATTTATATAGCGCCTTGAACAAAATGGTAGGCTTAATAGGTTTTAGCAAAATGTATACACTTTATACACTTACAATTTTTAGTTAGGCTACTATCTGCATTTTTTAATTACATGAACTGCTATAAGAGCCATAATACACCATAATAAAAATTTCCTATTACATGAATATAGTTATGTTTTTACTATAAAATGTTTACTATAATTTAATAAATTTTAATAAATAAAAAAATCATATTAGAAAATACTATTTTGCACAACTAAATGGCTTCTCCCCAATATGTTATCTTTCATTTGAATTTTTTTTCAGACAGTCAAATGTGGTCCTTAAACACTTAGTAAAGCAATATCATTATAACGTGGGCTTAAAAATGTAGGCCCTTCATTGTATTTGACAGGGGTTATTCTAAGAAATTTTTATAACTGCACAAAACGACCTTTTTAGTCGTCCGGACCAAATGTTTGATCGTCGAAATCCCGTGAAAATATTACCATTTACCATTTTGAAATTTTCCCGGCCCCAAAAAACTGATGACCCTTTTTTAGTCCTTCGTTCACTGTAACACTATGAGTTACTGCACAAAATCTTATTTTCAACTGCACAACTTTCTTTTCCAACTACACACTTTGTGTCCAGCTGCACGTTAAAATAACCCCTGGTATTTGATTGTATTGCATTGTGCTCTAAAAATTTAGGTAATGCCTCTCGAGCGCACACTGATCAGAGGCGCAAAACATATGGCTGCCCAATTTTGGCAGCAATTCCTCCACTGAAATAGTAGAGTAATTTTGCTAAGAGGACAGCTTAAAATGCTGAAATTGCAATGCGAAAATCGCAAGAATTTCTGATGCGAGGGGCATTTTCCCTCCCCCATACCAGGTCCCTTCTCGGTGCTACACATGCTTCGGTGATTTCTGGATACATAGAGGAAGGCCGGTTCAGAAAGGGGGGGCAAGAAGATGAATTGCGCCCGGTTGCTTAGGGGGGATAGAACACCCTGGCTTTGCAAGAAACTCACGAAGGCGCTAAAAATCTATGCAACTGTAAAACTAACGCATTTCCCTAATATTATTGTTGACACGGGCACGTATACAATATATAATGCCTAATTCTGATGACTTACATAATGAGATATGACGACTTACAAATCAAAGCCGGCTCCAGAAACATATGCAAAGCATTTTAATACAAACAACATTCATTAAAATTTAGATCATGTTTCTGTAAACATCATTGAATGATTATTGATAATCTATTCTCTAAAATTTAAAAAGAGTCCAACATTTTAGCAGGTTAACATTTTACTATCACAATGGAGCTGTCAAATTTTAGTTCAATAAAATCTGCTTTGCTATACCTGCCTGTAAAAAATGTAATATCTCTGTAATACGTTACATTTCGCATTGCACTATTTCTATGCGTAACGTAGGCTGAATACAAAACTTAACAAGTCGACCAAGGTTTGCCGCTCCCTGAAATAAACTGAAATGACGTTCCTCTGTCAAGACCCTATACCCTCAAATATCTTAGAAAAGTTTACACCAGTGCTAATCTTAATGTCCAAAAGATTAATCAAAGTTCACTTCCAGTGAATTCGGATTCGAATTGATCAGTCAGCACAACTGGCATTTAAACGAATCTTTCCGGCGTTTTGGCAAAGTGTTTTTATTGCAACAGCAACCATGAACCCATTTTTTGCAGTTGTCACACTGAAACCATGTTATTTTTGCCTTTGCTGAAAAACCTTTGGGCGGCTCAGGTAGACCACACTCTGCACAGCTCTCGTCCATTGAAGCTCTGGTTTGCGATGTACTAGAATTTGACCCCTTTTTTTGCTTCTTCTTTGCCAGGCCTATAACAGTTGTTTCGCTACCTTTTGGCCGGCCTCGTTTACGCATTGCTGGTGGCATTTGTATTGCAGCTAATGTGTCCATCATGCTTACTCCCGACAACTGTGTTTCGGTCTCAACACTTCCTGGCTTCACTACGCTCATTGAAGCAGCCATTGCTACTAGCGCTTCACCGACCTGAACATCTTCAACGACCAGTTCTTCAAAAATCTCCCTGTTTCTTGGTTCTCCTTCAACGACCAGGCCACCTGCGATTTCAGACACAGTCATTACATTGTGTACACTCGTTGAAACAGCCACTGGCTCTTCCTCATTCAAATTTACATCTGCTACCAGTGCTTCACCGACCTGAACATCTTCAACAACCAGTGTTTCAAAAATCTCCCTGTTTCTTGGTTCTCCTTCAACGACCAGAGCACCTAGATTGTCTACAAGTTTCACTTCTTCACCTTTGCTCCAGGAGTCATACAGTTGTTGAAGAACTTCACATCGTTGCTTAAATAATGTCATTCCCGGTTCAGAACATAGTGATGCAATGCTGTCAGTAAGATTACGAGCTTTGCGATACTTAGCAGCCTGTGAAAGTTTGCTTGTTCTTGTCATGGGTGCACTGTCATCAACACGACTGATAGAAGCAGTAGCATTGGTCCCCTCGTTTTGAAGAGCATTGCAGTGAGTCATATAACTGAACCGGCTCCAACGACTGTCCAACACAGATTCATCAAAAGCAAGACCTAAACAGCGTCGAACATATAGTAGATGTTGACAAGGCAACCGTTTGCTGCAGTATGTTCTACATCCACAGGATCCAGCAGTTGTTGATATGGTGCTACCATGTGAATTGAAAGTGAAGGTCTCCTCTGTCTGTGCAGTAAACTGCACATTAAGTGACTTCCTATACTGTACCATGACAATGCGAAATGCATATGGCGTTAGGAACTCCAAATACGGCACCATTTCAGTTGCAACAACAGCAGTTTGTCTCTTGGTAAAAACCATAAGCGCTCGATGCCGACGTTCAATTCGCATTGATGAAAGGAAGCTGCGAAAATCAAAAAAAAATCGCTGCAGACATGCATGCTTTGAGCAAACGCTCTTGATTTTGGCATTGATGCTCTCCAGTCGATTGTTTGTGCTTTCACCAAGTGTTAGATGTTGTGCCTTCAGACCTTCAACCCACTCATGGCGTATTGGTTCCCAATAATCTTTCACGTATTTAGTCACCTTTTCACAGCCAAGGATTACCAGCCGCTCCATATTGCTCCTGTAGGCATCCTCGTCAACAGAATAAGCGAGATCCTGTAGAATGCGTAAACACTGCTCACGTTGTGACGAAGTGATTCCCATTTTCTCACATGTCACCTCACGCCGAAATGTACGCAATGTGTGATACAGACAAATCAGCAACAGTGCATCTAAAACGTACAAACTTTTGTTCAGATGTTTTGGTGATAAACAAGAATTATAAATCCAGAGGTAAACATTACAGACAGAAATTGGTTGATTAGTTGAAATTGCTTATTGGTTAGCATTACATAATGAATAAATCCAGAGGTAAACATTACAGACAGAAATTGGTTGATTAGTTGAAATTGCTTATTGGTTAGCATTACATAATGAATAAATCCAGAGGTAAACATTACAGACAGAAATTGGTTGATTAGTTGAAATTGCTTATTGGTTAGCATTACATAATGAATAAATCCAGAGGTAAACATTACAGACAGAAATTGGTTGATTAGTTGAAATTGCTTATTGGTTAGCATTACATAATGAATAAATCCAGAGGTAAACATTACAGACAGAAATTGGTTGATTAGTTGAAATTGCTTATTGGTTAGCATTACATAATGAATAAATCCAGAGGTAAACATTACAGACAGAAATTGGTTGATTAGTTGAAATTGCTTATTGGTTAGCATTACATAATTAAACTTGCACGTGGATTAGAAAATCTAACCAATGATACTGACATAGACTTATATCATCCAAAGCAACCCAATACACCCTTCTTTCCCATCCCTCTGACCAGATAATCACATCCAGCCAAGTTAGCCAACAGCCTGATGCGCTAAAAAATTCTTGCTAGGGTGGGAACGCGTGGGAACGGCGTTCCCACTGCTCTCAAAATTCTTGGCTTGCGTTCCCACTGCTCATCATGATGGAACTCTAAAACACATGCATTTCAATAAAATTCTTTATCAGCGCTCCCACTGTTCACATTCAGCGTTCCCACTGCTCACACAGACCACTTTAACCACTGCACACACACACACACACACACACACACACACATACATAGTCATCAATTCATTAAAATTACCAGATAAGTATACCAACTATAGCTTACTTGGGAATAAATCGTTGAACACTTTTCGCTCCACAAAGTCCTTGTCGGTCATTACGGAAATGGTATTTGTCCAAGCAGGGTTGTGGTTCTGAAAGGCTTTTATAGCTGCAGTCATTGTTGATTTGGTTTCGTCAGCAAGAAGCATGACTGCAACAATTTCACTCTGTCCGTTACCATCAACTGCAAGCAATATATGAACTGCCAAACGCAGGTCTAGCAGCTTATACGTCGCATCACAGAAGAGCATCTCTGGGTACGACTGGAAGACTCTTTGCATATAGTTATCCTGGTAAAACAGACCACGGAAGATGTTATCCTCAGTAACCAGGACTTCCACTACACAGTCTACATGTTCATTCAGCTGTTTGATAACTTCTTTAAGGTTGTTAGGCATGGAGTGTTGTCGGAGTTTGTAGCCGATGTTCGCAATGTCCTTTAACAGAATCACTTTTCCAGTTTCATTCTGAAGGTGTTGCTGAACCAGTTTCGAGTTTGCACGGACTGACATGAGTGTTTCAGCATGCTCTAAATCTGACTCATGCAAACGCCTTTGCTGTGGTAAGTGAAAGTAAACTTCACTGCTGATTATATGATTGGAATGGTTTGGGGAGAATTCCACCACATCGAGAGATTCGCCATCGTCTGACAAGATAAGACGAATGCACATTCCGCAGTCAACTTTGCGTGACCTGCACAAAAAACATACATTACCATTACATAATAATAACAGTGCAAAAATAGATATGTTAGTTTATGTTTCACATAGGGACTAAAATAATTTTTGTTGTTGCTCATGATTAATTGTAACAATTTGCGTGTATGGTTCTTTGGGTTAGGGTTAGGTTTGTGGTTATAGGGTTTGGGTGAGTTAGGGTTAGGTTTAGGATTCAGAATAGTGAACCTTCGGAATAGTAGACCCTCGGAACAGTGGACCCAAACCGTAAATTGTAATCGTACATTTATATAGCGCCCCTTCAAGAGAACTAATGTTATAACTAATCGCTCTAAATGTTTATATTTTGACAAGGATTCTTTTAATCAAGTTTCTAAAGTTTTATCTACTGTTTATTCATAATGAGCAATTTTGATAAGATGATAGCTTAAAATGCCACCATTGTAGTGTGCAGAATAAACTTTTAAATAGTGGAGTTGGGACATTTATTGAAGTCTTAAACAGCATCTCTGAGCACTCAAATTGTGAGCTATTTGGTCACGTGGCCAGAATTAGGCAAAGTGGCAAGAATTGAGACTTTTTGGATGCCTTCATAAAAGTTAATATTTTAATTTTAAAAAATGCCTTCATTAAAGTTAATATTTTAATTTAAAAAACAGAATTTACTTTTAAACTGCTTCAAATTAATTAACTTAGATAATTTATCTCTGCAATAATTTAAGAAGGCACAATTTAAGTATTGACAATTTAAATAAGTTTTAATTCTGCTAGTTTAAATTCTAGGCATAATTTAAGAAGGCACAATTTAAGTAGATTTCTTTAGCCTTAATACTGACCCTAATCCTAAATTTAACCCTATCCTTAATATTCCTTAATTGTTTGGCCTCATGTAAAATTTTAATACTAACCCTGAAACTAACCCTAACATTAATTTTCCATAAACCTTAATTTCTTGTGTAAAGTAGAATCCCCCTCCCACCCTAGGACATTCCCCCCCCCCCGTATGCGGAAACCATTGTTTTATGGCCTTCAACATATGAAAAAGCGCTTGAGAAATGGAAGCTGGATGAAGACGTTTTACAGGTGAAATAGAAGGTGGATTGATGAAAAAATGCAAGTGAAATATAAGCTGGATGAAGGTATTTTATATAGGAAATAGAAGTCTGATTGATCATGTCCTAGTGGAAATCGAGGAGGGGGAACGTCCAGGGGGGAAATGTCCGGGGGAAATGTCCGGGGGGGGGGGAAATGTCCAGGGTGGGAAATGTCCTACATCCATAAAAATGATAGGTAAACGTGTATTTTAGCATCGTAAATTATTCGCTCGTTGCAGCATTGTTATTTTAAATCAATCCAACTTCTAGTTTGGTGATAATTCTTCTCATCGATCCAGCTTCTGTTTAGGCAAGAATTTGTTTGATCAATTCCGCTTCTGTTTCGTCAGCAAACATTTTTCATCAATATAGCTTATATTTAATTAAAAATTATTGCTCATCAATCCAGCTTCAATTTCAGCAAGAATGTTTTAATTAATTCCTTTTCTATCTCAATAAAAAAATTACTTTCATCAATCAGACTTCTATTTAGAAAGAATCCTTTTTATCAATCCAACTTGCACTTCACTAATGCTGAAACCCATGCAATGGCGAATAATTTACTACGCTAAAATACATGTTTACCAAATGATATAGAGCATAAGATTAAATAGAAGTTATACTAATATATCATGTAAATGAAGATTGATTACTTACTCTGTTTCTCGTTTCCCTTCTCCTCGTTTCTTGAATTTTTTCCCACCATATGTGCAGCATAATCGAAGCGAGTAATAACGGAGCTCCTTCTTTGCACGTGCTGCCTTCTTTGGTGCATACTTCGTCATGGATTGCAAGGTTTTTGCATCCCGCATTGTTAAGTTACAAAAGTTACTCATTTCATACTCTTTTTTGCACTTTTCTAAGTCATTAAAACAAGAAAACTTTTGTCCTACATAAAATAAACTATCAGTAACTGCCGCCATTGTAACAATGTTCAAAAATCAAGATGCGTCACTCACGTGACAGGTTACACGTGACTGGCGGTGCGCGGCGGCGCGGCGGCTCCCTAGTTTTCCGTATTGGACGACCGCCACTGGCGGTCCCTTAGTATTTGATATTCGAGGGCCGCCTGGCGGACCCCTAGTCACTTCGTATTTAGAAATTGTAGAGCACGCGGTAATAATTAATACGAAGTGACTAGGGGTCCGCCAGGCGGCCGTCGAATCTCAAATACTAGCGCACCGCGAGTCACGTGTAACCTGTCACATGACGAGTCTTGATTCTTGAATATTGTTACAATGGCGGCAGTTACCGATAGTTGGTTTTAGGTCGGACAAAAGTTTTCTTGTTTTAATGACTTAGAAAATTACTAGAAACAGAGTAAGCAACCAATTTTTTCGTCAGTGTTGGTTAGGTTCAGGTTAGGCGTCGTGAGGGTCGGTTAGGGTTAGTTTTAGGGTTTGTTTAGCCATTAGAAACTCTTGTGGATTGGTGTAAATAGAAAGCCTGGCGGCTTGCTAGTATTCCGTATTGGACGGCCGCCAGTCATGTGACAGGTTACACGTGACTCGCGGTGCGCTAGGTTTTGAGATTCGACGGCCGCCTGGCGGTCCCCTAGTCACGGCCTAATTAATATAGGTCTATAGCTTTTATATTTGCTAATAGCACAAAAGCGCTACTGGAAATCTAAACATCAGAATAATAATAATATTCAATGTAACTGTTGAAATCAATCATAAACTTTTGCATATTTTGTAAAAGCTCCTAAAACCATACAGAGCCCTCAATTATGTAATAATAATTATTAATAGATAGCTCCGCTTGTAACTATAATGGGTGATCTGTTGTCTCCCCTCCGCAAGCGATTCAAGTTGTTACATCGTCGGCATTCGTTGCAACAAATTTAGCATATCATATTTAATTTGCGTAGAAAACAAACGACTTCAAGACCATTGATGTCAGTCAATTGTTTACGCTTTCCCCACCCATCGATGCTTCGCAAACCACGAGTGTTTGTTCGGCGAGGGAGGCTAAAAGAACAGCACCTGTGCAGGTGTTTGATTGCTAGCGAGGTAAAGGTGGGATTAAAAACGATAACTTCCGCTGTTTTTCGAGCAATAAAAACGATCTAAAACATGGTGGATCGTTTACTTCGAGAGAGATTGCCCGACCAATGGAGTTTTGGTGTCACTGAAGACGGAAGAGTTTTCTTTATAGAGTAAGTTGCAAATAGTTAATTCATCGTTCGATTCGGGCGCGATGACTTGATCTACCAATTATCGCCCCGTGTTTGAACTGATAGAATTTTTGCTATTATGTTTAAAATGGCTGATTTGAAACTGACCAACCTCTTTTGAATTTGTTTTTAGTGAGGCGAATCGAAGCACAACCTGGCTGCATCCAGTGCTGGGATGTCCTCTACAATCGGGTCACTACTGGGACGAAAGTAATCATAAACTACATGTATATTAAACATGGCTTTAATACTGGCGTTGATTTTTATGTAGCACGAGAATTGAGAAAGTAAGCATGTACTGTACTATAGTCATGTTTACCGTCTTGATATAAATATAAATGTGGTTGTTGTGCAATTTTGAAAATTAATCGAGGATTTATGTCTTCTTTTGCTCTGTCGCTAACTGAAACATGAATCTGAAGTGACTAAACATGATGATGATGATGATGCAGTGTGTTGACTCGGGCGATGATTGTCAGATGCGGTACTATAGTAATGCTATGTTTACTTCTTGACTTGAGTGTGACAGTAATAAAACTGTGAAGATTAATTACCAATTTTTTAGTATGTTCTTAATTTGTCATGTAGTTGTTTGAGATATGACTAATTGTAATTCTGGGGACAGATTGCAAACAATGGGACAGCATAAAGGCCTCATTTGTTTGAAATGCTCAAAAATACGGTATGAAGTGATAAAGTTCTAGCCTATAGCTGTCTTACCTAGGAATTGTACATGTGCAATAATTGTGCATCCCACACAGTAAACCGTTGTATTTAAGTAGATCCTATTTACTGAACTCTACTTGAATTAAAGAAATACTCAATGAGCTGTACTTAATGTATACATAGCAATACTTAGGGGAATACTGCACTGTATTTTGTATTTAGCAAAGTTCTGTCTTGCTAGCAAGTATCAAATTAAATGATAGTAATGTTCTTTAGTATGTAATAAATATGAACTGAGTGAATACTTGATTCGCTGTAGGCCTACCATTCAGAAGAGTGAATGTTATTAAATGTACTTTGGTGTTAGCATTTATATTTCCAGAGCAATATATTCTTCTATGTCGTAGGTTTACTGGATGGCTGGGAAATGAATTTCGATCTTCTTGGTCGACCGTATTACATCGAGTATGTCCTGCATTGCTGTGTACTCAGTTAAATTCATCCATTCATTCATTCAAGAATTTAGTTAGCCTCTTCATGGGGTACTACTCAGAAGCACTCCCAACTCTGGTATGGTAAAATGGCACAGTTTTGAGTTGAATAAGTAAATGCTTTGGACAGTAAGAGAAGCAGATGTAATTCCTGTGGGAACCCATTTCAGGCCACTGGGCCCACCACGGAAAAGACTCTGTTCTGCATGGTTGCGGTTTGTGTATTTACGACCTTAATGGATGCCTGGTGCAATGATCTGGTATGTGACTCAGCATCTTGTCCTTGAATGCTTGCTTTCACACTTTACCAGTGCATACGTCTGTGCAAACCTTTCTATATAATTTTTATTGTATTTATGGGCTATTGTTTTTTTGGTTTAATATGGTCACAGCATCATCTGGGGAATGTCTAGGAAATGACTGTTGATCATTGAATTGTGTATGTGCTACTCTGTGACCCCTATAACTCTGAGCAGCCCATCAGAGTTAGCTGATGCATGACCAGAATATGTACACAATAGAGATTGGAGTGGATGTTAATTGCAGTGATTGCTGTAGGCCAAATGTGACTGATATTCATATGCAGAATGGCTAGCATCTATGCAAGTTTGATGTGTTACAAGTTCAACATACTATCAAGCTCTCATTACCCTACCATTCTATACCTCAGAGTTGAATATTGTAACGTAACCTTGCTTTACTGCAAAGGTGATGAAAAAAAGTTAAAGTATTGTGTAATTCTTGGTGAATGGTCCAAACTTTTTGATTCGTTGGCCAGTTCTGTTCATTCTTCGTTCGTCTTGATGTCTAAACTTAAGTCTTGATTAATTATCGAATTTGCTTTTCCTTCTTGGCCTGACTTCCAGTTGCCATTGCCTTTCAGATTCCAACTAAGCTGACGATATTTAGTATGGCTACCCTGAATTTGCTTGCCCTTTAATATGATCACCATTGAGCTGACCAGAGATGATGGTGCTGAAAAAGTGATTTGGCACGATCGTTTTCGATTAAGTTGCTTCATTTTAATCACCCAAAAGAAAGAAAAAAACAAATCCAGAATGTCAGCACCTTTGATGTCTTGTAACCATAGCAGACAAATCTGTATTACTGCAGCTTTTAATGAATGCATCGTTCAACGCTTATGTGATGGTGAACGCTTGCATTATCTGACAAATGATCTGAAGTAAAGTAGTCTAGACCTGTCTAGAACAGCTGGAATGTTGAGTAAATTCCGTAAAATCTATAGTTTTGGCAGTTGCTTCCAAGTCTCCTTTTTAATGACATGGCATGAGTAAAGGGCCACTTTGCTGAACTTGTGTGCAGGAAGGTGCTTTGTGCAGGAGGGAGGCTAGTTTAGACATGGTTACGTTGTTATGTTATGCTACATTTTGTAATGAAGGTTTTGGTATTACAAATTACAGTGACAGTTATATTACGTTGTTATGTTACGCTGCGTTTTTGTAGTCATTTTTATGGTATTACAACTTACAGATCTATACAGTTACCTTACATTGTTATGTTACACTGCGTTTTGTAGTCATCGTTCTGGTATTTCAACTTACACTCATCCTGTGAGTCAGGACTCACCTGAATATTCACCGCCTCAGATGATCAGGTTAGAGGAGGAATGCAACGTCGTTAATCATACAATTTCAAATTAAGAAGCCAAGGTTGACAGTTTCATTTATAGCTTACTGGTTTTAATGTGTGTGATAAACAGGATAATTCAATGAAACATGGTTTGACTGCATTTTTATTGGACATTTTGTGAATATAACTTCAAGAATTGGTTGTTTCTGCTTCAGTTGCATGCATTTGTGTGTGGAACTGTTTAATGTCAGCTAGCATAGATTTGTACATCTCCTTTTTGAATTTACACTTTTGGTTTATTCTATAACAAATCCTCATTAGGTAACGTAGCTCAAGTAATCTAGAATTCATGATTTGTAAATAATAAATTCTTGTTTGCGAAACATGGGTGCATATTCAGAAAGACAATAAATTCTGAAGTATTCTTCTTACCTTCAGGCTAGAATTATTCCCTCTGGTGAGGAATATTTCCCTCTAAAGTATAGGACTGTCCAATTAATAGTGGATATGGTAATTCAATGATAGATGCGACAAAAGCCAACAGGCCATGTAGAAGAGACACAGCCAGCGAGGATTTTGCAGACACATATGCGCTGACCATCCAGAGTTGATGTTAGACACAATGCTTGCGGTTTTACGATTAACTTGTGTCTAGAAAGAGTATCCATGGTGTCCTACTGGGAGTTGTTGAAAACACCCTATTTGAAATTAGAGAGCTGTAATTGACATTTTAATTTGTTGCTCACATGTGTTTAACAATTGTCCTTTGTTTTTAGAATGAAGGAAGAGCATCCTGGTTTGTTTAACGACAAAAAATCAGTAAATTTTTCAACATTTTCATTGTCTTTTGACTGAAAATTTTGAATTGCTAAGGGATGAAAATTTTAATGTCAGCTTCAATTTTTTATAGAAATTGAGCAGTTGTTGCCATACGACATTTAGAGAATCGCATGATCATCGTGAGAATTATTACAACAAAGTTTTTTTATGTAACTGCAATTTTATTTTACATTACAGCTAAGATAATGATTCTGATGATCTGATCTATCAATGATCTATCTTATAAAATCTGCGAAGGAAAGGAAGCTTGCATAGAGTAGATACTCGTTAACATGACGTCATTCAAGATATGTGCGTTATGATACAAGCTACAAATAAAAGGGACCATGTTGTAACAGTTTGCTAATAATAGTTTTGGGGGCATGACACTAGTTCGTGTGTGTTAACCCTTTGCAAATGAGGTAAAACCTACTGTAAAGCAATTTTTTGTCATTAAGGGGTTTATTGAAATTGCTTGTGATATGGGAGTGTATAAACAAGTCCAGATTGTAACATGAAATCCACCAGAAGAACTTGACCTAGTCGTGATCAAATGTGTACCAGGTGTATGCCTCAACGGTGATCATATTTATTGTCACTTTCACATTTTATATCCAGTTTATCTCAGAGTTTTGTAATTCAATTGACCATTCTTTCTTTTCATCTGTTGCCAGTAAATAGTATTCTGCTGATTAGATTTTTTAAGTGTTGGGGAAATACAAGAATATTTGCAATTACAAAATGGACATTTCAGTATTTTTTAAATTTGTTTTTGTTTGTTTCTTTGACAGAATATAAGAAAGAGCTTCTCTCGAAGCAAGTAAGTAAAATTTGTGTGTGTGTTGATTTGCTGTTATTATTTTTCAACTTGATCTGAAAATCCATCAACTTCATGACTGCGAATCCTCTATACATTTACATTTACACATGCATACTCCTTACATACGCATATACATATACATATATATGATGTATGTATGGTTATTACTGCCCATTGATGAATTACTGTATGAGCACCTACATACATGTATATAAAATTTATGTATGTGTGCCATTGTGCCTTGTGCATATTTACGTGCATGCATACATGCATGCCTGCAGGTACATACACAATTACACACTGGTATATACATGTACAATGGTACATGCATATGCACACACGTGACACATTGTATTGTATTAAAACATTTATAAAGCGCCTCTACTAGGGTGAACCGTTCAGAGGCACTCATGTCTACCTTATGCACACAATGATGCTCTAAACTGTATTGTTGGCTGTGTTATAGGTCGTTGAATGATCCGCCTTCTGCAAAACGAAATCATTTGACGCCAGTTACACAACAGGGATGGCTTTTCAGACAGGTTGGCTGCTTTGAATTTTGCTGTCTTCGACTTTGTTGTCTCGTAGGCCGTCATCTTCAGCTTTTGTTTTGTGTCTTGTACTTGCTTTTATTCCTTGATGGCTCCTGGAAGTGGGATAAGTGCCTGCCTTATAGCTCAGGGGCAATGCAATGAAATGTACTTAAGCTCGAAAGCAATTTGGTTCCCACGAGGTTTGTTTCTTGGATACTTTTTTGTATGTGGATGTGTAGAAAGTTGTGCCAGTGTTAATACATGGGCGTCCCCAAGGAGGCGCAAGTGCGCCCCCTTGGATTTTTCGCATAGTTGCACATAAATTTAGATTATTTGGTTGTGGTTGTTACAACGCGATTTTCAATGTGACTATCAATTCGTTCTACAAGTTGGACCTATTATAACTTTCTTTGGGCGCATAACGTATAGGTAGGCAATAGGATTCTCTCGTGGTAATATGGAAATTCAAACTGTCACCCAATAAATTTAGATCATGTGACAATTATTTAAAAGTTTGCGCCCCCCTGGAAAAGTTCCTGCGGACGCCCATGTGTTAATATACTTAATTCGGTGCAATCTAATGAGTTATGTTGTGCTATTACCATGATTCACAAGTCATCGGTCATTGTTTAACCTGTGATCTGGTATGGAAAAGCTCGAGGACATGACTGTCTATGAGTGCATATTTGTAGGTGTATCTTTAAATTTGGTTGACTTGCAGGTCTATAATTTCTACTGGAGCCAGTTACTTTTTTAATGTGAAGTATATTTTTGTTGCAATTTCAGGAAGGAGGATTCTTAAAGACATGGAAGAAGAGATGGTGTGTTTTAACTGACTGTTACCTCTTCATGTATAAGGGTAAGTTCAATAATTAATCAATCTGTAGTTTATTTATTGTGATAAGCTATAATAAAATTTTATTGAGTTATTATTGTGGTAAAATTAAAGAAACAGCTTTTCATGCAGATGCTTTGTAATGAAGATGTGACAGCATTGTCACGTTTCATCAATATAGGAGTTTCTAACTACTTGGCATCTTGAGAAATTGCATTGCACTGACTGGTTGTACTGTATTCTTCTCATCCTATTTGCGGTTTAACTCGATCATCATGCCCCTGAAGACTGTTGTTGAGATATGTGACGTAGAACATGCGTGAAAAAACTCACAGAATCAGAAAAGAAAACTTGTGCTGAGAGGGCAACTGTGCATAAGTTGGATCAAATGCTAAATATTATGATTGCTCTCAAACTCCAAGTCCTTGTGTGAAGCTGTACTCTCAAAGTGTGCGTGTACTTATATTTTCAATTTTATTTGGCTTCTACAAACAAATACTTTATATGTAGATATCTTTATATATTATGTCTTTATATATACTTTATACTTAAGTTAATTTGTCTTTCTGGTGCTTTAGTTTTTGAAGTTGTGTTCATAATGCATATGTTATTATTCCAGTGACCAAGTCTAAGTTAGAAGAGATTCATTTTGACCAATTTTTTTATGAAGAATTTATTAATGGCAGTGGACACAATTCAGTTAACTTATTAAGAGTCATGACCTGTAGGTCCTTAGGACAATAAAGACATAGGTTGTATGCTAGTTGCCATTGACTTCAACAGTTTTTCAAAAGTAGCCATGAATAATATATCTGCAGATCAGTGACTTGGGTTTCACTCTGGATTCAGCCCTTTCTTTCTCGGACCATTTCAACCGTGTCTCACGTACATGTCTCTACCACCTACGCCAGCTGCGAACTATTCGCCATTCACTCTCTCCGCAAGCTGTTAAGGCGCTTGTTCATGCCCTGATCTGCTCTAGGGTTGACTTTGGGAACTCTGCTTACGCCGGTCTCTCCTCACTCAACCTTTCCAAACTTCAGACAATTCTAAATGCTGCTGCTCGCCTAATTGCCGGTCTTCCCAAGTTCTCTCATATTTCTGTCTTTATTCGGGACACTCTCCACTGGCTTCCTGTACCACAGCGCATTGAGTTTAAGATTCTGACACTCATGCGCAATTCTCTTCTTGGGGTAGCTCCCTCTTACCTCCGTTCTCTCTGCATCCCGGTCTCCTCTCTCCCCAGCCGCTCTGCCCTTCGCTCGGCAGCCAGCGGCCTCCTTGTCGTGCCTCGCATGCGTGGAGCCACTGCCCAGTCCAGAAGCTTTGCTTATGCTGGCCCATCCTACTGGAACCGTCTTCCTCACAAACTTCGTCTTGAGCTTCTTAGTCTCTCTCTCCCTTTGTTTAGGAAACGCCTGAAGACTATGCTATTCGTTAGCGGCAGTGCTAACTAGGGTCGGGAGCGCTACTGAATCTGTGAGCGGCGCTATATAAATGTTCAATTACAATTACAATTACAATTACAATTACAAAATGCAGAACATTATCAAACCCGGTTTTGATTATTTCCTGGCTTTTAATGGTTATTGTAATTGTAATTGAACATTTATATAGCGGCGCTCACAGATTCGTAGTGTCATATAATTATGATGTGTTGTACCTTTCTGTACGAAATCTCATTTGCTCGAGTAACTAGGAATACTTTCTGTTTCCAGATCAAACTGAGTCAAATGACCTTGGCTCCATTGTTCTGGCCGGTTACCGAATTGATCCCAGTGAAAAGACGGATAAAACATCCAAAAAATGTGCATTTACGGTAAGTTTTGTTCAATCCATTAATATCCATTAGCTTCTAAGGTTCTGTCTTCACATGATGTAAAACTTGTTTGTTCAGTTTCCAAATCTGATGCTTATTTGCTTATTTTCTCTATGTTGTGATGAAGTGTTGAGTAAGCTTGGGATATTGTCACCTTTATTTGTTCAAACAGACTTAGTTTATTTACCAGTTATATTTTATTTTTGACAATTCCAAACTCTCTGCTTGTTACCAAATGTTATTTTTGAATATTTTCTTAAATTTCTTTTCCGTCCATTCAAGGTTCTCGCACTGAGAGCGCTACTGAATGGTAATTTAGATATGTTGGACAGAACAGCTCACCTGTTGGGTACCGTACTTAAAATACATTATATTAGTGAAAAAGCATTATATTAGTGAAAATGCATTATGTTTGTAAAAATGCATTATATTAGTGACCTTCAGGATACATACCGTAATTACCTGCATATCATATGCCTAGGTTGATCTTTGCTCTGGCATTATCTTGCATGTATGACACATTGTAAATGAGGGCATTGCTATTCGGTCCACAGTCTTAAAACTTAGAACTTATCTTGCAGAGATCTTTGCACTGAGAGTGCTTCTGATTTAGGTTTTCCTGGGATAAGTGCTTAGAATTTGTAAATACAATCTAATATAAAATTATCATTCGATGGTTGCATCTTAGTAAGGTGTTCAATTGTTCATTCTTAGAATCTAGAATGTTCAACTACTGGAAAGCCTTGTTGAGATCCATGAGGTGCAGGCACATTATATCAATGCATTTCTAGAAATGTTCCGACTGATGTCTGATGTCCAGCAGTGAATGTTGTTGTTGCTTTCATTCAGATCGGCCACAAAGATACGAAAGATCTGCATTTGGCCACAGAATCTGAAGAAGAAATGTGGAACTGGATCAACAGTTTAACAGAGGCAGCAGCAGTACCACCACCGAGGTATCTTTACCTCTTCACTTTTTTCATCATCAATTAAAATGTGTTATCTTAATTTTTATTTAAAAAAAATTATTTCTTGCATTTGCTGTGGCACCCTTCAAACTCTCTACTCAGAGGTGCTATCGACTACAGGACAGACATGCTGAAGTGCATGAGCAATTGCATGTGAAAGACGATCAAGGTCTCTACATGGCTGCTTGAGGTGGATTTGAACCTAGAACCCTCCGGCTCCAGGGCACCGAGATCCACCACTGAACCACCACGCCCCACTTTATCATTAATTAGTATACATGATGCTTAGGAGAATTATGTTTGGAGTTGTGCACTGTATTTTTATTAGGTTAAAATTAATTCGTTTTTTGGTTTAAATTGTTTGCAGTAAACAGCAGTTTGCAAATGATCCAGCGATTGTCAACAAAGAAAACGCGTATCCAGATGATGCAAGGTATCCACAATCCGGAAATTCATATCCAGGTCAAATCTCACTTAACGCCCCGTTAAGCAACAGTTTCCAAGCAGGAGGCCAGCTCAACGATTTCGAACAGCCAAGGAACCAGTACAATAAGTTAGATCAAGCTATGAACCAGTATAACGATTTACACAGGGATGGGAACCAGTACGGAAATCCCGGACGGCCGGGCGATGTTGGGCATCGCGATGAATATCCCGAATATGGCGTTGTGATGCGTCGTAAACCAGACGGTTATAATAATAATAATCAGCCGTTGATCAACCAGAGAGAGTCGATGAACAGCGAAAAGAGACACTCGGCGCTCAACGCACTCGGACCATCCTCCACCAGCACACCAGTGATCAACCCAGATGGCTTTGATTGGGGCAGTAACCCAAAAGGAGATACTCATCTTTTTCCATCGCAGAGAATAATCGACCCTAGGATCACGACCTCTAGGGGTCACCAAGGTTATCCAAGAGACGAGAGATTTCCAGGTGGACTTCCGTCAACGGGTTTCGATGGAAGTGGTGAGCGTCTTCGAGACTCTAGAACATTTGCTCCAGTGCGGGACAGCTGGAACAGCTCCACTGGCCAGTTGGGACATAGAGGGACTTCGTTCGAGAGTTTCCCTCGAAATTCCGCACCAAAGGAAATACCGTCGGTGGCGATGGCAGGTACCAACAGCTTCCCTCAGCAACGCTCTCCTCGTCAGTCAACGGAATTTCTTGTCGGCGGGCGACGTGGTTCTTTGAGAACGCCTCTCGAGCAAGCTCTGAACACACAGGACCCGGCGATGAGGTACCTCAATCCGCAGTATATCCACGAACAAACACGTATGGACAATAGTCTGCGATTCAACAACAACGCTGGATACCCGCAACCAGAAAATGAGTTCGGTAAGAACTGGTCGTCTCGTGCTGACCATCAGCGACTGAATGGCAGCCACTCTGGATCCTCCGTACATTTGAAACAGAGTCCAAGGGATGGAGATTTCTCACCGCCACGACCCCCAGTGCCTGCCGTCCTACGGGACCTGTACATTGACGACATTGCGGAAACTAAGACGCCGCATTCAAGGCAGGACATCTTGCTGGCTAAGGAGATATCGCAGAAGAGACTGAATGACCCGATCTATTTCCAGTTTCCAGAAAGCCCACCAAAGCAGCAGGTAAGACCCTGTTCAGACAGTTAAAATGTTTTAATATTTTGGTCGATGATTGCTTGAAATTTGTTAGGTTATAACTCGTTTATTTTTGTCATATTGATTGGGTGTATCTTGGTTGCAATATGATTGGTTATAACTTGGTTGGTTGTAAATTGGTTGTAAATTCATTCGTTCGTTCATTGATTCATTGCGAAAATTTTCAAAGTGCCAGTTTGAAGTTTTTAATCAGAGGCGCTCCCTAGTGGAAAGGGCATCAGACTTTAGATAGGCTGTTATAGAATGTGTCAGAAAGATCCGTAAGTAAGAGTTGCAAATCCAGGGATTAACCCGTTGGTTAGAGTGTGTTTATTTTTTGTTGCTTGTTATTTGCTTGGCTGTAACTTTATCTGATGTGATTTGATGTACTGTATTCAAGGTGATTATAATCAGGAATGGTTGTAGCCTTAGTTGTGGCATTGCCATTCAGGCTCATGAATTGTGTTAGTTTCATTGATATGTGTTAGTTGTTGTTCCTTGTAAATGATTCGCCTGCCTTTTGCATGTCAATTCATGCATTAATTACGGATTTTTGTGTTGCACCCTTCAATATACTACTCAAATCCAGCAATACCTGAAAAGGATGGTGTTAAGGTTGCGATAAGATGCATCTGAGCAAACCCTAGGCACACAACGTAAAGACTTACGAGTATGTTTTCAGAAATTGTAGATTTCACCGGTTAAAGAACAAAGAGATTGTTTTCAGATGGCAAATGTTTTGTTTATCTGCAGACGTTTGAAAGATCGTATAACTCCCCAAGAGACTTTAACGCACAGAACACAACTTATGCACAAGGTAATGAAAATAATAAATTTTATGGGTTGGACTAATGTTAGCTTGGAATGGCATGCAAGGTCTCTTAGCATAGAAGACTTGGTCAGGCTTTCTGAATTTACTCTGGGTGTGTTTGTACATATGGCCATTTATATTGCTCGTTAGGTGAGCCTCGTAAAAGGCACTAAGCCAGAGTTAGTCTTCTACTGGCAGGTACACTTTCATCATGCCCAGACATTTAAATTAATTTTACTAAGACAGATTTGATATTTATTGGCCAGCAGGTATTTATTGGTATTGGTCAGTATTTGTTATTATCTGGTTAACTTCAAGCATCTGAATATGGCTTGAACATGCATACCTTCTCCACTTTGCATTGGTATAGCGCTAGAGCCCTCATTCATGATCAGTGTATTCTAATGAGTTATGTGGCACTTTTTAAAGAATCCACAACGGATCAGTTGATGGTTGCCTTTGAGTGAACCAATGGTCTAAACTTTTAAATCAATTGGTGAAGCCTCAACAGATTTCGATTTATCAGAAACAAAATCATGTGCTGATTTTGCCTGCAAGGGGCTTCTTCAGAAAGTTTTAATTGGAAATCTGTTGCAATCCTATGTAATGGCTAGACTTATGAGATAAGATACTGTAAGATAAGAATTCTCCTTAATTGACCAATTGCGATCCATATTTTGGTGTGCAGACATGGTATAATATATAAACTTGCATCATCTATGAAACCAATCAAAGTCATATGTTTTAAAATAACACATAATTAAGCACATAATAATTCACACTTACCTTGGCAGGTAATCTGTTAATTGTGAGTTTGTTTATTTTCAGTACCAGGTCCGATGCAGGACCCAACCCGTGGCAGTTTAAAGTCTGGTGTTGTCGTTGATGGAAGTGGGAGGGACCGAGGATCTCTTGCCCGCCAGCAGAGCATCAAGTTAGATCGGCTGCAATTGGACAATCACATCAGCCAATCAGCTGATGAGCTGAGGGAGCAGGATCAGGAGATGGACTTCCATGATGGTCCATATGGCCAGATGAATGGATTGAACAACAATTCTCAAAGAGGTTGGTTGGTTCAATGGGTTGTGTTGTGTTTTGTATGACCACTTCACTGCACTTGTTATAGCGCCACTTCAAGCTCTCTCTATTCAGAGACGCTGCATTCTACTATTCAGAGGCGCTCCAGAATGCAGAGTGGACACTGCATCGGAGTTTCATGCCGAAGCGCTGAGCAATTGTGAGTGAAGGTTTGCTCAGGGTCCTTATGCGGCGAGGTGGATTCGAACCTCGAACCTTCCGGCTCCAAGGCAATGACGCCGCCACTACCCCACCACGCCCCACGTTGTTGTCCTCTCTGTAGAGTACGAACTTATTGACCTGCTCATTGCTTCATGAATACCAGTGTGAAAGTTTTATAAAATTTTACAATCTACCGATCGATGATCATTTCTGATGTTGTCTGTCCTTCAATGTTTCAGGTTTTTGGCCAAATGAAAATACGTATGGCTCTGCTAAGACGCCGCTTAGTCCGAAAATAGACAGAAGAAATGCAATGCCTTCTCGAGCCATCGAGGCGATCAAAGAGGATCCAGATATGGCTGACACAGATGTTCTGGTAAGTCCCCTTAAATAGAGTTTGCTTTCTGTGTATATTTTATGATGTTTTGTTTCTATTTATTTCTATTTATGTTTTATTTCATTTTCCTTTATCATGCTTGCATTCCATTCCAACATGGAGTCATTAAAAAAGAGTTGCTGCTGCTGATGTTGTTTAGTTTTTCTCAAGCAAAGCAGCGTGATAATAATATTCATTTATTAGCTCAAACTAACAATTACGCAGGAATCGTGCATGATATAGTAGTAAAAGATGATTACTAGTTTAACTGGAGTCGAATTTAACTGAATGGCAGCATTTTAAAAACAAAACTCCAACAGATAATACTTGTAGGCATTGTCTGCATAAACCTTAAGATATGTTTTGCTGGATCTGATGAAGGGATTCGTTGTCTTTTTAATAAAATAGTTGTTGACCTTTGATCTATGACCTTGGCAATCTTGCTCATATATTTATTTATTTATTTATTTACTGAGAATTTGATATAGCGCTCCTTCAAGGTTACTACTCAGGAGCGCTCCCAGTCCAACCCCGGTCGAATAAGACAGTTTTGAGAAGAGAAAGAAATGAAGTAGAAGTAGAAAGGCTAATAGGTATTTGACGAAGGATAACAGGGAGCTCATTCCAGGTCGCAGGGCCAGCCATGGAGAAAGCACGGCGCTGCATCATTGCAGTCCAAGAGCGTGGAACAATAAATGCTTCCCTTTCTGACCTTGGGCTTACATGAAGACAAAGGGTCTTCTATTGACTTGTGTTATTTTAAGCTTTATTTATTTATTTACTGAGAATTTGATATAACGCTCCTTCAAGGTTTCTACTCAGGAGCGCTCCCAGTCTAACCCCAGTTAAATTATAGGAGCGACTATATGCAATCTTTCATCTATCTTAACCTTGGTACGTTATTTGTTAGCCTTATGTTGTTGATCTTTTGTTGTTTAGAACACTCGAACGCTGCAAGATATGCAGAAGCACATGCTCGGCCACGCTCGTCTTCGCCTCAGCATTTCCGTGCGCGATCTCGTCGGAAAGAGCGTACGTGTGACTTCCATTTCCATTCGTTGAAGTCGTGATTTCAACTTTCAAACAGCTTGTTGATTTTTATTTAAAAACAGACAACAGTTGAAAATTATTGTTGTGTGCGAGTGAAACGTCCACAATTCTTGGGAAATAACGTCTTTGATAAATGTTATTATTGTAGGAGGCTTTATATAAGAAGCAGGGTAATAAAACTGTGGTAAATAGAGTGTAAATGAACTATGTTATTAATATTCTTTTTCTATCGATATCAATCATTAAATGATTAATCAATAAATTTTATTGATTGAGAGATATTAAAATTTACTTTGCTTACAAAGAAATGGAAAAGTTTTTTTTATTATAAAGAGATACCCAAAAGAAACCCTCTTAATTAGAGTAACAGGATGGCATCGAAAAAAAGTCATGTTTCAAATATTCATTGGTTTCAATGTGAATTAGGAAACAGTAGAACCAAAGAATGAGAAACATAATGTGTAAGCTTACCCAGTGACGAATTTTAGTTATTTGTTGCGCACATCATGCATGCAGAGTTAGTAAATCTAAATTGGGGCTGAAAAAAAGATATTCGGGGTCATTGCACAGAGCGCTTTCAGTAGATGCATCCCACCAGCATTATATTGTGGACCCAAGGGCTGTCAATATTCTGTTATTATTTTATGTATTTTATTTTAATCTTTCAATCAATGTATCATCTGTATATTTAATGACGTTCGTGACTTTCTGCTATCATGTTTGTTTTTGTTGTCTGTAGCAAGAGGAGCTGGTGCTGCTGTTGATACAGCTGCGACGAAGCCAAGCAAAGCTCGAAGAGTTGCTCAGCTGGGCGAAGAACCGACTGCTCAGTGCTCGACCGCAGGAGAAAGCCTACAAATTAGAGTAGATATTATTTATTTGAATTTCCATATACTAGGGTTGCCGATTTAGACGTTTAATTAATTGATCAATTGTTAAAAACTTTAACGATTAATTTTCGCTTGTTCAACTAGTTTCTTTGCTTTCTTCATGAAATTCAGTGGCCGATATCCTATGTGAGCAATATGGTAAACAATGATAATGTGAAAAGTAAGAGTGGAAAGTTAAGTGCAGTAATTTTTTGCATGTTAGGCAAATGTTGATGGAAAAGTCAAAGATGACGACAGAATGAATTGTCTTTATAGCAATAACTGTTCGCTTAACGTGTTTCACGTCAAAAATCGCAGATGTATCAATTGAGATTTTTGGGTAGAAGAAAGGTGCTTACTTACTTACTTACTCATACATACAAATGCATACTTAGATGCTTTCTTACATACATACATACATACATACTTACTTACTTACATACACCTGTACATTCACACTTGCGTATTCAGCACCTCTGCATGGTTCACCCTAGTAGAGGTACTTTATAAATGTTTTAATACAATAAAATACACACCAACACACACCCAGATGCACACACATGCATGCACACACGCATGCATAGTTGCACACATTAAAAAGTGCATAACTACTTTATGCACTTGTTTCTCAAAGGCGTAAGAATTCGTTTGGTCGCCTGGAGGATGCGCTCGAGCATGGTCACGAGTATTTCGTGGATCTGCAGAAGCAGGCGGATGAGATCGAAAAGCAGATTGACGTGACACAGCCGTTGATCAATCTGATCGACAACATTGTGACGATGGGAAGCTTGTACAATGGCGACAATCTGATGTATGCATCACAATACAAGAAGGTCAGCTTTGTCCATCTGTACAATAGAGCATCCATCCATATAACGCAGATCTTATTCATTCATTCATTCATTTCAAGAATTTATATAGCGCCCCTTCGAGAAATCCACTCAGAAGCTCTCCCAGTCTAACCACGGTGAAACAAAAAAGTTTTAATTTTAATATGCCCCTGTCCACCATCGCACTGCTGTCCTTTTGCTGATTTTGTCTTCATTTCTTTTGCCGTCAGGCAGGGACCAGTATGACTAACATCGGGTGGTCACTATCTTCTGTCGTGCTTTATGGAATAACCACAACCCCTTGCTATCCATGCTGATATATTTACAGGGACTTCTTCCATTCCTGTTCACCGCTTTAGACTTTCCTATTTCCTCAGGGCTTCCACGCTGAGTAATTGTTGCACTGTAAGAGGTGCTTTACACAATGTTGTCAAATACAATACAAACATTTCTGATATAAACCAGTCTTGATTCAGTTTCACAACTTGACCTTTGTTTTAACGCGTTGGTAAACTGACCTGTTGGCTGACAACAATTTCTAATTCAACTCCTGAAATAAGTTATGATTATCCGTCACACTATACTATGAATTGTAATCATTCTGCGCTGTGTCAATTTGAAATTAAACGAAGATTATTATTGTTATTACTACTCCATGTTATCAGTCTGTTAGTTTCAATGAACGGACGAATATTGTTATGAATTACTTTGTGGTCAGGGCCAACTGCGTCCAGACCAGGTAGTTCCGCCAAAGAAGATGTTGGAGTTTTCACGGATGAACCAGGAGGAGCGACTGGCGTCAAAGCAGGAACAGTCGCTGCAGCAGCTGACTGAGGATGAGGTGAATCTAGAAGAGAAGCTGCAGCAGCTGTACACGTTGGACGCACGTCTGCAGGAACACTCGTTCGCCGTCACAGGCCTACAAGAAGACAAAGTATGTTTGTTTGTTTGTATGTGCACTTGTTATAGCGCCCCTTCAAGCTCTCGCTACTCAGAGGCGCTCCCGAATGCAGAGTGGACACTGCGTCGAAGTTTCACGCCGAAGCGCTGAGCAATTGTGAGTGAAGGACTTGGCCAAGGTCCATACGCGGCGAGGTGGATTCAAACCTCAAACCTTTCGGCTCCAAGGCAATGACGCCACCACTACACCACTGTGCCCCACAAAGTAGGCGCTTTCTTCTGAATTATGCACATTGGTCTTCTTTGTTTTACAGGGCTGATCCTCTCTTTGTCTAATGGGATGATATGCTCTGTTTTCTGAACACATAAAGACCTATCATTTTCATAGATTTCTATTAGGACTGTCCCGAATGGATGATTATCACTGTTTGGCTGAATACGAATAATTGGACGAACTATTCGGCCGAATATGAATAGTGTATAAAATAGATCTACCAACAACATTCAGTCACTGTGCTGAAAGAATGAAACTACTGCGATAACACGGTTCGGGCTACAGGCAAGGCCTGGCTGCAACCACCGCATATATTATGTTAATGAGATTGTTACTTCAGTCCACTCACCATATATATATAAAAATCGTTTGGGTTCTGCATACGTGTGACGGTGTGAGGAACACCATTGATTGCACTTCTAGTTATCTAAGCACTAATGAACTTTGTTCTTAATTAGATCATGCGTACCTTGTATACAAAAGAATTGTTTATGATAAATTGTTTAATAGATATATGGATTTTTGCATGAACACAAATGTTTGTAAGGTTTTTATGGAACTTCTTTTTTTGCGCAGAGGATGCTGGAAGAAATGATGGATGAACTGAAGAAAGCGGAGAAGTCTGAGTCCGACCGTTTTGCTCTTGAACGTCTCGCTCAGCAACGTCAGATCTGTGAGAAGAATCTGACAACTGTTCGACAGAATCTGGCTGATGCATCAAAGGTTGTCATCTTTGTCCTATTCTTTGTGTCATTATCATTGGTGATCATCAGTTTAATCATTATTATCATCGTTGTAGTCGTCGCCACCACCACCATGTCTATTTCCTTCAAAATTATGTCAGTGTTCATCGTCACTAGTGTCAAAATGTACAAACGAAAGTGAGTAGCTATTATTTGCTTTTACGTTGGCTTGCTAATCTAATTTAATTTTTTTATTTGTTGCAGCTGTTGGAGGAAACAAGCATAGAAAATGCTCGAGTTGAGCAACAGGTTGTCCTGTTACGAAACAAAATCCATGGCGGTCTCGTCAAGACACAGAGCTCACCTTCTTTGGTGAGCGGTTTGTGACACTTCTAAGCTGTTCATCAGAATTTTCAAACTGATTATAAGCATTCTGGCCTGACCTGAAGCAGTCTTCTATTGTTGCCATTTGTGCATTATGATGAAGATGGTAAATACGTCTTCGGATTCGGTTTGATGTAATAGTGACCATCTACTTGACGTGCTCTGTCATTCTAATGTTTATGATCATTTATTTGATGGTGATAGCAATGATAACGAGGATGACTAGACTGCTGAATGCTGATGGTATACGTTCTCTGGCGTTGCTTGAAATAAACTGAGCAGTGCAATCAATCAATCAATCACATAAATTTATATAGCACTCCTTCAATATCTCTACTCAGAGCACTCCCAACACAGGCCTAGTCAAAAAGAACAGTCAAAGAAAGAGCCAGCAGAATTGCCATCAACTGTACTGTAAAGCATTATGGTTTGTTAAAGGGTAATTTAGTCTGATGGGCAATGGCTGATTTGTATGTACAGGTAAACGGTTCCGGGCGTGAGATTGTGAAGATGGAGGAAGAGGTGAAGAGCATTCAGGCGATGATGGAGGGTCTCGCGTCTCAAGGAACGAAACTTTCAGAAGTGATCAACAATCTCAAAGGTCAACCGGGAACAAAAGGTACATACTCTTATTTCTGATTTCGGATCTTGCTGCCAATTCTATCTTCCTGGAATAAATTAATTCCCAGAGGTCACTCCACTCTGTTCCTTAAGAACCTAAAAACTGTTTTATTTAGCTGTGGTTGGGCCGGGAGTGCTTCTGAGTAGCCTACCTTGAAGAGGTGCTATATAAATTTCCGAAATAAATAAATAAAAAATAAATAAATAAGTTACCTAGTGCTCAGTCTCCTTGATGAACTTCCTCGTCTTTCGTTGCCATTTTTTTCTGCAAGCGTTTGAAAACCGTTCTCTTTTAATGTGGTTTGCAGCTGTCAGAGGTTGGGAGCGCCTCTGAGGGGTTTCTTTTGAATTTCTTTAATTCTTGATTACAATTACAAATGCTTAGGCATGGTATGTTACTATGCATATAAATTAAATAAGTAAGTAGTAGGTAAATAAGTTGATTGAATTAAGTGTAAGATGATCTGAGAATTACTTTTACAGCCTATCACATGCGTGCCATCAGCAATTCAGCATGCTAGTGTTGCAATGAGTTCTCTTCTTTTTCCCATTTGCCCCAAGAAGTATGGGGGTTGGGAATCTTCTCTAGATGATTGAGGTGTGTGTGTGTGATTTGTATTCTTGGCATTAATTATGGCTTTTATGATGTTATTACTACCTAGTCAATCCCTACATTCAGTGCGAAGGGGAGTGCTCTCAGGACTTCCTCTTTGCTCATTGGCCTCCAATCCCTCCATCATGCAAATGTTTGCTCCTCCCTCTTGAGCATGCTCCATTGGTCACTTTCTGACACATTCTATACGCACTTGAGACTCTTCTTTTTCGGTTGTGCTGGAGTCGAGAGCACCTCTGAGTAGTTTCCTTGAGGAGGTGCTAAATAAACGATTGAATGAATTTTGCAGCGGCTGCAAAGTCAACATCATCTGCTGGCTACATGGAAACCGACCTTGACACGAAGATATCTCGCGACATATCCGTCCGTCCAGGAGGCACGGATGACAAATGGCATGGCAATTGGCCT
This sequence comes from Lumbricus rubellus, assembly GCA_945859605.1. Taxonomy (NCBI): domain Eukaryota; kingdom Metazoa; phylum Annelida; class Clitellata; order Crassiclitellata; family Lumbricidae; genus Lumbricus; species Lumbricus rubellus. Next base: position 11,358,880 of record OX243816.1, read on the forward strand.
CCTCCTTCCTCATATATGAATCCTCCAAAAGGTCAGACCAGCGACTCCTTGCTCTCCAGTCAGAATCTGTCTTTTCCATCATCGGCGGCAAGCTTGGCAAGACGTCCAACTGAGACGCCTAAATTTGAATACCGCTACGTGTCACCTCCGTCTGCTGGACAGCCAGGGAACCAGCTGATGGGTCGGCCAGGGAACCAGTATGCTGCCCCATCAGAGAACCTGCTGAATGGTCCACCAGAGAAGCCGGCACGGTATATCAACCAGTTAGAGAACCAGTATGGTAGCCAAATGAGAGGTCAGCAATACCCACCAGGGAACCAGTACGACAACGAGCACAAAAGACGTCAACAGTTAGGGATGGGAAGGATGTTGAACTCTACAACTCAGTCACCGGCAGTTAAACAAGTAAATCATGTTATTAGTTTTTAATATTATTAATTAAACATGCTCATAGTGCTTTGGTGCTAAGGCCTAGTACATTGAATGCAATGTAAAATCAATTCAGTAAAATTCTGCGTATTTGAGGCCAGATTAATGATATTTTAACTTGGCAAACCAAATATTTTAATGTTTTCTTTGACAACTCAAGATGTGTTTACACTTATCTCAATCTGGAGGGTGCAGGCCTTGGTTTTGTTTCTAAAGCAATCTATCAGTTTTTTTTAAAAGACGGATGTATTGTTTGTGATAATATTAGTTTGATTTTGTTTATGAATCAAAGATGAGGCATTTTACCTCTTTTGTTTACCTCACTTCTCTGTAAACTAAAGTACGGTAGTCATAACATGCTTATATTTTAAACTGAATGTTTACAGCCTTTGTAAAGGTTATATTGTATGAAAAATCTCAGAATTCATTTTGTCATGCACAGCGCAGGTTATTGAATCTGCAATATGATCATCGTGCTGGTCATGGTTGTTATCGTCATGGCTAGACAATAGACATCTTAACTACATGTATATGCTTTACTGTTACTCATCTTAGAATGCATGCCAAGTACATAATGGTTGTATATGATATATGTTTGATGCTTTGCTTAATTTAGGACCCATTCTATGGTGGAAGTAATCCTGGTGTCTCTTCGTCGTTCGGTGCTGTCAACTTTGATGATAGCAACAACAGACAATACGGTAATTCTGGTCAATAATATTAACATAAACTTGACTACTAATACAAAAGTTTGACTACAAATAACAGTGTTTTGCTGGCAATACACTTTTAGCTGTGGCTGCGCTGGGAGCCCCTCTGAGTAGGTCTCTTGACGAGGCGCTATATAAATTCTCGGAACAAGCAAATTATTACCAGTGTTTGACGCAAAATTGTTTAGAGGGTGGTAGGACCTGTTTCCACAGGATGATTCTTAGCTTTCATGTTAGACGCTTTTCTTTTATAGTGGTTAGACCATTCACCCCGTTACTTGGAAGTTTGGGAACCTCTGACATGGGAATGACTGTGTTGCATTCTTACATTGAAGGACTTTTTCCAAAAGACCGTGTGCATCCTGCGTCTGTCCGTGATGTCAAGAAGCGGGAAATATCGCGACGAAATCTGGGAGATTTTCCGTCAGAGGACGATTCACGCTATTCTGGTATGAGACTTTGCGTGTATTTATTAATCAGTTAGTTGGGGGATGAAGCATAATTTTAAGAGTAACATTTATTTGGAATTTGTTTGCTGGATTTAACGCAAGTAGTGCTGCGGTAGTATCGAGCTTCACATTCCTGGGATCTATGATAGAGAAGGAGGGAAGAAGTGATATGGAAATAAGGAGGAGGGTAACAATGGGGAAAACGGCAATGAACGGTCTGGAAAAGATTTGGAAGGACAAATACGTGAGCAGGGAAACAAAGAAAAGACTGGTAAGAGCACTGATCTTCCCAGTCGTCCTATATGGATGCGAGACATGGACAAAGACACGGGATATGGAAAAGAAAATCAACGCGTGTGAGATGTGGATTTGGAGAAAGATGCTAAGGATTTCATGGACGGAGAAGAGAACTAACGAATCGGTGCGCGAGGAGCTCGGAATAGAGAGGGAGGAGACACTGCAGCAAACAGCAACTTGGAGGAAATTGAGCTACTTCGGCCATGTGATGAGATCTAACGGTTTGGAAAAGGAGCTGATGACGGCATGCGGTGAGGGACGGAGAAGATGCGGAAGACCAAGGAAGAAATGGTTGGATGAAGTACAGGAAAAGTCTGGCATGAGACTGGAGGAACTAAGAGAGGCGACTAGGGAGAGGATCAACTGGAGAAGATGCACCAGGGCTTTCGCCAGAGCTCCAGTAGCTGACGGCACCAGGTGACCAGGTGAGTGCTGCGTAACAGGATCCAAGAAAATTTAATGGCTTCTACTAAGCTTGATCTTTCTTGATTATTACTCAGTACATATGTTTGTGGCTCTATCAATAGATAATTTAATCGTAATGATGTTAATGATGATGAAGACGACGACAACGATGATGAGGATGATAGGTTGCAAAAGCCACTTTTCAGATAGTTGAAAAGAGCCTGATGGATTATTTTTACCTCAGGCAAAAAATAATAATGACAGTTAAAAACAGATAATAGTGACATTGCAGAGTGTTGTGAAGTAGTAACAATAAGGATTTCTAATCTGTAATGCAATTTTTTCATTCCGGAGAGATCATTCCTACCTCAGGTAGAAAAAAACTGATAGCAATTAAAAAGTTATGAAGGAATATATAGATAATAAAACTAATAATAATAATAATTATTGATAATAATAGTAATAATAATAATAATAATATTTGAATAACTTGAAGAGTTTAGACATAAATTGTCAGAGACATAGGCCTTTGATTAATTAGTGGATGAAACAAGATGAAAGTAAATAACTAATTAATTATCTAGGAGTTAAACGTACGTTTGTATTTTAGTTTTATAATATACTAGCTGTACCCAGCCACGCGTTGCTGTGGCAGAAAAGACCTCCCCCTCTCCCTCCCCTCCCCCTCCCCTCCCCTTCCCCCTCCCCTCCCCTTCCCCCTCCCTCTCCCCCTACCCCCCCACCCCCCTCCCCCCTCCCCCTCCCTCACACCGTCCTTTAGTGACAGCGGATATAGCCCAAGAATTTTAGGCCGCTTTCGTAATATTCCACTCGCTTATGACGTCACGGGACGCAACCTCATTGATGTATCGTCACTGTGTTTTACGGGTGAAGAAAAACATTTGCAAGCGCGTGGTTTCGTTGAAGTTGCAAATGGCGGACGAACGGATTGCAAAGTTCACTTTTTGTGGAAAAGGTTGCGTTTTTTCGTGGAAAAGAAATGCTACGTGTCGTAGCATTTCTTTTAGAATGGAAGCTTTTGCTATTAGAATGGAAGCTTTTGGTAAATTTTCAGAAAAATCGGTGCGTGAGTTTCGGCGTGATTGCGTGATAAACTATTTGAAAGTTTCATTTTTATTTATATATATATATATATATATATATATATATATGCCACTGTGGTTTATTTGTCTGACAAAAGAGTTGATCTTATACATTTTAGTTCTTCGGCGTTCAGCGTCTCTTCCTAAAGTTCATCGCACGAGCAACGCTGGCTTTGAAGACTTTGGACGACAGTCGATGAATGAAGGCGCACGAAAAAAGTCGTCGTACTATCTTACGCTCACACCGTCAAAGGTTCGTAATTATTATTATTATTAATCTTACGCTCTCACAGTCTAAGGTTTGTAATTATTATTATTTTTTTTAGCGCCCGAGGTATTTATGATCCCTCAGGCTTTAAAAAAATTATTATGACTTTTGTTATTATGCACTTATTAATTATGCACCATTATCTAATGACTGAGTAGCAATCGATGGCAATAAGCAATTGTGAATATCATATTTTTTAGATTTTCTATTTATTAAATTGGTGGATGTGAATTTTTAAAAGTGTTCTGTGGCCTTGGTGCCGAAACCTCCAGGCACACCCATTGATATCCCTAATCTTGGGTTGCTTTACTTAGTCGTTTTTATTTGTCAACCGTGACAGACGAGATGATTTTTCTTCTTCCAGGAAAATGTTAATTCAGCTTCTGCAGTTCAGCGACTTTTCCCGTCCTCCTCGAAGGGTCCTGTAGGTCAAGGTCAAGGTCAGAGGTCAGGCATGGATGGAATGAGTCGTTCACAGTCGTTTGGAACAGGCCTCGCTCCAACGTCAACACCTCAGACTGATTTGGCGGTGTATGGTCGCCTTGCCAGAGGACCCCTGGAGGGAGAGAGGCCACACTCCGTAGCTATAGCAACGTCAGGAAGGCCTGGCTCAACTCCGGATTCTCATAGACCATTGTTTACAAGCGGTCCGCCTGCCGTGGTTCGACAAGACGGAGGAAATCGTTCGGGGCCGATCTTTACAACGTACAACCCTGCAGCAGACGACCAAGAAAGAAATAACGTGAGTGGTGTAAACTTTCCTGAAATTTTGATGGCTGAATTGTAAGATGCTTGGAATTCAAGAAAAGTGTAGCATCGTCCAGGAAATAATTATATGAGTGACATTATGAACACACTTAGGATTCACACGCGTTAGTTAAAGCTGCAGCATTTCAAACTGGATTGATAATTATTAATCTGGGGAAGGGTAGGTCCACGTAAATCACGCTACCATAGTCAACCGTATTGCAAGTGCAAAATGAAGGCATGCTTCAGGAAAGAAATAAAACATATAAAATATTCTGATATTCAGATAGGCTGGAGAATTAATTATAGGCTGCTGTTTATTGTGTTGAAGATCTATGTATTTTAAATGTAATTGTAATCTGTGTGGTTCAATTTGGTGTCTTTAATGTACTTAGTTTTCATTGATTTGATAGATTTGATTAATGTGAAGCAACGATCATGTTACAACTGTATTTCTTTGCTAACAGAGAGACAACATGAATGCGAGGGCAACAGCGGTCGATATTCCTACGTATGATGATTATACCATTGAAAATGCTGTGGTAAGCTCAGGCTCAATAGCTTTGCTTTTTAATGTTTGCACATAACTTTCCAATGCATAACATTTTGGCACTTTTGTGTGATGCAGGTGTGTGGGCATACTAAAATTGGTTACCACGGAGGGACATGAATGAACCCTCCCCGGGCACTTGTTGTTTCTGTGCCATAAGATAGCAGTGTCTAAAAAATAAGAATGATCTCATGCTTCTAAATCATCTAATTTTTTGATTATTTCATTTGCCTAATAATTTGTTGATTGTTTTTGCAGTATTGTATGACGGAAGCTAGCAGCTATTATTGTCCCTAATCTAATTGGTAGTTTCCCTTCTTCAAGCAGAACTCTTTGGAGAGACAAATGTCATTGTGGTAGACCCATGTTACCATGTTTAGGCAAAGCATATCACGCCTCAGTCGTATGCACAACATACCTGTTTAATGACGGTTTGATATTCCAATTCTTTTGCAACTTGGATATTAATGTGTTCCGTTACTCTACAGGCTGATGAAATTAATCAGCTCTTACCGATCACTACAAAAAAATTATTGCCAGACAAAGCTTTGAAGTGGACGGGGAGGAGTTGGAGGTGGTGACAAGTTTCTGCTTCTTGGGAGCCATGATAGAAAGCGATGGTGGATGTGACAGAGAGATACGACGAAGGATAGCTTTGGGAAAGACGGCAGCGAAGGGGCTGGAGAAAATATGGAAGGATAAACACGTGAGCCTAATGACGAAGACAAGAATTGTAAAGACAATGATATTCCCAGTGGTGCTGTATGGATGTGAAACGTGGACAAAAACAAAGGCCTTAGAAAGGAAAATCGATGCTTGCGAAATGTGGATATGGAGGAAGGTATTAAGAACTTCGTGGATTGAAAAAAGAACAAATGAATCCGTATTACAAGAGATCGGACAATCAAGAGGGAATATGTCATTGGAACAGAGAGCGGCAAGGCAGAAAATGGCGTTCTTTGGACATGTGATGCGAGCAAACGGCTTGGAAAAGGAGATGATGTTGGCCTGCGGAGAGGGAAAAAGGAAGAGAGGACGCCCAAGAAGAAGGTGGATGGAAGAAATACACGAGAGAACAAAGATGAAACTGGAGGAATTGAGAGACGCGACGGAAGATCGTAACACATGGAGAAGGTTTATCACAGCGGTCGCTAAGGTTCCAAGAATCGATGGCACAAGGTGACAAGGTGACCATAAACTGCTAAGGATTTTAAAATGATGGTAAATTTGTGAGCTTCTTAAAAGTTGGAATATAAATGACCCAATACAGACCTTGACATCAATAATAATTACATTCTCTGTATCAAAAGTCCATAGATTAAGCAAGTCAACAGATTGTTAGCATAAGAGTGTGCCATAAATACTTACTCTGTTGCTCAGATCTGTTGCCCATTTCCTTTCTCTTTCTTTTATCGTTGAATTGTTTTGTTCAGTTTCACCGGCCACAGCAAGTCGAGATTCCAGATCGCTACGTCCCAGATTCATCGGACGAAGATGAATCACTTACGGCGGAGGAGAGAGAATTTCGGAAAGAGAGGGCCGATCACTACAAAAAAATTATTGCCAGACAAAGGTAGAAAGAACGTTCATTTACTTACTAACGAATTTTGCTGAGCAGATTTGAAGCAGAGTTGAAAATAAAAAAGGTTATTTCAATGGAGTGAATTTTTCACATTGTATGTGTGTATGTATGAAGCTATGTTATACAGGCTCTCAAGATCAAACTATCATCCATCTGCATCTGCCTACAGCTTAATCCCACAAGAACTAAATTGTCTTGGCGACCAACGGCAGATTGAAGAGCTAGGCCTGGGAGTACATTAATTAATCCAAATACCTCGTGCTCTGCTCTGTGCATGACCTAGGTTGACTTTTATGTGGACCTGCCCTGTTCAAGATTAATTAATTAATTTCAATCCAGTTTGAAATGCTGCAGCTTTGACTAACTGGTGAGAATCCTAAGTTTGTTCATAATTTCACTCATATAATTATTTCCGGGACAATGCTGCACTTTTCTTGAATTCCAATCGCCTTTTCTGTAATGGTTCATCTTTCTTTTCTGAATGCCAGTCTCCAGGAGTTTCGTCAGGGTGAGCTGACGCTACAGACGGGTCCAGTGCATCACCAGCTGCACGATGAGGCAAGACGACGTGAAGAGATCCTTGACGTTAAGAGATCGCTGGCGCATGAGGTGATGCTGAAAAGCAAAGAAGACGCAGGTAATTATTTGTCCTCGCTTCCCTCCATCGGCAATTATTATTAATTGCTAATTAATATTAGAAACCGTCTGGACATGGTTGTGTAATCGGAAGTGAACTTGGTCTGACGATTGCAGGTTCAAGCCTGCTGAAGGAACTCTGTGACATCCCCATCTCAGACAGCACTGCTTTCTCTGTTATTGGTATGGTACACCTTATGCCTAGGGTTTGATCAGATGTGTTTTATCACAGCCTTAAATCCATCCTTTTCAGCTCAGGTTGGGTTGGGAGCGCTCCGAAGTGGTAACCTTGAAAGGGTGATATAGAAATATCCTGAATGAATGAATGATTGAATGAATGAATGAATGAATAAATCTCGGTATGCCAACTTAAAGACTTAAAATAACCCTGAACAAGTTTTTTTATATACTTGTCACTTTTGCCAAACAGTATGAATTGGTACTGGGGTACTTAACAATACGATGCTTATGGATAAGTTTTGATTGAATTAGTTTGTTTCTATATGGTTCTAAAATTATTAATGAATTTCATTGACAGCGCTCAGACGGAAAACGGGTTGGTCCAGCAGCACTGGTATGCTGTATGGACAGGATGGTTACTACGACTGAACGAAAAAATTCCACTTCATACAATTCCAAGACTTTGTCCATCAAGAACTCCACCAAAATTTATGCATTAGACTTCGTTTTCTACAGTATTTGTTTCTGCATTCTCACTTTCTGTACAGTTCTGTACATGTATCTGTATTATATTGCTTCGAAAATTGTTTAAAATTAATTTCTAAGATTGTGTTGAAATTGTTCTGCTTAATTAACACTTTATTGGCTAGGAAACTCTTGCAGCTCTTTGTTGAATAGTTAATGCACACTCTGAGCTGAAAACAGCTCTATCCAGTTGGGTGACTGTATAGTGTAACCCATTTGGTTCATTCTGAGTTTTTGCGTTTACAAAAACAATGTATTAAATATTGTATTTGTATGCTAATGATGAATAAAATTATGTCAAGTCAATCTGTAAATATACGTAAAGGTTGAGATCTGGCTTCAAGCTGTCTGTTTAAAGCATCTGAAATAAGTATGTTGTTAAATTATTTGTGTGTGCATACATGTATGTGATCACTGAATTTAATTGATTTGTCACTTTTATCCAGGCTGAGTGAAATTATCCAATGAGTGATGAGTTCTACTTTATTTCTTTATTATTTTCATAGACGAAATGCCATTCCACACGAGTGATTATTAGCGTTTAGAAATTTCATTCTAACTGTAATGGCAATTTGTGTATTTGTTTAATTTTAAACTGAATTCCGTCCTGCACATGGCAATAATGTTTAGGCCTTCAGAAAGGTGATAGTACACGTTGCTTTTGTTAATCTGTTTGCCTGCGGTAACTATGTATATACAGCAGGGCCCATTTGCCTCTTTCTAAGGTTTTCTTTTCACATCTGGTTATGTGAATTTGATCAATTGTATTATTTAAGTAGCTATTTATGATCATTAAAATGATTTGGATTATTTGCAGTCTGTGAATTTCATGTAAGGATCTGTTTCAGGTTTCTTAAATTAACAGTTTATTCACAAGCATGTGTGCATTTTGTTATAATTGAATTTGATCCCAAGAGTTGATTAATGTTTTTTTTCAGAGCCACGTGAAATTATGCAAATTGTTCCAATTTATTTGTAATTATATTGGCAGAGGAATAATTTCAAACGTCTGATTTTTAGCATTTAGAAATGAATTCGTAGTTAGCAATTACATATTTAAAGTTTATGTATTTGTTTAATTGTTTTATTTATAGAAATATTAAACTGTATCTTGCACTTTTTTACATGTGTGACCAAATACTATAAAGGCAGATTTTAGTGTTTTAAATTAATTGTTGCTTGTGATCATTTTCCACATTACACATCCATGTGAGGAACTTTTAAGTTTCAGCAAGGTTGAGTTTTTAATTTGCTTGTCACACCCCTGAACCCTTGGAGTTGTCCTCGATTCTTTCGCCAATGATCCAAGAGGCATTTACATGGAATTATATATGGCAGAGCATAAGAAAATTGTTCATTAGCTTAATGTAAAATTATGGTCTAATTATAATTATAAACATGTCCAGTAAATGATGTGGAATTGTCACTGGACGTCAGCTGTGAAATGATTTTTAACATGATGCAAATAATCGTACGTTATGTCGTTATGTCGTGCCACTTGGAGTTACATCAGCTATGAGATTAAACCACCCCCACACTTCGTTGTGCGCATGTACTTGAGTTTAATTTAAAGTGTCCACGTGTATTTTTTTCCATGCTCATTTTCGCTTGTCTTCCATGACTGGATTTTGATATTTGCTTGTTTATTGTTTTTGCTGCCCAATTGTAATTTCAATCAAGCATAATAACATAAGAAGTTACAATGGCTTCATAAAATTCTCTGTGTGATGGACAATCTGGATTGAATACATTTTTACTCGGAATAAATTGTAAGTTCAGAATGTACTATGCCCCATAGAATGTTGCGCTTAGCAGTTGATTGTTGAATATTTTATTTGAACTGTCACCCATCAGTCTTTTGAAGTACCATATTTGAATTATGCTGTGGCCTGACTAAAGGTTGTCATATGTTACTTCTATGGTTCCAGGGCATGTAGGCCTACGCAAAATGAACTGGACAGCGTATGCCCAAAAACTCGCTTTGGGAAGTGCTTTCTTTATTCACTGTATGTCATTGTGATTGCAACATATTTTTTTATAACATGAATTCTAATATAACGTCTGGGATATGGACACCGAATTTAATTCACCTGTACAACCTTACCTCATTATAAGCTGGTTCTTGAAACTGCTCCCAAAAAGCAGCATTGCAGAGAAATGCTGGTGTATAAATATAAGCATTTGATGTAAATAACGGAGAAATTTCTCCACAAGGTGTTGTTTTCCATTGAAGTTGAAACCAATCTGGACAATTTTCCAAGCCCAGAATGTCGTTTTTGCCTTGAACATGAGCCAATCTTGCCAGTTTTCAGACATTTTGTGCATTAAGGGTAACTAGTTTTAAATGTGCTGAAAACCTTTAAGAGCTGGTGGCAGCACATAGAGGCAAGATATAATAATAATAATAATATTAATAATAATTACGACAATTTATATATGGTGCCATAACACAAAGCAGCTAACATGCAGGAAAAGTCCTACTGTCCTAGCAAACAAATAGTTTTTAGCATGTATTTGAAGAGTCAACTGAGCTGGCCGATCAGATAGCGAGAGGAAGTCTGTTCCAGCAATGTGGACCAGCGACAGAAAGCACAATCACTGAAGCATGTTCTCATCCTCTGCACACGCAGGTTGGTCCTCTCAGATGATCAAAACCGAAGCATGTTCCCCATCCTCTGCTTCATAATTCATATCCGAACAGTTTGGCCCACTTGGCATGGGGCACGTGTAGTCGTGTCCTAATTACATTTTTCACTCTTCCTGCACAAATTGCTGTGATGTCCATGAACAACTGAAGAAAAGGTGAACATACAGGTAGATACATGTATGTGCACACAGTAGCCTGAACAAAGTAGAATTTAAGTAGATTGTTAATTTGACTGAATTTGTGCTAGATGTTTTAATATTGTTTCCATGTTGATTTTGTATTCCTATGCACACTGATCTGTAGCAGAATTGTATGGCATGTGCACAGCGTAAAGTATGCAAAAGTATTTATAGGCAGAAAATAATTGAACGAAATGGCACGATAGTTTGTTTAGTATTTGTTTCATTAGGGGCTGTCCATATAATTATGTATGCAGTGAGTGAGATGTGATCAGATTTAAGCATTTTTTCATGTGGGTCTCAGTGAAAATGTTGCGTTCCTAGGCAAAATAAATTTCTAATTAACTTTTGAAAAGGTGTTGGGGAGCTGATCTGTATGTATGCATGGGGGAAGTGGTCCACAAAATGTCCACAACAGAGGGGAGATATGAAAGTAGATGGTGTGCATGCAGAATATATGGATGTGCCCTTATGCCGTAATGGGTCTGTATATTTTTCTAATACGTGCAAACTGTAATTATTTCTGACTTTGAGATTAATGCTGTATATTATTTTTGGCATGAGCACTGTCTGTTTTTACACTGAGATTATTAGTACTGTGACTTTGATTAAATTATTAGCTTTCAGTTACTGTAACCTAATCCTCAGTTCGCAGTTTGTGCGCATAACTCTATTATCCTTTAGTTGTCTTATGGCATTTGTTTAGACAGTAAATCTCACTTCCATGAGATATCGCATGCAGTGTCTATAGGTCTGTAGAAGAAATTAGGAAATTCATTATGAGCTATAGCTAAGTGTTTTGACCATCATTCCTTCTGATAATTGTGGACCAGTAAAGGTTAACAGTAAGACAGTTTGCTAGTAACATGTGTGGCGGTTTGGGTTGTAGCCTTGTAGGTCAAACTTTCTTACCTAGACATAAAAATTAAATTCAAAGTCCGATTCTTTATTAAGAGATTGGACCACTGTAGCCGAATACCTACTTTGTTCAATTGAATTTCAACTTGGCTACAGCAATAAAAGATTTTCATTCTCAACTATGATCTCACGATAGTTTTGCTCTACCAGATCACATAAAAATCACTAGAAAAAGAAAATAGATGCAAATTACAGAAAATCTCAACTTTTAATTTTGACGAACAACATTACAGAAAGAATAAATTAGTAAGCATTTACGAGTACATCAGAAACCTGAAAGGAAGTCAAATATATTATTAAAAAAACGGCACAACAAACCGATACAAGCTAATATGGCGAGGTTCAGTCTAAAAATCCTGAATAATTTTTACTACATCGAGCATCAGTTTAAATACAAGAGTAGGGTAGTAACGACAGTCCTGAATCGGTTAAGTATTATTACTAACTAGTAATTAATTAGTAATTAGTTAGCTATTATTAATAATTAGTTAAGGTAATTAGTTAAGGTAATTAATTAGCCTATTATAGTAATTAGGTCATATTAATTATAATAATTAGGGCAATTAGTAATTAGTATAGTAATTAGTATAGTAATTAGGTAATTATATTAGTAATAGTAATTAGTTAACCCTAACTAGCAGTGGCACAGGGCCCCTCCCCACCCCGGGAACGCGTCATCGGTATTGCATCATCGGTAGCGACATCCAAAACACATTTTAAAAAAAACATGTTAAAAACTGCAATTAGGCATCAAAACACAAAGGAATAATGACGTCATACGCTGACAAAGTATCAGCGTTTCAGGTCCGTGGAGCTGACAAAACACTTAGTGGCAGTGGTGCATTCTTCCCCTATAACTGTCATTTCAAAACACCGTGGCGGACGAAACACTTAACTGGAGTGGGGCATTGTTCTAGGAACCCTATAATTATAGTCCTTTTGATGTAAAGGCCTTTGCGTGCACATTCCTGTCTGTCTGTCTGTCTGTCTGTCTGTCTGTCTGTATGTCTGTCTGTCTGTCTGTCTGTCTGTCTGTCTGTGTGAATTACTTGTTTACGGCAGACGTCAAAAAATAATAAATTATTATAACTTCACAGGGTATTGGACTCCCATAGCCCCCCCCCAATATTCCACGCCTGTAGAGTGCAATAAATTGCTTGTACTGACTTCCACGACATCTCTCCCTTCCCCCTCTCCCTCCCCTCCCCTCTCCCTCTCTCTCTTCCTCTCCCTATCTGTCAATCAAACTCAAACCAACAATCCTTACATCAGCCAAGGGCCTGCCCCGGGAATGCATCATCGGCAATGTGTCATCGGTAGCGCAGCTGTACTGACTTCCACGACATCTCTCCCTCCCCCTCTCCCTCCCCTCCCCCTCTCCCTCTCTCTCTTCCTCTCCCTATCTGTCAATCAAACTCAAACCAACAATCCTTACATCGGCCAACATGTGAGTAATTATGGCCAAATAATTGTTGCATTCAACCGCCGTGCATACGCCTCAGGGCACAACCGTCTCCACTGAAGCGCCGACCGCCGACTTCACAATAGACCAGACGACTTGAAAGAGGACCAATTATTAGTAAGCAATGCCTCATTCAGCCGAACAGTAGACGCCCTCAGGCCATAACCGACGGTATTCATCAGTCGCCGCATTCTCCTTCTCCATACCCACGTCCTCCTATGCTCCTCCTCCTCTGTCCGCGCCTCATCCTACTCCTCCTCCATCTCCTCCTTTCTCTCTCCTCCTCCATCACCTCCACATTCTTCACCTCTTCCTCTTTCAACTCAACAGTCTTCACCACTTCCTCCTTTCTCTCTCATCAACATTCAAACCCACCTTCTTAACCTCTTCCTCCTTTCCCTCTCCCCCTCCTTCGTCTTCACCTCTTCCTCCTTTCTCTCTCCTCTACAGACAACTCAACCTTCTTAACCTCTTCCTCCCCCACACATCCTCAAGCGCCATCTCATTATCCAACATAATTTTAAACTAAAATCTTGAGGAACTTCGAAAATTTTGTCTTGTAGTGTGTTGAACTTAGAAATTTTAGCTCTTGCAGTGTGTTGAACTTCGAAAATTTTGGCTTGTAGCGTGATGTACTTAGAAATTTTTCACTAAAATCTTGAAGAACGTAGAAAATTTTGGTTTGTAGTGTGACAAACTTAGAATCTTTTCACTAAAATCTTGATGAACTTCGAAAATTTTGGCGTGTAGTGTGACGAACTTAGAATCTTTTCATTAAAATCTTTATGAACTTCAACAATTTTGGTTTCTTGTGTGACATACTTAGAAATTTTTCACTAAAATCTTGAAGAACGTAGAAAATTTTGGCTTGCAGTGTGTTGAACTTAGAAATTTTAGATCTTGTAGTGTGTTGAACTTCGAAAATTTTGACTTGTAGTGTGATGTACTTAGAAATTTTTCACTAAAATCTTGAAGAACGTAGAAAATTTTGGTTTGTAGTGTGACGAACGCAGAAATTTTACCTAAAATCTCGTTGCACTTTGAAATTTCGGACTTGCTGTGTGTTGAACTTAGAAATTTTGCCTCTTGCAGCGTTGGACTTAGAAATTTTGGCGTGTAGTGTGACGAACTTAGAATCTTTTCATTAAAATCTTTATGAACTTCAACAATTTTGGTTTCTTGTGTGACATACTTAGAATTTTTTCACTAAAATCTTGAATTTTTAACAAAAATTTTATCAAACATAGAAAATTTCAGCTCTTGCAGTAACGAGCTTAGAAATTTTACCTAAAATCTTGTCGGACTTAGAAATTTCAATCTTGTATTGTGTCAGGCGTAGAAAATTTGGGCTTCTAGTGTGTCGGACCTACAAAATTTTGGCTCTTGAAATTTTAGCCTTAGAAATTTTAGCTTGTAGTGTGACGATAAAAGTCTGGCATGAGACTGGAGGAGCTAAGAGAGGCGACTAGGGAGAGGATCAACTGGAGAGGATACATCAGGGATATCGCCAGAGCTGCAGAAGCTGACGGCACCAGGTGACCAGGTGAGTGTGACGAACTTAGGCATATTTATCTAAAATCTTGAATTTTTTACCTAAAATTTTGCCAAACCTAGAAAATGTTAACTCTTGTATAAGAAAATTTTATTATTGTAGTGTGTTGGACTTAGAAAATTGATCTTGCAGTGTGTTGAACTTAGAAAATTGCGGACTTGTTGTGTGTAGGACTTACAAATTGTTCATTCAGTGTGTTGAACTTAGAAAATGTCAAGCATATAATGTGTTCGAACTTAAAAATTTTGATCTTGCAGTGTGTTGAACTTAGAAAATCTCAATCTTGTAGTGTGTCAGGCTTAAAAATTGTACATTCAGTGTGTTCGAGCTTAGAAAATTTCGATCGAGCAGTGTATAAGTCTTAGAAATTTTGATTGTGTAAGAAATTTTAGATCTTGCAGTGTACTGAACTTAGAAAATTTCAATCGCACAATGCGTTCGGGCTTAGAAATTTTGATCTTGCAGTGTGTGGAACTTAGAAAATTTCAATATTGCTGTGTGTCGGACTTAGAAATTGTTCATTCAGTGTGTTGAACTTAGAAAATTTCAATCGTACAGCGTGTTAGACTTAGAAATTTTGATCTTGCAGTGTGTTGATCTTAGAAAATCTCAAACTTGTATTGTGTCTGACTTATACAATTTTTGTTCTTGTAGTGTTTCGAACTTAGAAATTGTTCATTCAGTGTGTTGAACTTAGAAAATTTCAATCGTACAGCATGCTGAACTTAGAAATTTTGAAAATGTCGAACTTGTAATGGGTCTGACTTATACAATTTTGTTCTTGTAGTGCTTCGGACTTAGAAATTTTTCCAATCAGTGTTGTCGAACTTATAAATTTTTCATTCTGTGTGTTGAACTTAGAAAATTTCGAACGTGTTGTGTGTAAGTCTTAGAAATTTTGATCTTGTAGTGTGTCGAACTTAGAAAATGTTTCATCTCGCGGACACAGACGTGTTAGCATAGTTGTGTAGACATACAGGACTTGTAATTTTCGAATCTTTTCAAAGTAAGACACGAACTTTTGCAATGCATGTTGAGCGAAGTAAGTGACGAGAATTGGTGTGTGGAGAGCATATTTTTAATTTTAAGGAATCAAAGTATGTAATATTTGCAATATGCCAAACAAATTTTGATAAATTTCGAACAATGGTGAGCAAAGTAATGCAACTTAGAGGTTCAAACAATACATTAGAAGGCTTTTTAGGATTGAGTGTGTTAAGTTGGTGAAGTAAAGGGGTGGTAGAGAAGTACATATTCTTAAGTTTGTGGAAACAAAGGCATGCAGTATTTGTGAAATACCAACAAATTTTGGTAAAGTACGTTTAATGACGAGCGAAGAAATGCAACTTAGGCTTACAAGCAGCAAGCTACACGCCTGTTTAGGTGTGAGAGTGTTAAGTTGGTTATGTGCAGGGGTGGGGAGGGAGTCCAATTCTTAAACTTTGTGAAAACAAGGCGTTCAATAATTGTGCTGTGTCAGCAATTTTAGTAAAGTACGAAAATTAAAACACACAGAAACACGAATTAGGGCTACGAGCGGCGAATTGCAAGTCGTATAGGGGCAACAGACGCGCACAACTTAGCAGAAATCTGCTTTCGTCAACTCTGAAAACGCTAAGTCCGAATTTTTCACCATGCAAACATCGACCGGCAACGCCTTCGAGCGGTGCGGTGGCGGCGGCGGCGGGCGGCCCTTCCCTCACGGACGACCTCGGGCCCTGCGGCGAGGCTGACGACGAGGCCCGCTTTCCCAATTAGATCAGGCTTTGAATCGTAGAAGTTAAAGTCGAATACGCTCCGTCACAGATCTTTCAAAAATTTCCTTCACCCGCAATATGCAGGA
The DNA here is from genome assembly GCA_945859605.1 of Lumbricus rubellus. Classification (NCBI taxonomy): domain Eukaryota; kingdom Metazoa; phylum Annelida; class Clitellata; order Crassiclitellata; family Lumbricidae; genus Lumbricus; species Lumbricus rubellus. The sequence continues at coordinate 11,375,362 of OX243816.1, forward strand.
GTCTTTAACTTCATACGAGCCAAAGCAGGATCGATTGGGAAAGCGGGCCTCGTCGTCGCCACGCTGCAGGGGCCGCGGTCGTCCGTGAGGGAATGGTCGCCTGCCGCCGCCGCCACCGCACCGCTCGAAGGCGTTGCCGGTCGATGTTTGCATGGTGAAAAATTCGGACTTAGCGTTTTCAGAGTTGACGAAAGCAGATTTCTGCTAAGTTGTGCGCGTCTGTTGCCCCTATACGACTTGCAATTCGCCGCTCGTAGCCCTAATTCGTGTTTCTGTGTGTTTTAATTTTCGTACTTTACTAAAATTGCTGACACAGCACAATTATTGAACGCCTTGTTTTCACAAAGTTTAAGAATTGGACTCCCTCCCCACCCCTGCACATAACCAACTTAACACTCTCACACCTAAACAGGCGTGTAGCTTGCTGCTTGTAAGCCTAAGTTGCATTTCTTCGCTCGTCATTAAACGTACTTTACCAAAATTTGTTGGTATTTCACAAATACTGCATGCCTTTGTTTCCACAAACTTAAGAATATGTACTTCTCTACCACCCCTTTACTTCACCAACTTAACACACTCAATCCTAAAAAGCCTTCTAATGTATTGTTTGAACCTCTAAGTTGCATTACTTTGCTCACCATTGTTCGAAATTTATCAAAATTTGTTTGGCATATTGCAAATATTACATACTTTGATTCCTTAAAATTAAAAATATGCTCTCCACACACCAATTCTCGTCACTTACTTCGCTCAACATGCATTGCAAAAGTTCGTGTCTTACTTTGAAAAGATTCGAAAATTACAAGTCCTGTATGTCTACACAACTATGCTAACACGTCTGTGTCCGCGAGATGAAACATTTTCTAAGTTCGACACACTACAAGATCAAAATTTCTAAGACTTACACACAACACGTTCGAAATTTTCTAAGTTCAACACACAGAATGAAAAATTTATAAGTTCGACAACACTGATTGGAAAAATTTCTAAGTCCGAAGCACTACAAGAACAAAATTGTATAAGTCAGACCCATTACAAGTTCGACATTTTCAAAATTTCTAAGTTCAGCATGCTGTACGATTGAAATTTTCTAAGTTCAACACACTGAATGAACAATTTCTAAGTTCGAAACACTACAAGAACAAAAATTGTATAAGTCAGACACAATACAAGTTTGAGATTTTCTAAGATCAACACACTGCAAGATCAAAATTTCTAAGTCTAACACGCTGTACGATTGAAATTTTCTAAGTTCAACACACTGAATGAACAATTTCTAAGTCCGACACACAGCAATATTGAAATTTTCTAAGTTCCACACACTGCAAGATCAAAATTTCTAAGCCCGAACGCATTGTGCGATTGAAATTTTCTAAGTTCAGTACACTGCAAGATCTAAAATTTCTTACACAATCAAAATTTCTAAGACTTATACACTGCTCGATCGAAATTTTCTAAGCTCGAACACACTGAATGTACAATTTTTAAGCCTGACACACTACAAGATTGAGATTTTCTAAGTTCAACACACTGCAAGATCAAAATTTTTAAGTTCGAACACATTATATGCTTGACATTTTCTAAGTTCAACACACTGAATGAACAATTTGTAAGTCCTACACACAACAAGTCCGCAATTTTCTAAGTTCAACACACTGCAAGATCAATTTTCTAAGTCCAACACACTACAATAATAAAATTTTCTTATACAAGAGTTAACATTTTCTAGGTTTGGCAAAATTTTAGGTAAAAAATTCAAGATTTTAGATAAATATGCCTAAGTTCGTCACACTCACCTGGTCACCTGGTGCCGTCAGCTTCTGCAGCTCTGGCGATATCCCTGATGTATCCTCTCCAGTTGATCCTCTCCCTAGTCGCCTCTCTTAGCTCCTCCAGTCTCATGCCAGACTTTTATCGTCACACTACAAGCTAAAATTTCTAAGGCTAAAATTTCAAGAGCCAAAATTTTGTAGGTCCGACACACTAGAAGCCCAAATTTTCTACGCCTGACACAATACAAGATTGAAATTTCTAAGTCCGACAAGATTTTAGGTAAAATTTCTAAGCTCGTTACTGCAAGAGCTGAAATTTTCTATGTTTGATAAAATTTTTGTTAAAAATTCAAGATTTTAGTGAAAAAATTCTAAGTATGTCACACAAGAAACCAAAATTGTTGAAGTTCATAAAGATTTTAATGAAAAGATTCTAAGTTCGTCACACTACACGCCAAAATTTCTAAGTCCAACGCTGCAAGAGGCAAAATTTCTAAGTTCAACACACAGCAAGTCCGAAATTTCAAAGTGCAACGAGATTTTAGGTAAAATTTCTGCGTTCGTCACACTACAAACCAAAATTTTCTACGTTCTTCAAGATTTTAGTGAAAAATTTCTAAGTACATCACACTACAAGTCAAAATTTTCGAAGTTCAACACACTACAAGATCTAAAATTTCTAAGTTCAACACACTGCAAGCCAAAATTTTCTACGTTCTTCAAGATTTTAGTGAAAAATTTCTAAGTATGTCACACAAGAAACCAAAATTGTTGAAGTTCATAAAGATTTTAATGAAAAGATTCTAAGTTCGTCACACTACACGCCAAAATTTTCGAAGTTCATCAAGATTTTAGTGAAAAGATTCTAAGTTTGTCACACTACAAACCAAAATTTTCTACGTTCTTCAAGATTTTAGTGAAAAATTTCTAAGTACATCACGCTACAAGCCAAAATTTTCGAAGTTCAACACACTGCAAGAGCTAAAATTTCTAAGTTCAACACACTACAAGACAAAATTTTCGAAGTTCCTCAAGATTTTAGTTTAAAATTATGTTGGATAATGAGATGGCGCTTGAGGATGTGTGGGGGAGGAAGAGGTTAAGAAGGTTGAGTTGTCTGTAGAGGAGAGAGAAAGGAGGAAGAGGTGAAGACGAAGGAGGGGGAGAGGGAAAGGAGGAAGAGGTTAAGAAGGTGGGTTTGAATGTTGATGAGAGAGAAAGGAGGAAGTGGTGAAGACTGTTGAGTTGAAAGAGGAAGAGGTGAAGAATGTGGAGGTGATGGAGGAGGAGAGAGAAAGGAGGAGATGGAGGAGGAGTAGGATGAGGCGCGGACAGAGGAGGAGGAGCATAGGAGGACGTGGGTATGGAGAAGGAGAATGCGGCGACTGATGAATACCGTCGGTTATGGCCTGAGGGCGTCTACTGTTTGGCTGAATGAGGCATTGCTTACTAATAATTGGTCCTCTTTCAAGTCGTCTGGTCTATTGTGAAGTCGGCGGTCGGCGCTTCAGTGGAGACGGTTGTGCCCTGAGGCGTATGCACGGCGGTTGAATGCAACAATTATTTGGCCATAATTACTCACATGTTGGCCGATGTAAGGATTGTTGGTTTGAGTTTGATTGACAGATAGGGAGAGGAAGAGAGAGAGGGAGAGGGGGAGGGGAGGGAGAGGGGGAGGGAGAGATGTCGTGGAAGTCAGTACAGCTGCGCTACCGATGACACATTGCCGATGATGCATTCCCGGGGCAGGCCCTTGGCTGATGTAAGGATTGTTGGTTTGAGTTTGATTGACAGATAGGGAGAGGAAGAGAGAGAGGGAGAGGGGAGGGGAGGGAGAGGGGGAAGGGAGAGATGTCGTGGAAGTCAGTACAAGCAATTTATTGCACTCTACAGGCGTGGAATATTGGGGGGGGGGCTATGGGAGTCCAATACCCTGTGAAGTTATAATAATTTATTATTTTTTGACGTCTGCCGTAAACAAGTAATTCACACAGACAGACAGACAGACAGACAGACAGACAGACATACAGACAGACAGACAGACAGACAGACAGACAGACAGGAATGTGCACGCAAAGGCCTTTACATCAAAAGGACTATAATTATAGGGTTCCTAGAACAATGCCCCACTCCAGTTAAGTGTTTCGT
>OX243816.1:11379481-11423240 GCA_945859605.1 Lumbricus rubellus
AAGTAAGAGATTACGTACGTAAAAAATCGTATTTTCGAATCCCCAGCTCCTAACCCCCATGTATACATACAAAAGAAGCTTCTTTACCCCACCATTTAAAATTTAATTAGCGAAAACATTTCTTACACCATAGGCTACTATTTATTTTTGTAAAACATCGCATTTGCTAGCTAAAATTTGTTAACTGTTATGGTTTACTGTTTAGATCTGAACAGAATTTAATTATAACGTAGTCAAATGCCATCAGGCGACTATAGGATAATACAGAGTTATAAATAGGCTAATGTGGACGTCAAAATTAGAAATTTACTTTGCGCACGTACATTTTGTTGAGACCCCTCCCGCCGTAGACAAAATTGACTAAATCTGGTGACCCTCCCCTTCGTACGCAATATATGGACAAGCACAAGTAAACAAACCAGTTAAGTCAAACATATTCTAAAAGTTGACTTTGCTCGGTATCAAGTGTCAAGGTCCGGTAGTTTGAAGTCAACATTGTAGAACTTCATGGCGTAGTCCTTTGTTCTTTGCTCGATGATCGGATAATTTCTAAGAACTTTGCACAAGTCGACGTAAGACAGCGAGAGAATGACGACTGCTGTCAGGGCGCGTACCGTCTCCCTGTAAGTCGTGTTGGAAAGCATTCCAGCGATACCGAACGGCTGTCCCTCGTTTAGAACGGTTGCAATGCCGTCATCTGTGATGCTCTCAACCTAAACAGTCAAACAAGTTCACATACGCTCGCCCACCATAATCACTTTTAAATACATACCGGTACCTCTATATTTATCCCTTAGTTTCCATAATCAAAATCTAGTCAAATTTCAGAATCTTCTCAGCTATCCAATGTTTGGCAGAAAGTGACAGATACTGTAGTGATACATATAGTTGGAGCATGCTGTCACCCTTGACCCCCACCTTGAAGCCAAGGCCGCAAAGAGGGAGACCAGGGGCAAATGCCCAGAGGCCCGGCAACTTTTATGGGTCTGGGCAAGGTACCGGTATTTATATAAAGAAAAGTTTATGATTTATGCCTTTCTAACTTAATATTGCAGATAATATTAAAGTTCTACAATCATTTTAAACATCAAGTAAACTGAATAAGATCCTACTTTATATAAATATAAATTTGTAGGTCGTACCTTCAATTTTATCACTTCAATATGTCCCTAATAAAGTTTCTCGTTAAAGATAGTTTAGGAGCTCGTGACTGCTCTGCCTAAGGGTCTGGACTTTTTCTCGTCAGCCCTGCTTGATGCTAAAACATTTTCAGAGACAGCTACTTAAGAGGCACTCAAACTGAAAGTAAAACATGCTAAAAGCCAATTCTGCCTGCATTACTGAATGTCGCATTCAGTCTGTGCTAAACGAGGAAGCCCAAAATAAATTGACTGACTAATGAACTAGTATTTGATTGGAAAAACTTATTCGCAGATGCAGCCTTGTATAAATGTAAAATATTAAACAAGCGTCTGCTTTAAAATATTTATCAAAGGCTGAACTAATAAGATATCTGAACAAAAGTTCTGTTTAGTCAAATTCATATTGAAGAATTTTTTTTAAGTAAGCCGTTTCACCACAAGTTTTCAATCAATCAATCAATCAATCAATCAATCAATCAATCAATCAATCAATCTTTATATAGCGCCCCTTCAAGGTACCTACTCAGAGGCGCTCCCGACCGAGATCAAGCAAAAAAAGTCTTCAGTTCTGTTGAGGTTTCACAAACTCTTACGTGTACAGTGGTAAGTACCGGTAATAAGCCTAACCAACCTGTCCATGTTTGATGAAGTAGAAATCACTGGCAAGGTCTCCTTTCCGTACAATGTAATTGCCTGTGGCGAAAACCAGTTGACCTGTGTAGAGCGAGACAAGACGAGCGAAGCTGTTGTCAGCGCCGAGAAAAAATGGAACCTAGGTTGAAAGAAATAACAACAACATTTGTAAACGTGCAATTTAGTTCCACTTGGCGGTACTTGAATAATTGCAAAGAAGTAGTTGTCAGTTTTATACTGCTCCATTAACTCACAAGTTCACATCCGGCTGCTCATTCTACCATCGCTCCCCACCCCTACCCCGCAACTACAAGGCCGAGTCAACCTTATGGGGTAGCTGGTATCAAACAGCATCCCTTAATTCTTTGTGCCTGTGCATTACCATTAAACAATAAAGACCACACCTTTGAACCAAGTGTCCTCAGTGACTGTTAGAGGCATGTAATAAGTAGGTGTTTACACGTTTGACCAAGCCTTACAGAAATCAACGTGTGCAACTAAATAGGTTCGGATGAACTTGCTGCGAAACAGCTAAGATATTATCCAGGATTTTCCTCTAACAAATGGGTCAGCAGTAAGAAAGCAGTCTACTTAAGCAGAAAGCAGTCTGAAACTGCAAAGATATTCTCAACGGGTTGCCAGCAAGTAGCCTTCAACGGCTGCTTTATTCTCCACATGTGGACAACTGATGATCTGGGCGAGTTTAATTTAAAAACCGACTGATTGGATATATATATATAATTATATATATATATATATATATATATATATATATTTAATTGGCCATATATATAATTATATATAAATAATTATTATAGGGCAGAATTATTGTCCTCGTACAGCTTTCCAGAAATCCTCAGCCACTATCTCCATGATCTCAGCACGCAGGCAGACGGGCAGATCCTTGAGTAGAGTGCGGACGTTGACGCCTTTGCTGTACAGCCAGAGATGGTTGTAGTAGCGGACCATCTGCCTTTCCAGCTCAGGCGGAGCACCGCGATCTTTGAGCACCTTCTGAAAGACAGAAAACAACAACAAATTTAGAAATACAGAAGAAACAAAAACATTAACTGACACAAAGTTGCAAAGAAGTAATCATGGTTGCTCAACTCTGACCTGTACAACTCAGATTTTTTGAGTAACCATTGCTTAAACGACAGTTTTTGCAACCCCGTTAAATAATGGTCATTAAAATTTGAAGTCTGCAACTGTTTCACTGCACAAGATCAGAAGTTGATTTGCTTTCTCTCATAAAATCGTCTGAAATTCATACGTGAGCAACTTAAATGTTTGCCAATATTCTGACTACCGTAAATGCATTGTCAACTCAAACTGTTGTGGCTCCTTCGGAACTCCTGGTTGCCCAATGCCTATGGTACTTATGTAGGAAAAACCATGCGCTGCCAGCATCCCCAACATCCCCCAAATCCATATTATGCTATTGTGCAAGCTTTTTGCCACTGTATGCTCAATTGTTGCAAAGTCTGTTTTGTGCTAATTTCTTACTTATTTATTTCATAGCTTAGCCAGGACAAAGAGTATTTTCCTGCCTTGAAGGTATCCAAGTTTTCTTTGAATTCAGCTCGTGCAGCACCAACGCTCGCAAGCGCAGATGTCAAATCACCAATTATGAAGCCCATCTGAAGTCGAGTGACAATTAGAACTGCTATTACGTACCCTGCAAGACAAAAATTTTATCGACTAAGATGGCAACCTGGAAGTAATACTGCTCATGCAGTACAGATCTTGTTTATGCAATCATTTATACAGTCCCTGTTATAGCATCACTAATTATATGCAGTTTGTCAGCTTGAATTAATAACAAACCTGAATTCATATAAGTTAAAAGATATGAAAGGCATTGGTCAACAGAATTAACAATGTAGAGAGTTAGGTGAAACTTGATTGGTTTGGTTTCTTACATATTTCAATCATATTTGTTGGTAGGATGTCTCCATAACCAGTTGATGTCGCCGTGGTAACAGCCCAATAGAGGGACACCAAATACGCTGCGCCCGGTGAATAATGCACCTTTCCGTCAGCTAAAGTTCACAATAACAGATTCAAGTTAAACTTATCACAAATGTTAGCTTGCCATTCATTGTAGTCACACATTGTAGCAAGCACTTGCCTTGTAATTTAGGACTGTTGTGGTTTATTCAAACTTGCCGCTGGTTGGACTAGTAGGCGAGTCTTTCATGCACAAATTTCTCTGCACCATCAGTTGATGATTTGTCGTTAGGCAGTCTCGCTAAAAATTGTAGCTCTAACTAACGTTAGTAAACAGTGTCAGTATCATCAGATAAATGCAGTTGAATCACAAGTTTATGGCATCTGTGCAGCTTACGCATTAAGCAGCACCCCTTCGGACTAATGTAGAGAAATTTGAAGAGCGGTGGTGCAGTGGGTATGTTCATTGCCTTGCAGCCGGATAGTTGAAGGTTCGAGTCCACCCCAAGCTGCCTCGTAGCAACCTTGGGCAAGTCCACTTGCAATTGCTCAGCGCTTCGGCGTGAAACTCAGATTCAGTGTCTGCACTGTAGTCGGGAGCGTATCTGAGTAGTAATCTTGAAGGGGCGCTGTAACAAGCGCACATACATACTTCTAACGCATTGGGAACACTATTGTAGGTTTGCACTCACAAGGTATTGACGTAAAACTTACTTGAAGTCAGACGAATAATACGTTCCACGTAGTCATTGTCACACGGCATTTTTGAGTCGCACGCCACCACAAACCAGAGACAGGCGACAAAATGCAGAACACACGTGAACGAGACCAAGTCGGAGAGGATCTTTATGAGCAGCATACTGCAACAGTAGTTCACAATTTAATGCCAACTCAATCAAAACACTTCCACTACTATATGAAAAATGCAGAACAAATATATTAATTATTGAAGTACCCAAGTTGAAATGCAATAATTATAATTTTTTTAAAATTATCAGTTCGCTTCTTTATCTGTAAACAATTTCCGATCCCGACTGTTAGAGGTGAAGTACAATCGAACATAGTACCTGCTCGACAGGTCTTCATTCAGCCTGCTGAGTGCTTTGCTGATGCTGTACAGTCTGACGAGGTGTATTAGACGAATGTAAACGAGCATTGACAGCTGCTTATCGTAGGGAGCAGCCAAGGCGAGTAGTTCGAAGGGAAAGGTCGTCATGACGTCGAGGGGAAAACCTCCGACGTTACGCAGGTAATGTCGGCGGATCTCGATCGGATTGTCAACGAGATCTCCGTAGGCGTCGTAATACGCCAGATGGAAATTCAGGAAGATCTAGATGAAACAAGACAGGTTTTTTCCCAAATTATATCAATGCCAATTGATTTCCATAAACATTGCAAAATGCAATACTATAGAAAGGCAGAAAGACTATGAGAAGAAAAAGTAACAACAGACCAGGGCTTTTTTAACGAGGAGTTGTACACAAAATGCGCAGTTCTAAATGGATTTGCGCAGTTGAAGAAGCACTTTTGTACAGTTAAAACTCACACAAAAAAGGTCATTGTCCTCCTATTGAAGGTAATTTACCATGGAGGATGGGAAGAAAAAGGAGTCGTGCAGTTCTAAAATTCCTTAAAAACAGTCCTGCAACAGACTGCATGCAGTAATTCAGAGAGAAGGAGAGAGAGTCAAAGACACAGAGAGAGGGATAGAGAGAGAGATAGAGAAGGAAAGACAGACAGAAAGAGACAGGGAGTAACAAAATCTGTAACACTAATAATGACTATTAATGGATTACGGCACTAACCAAGAACATATAACTAAATGAGTTGATACTTGATACACAGAGGAATGGTAGAAGGGTCATAAACAGTAATTTGCAAGTCTGGTCTTCTGACAGAAGGCACTTTAATGACTCTGTATATAGCACTCAGGAAATACTTCCAAACTTGAACCGTATATAATACATACAATGTCATACGTGTATTTCTCAAAGTATCAAAGAAGACCACAGGAGGGGTGAAAATAATAAAATTTCTTCCGTTGTAAATAGTGATTTAAAGACTGAATGCTCAACCAATTTCAGATTTGACTGCAGGCCCTGTAGACGTTAATCATTGATCCGGCAACTCTGTTCTTCATGTAGTCATGTAAGTGCTAAAGTAAACAATATGCTAAGTTGTACCGTACCGCCGCTGCGTATTACCAGTTTCGGGATTCAAAGCATGCTTCTGGACTAACTCAGTCTTCACAGAGATTTCAGGGCTGTCTATATAGATGCATGACTGAATAATAAAATAAAATAAATAAACGTTATCTTTTGTATGCTACAAGTTAAGCTGAAATGTACCTGGATAATGAAACAGAAGTCAATGCAGTAGGTGATGGTAAACACTCCAACGCTTAGGTCCTGAAAGGCCGCCTGGAAAAACCCATAATCTCATTACAAACGATTAAACAACTCAATAATTAAAGAAAAAACCATAATATGACTTATGTGAAGCAGCAAGGCATCTAGTGTCTAACGAATAAGCTAGCAACCACGCACATACAACGACTAAAACAGCAATCCATATGCATTTGCTTCATATGATACTTGTAGCTGGAGCCAGCAAAGCTAGGTTTTGAGACCATGTATCAGCATTTAGGCGCCCTTGTAACACAGCCGTCATTCAGGCCATCCCGTATAATAATTATGACAATTAATAAATTGTTGTAATTGTTATTTTATTGTGGCTAAATCAATAACCTTGGTCATTTGACTTACACTTTGTAACTGCACACACTGAAAGGCATGCTTATCTTTTCTTGGTAATGGTGTTCAACTGCCTGCTTATGTTCATAAATTTTGGGAAGTATTTCAATGTTTTATTATTACAGAAACGAGCATAGCATAGTACTACTGTAACTTAATCTCAGATTCTAAATCCATTATATTCAATTGCGTTGAATGATAGGCATTTGAGATCTCAAGTAATACAAAAATAATCTCATGTCATAATTACAACTATTGTAAACTTGAAACCTAACCAGTTTTTCATTTTGTTTGTTTTTAAAATAGATCAAAAGTCTCTTCTACATTATGATCGCCTATTGGAAATCTTTTACATTTAGATTTAAATATTTGTTTATTTGTTTATGTGCATGATAATTGTTCCAAAACATTATAGAATTTGTCTCAAAGACCATTTTATCATAGACGTTATTAAGTGAATTATAATATGCTGTTAAACGATGAATATCAATGACATTGGAAAGTACTGTTTTGATGCCTTTATATCGGATTTGATGAATTCTCTGCTTTTCAACTACCTACACTATACGTAACTTTGTACCATCATCAATGGCCTGTGCTCTGTGTGCTGTCATATAATGACGTCACACTTATGAAATAACAAAAAGTTTTCAAAGAATTTGTGTATGTGCTGATGAAGAGGTCATGGACATGTGTTTGTAGAGACTGTGCTTGCAGCTGATCCTTGTTAACAGTACTTACCTGATATGATATGAGAATGCAGGACACCAAGTTGAGGAAGCAGATGATTGCTTTGAAGCGAACAAAATTATTGTTATTTGGATTGATGATGTTTATGATGGTCTTTGGCCTCTCCATTGCAATGCCCTCATCATCTGCTCACACAACAAACCAAAGATCCTCGTTAAAATTACAACTAACACAACTCGGTCTCGTGAGTTGACAGATCTTCTAAACTGATAATAAAATATGTTGGCAGACAATCCACAAACAAGGCATCTGTAAATTACATCACAAATGTATCGCACTGTATATGACCATTTATAAAGCGTGTCTCTCAGCAAAAGCCTTTCAGAAGCACTCCCGGTACAATTGACCCCGAAAAAAAAGATAGGATTTGAGGCGAGAGAAAGATGAGGAAAGTTGACAACAGAAAGGCAGACAAACCGATGGTGGAAGCCAATTCCATAGAGAATGAAAGCTTGCTTTTTAATCTTTTTATTGTAAAAACAATAATTCACATTGTGGCACGACCTTATATGATTGTTAAGATGTTTGCAATAATAATAATAATAATAATAATAATAATAATAATAATAATAACAAAAGAAAAAAATCTGTGCACTGGTTTGGAAAAATGTCCCTTTTCGAGGAAAAATATCCCCCCCTGTGATAGCATAGATCTGCCAAAAACGTTCTCATATAAATGATAAGCTTGTGCCACTGCTGCCAACACGTGCAAGTGTATTGTTCTACAGATTCCACGCTAAAATTAACATTAAGTAGACTAGTAAATAAACTATATAAAAAATTAAATTTGTTAAGCATTTTGTTTTGAAAAAACCCCAACAGAAACACCGTGAAGCAATCTTAGGTTACAACAGACCTGCATGGTCCGTGTTTGGATTGTGTTTACTGGTGTTATCCGCAGATTTGCCTGTTGCATGTGGGACTTCCGCTGATGTCCCACGATTAGGCGGCGTCTCCGACCCAGAATTCCTAGCAATGGCGATTAGCGGCTCTTTCTTTAACTCCTCCAGCGTAACGATTTCGTTTCCCCAGATGGAAGCCAGCGGTCCGTTGGTCAACAGCTTTTCTGCTTCGAGATCATCGAGCTCTGCCTCACCTGCATGAAACCACATTCCTTCTTCACCTTTATCTTCCCCATCAACAACAATCTGCTTGACAAGTTCTTCTGGTTTCTTGTCCTGTTTTTTTACTACGTCTTCCTTAACATCATGGACGACACTCGCTGGAGAGAGTGGCACCACCCCGATACTTCGCTTCTTTGCCTGTTGCCGCCTAACTTCGGCAATATGCATAATCTGGTTCTTGATCGCTGGATAGAATTCAAGCACCATGTCCAGGTCCTCCTTCTCCAACATGAACAAGTAGGAGTTCGCCTGAGCACGGATCGACGCAGTACGTGGGACGCTGAACAGCAGCGCCACTTCCCCGAACGCCTGTCCCGCACTCATCGTGTCGTAGATGGTCTTTCCGTCCTCCGAAACGACGTCAACGCCGCCACGATGGATGAAGTACATCTCACGCCCGATGTCGAACTTCTTTACGATGAATTCGCCCTTGAGAAAGAGAACCGGCTTGATGCATCGCGAAATCGTTTTAATGAACGAACGTTCGGTGTCCTGAAACAGAGAGATGCTCGAGATGACTTCCTCGTACAGACTGAGCGTGACGTCGCTCCACAGCGCCAGGGGCAATACGCTGAACAGAGTGTGCGGCTGAACACCCTTCGTCATCAGCCAGAGATGCTCGTAATACGCAACGACGCGGCCCTGGAGTCCCGCGCCGATCATCTCCAGTTCCATGTACGACTTGACGTGCAGCATCTTCTCTTTGAAGCGTGCAAGTTGCGCATCGGCACTTGCGACACACGCTGTGAGGCTTGCAAGAATATAAGTAAAGAAGAGCTGTCCAGCAAGGATGACAACAGACAAAACCACCGTTTCGTGCTCGAGATTCGCACTGATATCCCCGTAGCCGACAGAGCTGAAGGTCATCGAGCTGAGGTAGAGGCTGATCGTGTACAGCTTGAAAATATCAGACTCTTTCATGTTGAGGTCGTCCCTCGAGAATATCCAGCTGTTTACGAAGCAGACGTGCTCATTTGGCATTTTGTACACGTCTGTTACTGCGTGCCAAATGGAAGGTAGGCAGGCACTGAAGAAGAGAAGAGATGCCATCCAGCTGATGAAAAGGATCAGGTAGATGAGGTATTTGACCTTCCTGAAGAAACATGCAAGTTGGAAAGTTCTGTTAAAGCATTGTCAAGTGTCAAGCACAGGTGGGTCAGATCTATCGCAAATACATAATATTGCATGGAAATATTGTAATTAAGAATACATGTACTCAAAATACTTTCTTGCTAGATTCGCCATAATTCAGTCATTGGTCACATTTACAGGCAGATGTCATATAAGCATTACCACAAAAAATACCAGAAATTTGTATGTTTAATTTTAGCAAAAAACACCATAATTTACTTACAAGTTGAAAATTATGCACAAAAGCTGTGATAGGCTCATCATCCACTTTTCAGAACAGAAATGACAGTACTACTATTTGTTAGCGGGAGCACTAACTTGGGTCGGAGAGCTACTGAATCTGTGAGCGGTGCTTTATAAATGTTCAATTACAATTACAATTACTCTCATTGGAAAGCACCCATATATTCTAGAACACAACTACGTGAACTTCGCAAAACTCTAGTTACAATCAGGCTCTCTAAAAAGTTTCCATATTTTTACTATGTCAACGAGGTCTAGAGCTTTTTAAATCAGATGCCAAAAAGTACCAGCCAAAACTATTAAAAATACATGTTGGAAAAGGACAATGGGATGCACAATATGCTGGAACATGCCCTCTGGATGATCACACATGAATATATCCATACAGTACAGCTCTTGCCTGAGATTTATAGTCCGTCGATAAACGTCCATTTCAAGGTAGTCGAATGCAAGAATAACGCGATAGAACTGAAGCATACGATTCAATCTCAGTAATGCCATGAAATGCAAAACGTCCCCTTAAGAAACAGAAACAAAAATCTTTATACGCATCTATTCACATTTGCAAAGTCACCAAGTCTAATCTGAAAATTTCTGCTATGGTTGTGCGTGAGACATTTCCTAGCAGTTGCCCCTCTACTCAGAGTCATATTTAAAATTATCCACTGGACAGACACGCACATAACTTGAGATCCGTTACATAAGAAAAGCGCAAGTAATAATGAATAAATGCCATTTAGAATTAAAATAAGGTCTTCACTGAACTGAATGATTGAGTATAATTGTGCATATATCTTCGTTTATTAACAACTAGCTGTACCCGGCCACGCGTTGCTGTGGCAGAAAAGACTCTTCCCCTCCCCTCCCTCCCCCTCCCTCTTCCCCTCCCCTCCGCCTCCCCCTCCGCCTCCCCTTCGTCCCACTCCCTCCGCTCCTTTCCTCCCTCACACCGTCCCTTCCTGAGAGTGGATATAGCCCAAGAATGTTGAAAGGACGCAAAATTATGCGACTCGCTTATGACGTCACGGCACGCGATCTCATTCATGTTTCGTCTGGTCGCTGTCACTGTCAAGGCGTTTCGGAAATCTGGCAACCCTTTGGCTTTGTTGAATTTGCAAATGGCGGTCGAGCGGAATGCAAAGTTCATTTTTTGTGGAAAAGATTGGGTTTTTTCGGATAAAAAGAAAAATGAAAACTCTCCTATAGGAATGGAAGGTTTTGTTAAATTTTCAAAACAATCTGTGCGGTACTTTTCGAGAACACTTTACACAAACTATTGGAAAGTTTCATTTTTATTTATATAGATTGTAGCCCGTTACAATGCAGACAAAGCAAAAGCAGACAGTCAATTATTATAGGATGGTCAGCAGGGTTTAAAGTAAGCAGAATCTGAAGTTCGAATGACTGACTGAACTAAATAATAATTAATCAGTCTGGACATTGTATCACAGAATTTAAATGTAAGCCTGCCTGCTACATCATGCACAGTAAGTAAGCATGACTGTCTATGTGCATGGTCAGACTCACAGGTTAGGTCTCTGTAGATTGGTATAAGTATGAATTCGTATGGTAGGCAGCCTAACAGATCGAGAATGAAGTTGGTGCGAAGGTAGTGACCGGATGTAGTATGTGGATGCAACACTAGAACGTTCTGTTCATTGTAGTAGCCGGTATTTGGACCAACAAAGTACCTGAAACAATAATTATATATAAAGACTGACAAACTGATCAGAATCAGTCAACAACCATAAAATGACTACAGAAAAAGGTTACATTTCCTCACTAACTGATGCAATACTTTTGGTATTTGTAAGGACTTTTGACGATGTGCTACATAAATTTTCAGAATGAATATATATAGAAAACAGACTGAAATGATTTAGGCCTATATGTCGGATACTGATGTGCAACGTAGTAGCATCAGGAGCATATTATAGGACATTCTCAAAACTTACCTATTCAAACAATCGTATATTTAATTGACAGTAACATGTTATCCCGTGTACAGCGCCCTTTCCTTCGGCCTCGGCTGAGCTACGGCGCTATATAAATCGTCTTATTATTATTATTATTATAAATCTAGCCGACATTGTGTCAGAGGCATGTCTGATCGAGTAGATAGTCTTGAAGGAACGCCAAATAAATGCTCCCAATTAATAAACAAATCTAAGGACATCAATATCAGTCTGACTCACACATGAAAGAGGGCAATTCCATCGAGTACATAGAGGAAGGTCCACAGAGTAATCGAAGTGTGTTGAAAGGCGATGTGAAATGGCGTCAATCCTGCGACAACTCCGCCAATAACAGTCATGATGACAGTCCAGACGAGCAGCAGGGTTCCATCCGGCAGAAGCGTATGTCTGTGCGAATCACCAGAATGCACGTAAAACAGAAGAGTAAGGGGAAGAAAAGTCCCTTCAGCCAACCCCAAGAGGCAACTAAGGGTAAGCAGTACTAAGCACCCATTTCAAATTCCTTCTACAGCAGCGTTCACAGTACTTACTTTTGAGGGACTTCTACAATGTCCTTTAGAAAAGTTCGGATACATGCTTAGTTGCTTACAACACAAAGATACAATGGTACATATATACATACATATGACACGGTAGGACAGTGCTCAATTTTTAACCTTTGCAAAGAAAGGTAGATGGCCTACAATGGTCAGTAGCCTTCAACATCTCATTTAATTATGCCTCTGCAAAAGATGTACCCATTAAATAGCTGCATTTGCTAGACATCACAAGTCGGGCAGAAATCTAAAACATCTTTGGCCTATCATGCAAGGACTTGAACTCTTGCTCTCTCGGTTGATAGACCAGCACACTAACCACTAAACTAGTGCGGTATCTTGTCTGCGCTCTATTTCACATAATAATAATGCCAGTCAAATGTTTACCACAGTCAATCTATGTACGTGTACGTACGCATTAAGATGCTTCTTTTATGTACCTTGTAAAGTATTGCCAGCATAAGCCTTACAAATAATATTAATTAACGTACTAACTAATTATGTACGAGAAATGGTTATCAACATGCAAAAAGATTACAGATAATGAGAAGAGTCATTTGATGAGCAGCAGCAGAACTCAACCGATGGTTTATCAACCACGGCTCATTGATATAGTAGACAACATGTTCAGCAATGATACATGTGCATTGTGCAATGCTTGTAAATAGACGCGTTTCAGTATTAGCACTCAAGACTTTAACCCTTTCGTTACGGGAACAGACCTGCATACTGGCTTAATAACCTGTCGCTGCAATGGTTTCCGTAGCGAAAGGGTTAATGACAAGCTGAACTGGTTTTCCAGCTCCATGTTCTGTACATGCTCCTCATCATTAAAGGGTTAGACATCACTGAACATAAAATGCACTCAGTAACAGAAAACACACAAAAAACAAATACATCCCCCCATTATCCTATAGGACTGACTAGATTTTTTTTGTCTCCTACCTCATTAGCATGCGAGAGATGAACCACGAACATTTGGTCAATCGTTTCAACGGTGATTTGCTATCCTCATTGTCCTTGCGCATATTGGACTTGTTAAACGACACAACACCAAGTGATTTTCGGAACCGAATAGTACTTGGCAATGTTGGCATTAGGTTTAAAAATACTGAAACAAAGAAACTGCACACTAGTTAACAACATGACGCCATAATAGCAAAATAAATATATTGCAATACAAAGAGGCATCACACAAACAATATTTTCAGAGACATCATTTTACGAGCATGTCATTATTTTCTTGAGGAAATTTATATGCAACCACTCCAGAAAAAGTCAGCGGCACACTCAGCAACAGCCTACACAGAATTAAATGTCATCATCAGGGCTTAAAGTGTGGCAGGACAGTCATGGACGGCGTCCTGGCACTTATTTTCAAATCTCTATACCGTCCTGCCACTTATTTGGCCAACACACCTGAAAATGTAAGGGGCGTCCTGGCACTTCTTTTGGAAAGGTAACCAGGCACTTCTTTTTCTACACTGTTAGCACTGGTCATCATTACATACAGACATGTTTTACCGAGTAACTTCGAGTGAGTGGCATAATAGGACAAACTTAACCGACTTACGGTTTCCTTCCTGCTGGGTAGGAGGAGGGACGACCGTCACATCCAAATCCTGTGCTGGATCAGCTTCCTGGGTCCTTGATTCCAATATCCTCCGATCTGACACGACCCGGTTAAACTGCCTATTCAAAACAACAACACCGTCAACGGTTAAACTGCCTATTCAAAACAACAACAACACCGTCAGCGGTTAAACTGCCTATTCAAAACAACAACACCGTCAACGGTTAAACTGCCTATTCAAAACAACAACACCGTCAGCGGTTAAACTGCCTATTCAAAACAACAACACCGTCAGCGGTTAAACTGCCTATTCAAAACAACAACAACACCGTCAGCGGTTAAACTGCCTATTCAAAACAACAACATTGTCAACGGTTAAACTGCCTATTCAAAACAACAACACCGTCAACGGTTAAACTGCCTATTCAAAACAACAACACCGTCAGCGGTTAAACTGCCTATTCAAAACAACAACAACACCGTCAGTGGTTAAACTGCCTATTCAAAACAACAACACCGTCAACGGTTAAACTGCCTATTCAAAACAACAACACCGTCAACGGTTAAACTGCCTATTCAAAACAACAACACCGTCAACGGTTAAACTGCCTATTCAAAACAACAACACCGTCAACGGTTAAACTGCCTATTCAAAACAACAACACCGTCAGCGGTTAAACTGCCTATTCAAAACAACAACAACACCGTCAGTGGTTAAACTGCCTATTCAAAACAACAACACCGTCAACGGTTAAACTGCCTATTCAAAACAACAACAACACCGTCAGCGGTTAAACTGCCTATTCAAAACAACAACATTGTCAACGGTTAAACTGCCTATTCAAAACAACAACACCGTCAGCGGTTAAACTGCCTATTCAAAACAACAACACCGTCAGCGGTTAAACTGCCTATTCAAAACAACAACACCGTCAGCGGTTAAACTGCCTATTCAAAACAACAACACCGTCAGTGGTTAAACTGCCTATTCAAAACAACAACAACACCGTCAGTGGTTAAACTGCCTATTCAAAACAACAACAACACCGTCAGTGGTTAAACTGCCTATTCAAAACAACAACACCGTCAGCGGTTAAACTGCCTATTCAAAACAACAACAACACCGTCAGTGGTTAAACTGCCTATTCAAAACAACAACACCGTCAGCGTCGAGGACAGTAGTCTCTTCAGCCGGTGAAACATCTATCGCAACCATTTATTCACATGAAATTTAAACATACTACTCGGCGAACATTTTCATACAACTTAAGACAGACTTTTCAGATCTGTCAAACAGCAGTATTTCAGAAACTACGCACGAATCCTAAGAATATGACCAATCCTTTGTGCTAACCCCCAAGTAGTAGCAGCCATTGATACAAAGTGTTAGTAACTTAACACATTTAACCATGAAGTATGAGGATGGGCAGCCAGTCCTCTCCCTTGTTTGTCGATCTTCCCACCAACAGCTTATTAGCAGGCTCCACTAGGGGTGAAGTACAGCAGAGAGCTCAGCAAATACTTCAGCGCTGGCAGGGCAATAATGGATAATGGACAAACATAATAGGATACAGTAAATATGATCTAGAAGCATAATTAATAACAGAGCAAAAGACATTAGTTGACACATACTTTTCAATGATTGGAAAATCAACAAGGACCTCCAACAAAGTCGACATCTTGAGTTCGTAGACTTCGCAGCATGTCTTAGTGCGAACCGAACTAGTCTGATACTCTTTGAAGAGCATGCTGGTTGCACCAAAGTATTCGCCAGGACCCAGTTCCGAAATGACGCTCTTGTGATCAGTCGACAGTCTCTTAAACGACAGCAGCAGAGGCACACATATAACATACATATATATAAAAATACTAGCTGAACCCGGCCACGCGTTGCTGTGGCTGAAAAGAGCCTCCCCCTCCCCTCCGCCTCCAGGCATCTCCCATCTCTCTCCTCCCTGTTCGTCCCGCTCCCTTGCCTCCTTTCCTCCCTCACACCGTCCCTTTGCGATGGCGACGCGGATCGCGCCATAAAACGCTTGAGCAAGAAGGCCGCAATGAAATGCGAAGGCCGTAATGAAATGCGCTAAAGAAATAAACGGAACAAACGTGCCCAAATTGGTATGCAAGGCTTATTGTAGGCTATGTGTTGAAAACGGTCGAATTTTCAAAGTTGTTTTTTTTGTTGAAAAGATTGCGCTTTTTGCGAAAAATCATTCTGCAAACCCGGCCGTGTTGAAACTAAACGTTTTGGTGAAGTTCTGAAAGCAATCGGCGCAGAAAGTTCGGAGATAACTTGCAAGGAGCCAAACGCGGTTAAATTTTTATTTATATAGATATTATACATGAATATATATACATACATATAAAATTATATATATATCAAACCAACATTTATCAACATTTATCTATCAATAGTTGAATAATTTACTTAATATGCAGTATAATAGGCATCCACACAAACCCATGAAATTCACACAACTCCAACGCAGACAGCTATATTTTAAGAAACACTTCAACTAATAGAGCATGTTCAATTCATCTACTATCTTACTTACCATCTATTGCAAACCCTTATCTCAGTTAAACGCTCATCCTCTCTTCAGCCCGTTTCAGTGAGAAAGTATGTTATTCTTCGTACAGGTCTAGACCTTGATGCATCACCGTGCGTTCATTCACAGCTGCTGGTCCCTTTTTTCAGCTGCAATTCTTTCTACCACCTCAAGCTAAAGGTCGCTCCTTTCTTCGATCAGCATCTGCTGGAAAGTGTTTCTGGTGCACGTCTTGTCTTTGGCACCAGCGATCTTCACATTTGCTGGTCCCTTCATCTTGCAACTCTCTGCCTCCTCATGTTCGTAACTTTAGTGAGATTGGTTTTCGATTTCCAAACTGAAAACTTACCTTTTCCGGTCGACCTATAATTAGTTTTTAATGGTTGCCAAACTTCTGAGCCTTGTAAGTGCAGCATTACTAAATTGCAGTTGCATTGTATTGCATTGTAAGTTCACAAATTGACAACCAAAATTATCTTTAGTTCTAAACTGAAACCTTCTCTTCCCATATACAACTCTTAGCATTTCCCATCGTCAAGCTTAAATGTGCACTTCTGCTTAACCTTATAAAGAAGGCTCCAGGCTCAGGCCATTATCAAAATGCTGCAGTTGTATGGTAAAGTAAATCAAATGCAAATGTTTGTGCAAGCACAAATAAACTCAGCCGTCTATCTCTGACGATTCTCCGTATAAAAATCGGGCGACTACCTCGCAGTGACCTTTGATCAAGATGTACATTTCCTTAGCAGGTTCCCTTGCATACATGATGAATTCTCCAGGGGTGAAAATGTATGGGACCAGGCGTTGTGCAAGTTCTTTGATGAAGCTGTCATCAGTATTTCTAAACAGAGGTAACTGCAACGCAAGACAAGCTCAGTACATTTCGCACATCCATCGCCCAAAACAAATCAGGAATCCATTGTAATCATAATTAATAATCTCCAAATTTCTAAAGTGCTACTGTAAAGCTAAGCTTAAAGCACATATTGTAGCTCAGCCTGGTAATAGTGTTGACTGTTCAAAGCCAACGTTGGAAGATTTCATTATTCATCAACAAATGGTTGGTTTAGTATCAATGAATGACGATGTTAAGTTAACCCATAATTACTTAATTACCTGTTTTAAGACTGGACCAATGTCCTCCATGTTTATGTTTAGCTGTAGATTTATCGGCATCTCGTGCAGCAGACTCTGTTCTCCAGGAAACCATTCACCCCTTCAGAAACATGCGTTAAAAACAAATAGCAGAAGACCATGTCGACGACCTATGTCTTCATCTCATAGCATTGAAGGTCCTGCAATGTGTTATTTGAAAGCCACTTTCTTCTTAAATCAAATATATCCTAGTAAAGTGGCAAGAAAGTCGATAGGTAAAGCTGTACTACTTTACCAGTACATCTGAGCCTCAAATCCCTACTGACTTCTGGGTGCAAGATAGCAAGCTGCATCATTACTACTGCAAAAGATGTAATTTCAATTCAGTATAACATTTTCTTGCTGTCATCTTGTTTTCTGGTTGCAATAAAGCATTGAATTGAATATCAAACATGAAACACTTGGATATATAAATTCTTTATCAAACCATGCAACTCAGAAGTTATTCAGTTTTTTTCAAAGTTTCCTGTATTTGTGACCGCAGACAAAATAGACTTCATGTTCAGCAAATATTGTGCCTGTGCATACTCGGTAATTAATTTTAAGAGAGAGACATATGGTAATAAACGACTGATTATCTTATCCTGTGTTACTTTCTATCTGCTGTCTACTGCTGCAAAAATTCAACTTCAAAACCATTCTCTTCAGATCATCGCATACAAATTGTTTTCACACCAGTTACTTTCCATCTCACACAGTAAAAGTTCCACATTTTCTTAGTAATTTATACATCAGCAATAAAATGTAAGATACAATGGTGGTTAGTTAATCAAATTTAATGCCTAGTATCAAAATCGCCTGTGAATAAGTTGGTTTCTGCAACTTTGCTTTTGTAGGCACTGCAGAAATCTTCAGATTACAATTAAGCCAACAAGCAGAACAGCAGAGTTACACATTGTGACTAATGTCTTACTGCATCATACATCATTTTGTCGGCTTGTTCAACCGATGACAAGTTTTGACTGTACAGCTTTTCTTTAAGCAAATTTGACTTACGAGTCACGATTAAAAAAAACATTAAAGAAGGCATAGAAAAAAATACCATCTTACCCGTACACATCCCACAAGATGGAAAAATATCGGATGACACGCATACGCAAAGTCTTGTTCAGACCATGCTCTGTCATGAAATCGCTCACAGCAAATAGTCTTTCCTGGAAAGTGGTCCTAATTACGGCAAAAGCAGGACAGAGCATTTAGAAACGTGAACGCTGTTGATCGGGAAAATTTGCTAAACAAGCACTGTCCTTCAGCATTTGGCAACTGTCACAAAGGAACGTAAAAGCCAATTGCATACCATTATTTTTCCCACCAAGGTAGATGAAATCACTGTGGACATAAGAAATTTCCGAAGACTAGAAGTTAGATCCTCACTCATAGTAATTCGTGAAGGTTAGATATAAGGAAGTAATACCAAATTTCAATTCTAGTTTTCTTCCAGTCACAGTTCAGTTTCTTCATAAATGGCATAAATGCTGTCTGATTCTCAGCCATTATTATAATTATTAAAAAAATTCTCACACAAGGGCAAACAGAAATGCAAATCGGAGGCATGGCTATCCACTCGCCAGATGACGAGATTTTAGAAATACAAATTCTTGAAAGCCAATAAGAAATAGCGAGCATTGTGGGGTGCGGTGGTGTAGTGGGATTGTTCGTTGTCTTGCAGCCGGAGGGTTGCAGGTTCAAATCCACCTCAAGTCGCCGCGTAAGTGCCTTGGGCAAGTCCTTCACTCGCAATTGCCTGACCAGGGTTTATGGCAAAAATCGTTAGACCAGAAACATGAATAGTACTCAAGGGAGGCACTTCTCAAGCATTGCATGCCAAACTGATCCATTGGTGACAGAGCACTGCAAAGCTCACTCAGCATGCCGTCATATAGTTACAGTTACAACACATTACAAAACGTCATTTAAACTAAACTGGACTTCTAAACTTTATCCAAACAGTATGGTTAACACGCTGGCCAAGATTGCGAGAGGTAGCAGGTTCGAGCCCCCGTTGGGCGGATATGCTTTGTAGGCTGCTATTAGCGCTGTGTAATTGCAAAGCTGTCTGTTCAGTTGGTAGTTAAGTTTAATTAAGATTACTGCATAACTTGTAAATGTAAAGCGCAGTGCGTCTTGCAGGCGTTTCAATAAAGAAAAGATTATTATTATCTGTGACAGGCGAAAAGTAGTAACCAGACCGGAAGCTGTCGGCGTGAGTGATCGTTGCGGACAGCAGTGACAGACCGTAGCCAAAAACAAGGAAACCAACGATCATCGTGACGATAGCAAAGGCTCGCTCCCTCGTGTTCATCGGGTATCGGTCCCCAAAACCGGTGTTGGTCAGCGTCACAATCGCAGAGTAAATCGATATTACGTATCTCTTGAGGGCGTGATCCTGCACTCGTATTCCACGCTCCTTTGCCCATGCCAAGACCCATCCATCCCAGCACCTCAACAGCAGGAAATCAATTTACTATAGAATAATTCCATTGTTAACTTCCACACCAAAATCAAACTAATTTAAATTAGCAGAGTTGGTGATTAGCTGCCTACTGCAGTCACCCCATCAAATCAACCAAAATTTAGATCCATACCTGCCACACCAACGTTTGTAAAAATGGCCAACTCATACAATGTTATGTTCTGAAAGAGCAAAGAGGAAGTTCAGTTGTGATCCTGATGGTAGGAAACCATTGCATAATGTAAAAGACATTTTAAATACAGAAATAGCAATAGTGAACATGAAGATTGAAGAACCATTGGTTTTGGCATGAAGACATATAATTAGTACCTCACAGCACTGAACAGTGAACACCTTCAGCATTATCACAATGACCTGTACCATTAGAAGATCCCAGATTAGACTACAGTAGATTAGATGAAATTTACTGAAACTGCGCAAAGTTTAAACTTGGAAAATGTCATCAGCACAAAGGTCATACTTCACATCTTTACACTGATGTACCATTACCAAATCTTTCCATGGCAAAAATTATAATATATATTTACCTAAACTTTTTAAACGTATGGTAAATTTTGTGATAAATTAGAATAATTTCACTACAACCGTGTATAGTCAATATAGTTATTTGATGGGCATGCTCACTAGAAGGTGTTAGTGTAACACAGAAACCTTAAGTAATCAATCTACCAAGCACGGATTTTAACACAAACATCTATATTATATGCTAAACATCACAAGTCATAGTTTAACCAGACAGCAACCTACTCACCGAAGAAGCAGGAAGCTGAGTGATAGCTAGTAATTGTCGCTAGTTAAGTTCTGCTAGAATAGTAGGCCTAATTTAGGGAGTTGAATACCTGGTTTGAGTGCATGAGCTGGCGTATAGGAAGCATGCAGCCCAGTGGCCAGTCATCAACGTGTACAATATCAACTTCGAATACCTCACTGCATAACCAGAGTATTTCAGTGATGACTCTCGCCAAGTCAGTGCTCTTGAAACCTAAAAATTTAATATTAAAGTGATCAACTGCAAGCACAGACATGTAGCAGATGGACATCTTGGTCATGGTCATTACTATACAATAGAAGTTTACATGACCACAAGCACAGTAGATCCCAATGGGAATGAAGTCATTACCATTAGTTATTCAGCATTTTCAGTTTCAGTCAAGAAATCCGTTCATTCTCATAATCATAATTATGTGAGATGATGTCTGCGTTTTATGTCACCTGTTCTACATGTGCTAACCGGACAATGTGCTAAGTATGTGTTTAACCCTATTCAGTTATAATGAGATGGGAAGTAAACCATGGAACATTAAGAACAAAGCAAAATAGAAACAAATCCCACAGCTCAATCATAATAAATAAATGGACTCACTCGGTAAAATTTCAGCAAGCGATTCAATTTCAGAACCCCAAAAATAAAGTTGCGCATAAAGCCCGAAGCCCAAAACAAGCAGATGACTTCAAGTGGCAGCGAAGAGAAGATGTCGCAGGCAAAGACCCAAGTCATCACGTAATGCTCCACAATATACTTGAACTTCGACAACTTGCCTGCCAACAGCGTCAAATCATCAACAAATAACTTTCAGCAAAATCAAATTGAAGCCAATCATTGAAACAGATAAAAAGGTCTTTGTAGGTCTGTAGAGATCTTATCTTATTCGTAAGAAAAGACCTCTTTGATATAACAACATCGTAAAATTTGACGCCATCACGAAGAGAAAAGACCCTCATTTTCTACTGGTAAAATACAAGTTTGAAGAGTTACTATCAGTAGTCTTTTTAGGAATGGTCGTTCATGGACTTGAAGGAAATTTTGGCTGAATTGCACATAATGACAATAACAATCCAACACTTAATATAGAATATCTACTTCTAAAAAGAATTTTATGTGATAAAGAACACTTACTAAACAAATCGACAAAATATATTTCCTTATAGGTAACTGGCACCTCAAAAAGTTTTTTATATAAAATACCACATGTGCTCATGTGTTTTCTTAGAAACTGTTCAGGAAGATCAGTAGAATATTGCATGCACACTTAGATTCAAAGGCATCAATTTGATGTTGAAACGCTAAAGTCAAACACATCACCATTCTGCCATCAATGCCATATGACTTTTACATTATGTTCACAATAATTGTAACTCAAGCATCACTGAAAATGCCACAGCAAATCTTTTACAATTTATAATATAGAAACTGAATCAAAATGATGCAAAGCAAGACTCTTGTCGCAAATCAGCTCAAAAATTTTCACTTAAAACAGCAATGCATTAACTTCAATTCTAAAGAAAAACCGCCAATTTGGACTAATTTACAAAGAACTGAGTTTCTGGTATAATTTATATACCTGACCACGCTTTGGTCCACCATCACAAGCACTATAGAAGTTGCCAATCACAAAACATAAATTATATCCATGTACCGGTAAATAAATCCTTAATTTTAAGCGAGTAATTCTGCAACTAAAAATGTTGTGTGTAGCTCAGCACTCACCATTTGGTGTGACAATAGCGGTACGAAGGGTGACAAAAATGTCCACGATAAGCAGCAACTCGAAAGCATATGTAATCTTAAGAATAATGGAACCAGCTGTGGTCGTGAGATAGGCTGGACAAAGAAAATATGCCAGTTGCAAACATTGTGACATTAACCCTTAACAGACGAGTAGCATAGTCTTGTCACCTAGACCCTGACGCCTAGCCATTTTTACCATAAAACAGCCTATAAACAAATTTTTTTGAACTTGTGCTATCTCAGTTATTTCTTGGACTAGAGACATAATGTAACCACTGTTCTTTAGCATTTTATCTCCTCGTCCCATCTATCCGTCCAGTTTTAGCGCCCAAAAATTTGGGGGTACCCTACGTTGCCCAAAATTAGACCCCTCCCCAAATATTTTCACTTTTGCATGTTCAAGCACCTATATTAAAATATTTTCAGTGACAACATATTTAGTTTGAGCACGAAAGATATGCAGAAATGAATGCCAGTCAAAACACAAAAACAAATTTGAATATATCTTGATAAATGAGGAAGCTATAATTTTTTAGTATTTAGACCCAAGTTGTAAAAGTGAAAATAATAATAAGGATATTGAAAACTTTTAAATTTGTGATATCTCAGTTATTTCTTGGCCTATAGACATATTGTAACCACTGTTCTTTAGCACATTATCTTCTCTTTTCTCCTATCTGTCCAGTTTTGTGGAGAAAAATTTGAGGGTACCCTAAGTTGCCCAAAATTATACCCCTCCCCAATTTTGTCACTTTTTCATGTTCAAGCACCAATATGAAAATATTCTCTTTGACAATAAATTTAGTTTGAGCATGCAGGATGTGCAGAAATTAATGCCGGTCAAAATACAAAAACAATTTTGAATATATCTTTATAAATGATGGAGTTATAATTTTTTAGTATTTAGACCCAACATTGTAAAATTGCTCATCTGAAAAAATAGAGGGAAAAAATCCAAAAATGGTGCATCATAGGTTGGACCACCACAGATGCCGGTAAATGGTATAGTTAGGGAAGAAACAGGAAATTCCGATACCTGTTCAGTCCGGTCTATTGCCCCAGTCATAATCATCCGATAAAAGCGACCCACTTTTACGCTCACAGCGTGCATACCGAATTATATTGGTAAAGTCGGTGTCAATGTCGGAATTTTCCTCAGCCAAAGCCACTTTATAGTCGTCATTTGAACCGTGTGACAAGTTTTTATTCTCATATTCGTCAAAATACTGCCAGAATTCGAACCTAATTCATCGAACATTCGCCTGATTTCCGCGTCGGAACGTCCACGCGATCGCTTCGTCGCCATTTTTTTCCAAGTACATATGCGAGATAAATGTCCGATTTGATTCGTCGATTTACGTAATAAAATGCAAATTTTAAGGGGATCCTCCACTTATTTATATGCCTAAATATAGTATCTAGGCCCACATGACGTAAAGTCATAAAAACATAATAAATTTCATTGGCCAAAGTACGTCATTATATATGGAGCGCCGTACTACCATTCACTACCGTCTAGTCGCGAAGCACTAGTTAAAATCAACTACCATTCACTACCTCGACGGTGTTTAAGGGTTAAGTATCGCAAATTACTCAAAAGATAACCCATTACAAGGGTACGTCATATTATATATTTTATAAATATAATCAATCAAAATCTATGCTAAAAAAATACTTGTTTCCTAGGGCATATCCCACATGATAGCTGCTTTGTAAGGCACCCTCGTAACAGCATAACTGTGTTATGGCGCCACATAAATTATCGCATAAATTATCGCAATTATTACCATTATTATCATCATTATAATTATTACCAGGTATTATAATACAATTTGTTTGCATGTGCACTTGTTTCAATAATGTATTGTATCTATGAATTTATAAAGCCCCTCTCACAGCGCACACACCAATCAGAGGCACTCCCACTGCGAAAGACCCAGACAAAAGAAAGTAGTTTTGAAACAGCGAAAAGATATATGTTGGGGTACCAGTTAATAACGAAGAACGTGTCAATGGAGAGAGCTAATTCCAAAGTGAAGGACCAATGAAGGCAAGAGCTTGTGTCTTGGTCAAATCAGTCCTTGCTTGCGGGTCAAAGAGATGATGTCCATCACGTGCGCATAGAGGACAAGAAGAGGATGCTGACTGTTATTTGTAATTTGTAAATTTGTAATTTGTAAAACGACTGCATGTAATTGTAATTGAACATTTGTATAGCGCCGCTCACAGATTCAGTAGCGGTCATGGCCCCAATCATACTTATTTTTCAATGCAACATTCAACTTCATGCAGCATTTTGCACAGAACTTTTACAAAACTTTCTTTACTGTTCTGATAGTGTTATGTTGGTCATTCACTACTGCCACATCAAGCATCACATTTATCAAGACTCAGGACTTTTCTGTTTAAACAATTGCATAATTGCCAATAACTTGTGATCTCGTGTACCGCACCCTTTCCTTCGGCCTCGGCTCAGCTATGGCACTACATAAATCGTGTTATTATTAATTTTTATTATTATATATATATTATTATTATATATTATATATGATATTAAAATATTAAATATTTTATTTTATTTTTTATTTTTTTTTTAACCCGAGGTAGTTAAGTTATTATTATTGTTATTATTATTATTATTATTATTACACAATTGAATTCAGGTCTGGCAACAAAGATCCTTGAAGAGAAGTCATTATCACACCGTGAAAGAAGACCATACCCGAGTCATAATCGGAACTGAAGAAGGCCATGTATGGGTAGAGGATCGAGAGAAAGAGAATGATAATGGACATCGTGTCATCCCACATGATGTATCGCGCTGATTCTGGGTCAACGATTGTCTGCTTCACCCAGAATTTAAAGTCGCCAAATAGTTTTCGCAACATCTGTAATCAAATAAGAAGCTAGTATACTGAATCCAGACGTATTAGAAAGACACTATACCTATTGTATAATTATGTCCATTATGTCCATGAGAGGGCGAGAGAGAAGGAGAGACACAGACAGACAGAGACAGACAGACAGAGAGAGAGGGGGAGAGGGAGAGAGAGAGACAGACAGAGACATACATGTAGACAGAGAGAGAGGCACATTTCATTGAGGATAAGAAAGCTTGGAGGGTGGACAATCGGATGGATTAGGATGACATCTACAATATTAGTCTGAAAGTTTGTCAAACTGAGAATATTATACAGTGTTCTGCTACCTCCATCGCTGTGATAGGGTGTGAAGGTAGCAGAACACTGCATAATATTCTCAGTTTGATTACAGTAATAAAATCTTCGTTAAACTTATTTCACAAACACTTACATTATCTTACAGCAACAAACTATTACAATATTCACATCATATTGTTACCGTAACAAAGACATTCCCTAACAAGGGCTACAACAACAAAACTGGTAGATAAGAATTTGTCCAACACAGACCAGACAAGGTGTTCGCCACGTCGAAGATTCCTCGTCCAAGGTAACGGGAATAACTTCAACTGACGAGCTGAACACGATGCTCGATTCTCCCCTCCTCTTCATTCTGAACACACGATCGTGGACTTCGTTTGGCATCCTCAGTACCACTTGTCGTTTAGGTCGGACTGCTCCCGTCGGAACAAAGCCAGAAGTTCGACTTCGCATTGCCTGAATCGAGAATAAAACCTTCGACAAATCCGCTGGTCAACAGTGCATATATGTCATCGTTAGACATTATCTTTATCATATCACACTTTATTTCCTGTGATGCACACTGGATGTATCGTAGAAATTGACACTGCATGCACAATAGTATCAATAAAAAATCATCAATAGTATCGATCCATGGTGATGAGATCACACGTTTAAAAGTCAGCAGACCCTACCATACGATCGCACCATGTGCACTTCTCAGGCATGCGCATTTCCGATAATTAACGTTATTCCTCTGCATTTATCTGGAACTTCCCACTTTAAAAATTTAACTTTGACCGCACAATTGATGCAGAACTCATGATAGCTGGTCAACGGTCATTCTAAAACTTTACAACTTGGCACAAATTTAAAGGGTCAGTTAACTGGTTCTTCTTCCAAAGGCATTTAAAAGAAAATCAAACAGGCAGAGTGGAAGATACCAGCAGTGCCTACATGGTGCTATTTTTGGGTATTCTTGATGCTGTTGCCTGCTAGTAGATATTATGTACACGATTTTGATCATTGATGTTGAGCACTGCTAGTGGGCACTGGGCAGCAACATCAATATTAAACAAAATCCATGAAATTTCATGAGCTTCAATTCTTCACTCACCTCAAATTTCACTCCCTCATCTTTGTCCTCCTCTATGACTCCACCCGTCTCGTCCGCTATTCTGCAACGCTGCTTTATAGCTGCAGCGATCTGTTCACCAACTACAAAAATGTGAAGAGTTTTAAAGACAGTATACACATGGGTGGAGTTTATCAGGGGCTAGGGGGGGCTAAGCTCCCCCAAGAAGGCCCAGATTCAGCTTTTTTACGATGAAAACAGTATCTTTTTCCGGGCTTAGCTCCCCAAGAAAGTATTAGCCCCCCCCCAAGAACGGAAACCAAACTCCGCACATGAGTATACATTATCTGAGCAAAGTGTGCATTCTAAAATATTTAGTGTGGAATTGCATCCAATTATGACATAATTATCAGCTGATCAGCCGGCAGCTAAAAGGGCACTTGTACAAGGCAAGGCAGTCTTTTGAGTCTAGAAACTTAAAATATAACACAAAATTTTGTCTGCCCTGCATACATGTCAACAAAGCCAAGAAGCTACTTGGGCAGTGACATAGCATGGTATTTATCATTAGTTATCCATTGCGCATACCTTGAGGATAGTGCACAAGAACCTCGTCAAGATCTTTCTTGTTGAGCAAGATCAGATCACAGTGCGTCCTCGCACGTACTGTAGCTATACGAGGCATACTGTAAAACAGGTTCACCTGAAACGCACCACATACATCGAAGATTTACATTACATTACATTACATCACATTACATACATCAACAACACAGTAGCTGCTGTTAAATTGCCAGCATCAGAAATGGGTATTTGGAAAGCATCGTGAAGCACACAAGTTGTACAATTGATAATTCAATCTAACCAGCAAAGGAGGCACTTAACAAGCAAGGTTGCATGTTGGAGCAAAAGAAATGGCACATTATGACAGCTCTATGAGGAGTAGACTGGAAGTAGCTCAAGCAAACCGACTTCTATAACCACCTATAAATTCTCAGTAATCAACTACCACAAAAACTACTTCAAGTGTGACTTAAGTTGATGACCTGGCTTTTCTGCAGTGCTGACTGATATAATGTGAACTGTATGACCCTTTTATCAGGTGTGACGGGTAGCTGCATGACCTGCCTGGAATAATTTACAGGATCGGAGCACTGGTGTATCCATACAGCATCACACTCATTTATGAAAGACAAAGTTGTTTCCAATCCGGAAATGCAACTTTAGTGTACCGTACTAGTATCAGTACCATAAACTAATAGTATCAGTACCATAAACTAATGCAATGACTCTTACTGCACCATTACAAGACAGTAAATGGCATGAAACATGGTCGCCTCAATGCCTCAAGTGTAACTAACGATATTCACAAAATAAAACTCATTCAATTAGTTGAGTAAAAAATTAATTTTAAATTGAAAATTTTGAATGAACCCTGAATTGAAATTACTTACCAGGCACAGTGTTAAATGCAGACAAACTAACGAATTACATAACAAACAGAAGTCTTGAGAAATGCTTTGAATATTTTCAGAGATTTCATCATTACAAGAAGAAAAAAGAGAGCGCCACAAGCACTGAGAGGTCATCAAAAAACTAACTTAGGCCTAAATTTGAGATCAAATGCCTGTGAGAATTTTTTTAATTTTTATAGTCTTATCATCAGAGATTACTATACTGCCAGACAATTTAAGCTCACTTCTCCAAAAATCTTTCCTTCCTTGAGTATAACAATGGGAGTATCGTCATCCTCTTCTGACAGAATCTAAAGCATGAAAGTGCATTGATGATGCCTCTTTATTCCCGTGATAAATCTACAATTTAGGCAGGATTTCGAGCAACAATCAGTGTAAAACAATTCATATTCAGTGTCTTTCTAGACATGAACTGTCCACTGTTTCATCATATTTCATAGTTCCCTTTGTCGGATATAATTATAGCAGCTCAGGTCAATTAACATCACAGCTAGTATCACACAACATTGACTGCACATTTCTTTCATTAATTCATTTTTAATAGCATTCATATATCAGTCCATCATAATATCTACTCTCAAGTGTGCCTATCACAGTGACAGAAAACAAAATTCATGCATTTCAGTCAAAATCTTCTAGATTCAGGTGCTTCTGCGTGCACATGGATCATTGCCAATTGGTCAGAGCATAGATCTGTAAAAACAGGAAATAGAAAACATTTGCTCATGCAGTAACCAGCGCTTAAAGTATAAAAAAGAAGTGCCTGGACGCTCCTTAACTTTCCAGTCTGCGCTGGCGAAATAAGTGGCAGGACGGCATTCAGATTTGAAAAGTGCACGGACACCACCGTTTATGACCATTCAGCCACACCTTAAGCCCTGGCAGTAACGTAATCAAATGTTGATGCTGCGCTAGAACTGCCACTGCAGCTTTACTTAGTTCAAAATCCATGACCACCTCAAGTTCTCCGCGGTGGATGTAGAACATTTCGTGTCCAGTCTCGCCACGCGCAGCCACTATCTGCTGCGGCAGATAGACGACCGGCTTCATCTTCAGCGAAAGCATCCGCAGGAAACTGACGTGGACATCGGAGAAGATATTTGCCTGTTGATGAAGAAAAACACAATAGGTGATTGTCATGGATGGAAGTTCATCATCAATGTCCCAGCATGCAATATAACATTTCTTTCATTTCTTCCATTTCTTTCTCTTCTCAAGACTGTCTTATTCGACCGGGGTTGGACTGGGAGCGCTCCTGAGTAGTAACCTTGAAGGAGCGCTATATCAAATTCTCAGTAAATAAACAGAAAGTGGCAGAGTGTGAATTTGTTCACATATCCTTCTGCTCAGCATGAAGTGGTGCCGTGTCTCCAAAAGCTATTAAAGTAACACACAATATTGAAAAATGCACTGCATAAGAACTGCAGTAAAGTGCTAAATGCCGGCTTTTCATATGCATGCAACCCATTGTAATATCCAGCTCAGCTTGTACGCTGAGTCATAGGGCATGTCCTCTGATAACTTCGCATTTTATCGTATTGGATCTACAAATTAATAGGTGCAGTGCACACCAACCAGGGGTGCTCTCATTGCAAAAGACCCAAAGAAAAGAAAGTAATTTTGAGACAGTGCTCAGTAAGATGTGCTTGGAGTACCAGTAAACAACAAAGAACATGTCAATGGAAAGAGCTGATTACAAAGTGCAGGACTAACGAAAATATATAATACCGAGCATGCTTTACCCTAACTTACGATATTATAACTGATCTTCATCACCTTACAATATTAGATAATTAATGTAAGGCAATGACTGGTCAACACATGCCTAAGAAGATCCATCCCTAAGCTAACAACCCCAAGAGGGAGCAGACGGTACGAAAATGTGATCGCCTTTCATATCGTCAGCAAATTAGTGGTCCAAATTTAGTCCGATCTTCCTACCCCTTAGGTCAATGTACTCATTATATAGCTGTACCAGCTAAATCTCATGCTAACATGCAACATGTGGAGGTATGAGAAACATAACACACAGCACACGGACATAATCCCTTAACATTAAAGCATTAGAGTAATGTAAAAGACGATTATAAATATAACTACAATTTGCATACAAAACCTCAGCAATCACAGCACGATACCTTGTTGAGTATGATGAGATTCGTGCTGTAGTTAAACTCAACCTTAAGGATGTACGGCAGTATGTTGAGGAAAGTGCTGCTCGTATCCGCATGCTTCTTTAGATACAGATACTCATAATATCCAACCACCTGAGCCTGAACTGGCTCAGAAATATTTCGAAATTTCTGCAGAAACAGAGTTAAAAAATATAATGATCAAACTCAGCAGACAACCGCAATTAGCATGGTCTACTCTTACAGACAACCCTTTTGGCTTTCACGTATTGCTTTAGAAATTTGGAGATTACGATTAACACATCAATAGCACTAACGAATCAGAAGCATATTAACTGTCTGCAATGGCCACTGTCACCAGAGATGGACAATTTTCAACAAAATCTGCATTCACTTTCACATGTTCCACCACTTTGTTCTAGCTCTGACCAGATGAGACTTTATAGAGATTTTCTTAGCTTTGATATGAAAATCAATGAGATCAAAGGTGAACTTGTCAAGGACTTCCTCAATGCTCATAGTCTCATAGGCACCTATGAGGATTGAACCCAAACTCTCCACTTTCCAAACCAACCGCTCTATCCAATCGGCCAATGTGCCGCACATGTTGGCAGACGAACATTCTAATTTAGTAGAGGTAGCTACATGTATACCACCAACACCCCAGAACAACATATGAATTGATCATAACTAACCATAAACAAATTTTTAAGTTGCATACAAAATTATTGAGAAAATATATATAATAGTTAATTGACCAAAATTATAGAGAAAATATAATATATTATAATAGTTAATTGACCAAAATTATTGAGAAAATATAATATATTATAATAGCTAATTGACCAAAATTATTGAAAAATATAATATATTAAAATAGTTAATTGACCAGGCGAAACTGAATAGTGCTGATCTTGTGAAGAAACGTTGACTTCTGCTTGAGAAAGTTCGTCACAACTGATGACATGATGCCAAGAATCAATCCGAAGAAAACTGCCACCCCCAGCAGCATCACCAGAATATCCAGAATCTCCTCCACAAGATTTTGAACTGTGATATCGCCGTAACTATAAACAGATCATTGACTGCAGATGGTTTAATATTACCAGGGCTGATATGCACAAGAGGGTATAACTCATACTCTTTAGCATAAATGTGGCCTATGCGGGAGTAGTGGGTAATTTCCGTATGCATGGCTTGTGATTAGCGAATTACGATAGGTATAACGTTATTCGAACTCGGAGGCAGGTATAAGCCCACTACTCTGAAGGTGAACAATAGACAGCCGACTTTAGACGGACACGTGAACAATAGGCAGCCATCGATATTTCCCTGTGGACCGTCTATAGGTCTTGATCTGTTCACCCCACGCTGGCAACGACCGCATATAAATATCTTTCACTCATGCACGCTCAGCTCTAACCTATTGAATTGAAGGGAGAGCAAGCGTCATGCATCGTCGGATGCAAGGAATGTCCAGTTTAACAATGTCTCTTGCTATTTAGTGGTCATGAATACGGCTACATTCCAACGGCTATGTCTGGATGAGATATGTCTGGAGGAAGGTCTACCTATAAGGTAGTCTATACCTGGCTATATATGTGCATACCGGCCCAGGTCTGCTGAATAATTAACTAGATAGCTAAAACACTTTGGTCCCTCCAGTGTTTTTGTCCTGGGTATGACGTCAAACTACATCCGGCTATGGGCTAGCCTAAAACAACCCACCCCCTGCTTCAGGGTCATGGAGTGAAGACGGATGACTGAGGTAGTCAACGCCGGGATGATCAGCCTGCCCGGTTCTGATCTACTTGCGTTGGAGTGGCGACTCAACCGAGGAATACTTAGCCTACGAAAATGATGAGCAACAATTCAAATTGTTGCCGCATCATGCAACGCCCCAGGAGGGCATGCTTCATGATGAGTGTTTAAAATACATATATAAAAAAGAAGTGCATGGACGCCCCTAACCTTTCCAGGCTGTGCTGGTCTAGTAAATGGCCTACAGGACAGCACTCAGCTTTGAAAACAAGTGCATGGACACCGTCCATGACCGTCCAGCCACACTTTAAGCCAAGGGTCCCTCTAATAAGCATGTATACCATTGTTCTAGAAAGAATTTCCAGTAAACATAACAAGTAAAGCAATCATCCAACTATTTTCATCACACTTTCAAAGTTGAAATATACTCAGCAGCAACTTTCATTAGCAATGAGATTAGCATCATTATCGTAGGGGCTTCAGCAGCTTCATAGAACTTCTTTCCACAGTATATATACACTTTAACAGAATATAGGAACACCTGAAAAGATTTAAGAAAACCTGAAAAATTTCTTCTATAGTAAAACACAAAGAAAAGGACACTATAGTGCAAAATATAGATTATTTTCTATATTTTGTACTATAGTGTCCTTTTCTTTGTGTTTTACTATAGAAGAAATTTTTCAGGTTTTCTTAAACCTTTTCAGGTTTTCCTATATTCTGAGTGTACTGTGGAGAGAAGTTCTATGAAGCTGCTGAAGCCCCTACAATAATGATGCTAATCTCATTGCTAATGAAAGTTGCTGCTGAGTATATTTCAACACTGTACATGCAGCATTGTTAATTTTAGCACCTTACACTATCGTGTATTTCAACACACATATTATTACGGTGTGTGTAATTGTGCGAGAGTATTGAAACACAATTTCTATGCTTTTTTATCAATTATACTTAAAATGCCTTCACTTTGTAGAAAGCTTCCATGGCCTGCATCAGCTATCGCTACTGATACATACCCAGTGGTAGTGGATGTCGCCACAACAAAGTATAGAGACACCAGATAATTTTCAACAGGGGGATTTTCTGCAACAACCATTGGCTCCGTTTCATCTCCAACCTCTGCAGAAAAGAAAACTACTACAATCAGACAGCATATACTCTGCATAATGGCAACTGAAGTAACGAACAAATACCTATTGAATGAACCTAAATTATCTTCAAAGTTGCCACCGACACGGTCTACCCTAAACACAGGTAAGTGGCAACAATGCTCAATTGTAAGGTTTGGCAAGACAGAAAAACAGTCGATTCAACTTCAATAGCTCTTCTTCCAAACCTTCAATGCTCAGAGTAACTGAAACGATGAGCCATGAGTCGTCAGTTGTTGCAAAGTTCTGCAACACATTAACAACATTAGATTCTGACCTGCATGCATCATGCATGCATCAAAATAACAATCGTTACAAACATTTTTGATATGCCAATAATAATTCGTAGGTTTTGAGACGTTTCAGAACCCATTAACGACGAGTGTACTAAGAGTGACTGGGAAATCAATGCATCGCAGCAGTCTTCCCAGTAATCGTAAACTCCTGATTTCTAAAGCGCCTCTAGAAAGCCAAGCGCGGGGCACCGGCTTATTCACGAGCGCTGCGTTGAGTCAAAAGGGTTATCCGTAAGAGTATTCCATGGTGGTCTGGGTCGAATTTCTGTAGGATCAGAGGGGTGGAAACAGCTACTAAGGTGGGTGTCGTCTGAGCCGGGAATTGGAGGGTGCGAATAACCTGAGAAAAGCAATAGGTTTTGAGAAGTGAGAGAGAGATGCATAAACATATCTAAAAAGAATGGAAACACGTAAAGAGAATGGAGGGCATTCCACAGGGCCGGCCGAATGGTGGCGAATTATCTAGTTTGGGCCATGTGCAGCGGTTCCTGTTCATGGGACAAAACGATATATGGTCAGTTCAAAGACCGGAGAGGTTGGAGAGAACTTTAGCCTCCAGTCTTTACTTCAGTTCCTGCAGGTGCCGGTGTTGCAGTACTTACAACACAAAGAACTGAAAACTTCACAATTAAAGGCTGAAATTCTAAGCTCAGCAACAAATTGCTAAATTTAAAACAGAACCTTGGAGTATATGTGCCCATGTTCCATTGTAGCAGTAGAACTCCACTCCCTCATGGTATCCAGTACATGCGGCAGCAAACCACACTCCCGCCGAAATATGGAGGGTGAAGACTGCCATAAAACCGCACAAAATCAGTTGCCACAGCATTGCATTCGAGTTCAGCGACATCATGTGGACGTCTAGGACAAAATTCAGACAAGCCCAATTAAGCTACAACAAGCAAGTCTAATTTTGTGACCCAAGATAGAGCTCTCACTTCCTTAAACTCCCTTTCTTCCTATAAAAAGTCCCTCAAGACTCACTATAATAATTATTCCTCGGCTCTCAAGCACATGGATATGTATCTACCTAACTACATCTTCTCCTGGCAACTGACCATCTGCACTTCACATTCACATTTTAGTGTGACCGTGTAGGCTACTACTGTAAGCTTACTCGTTACAAATTTAATTAATAAATAAAAACAATAACATTAGCAGCAGGAGTAATACCTGTAATGGTAATAATAATGGCAATGCCGGGCAGTCCATCATTGTCAGTCATTTAGCAACATTACTGGAGCTATTCAGAAACAATATTTACTGCTGGTCATGCTTTCCTAACATCAGCTTAAGCAAAGCATCTAGTTCCCCTACATTTTAATCACCTGGAACAACATTCCAACGAAAATGTCAACTGTTCAGCAAGAAATAATGCATAAATGTGGGTTAGATCTGACCATCAGCCATGTCATTGTTTCCTGCATATTTTCCTCCCTTGCATGAATACATGTATACCTGTATCAGCAGAGACCATGACTTATAAGCCCACTGACAACTTGACAAGGATAACAGCCTCCAAATGGGCCCACTTCACAACTGCTCTCATTCCATGGAGACACTGACACATCTAAAAATTTAGGCCCCTACAATGCAGCTGAATACACACCAAACCCTGACAACTTTTTCATTAATTAGTCATGGGCTCATGGCAAAACAGGTAAATTCAAATTCGGGATTTGAAACAGTTCTAAGCAAAAAATATCAGATCCGTCCTGAAATATCAGACCCGTCCTGTTTTCTGAATTCACCTATAAAATAAATAACAATTAACTATATTATTGTAAGAATAAAAATTACCTATAATTTTGTAAGCCTTCACCAGTCCAATTAACCTGTTCATCCTGAGCCTTGCCAGGACCATGACACGCACAGTAAACAGCAGCGAAAACAATTCGATTGGCACAAACGATGCTACATATACGAAGAAAAATGTCTTCAAATATCGATACCAGATCACTCGTCGGTCTTTCACCAGACCTCCTGTTATGTCATAAAAGCCGACATTCACTGTCAACACGGTGTCTACGAGATTCAAAAGGTCAACCAAATAAACGATCACCCAGAAACTCAGATACACTGAATATATCAGACTCTGGTAGACTGTTATGACACACCCAACAGATATCGCAATCAGTATTGCGATTTGCCAGTACCCATAAAGACGGTTGTCCGGGTCTATCACGTCTATCATGTATTTCGACCACCAACGAGTTTTAGGTGTGGGAATGTCTTCAGTCTTAATTATCACAGACTCCGCCTTTACGACTGTCGTAGATACTTCCGCTACGCCACTAGCCATTCTTAATTCTGAAAATTAAATTTATTTTGCATCTGATTAAGACATTAAGCATCAGCACTTAAATGAATTCCAAAACGCGCCACCGGTTAAACAGATTACATTTCGATGACGTGTGTAAAATTAAATAACACCAGCAGTGTTGCCACTGAGGTTTCAGAAAAAAACATAGATTTCCTATTAAAAAAAACACAGAAAAACACAGACGTCGCCCGGCCGAAAAGTAAAGAAAATTTTATATTTTCGCCGGCAAAAAAGTTGATGACCTTTTTTTTTTTTTTTAGTCATTCGGTCCGAAAAGTCAAAAAAAAACAGAAACCCAGACGAAAACGGAAAAAAACACAGATTTTCCCAAAAAAACACAGAAACCCAGACGAAAACGGAAAAAAACACAGATTTTCCCCCAAAAACACAGAAATCCAGACGAAAACGGAAAAAAACACAGACTTTCCCCAAAAAAACCCAGAAACACAGACGAAAGCAAAAAAACATAGATCTATGTGGAAAAACACAGCTGTGGCATCACTGAACACCAGTGTCGTCAGTGTTGCCACTGAGGTTTCAGAAAAAACCCAAATTTCCTTTGGAAAAAATCCAGAAAAACCCAGGCCGTCGTCCGGCCGAAAAGTC
This sequence comes from Lumbricus rubellus, assembly GCA_945859605.1. Taxonomy (NCBI): domain Eukaryota; kingdom Metazoa; phylum Annelida; class Clitellata; order Crassiclitellata; family Lumbricidae; genus Lumbricus; species Lumbricus rubellus. The sequence continues at coordinate 11,415,956 of OX243816.1, forward strand.
AAGAAAATTGACTATTTTCGCCGGCAAAAAAGTTGATGACCTTTTTTTTTTAGTCGTCCGGCCGAAAAAGTCAAGAAAATTTTCTATTTTCGCCGGCAAAAAAGTTGATGACCTTTTTTTTTTAGTCGTCCGGCCGAAAAAGTCCCCCAAAAATACAAATTTTCAACTCACCCAAAAAAAAACCCAGATTTCGACCCAAAAAAAAACAGAAACCCAGACAAAGGCAAAAAATAGATCTAGTGAAAAACCTAGCTGTGGCATCACTGAGTGTTGCCACTGAGGTTTCAGAAATAAACCCAGATTTTCTTCAAAAAAAATAGAAAAACCCAGACTATTAAAATAAGCGATTTTAGACCCCCGTTGTTAAAATTAAGTTGGTTTTTCGCTTGTTCGAATGAGGTATGAGGGTTAACAAAATGTTCGTCAAAAGAGTCGAATAAAATGTAATTACAGCTTTTAAAAAAAATATGAATTGTTAAAGTTGTCATATGAAGGGACAACTCCTATAGTAGGCTATAGTTCCACGGGCTCGCTTAGCTGCCAGACAACGACGAGCTTGATATGTAATTTTTCCGTTCAATGGTAGGCCCTATAGGCCTACGTGGGAATTAAAACACATGGAGCAACAGGGCCGGATTAAGCAATGTCGGGGCCCTGTTCGAGAATTTTTGTGGGGGCCCTGTTCGAAAAATTTTTGCGGAAAATTTGTAAAATTTTTCAGAAAAATCATACCATTTCATCCGCCAAAAAAGTTGATGACCTTTTTTTTTTTTTTTTTTTTTTTTTTTTTAGTCATCCGCAAAAATTTTGGGAAAAATAGCCGTGTGGCCGAAATTTGCTAAAAAATTTTTTTTTTACACATTTGTGGGGCCCCCTAAAGTGTGGGGGCCCCTGTTTCGGCCGAACATGTTGAACATGCCTTAATCCGGCCCTGTGGAGCAAGTGGAATCCCGTTCTTCCAAATGAAAGCAGATGCCTTGATGCGGCGTTCATCAGCTGTGCCAATCATTTCCCCCAACAACTAGGCCTACCGGTGAGTAGGCTATAGGCCCAACTCGCTAGAACAATCCAATAAACCCCTTTCTCCCAAGATCTATAGACACATATTGAAAGAACCTTGCCTTTCTCCGCGATCGAGATAAAACCGCTCCATGCTCCATGCATGAGACTTGCTCGATCGTCCGCGGAAGCGTAGACCCACCCTACAGCATATAGGCGCAACCGCCCTATGAGATCCGTTGGACGCGTCCCTTCCAACTTTCGTCCATACAGGTTGGGACAGTCCAACCAACCTTACCGCCATATGTTACTAAATTTCTCCATAAGGATTTTAATATTGGCTAAATTGCGACATTTGAAATAGCCTATTACGTAGGCTACTGTACGTCGTAGGCTATAGGCTATAACCTAGGCTAAGCTTATACTCAATTCCCAAAACTTTCTAATTCGCACTAGATTATCTAATTAAATTTGAAATTATCTATCTGATCACGTATAGGGCAGAGGTTCTTAACTTTTTTGGCTCACGACACACCCAAACTTTCAACCAAATTTGGCGACACGGCATAAAATCGTCATAGGCCTAGATCTAAATAGGCTATGTGAATCGCATTAAAATGCAAACATATAAAATTAAACCAGTTTATTTATTCAAAATTTTAAAATTGCAAAGGGCCTTTCACAGTGCACATCAATCAGAGGCGCTCCCAGTGCGAAAGACACAGAGCAAATGTTGTTTTGATACAGCGAAAAGTTGTGTCGGGTACGGTGTAGGGCTGTAGGCCTACCACTGGTAGGCTACTCGTATAAAAAATATACAAATAGGCCTATTATACAAATGTGTTTCAACACAAATGCAACTGTGAGCGTATAAATAAAAATTATCAATATATTATTCATTCATTTTCATTCATTTCAAGAATTTATATAGCGCCTCTTCAAGAAATCCACTCAGAGGCGCTCCCAGTCCAACCACGGTGAAACAAAAAGTCTTATTTTATTATGTTACGGTTTCTCCGTCATGCTTATCATTTGAATCATCCCATTCAGCCAACGGTTGAAACCGATTGGGTCAGCCATCGACGATGGGGTCAACTGTCTTTCTCCCGTTACTCGACCTATATGTTTCCGGTGTCTCACACTACATCAGACCCCCCCTCTCTATAAGTCTTCTTCTTCACCAGCACTTCCGGAACCTACATGGACTCTGGCGACACCTGTCAACCAGCATGCTGACCAATCGGAAGACGCCACGGCTTAGACGTCGGTGTCTCATCATTCTCAGACGACGATGAAGGGACTGACTGGTTGCTCAGCGCTTCGTCTTCAGGTCTTCCGATGACTGGATGGATGAGGTTGATCGGGATGAAACGGAGGGGTGCCTCCTTCCAGATATCCCTCGTCAGACGATTCTTCCAGTTGGACAGCATCCCAATCCTTTTCGCGTCCGTTGCATGTGCTGGATCGAAGCAGATGTTGGGAGAGAGGACGTCCCAACCACAGAATCGAAGAATGCAGTTCTAAACCATTACAATAACAATATGCTTTGTTTGTCAGTAATTAATATTAATATAATATTGGATAAGCAGTTTTGGATTATATGAAAAATTTAATAGGAAGTATGGTATTTAGGCCTATTTGAGATGAGTGGGTTGCATTAGATGCTGATTTTAATTGCAGATAATTAAACTTAATTAGTGAAGTTACTTTATGTGATTGACGACCCCAAAGCCCTGAAAGCCCATTATAATTTGTCGTATATATGCCTATAAGCCACTGGAAAAATAAGTAAGCCACTGGAAAAATAAGTAAATCAAATGGAAGGCCTGTAATAATAATGATGATGGGGGATGATGATGATGATGATGATGATGATGGTGGTGGTGGTGGTGGTGGTGGTGGTGGTGGTGGTGGTGGTGGTGGTGGTGGTGGTGGTGGTGGTGGTGGTGGTGGTGATGATGATGATGATGATGATGATGATGATGATGATGATGATGATGATGATGATGATGATGATGATGATGATGATGATGATGATGATGATGATGATGATGATGATGATGATGATGATGATGATGATGATGATGATGATGATGATGATGATGATGATGATGATGATGATGATGATGATGATGATGATGATGATGATGATGATGATGATCATGATGATGATGATGATGATGATGATGATGATGATGATGATGATGATGATGATGATGATGATGATGATGATGATGATGATGATGATGATGATGATGATGATGATGATGATGATGATGATGATGATGATAACGACGACGATGAAGAATTACCTGAATTGGCCAAAGAATGACGTTAATATCTCCAAAGCACCCATCCGGACGTAACTTTGTTTCCCCTGCACCTGTTGTCAGCGACAGAATGGCGGTTTTCCCCTGAAAAATACATCAGATGTCACTCTTGCGCTACGTAATAAATAAGCAAGTAAGTAGGCTAGGCCTATAGCTTTGTTTGCATCTCACTGCAGGCGCGTTTATCCCCTACTCTGAAGTTTGAGTTGCGTCATATTCATATATGTTAAAATGCGAGTTGACTTAGTAGGCTACCACAGGGAGCAGATTTTGCCTAAGCCTAATTTATTTCTTTATCTCTTATTTATTTATGTTCGCTTATATCAGCGGTTCTCAACCTTTTTCGTGCGGCGACCCCTTTTTGACATACCAAGAGTTGTGACGACCCCCAGCAAAAATTTGATCGAGTTACCCTTCCTTCACTGCATTTTGATACTACCATTGTCCATTGTTTATGCATTTTCACTCTCTTCATAATTTGAAAACTGCTTGTGGCTATATTGTGTGCTCGAGGCTTCTTGGCTCTTGCAATTATGAGAGCAATCTCATATGGTATATGAGTTAGTGTGAAGTTGGAAGTTTAATAAATCCATTCAGCAGAGTGAGGGTTTGGAGTTTCCCGGTTATCGATTAAAAATTCACATTGCAATGGTGGCATTTTAAGCTTCAATTTTAGCAAAATTGCTCATAATTTCAGTGATAATAGCCGTGGTTTAAGACTTAGAAATTGTCCTGACCCATTCTTTAAAAACATCTAATTTCCACACTGCTGTGGTTGCATTTAGAGTTGCCATCTCAACCAAATTTCTCATAATTTTAGTGCTGAAAGATAAGACTCAAGACTTTAGTAAATGACATAAGAAATTCTTCCTATTGTTTAAATTTTTTGGAACTTCTCCACTGTAGGCTAAAGACTGCACTTTAGGCTGTCAGCTTAATAAAATTGCTAATTTTCTTCAATGCTGTTAGTCATGGTTTAAGTGTCGCTTCCAAATTTCTTGCAATTATTTGGATCTGCATAATTATAAACTGCAACATTAACATTTCAAGCTGTCATCTTAACAAAATTGTTAATGGTTTCAGCGCTTATAATTTTATAGAGACGCGGTTAAGGTTTTTAATAAATAATTCCTCCCGCTTGTTTACATTTTTTGCTGATGCAATGATCGAATTCTAAGCTGGCATATCTTAGCAAATTTGCTCATTATGTATAAACAGCGAGCAGCACTGTAGAAATTGATGATCTTCACGATATATTTATGACTTAATTATATTGGGAGATATAGGCTAAGCAGCTCGGTCTCCATTCTTTGAGCAAACCGAATATTGTTTCATTTTTTTACAGAATTGTTGCAGTGGAATTTGCATTTGAAAACTATTAATGGCAAAATAAAATTAGTTGTTGCAATCTAACGAATGAATCTTAGCAGAAACACGAGTGAAAAATTATTTTAAGTTGCTATGGTGTATAATAGTTATCGTTGAAATTTCTAGTACAGTTTGTACAAATTTTGAAGGGTCCAGGCGACCCCTGGCAAATCGTCAGGCGACCCCTGTGGGGGTCGCGACCCACAGGTTGAGAACCGCTGGCTTATATCGATTTCTTTGAACAAGGCTGTATACATGTGTATACCCTGAATTTTCCCTGGTCGAAAATTTCACTGGCGTCGAAGGCGAATTTCATGGTAAGAATACGGTCGAAGTAGCCCTTGAGAATGGCTGGAACGGTGGCCCAGTTGAGGGGGAACTGGAAGATGACCGTGTCCGCCCTGGCCAACTTCGCCTGCTCCTCAACGATGTCTGGTGCCAGAGAGCCCCTTGTGTAAGCCAGCCCCGCCTCCAAAGGATAGCTGAAACGGTCCGGGTTGCGAGGTCCATCTATGCGTAGCAATTAATGGAAAAACAGATGAGTTCAGCAGCGGATAGCATTATGACCATCGAGCCAGATGAGATAGCAAAACTTCTCATTACCTATTTGAAGATAACCATTTCACGTATTGTTTAGGCTATAATTACATGTAATTATATGCGCATCTACTATCGTATAATTTGCATTTGAACTGTGACTGCCTGCTTAATGCAATGAACAATGTTTTCTGTTAAGTTGCTTCTGTGTCAGCTTATTTAATGACTTAAATTAAACGATTTGATTGATTGATTAAATAATTGAATGATGGACTGGCTGATTAGGCTAATTGAATGAATGCTTGCTTAATGATTGAGTGATTTGATTGATTGATCTAGCCTACCGACTGACTGACTGACTGATTGATTTATTGATTGATTGATCGATCGATTGATTGGTTCATTGATTGAGTAGTCCCTCGGTTAACGACTTCATTTTCTTAGCCTCAGCATCTAAGGCGGTTCTCTGTCTGTGTATGTCTTTCTATCAGTCTTTCTATCAGTCTGTCTGTCTGCCTGTATGTCTGTATGTCTGTATGTCTGTCTATCTCTGTTTCTGTCTGTCTGTCTGTCTGCCTGTCTGCCTGTCTGTCTTTCCTCCCTTGCCGCCTAACATATCCACCGACAGTGTAGGCTACTATTATACGGTCATGAGATAGCCGGGTTCGATCGGGTCGTTAAGTAAAGAAGGCACAATTGCAATATTGTCATTGTAAAGAATTCATCTCAGTGGGGTGCATGGCATTGCATGGGGTGGAGGTGTCCAAGCAGTTGACACAGACCAGCGCAGGTTCTCTTATTTATCAACCAGTTTCAAAGGCCAACGAAATGAAAAGATTTAAAGCAAAGGTGGCCTCGAATTTGGTCGTTACTCCCGTCAGCAGCACACCACACCACCAAGGACTTCGTACGCTCATGAAATTGACACGGGGTCGATTCAATATTTTTATTGCTTGCCCTCCCCTCAAACCCCATAGGTCTCGATTAGCATCTCGCCATGAGTATACGCATATAGGGACATGTATGTATGTATGTATGTATGTATGTATGTATGTATGTATGTATGTATGTATGTATGTATGTATGTATGTATGTATGTATGTATGTATGTATGTATGTATGTATCATAGGCGTAGGAGACGGGGGTCCAGGGGGGGCAAATGCCCCCCCAAATTTCGGGCAAGTCTGATTTTTCGGGCAGGCAGACCCGGAAAAATAAAAAAAAGTTTTAGAAAATTTTTACTTTTCTTATTTTTCCGGGTCTTCTTGCCCGAAAAATCAGACTTGCCCGAAAAAAAATGGAGATTTTGCCCGAATGACTAAAAAAAGGTCGTCAGAATTTTCGGGCAAACGTAACGGAAATTTTTCTTAAGATTTCGGCCGGAGGGAAAAAAAATTTCGGGCAAAAGTCTAATTTTTGCCCCCCCAACGTTGAAATGTCCCCTACGCCTATGGTATGTATGTATGTATGTATGTATGTATGTATGTATGTATGTATGTATGTATGTATGTATGTATGTATGTATGTATGTATGTATGTATGTATGTATGTATGTATGTATGTACATGTATGTATGTATATGCATGCATGTATGTATGTATGTATGTATGTATGAATGCATGCATGTATGTATGTATCTATGCTTGCATGCATGCATGCAAGCCTGTGTGTGCGTATGTATGTTCATTCTCATATATATATACAGGGTGGTCCAAAATAAACTGCACAATGATAAATTGATAGTACTTTATTCAGACCAATTCAAATATAACCGTGAAAATTCACAAAAACACCGCAATTATTTTTACTGTAACATTACATGGATGTATTTCGTTACATAAAATGATCAATGTGTCCTCCTTGCTGCTCGACCACGCATTGAAGCCAACGACGCCATTGATCAATTGCGCGGTCAATGAAACGCAATCGCTGTTCAACTGCTGTCCAACTTTGCGCCTGTACTGGTTAAGTCCGAGATCTTTCGTTACAATACGTTTAACAGTTGAACGTGAAATTCCGGTTTCACGTGCGATCTCCCGTGGGCTCTTAT
>OX243816.1:11423440-11498440 GCA_945859605.1 Lumbricus rubellus
ACAATACCGGAAATGATTAGGCCTATTACCAATAGTAGGCCTACGTGTCACATAATTATTGTAGGCCTATAGAGGCCTACCTGGCTGCTCTCTAAATTAAAGTTGTTATTAGTCTATTATATTCATATAGCACCTATTTCAGCTAGGCCTACCACCAAATGTAGCGCGTCAGCAACTAGGCCTACTATACGCTTAGTAGTCTACATGTAGGCCTATATGCCTATCGCCTTTCGTAGTATATAACCAACAATCTTTTCACCCGCGACAGCCTATACTTAGCATATACTTAGCCTATAGCCTATATATCTATTACTTCCTTGATCTCTTAGGCTTTGACTTAATCGCAATTAATCGCAATCTTAAAATCAATTTTTTAAGTGTTTCCTAAAAACCAGCTTACTCACAATTAAGCGCTGTCCGATGAGTTGTCAGAGGAATAGCGGGACCCGCGGTCGCATATGGAGGTCATGAAATGAAGGAGCTGTTGCTGTAGTTGTTGCTGTCGTCAGGATCCCTTCCAATGCCTTGTACGTACGTATAGGCCAACGTGTAGGCCTATTCACGATGTCGCTTAAAGAAATAAACTTATAAGTTTAGCCTTGGCCTATATCCGACCGAACTGCATTTAGGCCATATATAGGCTATTTAGTATGTGCAATGTACATCATGTACATGCAGACATGAAATCTGGATCTATTTAGGTAAAAGTTGTAAATCGTCTACAATCTACAGTCTACAGGTTTCGTTGACAATATGGACGTCTGTAATAAGTAGAAGAATGCAAATCACAGCTAGCTATACCGTAGACCCTACATAGGCCTAATTATGTAGGCTATAGTGCGTGACTATAGCATACCGTACAAGCGGATTAGGTTAGCGCGAAATAGAATCAAAGCACTGCGAATGTAGGCTACTTGACGATTTGACTCGCAGTAGGCCTAATGAATTTACATGTAATTAATTTAGTTAATTAAAGTATTCGATATGCTTTGACCACTTGCTTCGAAGTAATTCTCTTTGCTAAACATCTTTATGTTGCATATTTAGAAATTCACGAATTTAAAATCTTTTGCCACCGCTTAAAATAATGTCTGCAGCGCTGCAATAGGCTAGCCTATAGGCTATATATATATATATATGGACATCTTAGCCTCAATTAACCACTCAATTAGGCCTACCTAGGCTACCAATTAATATTCACCATCATGCTGAGATAAGAAGCTTGACTCCAATTATGACGTAGGCTACATCAACCCCCACGTACCTTTCATGAACTAGACTGGCTTTCATATAGGGCCTAGACCTCGAGGCACGGATAACTTTCAAAATCTGTCTTCTAATGTAGGCTACGAAGTCCCCCTCCCCCACTAATTCATCTCCTTACGTGTTTCCTCGAGCACTTAAATACGATCATCACCTCATTTTCACCTCATTTTGTAATCACACGCTCAGTTATAATATTTGAGCGACTTTGTCTTCAATTTGACAACAGTCTTTCCTGAGTTTCCTCATCATGGAGTTGGCCTAGGCCTCCATGTATAGGCCTATACCAAAAGATCGGAAACTTAAACACTAGCGCATTGCGAATTTGCAATTTTTATATAATAGGCCTACACCATCTATTGTAGCATTGACCTTGACCACTGCGCACGCGCACGCAAAAGGTCACCAAGATGGTAAACCCCTTATTAGATAAGAGGACTAATACTTGGGCTAAATGAGTTTCTTTTTGCTAATGGCGCATGGCACCAGACTGTGCAGGCAGTCTAGTAATCTGCTTCCGGTGCTTTCTTGTGTGAAAGATTTTACGAATTCGGTATTATTTTAATTAATTCTGCGTGTTTACAGGATAGGCCTACGTGTTCCGGATTTCAGTGAGTTTATTTTATTCATGCTGAGCAAATGTAGTAAATTTAATTCGGAATTTTTGTTATGAAAGTGGCTGCTGGCCTACTTGTATACAGTGTTTAAACCGCAGCTAGTATAGCGATAATAAGTAGCAGTCCGCTAGAATTAAAAGGATTTCCATTGGCACCTTCGGAAAATGTTGACAAGCATAAGACTTTAAGAATTTGGGCATAGTTATAGTAAGCGGGTCCCTGTGTTAATGAATGACTGCACTAACCCTATCACTAACCCTAACCGACCCTCACGATGCCTAACCTGACCCTAACCGACCCTCACGTTGCCTAACCTGACCCTAACCGACCCTCACGATGCCTAACCTGACCCTAACCGACCCTCACGATGCCTAACCTGACCCTAACCAACACATAGGGACCCGCTTACTATAACTAAGCCAGAATTTGTTTGTAACGGTATTTACATTTTAAGAAGTGAAGGACACAAATTTTTGGCCGTTAATCTGGTTTTTAAGGCAATTTGTTTGTGACCGTTGCCCTGTTGTTCATGTCCCGTAGTAATAATGGAGCGTCGCTATGGCTGCCGTACCATTGGAAATGTTTTTGACGGAAATTACGTAGATGTAGGCCACGATTTTCACTAATTATTTTGACAATGAGTTTTTGCAATACACGAACAATGTATTCTGTCTAGTCTTTCCTTAGTGTTTTACATTATTTTATAGCAATGACCTGTACCCAACTCCACCCCACTTTACCGAGGAAGTTTCAGTTTTCGTCCCACCCAGTCCCCTTCCCCACACCTCCCTCCGTCCCTCCCTATCTGGCCCACCCATTCCTTTATCTTCTCTCTATTTCAGCGGTTCTCAACCTTTTAGTGCGGCGACCCCTTGGTAACATTTCAAAACTTGTGACGGCCCCAAACAGCAAAATTGATATAGTCACTTCTCACTGTTACCATCATGCACTGTTATGCATTTTCATTTCATTATTCGAAAACTGCTTCTATATCAATTGTGTGAGGCTTCCTGACTCTTTAAGTCATCATCTTAATTTCTGTGCTCAGACACGTGGTTTAAGACTTCAATAAACTCCTTCACCATGTATCTTAAATTTAGTAATTTGCACATGGTAATGATAGTATTTCAAGCTGGCATCTTAACTAAATTATTATTATTATTATTTTGTTGCAACATTGTTGTTATTGTTATTATCAAGGAAACCAAGACATCGAAGTACCGACTCAACACAAACCAGGGAGTTGTGACATTGTTTTTTAGAGGCAGATAACATTCTCCCGTTGAAGAGCCATTGTTATTGTTGCTGACAATGTTACATAAAAAATCGTGTATGCATTTGTTTTAGCCTCAATTGTGATCCATGTGTTTCAAGTGTTGTGTTTGGATTATTTTGTAGTTCACTAGAACATTTCTGGCACCACTTCACAGAAATGTCTCTGGAGACTGTTCCGAAGGAGCTTAGAAACCTCAGAGCTTGCCTACTATGCTCCCTCATCAAAGTGAGTTACATTGTTGTGTCTTAAAATGTTCTAGAGTATGATGATGATGCATTGTGGTTTAGAATGTTTCAGCCATCCTGCTTCATCTGCATAACGTTTTCAGAGAGGAGTTATAATTTCAGTTGGTGAGGTTGTATAATGTATATAGATTTATGTCCTTATTGAGCACATGTTGCTCTTGATTAAGCTGTTGATACAATTATTGAACTGAGTGAGAAACCGCATTCACTGACAATAGAGGCAATTTATATGGTAAAAAAATTTATTAGAACTGGTTAATAAGAAATTGTTGGGATTAGCAGGAAGTAATTCTCTACCTATAAATGAAGATGTATGTATTTTTGTACAGAATGCACGCTCACAGTTTTACAGAGCTTGACCTGAAACCTTGCATCTTTGCCAGGGAGTTTTAAATAGTGTGCCCTCGGATTCTCATTAGGGCACCGAAAAATGTAATTGGGAACAAATTTCAAAATATGAATAAATTTTTACAGAACATACATGCATTCCACAAAGTCATCAGTCATTTTAAATTTGATACTATTGCACTAGTTAGTTAATAAGGTTACTCTTCCGTACTGTTTGTGGAGACGTTGAAGGAACCATGGGAATCCAGACAACTACTTCTGAGTAGAATGTGACTTTTGTTTGTTTGTGGATTTTATCTTTTGCTGTTATGTGGTGTTGTCAGACTCTTGATCAGTTCGAATACGACGGTTGCGAGAACTGCGACGACGTTCTTCACATGAAGAACAACAGAGATGCGGTCTACGAGTGCACGAGTTCCAGCTTTGATGGGTAATGATCTTACTTACTTTGAAGTTAAATCTCACCAATTCAGTCAGAGTGGTTTGTCATTGGCTCTCAGAAATGGAGATCATTATCTGAGTTGTCCTCTGCATGGTAATGACAGTGCTCACTGATCATGCAGCAATGCAGCAGCATGCTCACTTGGAGCGCATGACTGCTGCTGTTGCTCTACTGGATGTGTTAGCACTTTAACACTTTGACCGCGTGGTACGTGTATACACGTACCTAATTGAGTCATTTAACACAGCAAATCAGCGGCCAACGTGTTAATGATGAGATGCATTGGTTTCCTAGTCACTTTTAGTGCACACTTGATGTTAAATTATGTTCAATCACATATCATATAGAGAGGACAGTTTAGGAATTTCCATTTTCTACACTAAATGCCAAATTCTTATGATTGGTAACAGATGCAAGTGTTCACTAAAACATATCTTGGCTTGCTGCTCTTACTCATACATATTTTAAGAGTGCCACAGCATTTTCTTTGTGAGCAGCATTAGATCGTCAGTACCATGTCTGTAGAACTATACAATCATGTATTTAATCAATGTTGTTTGTTGTCGTCCTTTGCAGTCTTATTGCCTTGATGAGTCCAGAAGATAGCTGGGTTGCCAAGTGGCAAGGACTGAGTAAGTTAATTTAAAAGCTTTATTTTTGCATAATTTATATTTTACTTCTTATTTATGTTGCACTGCTATTCAGAAGGTCTATAATAGACATTTTATACAGAACGCCATTCTGTTTTTTTTAAATGCTTTGATGTTTGTCTTCTTAACTCATTCCCGCCTGAATTGTTCCGATACCTATTGGGTTTATCGGGTCACTAGATACAATGGCAAGAAACAAATCACTAACTCTGCGTGTAATGATTTATTTTTTTAGGTCATTATGTGAAGGGATGCTACGCCATATCGGTGACTGGAAAGCTGCCGCCCGGCATCGTCAACGACTTGAAACTCAGACGCAAAGTCTATCGGTCGCGAGACACGAGCACGACTCTGACGAAATAGATTCCGCTGAACAATAAAACAATCGACACAATGACGATAATACAATACAATGACGATGTTATCATTCGACGAGAAAACTGATGTTAAACATTTGTTAAAGTTGCTTCCATCGTCAAAATCTCTTGCATTTGATGCGATATAAATTTCAAAGTTAAATTGTATGCAACGTTGTGAAAAAAGACTGGTCAATATACTCGGTGCGTGGACTCTACATGTAGTTGCTTGACAACTTGCTGCTTTTTGGTGAATTTGTTTTTATCCGATCCATGCTCCAGTATTTTGGTGTTTATTTACTTGTTGAAAAACTCATTTTTTTCTTCCTTCTGTTTATGTGATTTGGCTGGTTACAGAAATCTAGATGTTATTCAAGAACTATTGGTATGTCTGTTCATATGTGAACTACTTTTTCGACCTGCCTTCTGGACTGCGTTTGGAACTAATCATCCTGTGTTCCCTTGTATAGATGACAGCATTACTGCATAGAACAAAGGTCTAGATGAAGCTACATTGTTGTCTCTGTCGTATGGGGTGTTGAAGCTGAAATCTAGTTATAACCATCGGTCAATTAAGCTTCTGCCTTTTAGAAGCAAGTTCAAAAAGATGTGTGTAGACCTATATAATTTTTGGTTAACCCGCAAATTTAGAGGGGACCAAATTCGACCTGGCTTATTAGGGCCGCCTAAAAGGCCTTAACGAGTCGAGTAGAGAAAAACACAGCAGCTCTTGTTATGCAGAATATCATTATTATAGGCCTATTAATTTATTATGTTATGCTTGAATATGTAGGCTATGTACCCATTGACTTTAAATAACCCCAGGCCTTCTAACCACGTTAGGCAAACTAGGGATATCTTTTGACAAGCATTTCCAAACAGAGGGTCAAGCTAATTTAATTGAAAACTAACTACAGATTTGGTGGGAGTAAAAATCTACTCTGTAGCTTAGTCATCCCTTGAGCGCAGGCGGCAGGCCTATATTGTGAGCGTGGAGGTCCCATGAACTAGAAAAGTAGCTTTTAAAGGCATTGCGACTGTGTGAAACAAGTTATTTTAACGGAACATAAATTCACTAATCTGCAGTTTGTTAATTTGTTCAACAGTCAAAATTAAGATGCAAAGTCAAAAATTAATTATTAGATGAGTATGGGCACATTATGAGAACTAATTAAGGGATGTTGCACACTGGCCATTACGATTATTGTGGCGAAAGCCTATATAGGCATAGGTATGTAGGTAGGTTATATATAGGGCCTATGTAGGCCAATGTATAATTATGTGCATAAAGCACAGCTTACATGTAGGGCATTGTAGACCTTAGGACCTATGTAGAGTTTCTATGTAGGCCTATGTGTGCATGTGTTTCATGGTGTTTTTAGCAGGGTGGAGATGATTTAAATCGGTTGATTTAAATCATTGATTTAAATCACGATTTAAATCGGTAATAAAAATCTCGATTTAAATCGAATAGTGAAAATAAATTTCAATCAATGCTTTTGTGCCACACAACTTGCAGGTTTGTCTCCTTTCACTTAGCTGCAGCAGTGCAGCTGCCAGTTAGTGCATTCAGCATGCCCAGCAGGCTGACTCATCTGGCTGCACAGTAACTTAACCACTTACATAGCGATCTGATTTCACAGTTTAACAGAACATTGACTTCTTCATTGGATTTAACTGATTGTTCATCAATCGCACTATTAGTATTATACCACTTCCAAGGTGTTAATTTGTATTGTATAACTGCAAAACTAAAGAAGGTAATAATTGTTACTGAATACCAAATGTCAGTTACAATAATGCATAGTGGCTAGATACCCACATGGAGGCAGTAAATCCAAACTTAGAACTAGTAGAAAGACATAGTATTTAAATTTTAAAAATCGGATATTTTATTTTAATTTTAAAAATCATGATTTTTATCCACCATGTATTGTATAGCTGTAGAATTAAAGGTAATAACTGTTACCTAATGAAGCATGTGACTTGATATCGAAAAAAGGCACTACATACAAAATACGAACTATAAGAAAGAAATCCGATATAAATCCAAAAAATCCGATTTAAATCAAAAAAATCCGATTTTTTGATTTTTATTTAAAAAATCACGATTTTTATCCACCCTGGTTTTTAGTTTGTAACATTGCCTATGGGTAGCCATGTATGTAGGCTATGTATTATGTAGGCCTACCGTATGCATGCGTGTGTTTTTTGTATGTGATCATGCATGATCCCATAAGCTTTATAGAAGTTAGAAACTTCTCTTTTTATATGTTTGTATTTATAATACATGTATATGTCTATATTTGTAATTACACGTTATATGTTCCCACTAAAACTGCAATTTCGAATTCAGAGATCCACGTACGACGTCGTACGTGTCTTTTCGCACCGCTGGTTCCATTGCACGGTTGAGTGACTTTCAATCTTCCAATACGATGCTCACTATTTGTTCGATCTAGGACGATTCCTAATGATGCAGACATGACGTTATGTCTGTCTGTCTGTCTGTCTGTTTCCATGTATGTATGTCTGTATGTATGTCTGTATGTATGTCTTTATGTATGTCTGTCTGTATGTATGTCTGTGTCTCCGTCTCGACCGTCTCTGTCTGTCGGTCTCTCTTTTTCTCACATGTGTGTGTGTTTGTCTGTGTGCGTGTGCGTGTGGACTTTGGTCCCCTAAGTGCAGACTAAATTAAAAGGCGTTCAACCGCACTCTGTCCTCACAACATAATACCCCTCCTCATAACATAATACCCCTCCCACAACATAATACCCTTCCCCACTCCACGCAGGCGGTCATAATTTTATCGCTCTTCACCTCCGACTTTATTATGTCTTCTATTTGTAGTAGATGCACTGTATAGGTCCTATGCTGCTATGCAAGAAATTTCTCATCTGACGTCTCAGTCATTTTGTTGTGAATTTGGAGTTCTTGTGTAGTCGAAAAGTTCTATGCTGAAATCTTTGTATTGTTTTCTGCTATACATAGGCCTGTAGTATATAGGATCCCTTTTCAAAATTGGGCTCATTGTTAATTAAACTCTTAAATCTGGTCACCCACCTAATAAATTAATATAATCAGTCCTTTGAAATTGAAAGTCATTAAGTAGGCTAGCCTAACTTCCAGGTTGCCATGGTTCTTCAAGGTTATTTTGTTACTTCAGGGTCATTGTAGACCCACTACTTCCCGCTCATAGAATAGGCTAGTTTCTACTCTTTGATTTATTTATTTTGGATATTTTATATAGCGCCACTTCAAGGTGGGCTACTCAGAAGCACTCCCGGCCTAATCACGGTTTCCGGTCAATAGCTGCGATGTCATTTTCTGCCTTCCAGTCAAATGATCGCGAGGGATCATTATATTAATGCGATGTCATAATGTGACTTCCAGGTCATTATGTGAGTTTGGGTCATTAATTGCGAGGATCCGTGTCTTTATCCATTTACGGAGCATTCACCGTTAATGGTCAGTAGATGTCGCTATAATTGCAAACTGACATCAGAGACCCGGATGAGAAGTCGATCGGTGATTGGTCGATTGAGCAGCCAATAAAAACACGATCATCTACGTTTCCTGGTCGCTCTTGATAACGTCGTCGTTGCTGCTCTATTCGACTTTTTGTCGCGGCAATTTATGATCACGTGATGCACTCTAGCTTTTCTCGAACATCGCTGATATTACAGACTCATGCAATCCAGGCAGACACGCACAGACAGACAGACAGACAGACAGTAAAACATCAGACAGACAGACGCACTCGCGGGCATACAGCCAGATAGAGAGAGATACAGACAGACGCACGCGTGCAGACATACTGCCAGACAAAAGCAGATAGGCTCACATGTAGAGACACATGCTTAGACAGACAGACAGACAGACAGACAGACAGACAGACAGACAGACACATAGACGGATGCACGGAACAGAAGACACAGACAATTAAGCTACCCTGACAGACAGACGGTCACTCACAGATGCACAGACAGAGACGCGCAGATAGACAGACGGACGGACAACAGGACAGGTTGACTGACACACGGAAGAGAATACACACGGACAGTGTTTAACACAGACGTCTTTGGAAGGGGAAGTTACCCCAGGAATGGGAATCCCTCACAGAAAAATAGAGATCTGTAGTTCACATGTATAATGTATAGGCTATGCGTACCATTCCCACAATCCCACCCAAAGGAAAAGTATATTTTTCATCCCCTTCCAAGCAGAGGGGACTAGATTAAGGACTGACAGACACACGCAGACGGAGTAAGACAAACAGGCAGGCGAACACAAAGACCTACACAAAGACGGACAGCAACTGCACTGCATCTCGGTCTACTTAAATTTAGTAAAACGTGGAGTAAATAATAAGCTTAATGGTCGTAGTGTAGAACTGTAGATTGTCGGCTTTATAGTATAAAGTTTATTATAGTATAAAGGACGTCGTTCATTTCGTTGTGATAAGACACGAATCAATGGAATGTATGATATACGAACGAAATAATAATAATTATTGTTTTCGTTTATAGCTTTCCTCATCTGCTTGCTGAACTGTGAGAATCCTCTTCGTCGGCCAAAGTCTAAAGTCGTTGATGTATCGAGTCCGTCGATCCGCTATCTCTCTCGTCCATCATATATTGTCCGACTTGTGGTCGGGGTTGGGGGGGGGGGGAGGGTCGGGGTGAGGGTATGAGAGATGAAGTGGGGGTCGTGATGGTGGCTGCATGCCCCTCCCCCCGTCTAGACGATCATCTTATAGGTTCTACTGCAGTGCTGTCCAACGTGCGGCCCGCGGGCCGCATGCGGCCCGCGAGATGATTTCAAGTGGCCCGCCAAGGCTCATTAAATTGTTTCCCTTTGTGCAAAATGAAATAAACTTAGTAAAGGATGAAGTCACTGGTCGACTTGAGCGTTTATTTTTGTTATTGGTTTTGAGACAAATGTCGATTTGCAATGCTACCAGGAAGACCAATCCGATAAATCTCTTCTTTCTTTTCAAAAGGTTAGGCCTATGTTCCCGTAGTCTAAGCCTATCTGCAGAATGATACACGACTTCTGATTTTAACAACTCTTATTACTGTAGCCTACTCAGCTAAACAGACCTCGCGAACCGTCCCAAACCGCTCACGAACTTCTAGTCAGTTCCTGAGATGTGTAGGCTACAGAGTTCCAACAAGACAGCAAGAGAGACTACGATCATTCCTTCGAAAGATAGCGGAGTTCTAGTTCTATGGATTAGAAAGAAACAACCGATAAGAGACCCAGGGTCGACGAATGACGATGTGTTGGCTCTTTCCGGTTCGATGACTGTGACTGGTAGCAGCCTAGCCATTTAGACCGAGACTTTGGCTTTAAAGATTTTGTCATGGAAGCCAGAGCAGGAGGAGGGAAATTCGCCCCCGTCATAAAGTGGATCTTAACCAAAATAAATTGGTTCTGCGGCGTAGACCTAACGAAGAGCGACGGAAATGAGTGCAAGTCAGGGATAAAAGCCACCTTGCACATTTTGGTGCTCTACTATTATGAAGTATGGTAATCGTGGTTTGTGTAGTCCACATGCAACTATTCATTATTATTCCTGTTGACTTGTCGAACTCTTTCCACAAACTGCTCAAGACTTTTCTCTTTGATAATTCCTGGGTATAGGGAGCATCTCCGAATGTATTTGAATTTCGTAATAATATCATTAAATTCATATAGGCCTACCACCGGGTAAAGATACGGATTTCTGATTGATAGATATATTACAATCATTCCAGATTAAATTTCAATATGCTTTTTAATGCTAGTACATGTATAATATATTATCAATAAATTGTAGCCACTACTTTTGAGTTTACTGTTGCGGCCCTCGGCTTCAAGAATCTTGCTTTTGCGGCCCGTGGTACCTAAAAGGTTGGACAGCACTGTTCTACTGCTTTGAGATGGATGCATGTTGAAAGCATCCTGTCGTCGATCAGACAGATATCTCGATGTTAGAATATATATATTATATAATATATATATTATATAATATATATATATATTATAATATATATATATATATATATATATATATAGACGGCACTTTATGATCTGCTCACTCAATGTGATCAATCATATTTTATGCATTTTTTGCTGACGGTTATCGGTGTGATGTGCTGGACCGCAATGTTTGACGACAGCAGAACAGGTACGCAACTGCATGAGTGACCCAGCTACATGTAACTAGTTATAATTATAGTCAGTCAGTCAGTCAGTCGGCCATGCAGCATCAAAAGTGTGCGGATGCGTTGACATAATATGTATCTATATATTGTGTATATATATAGGCCCTATATATATAATTATATATAATGATCCGTGGTTGTGAAATTGTTAGCTGCTTCATTTTCTTGATCTCAGCATAATTATAATATGACACAAACTGCACTTCATGAACCTAAAATCGAACCTGTACGATTTTGTGACGTCACATAGTGGATCACCCTTGTCAACTGTCAATGCAGTTTTCCGCATCAATGTCAGTCTCATCTCAATACACATTCAGCGCAAACAGACTCAGTGAACGCAAGACTAATAATAATTAATAATTATTTATTGTTCTTGACTGGTATGAACAAAAATGCATAAAGCGGCTAAATTGAAACAGGATATTCTCTGTCAACATAAGTCACAGTTAGGCGAATTTAGCCACAATAAGGCCTGTTATTAATTAATTAATTATTTGATATGAATCTGAGGCGCGGATTGTCCGCAAGGCCGTTTTAAAGTCGTCGTATTAGGCTATAGTAGGGCCTACTATTATACATGTACTAGCACTTTTGTATTCGTTGACCCCAACTGCCAGCTCTGCAATTTAACTGCAGGATACCGAAGAACTACGAATTCACTTTATTTATTAACGTCATGTTCTCATGTTTAATCGGGACTGACAAATGCGCCCAGTTTTGATTCTAAATAATCTCAACTTGAATCTGTAATGTTGATTGTTTAATATAATTATGTACTACATACACTGTAGGTCTACGTCCACCAAGGTATAATGCCATGTTTTCAGTAATGTAGGCTAGTCTAGCCTATATGCCTATGTAGACCTATCTCTTGTCCCTACTCAGATAAGTATGAATTATGGAGTACAGTTCATGGATATTTCTTTTCCCCTTGTTTCCTATCCTTGTGTATTTTTAAAAACGTTTTCACACATAGCTCGTGCATTAGGTAAGCCAACTTTGTTCATTGGGGGGGGGCTACAATGTGAAGACATCATAACCGATAAAATTTTGTTCTTGATATGGGTCTAAACTAGAATATTTCCTGTCTTATATTACCATCTTTAGTCTCTTTAATCTTCACAAATACCAACTACTAACTACTCTATGATTATGTATTTAAAATTAAACTGTTTCGGTATAATAATAAAAATCGATTTCGCGTCAAATGTGTGTCAAATTCAATAATTAAACTTACTGCTTTCAATGTCCGATTTTAAGATTTGCGTAGATCCCCAGCCAGCACACATACATTAGGCTTACGTCAGCCCAACGTCAGAGTCACCGTTGGCGAACGGTTGTAGTGCCACGTTGGCGAAAGGTAGTTGTGTTACACGGCCCTTCGTTCCCCCGTTAACATTAGCCCAACGTATATTTACCAACTAAATGCCAACGCCGACCCGATCCTTTACTAACCTCTCAACGACATTGGCCCGACATCAGGCCTACGTTCACCCAATAACATTTGCCCAACTTTGCTTTGCCTACCAAGATACAACCAAAGGCCATCATTAACCCGCTGCTTAACCGACTTCTATACATTGGGTCAATGTTGGCCCTGCATCACGCATACCATCGGCATATAGTAGGATAAACAACGTTGGTACAATGTGTTTTGAAATCCGGGCCTACGTTCACCCAGTAACATTTGCCCAACTTTGTTTTGCCTATCAATGTACAACCAAAGGCCATCATCAAGCCGCTGCTTAACCGACTTCTATACATTGGATCAATGTTGGCCTGACGTTAGGCATATACCATTGGCAAATGGCTTTGCAACCACATATATATGGGCACAATATCAGTGTGCAACTACTTATAGTTGCTAATGGAGTGAAAAAGAACAAGATGACCAACAAACTAATATTTCCTTAAAAAACTACATTTTAAAGAATGCAACATAATCCACAAATTTGATTGCTTTGCTTTACTGACAAAAGCTACAAAACAAGCTTCAAACTACAAAACACATGCATCATCATGCATCTCCCAAGTCACTGTTCAGTCCACTAATGAATCACTTTCACTCTCCAGGTCCTTTCTTCTCTGTGCGGGACGACGGTTATCCCGAGCATGTCTACCGCCACTTCGATCGCTCGAGCCGCGCAGCCACATCTTTACGGTTAATTCTACCTCCGCCCGACTCGGGTTTCTCAGTAGCCTGTTTCGACGCACAGCTCCTGAAGAAATACAAATCAGTGAATATATATTAGTGAAGTTGAAATAACCAAAAATTAGCCATACATAAACAAAGTGGCTGCAAGAAAATCGCATGGATAGCATGGTGTACAATTAAGTGAAGAAATTATAGAGGAAGATAACAAAGGAAAGTGAAATAGATATCAGAGGCAAGGCAGGAAGCGAAAAGATTAAAGGCAGTGGAATGTGTATAGAGGCGTTAAGATTTGCAGAGGCCCGGAAGGGCTACAGACAATTATGGACCGAGTAAACAAAACTTTAAAAGAATATAGAATGAAAATAAATAACAAGAAAACAAAGGTCATTTAATTTTTGTCAAAAATAAATTTCCTAAAATATATGTAAAAAAACAGCCATGAGTGAAGTCATATGTGTGGTATTTTATCTGATTTCTACACATTCTTGATGTAACAATTGCTTTGCAACTGCAACCGCATATCCATTATCCAATTAAACTTTCAAACACCCATCCAATTGAACCTGTTAATATCACATATCGTGTTTAAGATAAGAATATGATCATACAAAAGTTCAGAAATTTTTTTTATCATCAAGAGTTCTGAAAGTGGTTTTCTCTTCCACTATTACTGATTTGGGAAGGGTCATAGAGCAGTACAAAAAAGTACTATAGTTCATGGGATTCATCAAACATAGCAATTAAAATCACTGTAAAATCTATATTAAGTAAATGCAGTTCACCCAGAAGAATAACAATATATTAGAGGTATATTCAATTAACAGTTGCAACCAACATATGTTCCATCTCAACACAATAATTGTTCTAAAATAACCACTTGATCACATTTGTAAATTACTTACCAACAATTACTTTCAATACGTTCAGATCGCCGATACCGATTTTTCTTCCCCGACCAGCAAAATTCATGCGTTGAGCAACCGAGTTGGTCATTATGCTGGTCATAATGCGCCGTGTGGTTTCTGCCACATCTTTGCCGCCAATGGCACCCAAGTAGCGTGTCTGTAAAGCGGCATATATACACACAGCTAATACAACTACTTTCAACAACACAGTTCTTTCATAATATAAGAACAATATAAGCTCTTATTCAAGGCAAAAAGGAGAAATGGCCTGTTCAAAATATAAATTTTGCATTACTGTTTTGACTTTGTATTTTATCATTATAACACGGCAGTCAAATCATTAAAGTTAGTAATTGCCACTATGCGAGAACCAAGCAAAATAATTAAAAACTATCAAGGTAGAGCATAAAAGACAAATATCACATGACTAGGCCTAAGTAGAAAGATGATTTAGATGACTGGTAACTTTATTTAGACAGGACACCAGATAACTTGCTTCTACCCTTCCCAAGGTCGATGCAGCCTTCTTTTCACTAGAATACAAAATAGTAAAACGAACTTCAGATTAATGTTAAGCTAGCAGGTGCTACTTATGGCACATCACTGCAGTGAAGTATCAGGAGGGTCAACAAATGAATGAATGAGATATTACCAGCTGCTTAGCATTGTTGACATTTTCCATAAGTTTATCCAGGTCCATCATTTCATTCATATTCTGCACAGGAAGACTGACGCCATCGGGCAGATCACATGACTCGTCAGAAATGTGGGCAGAGTTGAGAATTTGCTGGAGAAGCTGCCCTTGGTGTAGCTGTTGAGCCTCGATCAATGCCAATTTTGACAATATCACCTGAACCTCTTTTGATGGCAAACCTAAAGCATCATGGTCAAGAAAATATAAACACACTGAGCATTAGCTAAGCACCCATAAAATTTTAAGGGATTCACCCAGCTAATCAGGGCAAAAATAGATTGATGCAGCTATACAATAGCAGAAAACCATAACTATTGACTTAACCAGGGCTATATTTAGGGGAGCGTTTTAGGTGCTTGAAACCTCCAAGTGAAATAGTGTAAAAATTAAATGATGCATTTCCTAACACATGATGTAAGAACTATGGGGGGTGGGGGGATTTAATTTTGAAGCTCTCATTTCTATGTGAAAAATTACAATAGACAAGATCACGACGATGATCTAATCATGATGACGATGGGGAAGCTGGAAGTTCTGAATACTGTTAAATAATTTACGACGCTAAAATACACGTTTACCATTTTCATCATAGCCTACGCCCTACGGCATTTTAATAGCAACGTCTATGACAACTGTCATCGAACCAAGTTCCATTAATGCAAGCATAATTTTCAAAATCCGACTTCTAGTTTTACAAGGAACGATTCTCATCAATCGAGAATTCGAATACGCGAATAATTTAGAACGCTATGACGATGAATTACCGAAAAATAGCATTCAAACACTGAGCGATAATATCAGAAACAAGCAGCACATCGACGCTACAACAAAATTGCTAAAAACTAAAAACGCTCAAGGGCGATTCTTGCAGAAAATTACCCAATTGAACCTCTTCATCTAAGCAACAAACTGACCAATTTCTGTCTTTATACTACTTTTCGCTAAGTTTTGTATCGTTCATAAATTTCAACGACCGCACTACCTTAACAGAACTTCTTCAAGAAAGAACGATGCCTTCAAAGGAAGTTAGCGCTTAATGGTAACACTATCATTATCAAAGCTAGGGCATAGAAAGTCGTGCATATAAGTTATACGCAAGCGCTCTCCGGCCGACAGGTGTCGCCCGCCTCATTTTTGTATTAAAATTAAACTGTGGTGGTATTTACATTTCATTCAGGTATATTTATTTAATCCTCGTTGTTTATTTACGAATTCAATATAAGAAAGCGCAATGCAATTATCATAATATATAATTGCATATATATACTGTGATATTATAAATTTTATGGCTTAAATAATGATTGAGCCAAATTAGCTTCCTTTTCGCCAGAGGTCTACGTTCCAGCATTCGAAGAACTATAAGTTATGCGTAATAGTCATCATTAATTAAGTTATTACTGCGTTGCTTCTTATGTGAGAATTCAGTTTAGAAGTGCAACAGTGCGCTATTTGCATTGATATAATTATAGTAACACAAGTAATGGTAATTAGTTCTCTTCAAAGGAAAGGATCTCGGAATTTTTATAGCGCCGATGTAGCTGAGTCACGCTTGCCCTTATTCTCGCTCTTATTGAAATCAGAATCACAATCCGGGGAGGGGTCAAGTGGGGTCAATATTCCGGAAGTCAGTCAGGAAGCGTGCAATTGGGAGTGAAGGACTTAATGCGTTACAAAACTACTCTTGTACCACGTATATATATATAGTATTCGACATTGGCTTAACGTAAGGCCAACATTTGAGATTTACACATTGGACCGACATTAACCCAATGTTGGTTATATGCAGGGAGTAAGATGATGTTGGCTCGACATTGAACCGACGTAGGTGAAAATTAAGCATATATATATGACAGAATGCAACATATAGTGCATTGATGAGATTAATTGTTGTATATCTGTAGGCCTATATGGAAGCTATATTGTACCTTCTAGTTCTATTATGGTAAATGTGGATTCAAAATTTATACATATTACATGAATATACATCTTGTAATATCATATATATAAAAGCCAATGTTGGCTAAGCGTAGGGCCAACACTGGAGATTTACAACATTATATCACGTACATATATAATTATATCTCTCTCATATAATTATATGCTTGTCACCAACATTGGTTCAATGTCGGGCCAACATCACACTCCCTGCATATAACCAACATTGGATTAATGTCGGTCCAATGTGTAAATTTCAAATGTTGGCCTTACGTTAAGCCAATGTCGAATGCTATATAGTGGTACAAGATTAGTTTTGTAACGTGTATGATGCTTTTATCAGCATTTACCAAAATGGAACTAGAAGGTATAATGTATTTCACATATAGAAATACTTATATATGACAATCTTGTGGTAGTATTATCACATCTCTCATGTGCTTGTCGCCTACGTTGGTTCAATGTCAGGCCAACGTAACAGTCACTGCATAGAACCAGCGTTGGATAAATGTCTTTCCAATGTTTGAGAATTTACGTTGGTCCAACATTGGTCAGCTATATGACAATTTTTATTTTTAATTCTGTAATTCTAATATATTAAAGTGATTATATGTGGAGAACTGTTTGTTCTTGATATGCTTAAACACGTAATAGAGACATTAGGTTAATGTGTACAGTATATTAGTTTGAAAATGCATACATTGGATATATGTCGTACAGACTACACATAGCCAATATTGCATTCGACATAGGGTAGACGTAGGGCCAGTGTTAGTGGTTTTTATGACATTGGTAAAGCATTGGGACATTGTAGGTGTGCTGGCTGGGTCTCTGACAGGTTCAAATAGAACCTTAGAACACCGTCTAACTGTGACTAATGGATAAAATCACATACACACTCACACGCACACGCACATTCACTCTCTCTCTGTCTCTCTCTCTGTCTCTCTCTGTCTCTGTCTCTGTCTCTCTGTCTCTGTCTCTGTCTGTCTGTCTCTCTCTCTCTTTCTCTCTCTCTCTCTCTCTCTCTCTCTCTCTTTCTCTCTCTCTCTCTCTCTCTCTCTCTCTCTCTCTCTCTCTCTCTCTCTCTCTCACACACACACACACACACACAGATAGACAATATGAATGCTCATTGTATCATTGTAATTTATAGACACTCATAATAGGCCTACCATGGTTCAGAAGACATTTGTAGTGGATTTAAGAAAACAACAACACGTAATTCGACACAATACAATCTATTCAGATTTCTAATGTTATAATAAATTATATCAATTTCACTTGACGAGATCCAGATTCCAATCCATGTCCCAGTGTTGACCAGCAGACGTATTATTCGTTCGGCCAGGGCGTCACTCCATGCATGTTGTTGAATAGCCTCAGATCTGTCTGTTATAATGGACAACAGTTAGTACCCAATCACAAAGTCTTAGGCTATTTCTTTAGCCGTGACATGGCTGGTGAGAGCTCTTCTGAGTAGTTTTCTTGAAGGGGCGCAATATAAGTTCACAGAACGAACGAATGAACGAACGAATGAGTGAATTGATGAATTAGAAGCTAATGTTACACCGGTGTCAGCAGTTACTGTCGACAGCCTATTGTTCGTATCGCGGGCGATGCTGCACTGAACAAAGGAAGTCGTATCTGGATGAGGGGATGCGGTCGAACATCGTTGAGAGCTGATGAAAGCGATGTCTCAGCTGCTGCAGCTGATTGTAGTCATCGCTGGCATTCTCTCTCTAATCCAGGTTCCAGAGATGCAATCGCAGACCTATGTACAGCGCCTGTTTGAAGTTCCTAGAAGGAGCTACATATAAATTGCAGTAATCAGTTCAAGCAGCATACTTATCTACCAGTCCTGTCTACATACCAACTACTTAACCATGTACATACAAACATGCATGTATGCATGTATACATGCTGTGTGTGTATATGCATAAATACATACATACAAACATGCATACATACCCACACACGTAGGCCTATGTATATACATCCATACGCATGTATGTGTGTATGTATTCGTATATGTATGTGTGTATGTGTCTATGTACGTATGTATGTATATATGTATGTATGAGCACCTGTCATAGCGCCTTCAAGACTGCTACTCAGAGGCGCTCCCAACTACAGATTGGACACTGAAATGGAGATTCACGCCGAAGCGCATGAGCAATTACAAGTGAAGGACGCGGCGGCTTGAGGTGGATTCGAACCCGCAACCTTCCGGCTCCAAGGCACCGAATTCACTCCTACACCACCGCGCTCCGTGGGTGTAGCATAGGCCCTATGACAATGTATCTGTAATTGTAATTGCAATTCAGACAATAAAATTTATATAGCAACGTCAATCAATCAGATAAATTTATATAGCGCCTCTTCAAGATCTCTACTCAGAGGCGCTCCCAACCCAGGCCTGGTAAAAAGAAAGATCTTGAGAAGACGGTAGAAAGAGCCAGCTGACTCACGAGGAAGAGAACGGAGAGCCGTAGGGAGGCCATTCCAGATAGCTTGACCCACCACGGAATATGCTCTTTGCAGCATAGTAGCAATACGACAAAAAGGGACAAGATAGTCACCACGGGCAGCTGACTGCAGCGAACGGCGGCCCAGAGAAAAAACGTCAGTAGCAAGCCTCTTCTAGGATGCTTTGCACGCATATAGTCAACTGTCACAGTAATGTCATGAGTTGGAGAGCAAGTGCAGCTTCAATTTTTTTAAGTTGTTTTAGAAGCTGTATAGCCTATACATGTACTTCCCTCTTTTCCCTTCGCTCCTGTTCTCTTAGCATTTGAGACCGTTATATACTTGCACCGACAGCATTCGGTCAACGGTGCTTAGGCCGATTTATGTAGTAGCCTTAGCCTAACGGGTAGTGGGCAAGCGTCATAGGCGTACGAGGCGGGAGTTCAGGGGGCAAATGCCTCCCCAAATTCGGGCAACAAGTCTGTTTTTTTCGGGCAAAAAAACCCCGAACGACTAAAAAAAAGGTCGTCAACTTTGCGGCAAGTCAGGTTTTTCGGGCAAACACAGACCCGAACGACTAAAAAAAGGTCAACTTTTTCACGGATGTATTTTCGGGCAGAAGTTCACTCTTTGCCCGCCCCCCCCCACTTCTGAAATCTCCCGTACGCCTATGGCAAGCGTAGCATGCATCTCGAAATATATTACTGTTCTGGAATTATAGATGGAACTGAATGGGGGTCTGTCACACCATCCATTTGACTCTTGAACGACCATGCAGTAACATTAAAAGTCTACATTAATAAATATCTCCACTATAACACAGTGACATATCGGTACCTTTCAGAATAGCACAACGTAATGTGGTCGGTTAAATTCGCCTGTCATCTGTTATTAGCAGACACTTTTGTCTGAACGGTGCATGACATCCTATAACCATCATCGCAACATCCACAGAGACCCTTAAAACGACCACATTATCTATCAGCCGCCGATGCGTTATTATCTCCCGTCACGAAGATCTAGAATACCCCTCCTCTTTACCTTCACCCCCAAAACCCCCACTCCGTCATGAAGACCTAGAATACCCTTCTCATTACCTCCCCAAACCCGTCACGAAGATCTAGAATACCCCCTCTTTACCAGCCCCACCCCACCCCCGTCACGAAGGCCTAAGGACCCATATCGTGGTCACGCAACGGTGACTAGAGCAATATAATCGTTATCTCGTGACTGACACATTTCATCCAATCTGATGAAACTGGTTGCAGAGGATGGAAGATGGAAGATGGAAGATGAAAGATGGGCAGAGAGTGGCACCGATGAGGTTGTTCGGTGCAATGCTCAGCGTCCGTACGGTACGTGACGTTTGGGCGCCGCCGTTTGGGCGCCGGCCGTTTGGGCGCCGCCGTTTCGGCGCCGGCTGTTTGGGCGCGACGCCGTTTGGGCGCCGTACGTTTCGGCGCGGAAGAAGTTATGTAATGAAATAGCACTTAAAACTCTTTATTTGTCCAGGAATTTTTAATTCAGCTATGTTTTGTAATGTGCATTGTTAAATTTAATGTTAACACATCATGTTACCCAAGGGAATGATTTGATGTTAAATAAAAGCATTCCACAAAGAACTGAATTACTTTCAGAAGTTCAATGTTCGATTTAATGTTCACAAACCCAATGTTTTAAAAGATTATGGTTATTAAAAGCGTTATAGAGATACAGTAATTAGTTTCAAATGTTCAACGGTCGACGTAATGCTCGAAAAGGTAATGCTGTAGAAGCGAAGGAGGCTCTTTCGTATGTAATTATATCTACAAACGTCAATGTTCTTCTTTCGCGCCGCAACGTCCGGCGCCCAAACGGCGTCGCGCCCAAACGGCCGGCGCCGAAACGGCGGCGCCCAAACGGCCGGCGCCCAAACGGCGGCGCCCAAACGTCCTGATCCGGCGTCCGTATATCTGGAAAGATAAGTGGGAGTGATGGGACAGCTGAGATCGTAGGTCATCTACCTGGAATAGCTTCCGTTTGGAACTTTGGATCAGAGATTTGTATTGACTAGGGATTCTGAGAGTGCACTTCCTCTCTGTTATACCGGTACGGAACGAGGCCTTAACTTCGAATAGAATTATGGACCATCGTATTGCAACATTTTTATAACGTCTTTGTAGATTTCTTCGAGCGTTTAGCGTTGATAGTATAGGCCTTCAATTGTAGGCTACATGACTTTTGTACAGTAGTTCTAAGACCTGCGTAAATTCAGTTAATCGAAAATTATTATCTGCTGAAATCGTCAGGACATGTTTAATGTTTGTCTATAAGCTTAACAAAGATATCACATTTCCCTAAAACAAATCGAAAGATGCAGTTGAGGCTGTCTATGTTAAGTAGGCATTTTCACATTATGTATTAACATGACACATAAAAATTATGTTGCCTGTGATGTAGGCCTTTACCGCATTCGTCTATGTGATATATGCAAATAGATGTAAATGTATGCAATTATAGCCTATACTGTCAGACAACACTTTATTTATATAAGTCGTCTTTGCTTAAGAATGCCTAATGCGCGCATCAAAATTCAATACTTGAAATAACTAAAGTCAGACAAGAGTCACTATTATTAACTGGGCATAATATTTATAACAATAGGCCTAGTCTAAAGTATTATGTGTGTTTGCATTAGATTCTCTTTATATTTATAGGCAGGGCTTAAAATGGACGGTCATAAACGGTGTCCGTGCACTTATTTTAAAATATGAACGCCGTCCTGCCACTTATTGGCCAGAACAGCCTGGAAAGGTATGGGGCGTCCAGGCACTTCTTTTTCTACACTCTAAGCACTGTATATAGGCCTATAGGCCGTACATAGTGTAACATTGTAATATGTAATGTGCACGATTGAAACAGCATATATAATTATATAGGCCTAATTTACACAATTGTTTTGTATATTGTCGTGCGCTTACATTGATGCATTACATATGTTTGTGTGGCCTATGTGTGTGTTTTAGAAGAACAATGCATCCATTGTATAGACGCATTGCCTATACGAGGAGAGCATTGTGGCGTGATGCTTCAATGCAAAAATTTGTCTGGCCGCTGTTTTATTGGTCGATAAACAACCAACCCCCGACAAAAGAATCAGTGGGCGCCGGTGTAACTCAAGCTGTCCATTTATATTGTGAAACACGATGGACGATGGCAGTAACTTTCGTCCATAGCATCGGCAAAATGTGTCGCTCACGATCTCGTATTGGATTACATGCACGACCACATTCTGTTTTTAAAAAAAATTATTCTCCTTCCTCAATCTCATTCTCTTCCTTCTGCTACCGCTCCTCCTATTTCTTCCACCTGCTCCAAGCCATAATTCGTGTCTTCTTCTTCTTCAACCTCTACCTCTTGCTCCTCTTCTTCCTCCTTCCCTTCATCTTCCAACACTTGCTCACTCCATGTCTTAATACCTTTTCTCCTTCTTCTTTCGCAACTCTATCTTGCTGCTTTTTCTCCTCCCTCTTTCCCTTCTCCATTCCTTTTTGTCCTCCTCGTTCTTCCTTCCTCCTCGCCTATTTTTAGTTTCCACACCTCCTCTTCCTTATCCGCAACTTATTCTCTCCGTTGGCAATCTTTTTTCCTTATTCTTTCAGTTTTAATCCTTTGCTCTTACATTACTTGTTCTTTTTACTTTAAAAGTTTACGCAATCATGTATTCAATTCTAATTAATCTACTATCCATCCCTCTCTTACTCCATCCCTCTCCCTCTGACTCCTCCTGCTCTCCTGTACGGTAATAATGATAATAATAATAATAATAATAATAATAATAATAATAATAATAATAATAATAATAATAATAATAATAATAATAATAATAATAATAATAATAATATGACTTGCCAGAATTGGATGAAGCGTAGCCGTTCCCGAACCCACCAACTAACAGTCTCCGGACAATTTTTTGAAATCCCGAGGGATCCTAGGTACCTCGGGTGAAATTTTTTTATAATAAATTGCCCTTGGGTACTTCATTCCCACCCCCAATGTCTCATAAATTATAACAGCGGTGTGTCTGGAACGGCTACCCCTTCATTCATGTCAATCATGGGTTTAATGAAAGAGCCAGGGAAGGCCACAGCGTTGAAGCGTTGTATAGTTAGGCCTACTACATGTAATGAAGATACGCTGAATATTATAATTATTATGATATATAAATATTGTGGATGCATAATATGTTATCTATATTTAAGTTCTTCTTTCCTTCTTTCTAGATCTTTCCAGCATCTCTATAATAATAATTGTTCTACGTTTCCTTATCCAGCAATCCGAGTTTCTCCCCCAGCACGCGGAACTTCCGCCTCGTCTCCTCCTGCATCAGATCGAAGCACATGGCGAGCAAAGCGAGTCCAAATATGAGGTACAGAGCGCAGAGGATCAGCTTCTCCTGCGAGTTCCACGCGTCCCGACTCGTTCCGGGAACGTAGTCGCCGAACCCGATGGTCGACAGGGTGATAAAGCAGAAGTAGGACCCGACGAGAAGGCTCCATCCCTCCCAGGTGCTGAAGAGAACGGCACCGATGGCAATGTAACCGGCGATGAGAAGGAGACTGATGTAGATGGGAACGCTGACGTTCTTGTTGTCGTCCGTCTGTAGTGTTCGATGCAGACCAGATCGCCACTTCACCTCAACCTGTCCAATCAATCATATAATGTTTACGAGGTATAATTAAGGTATGCAGGTGAAGCTAAGTCAGGTAAGAGCAGGTTAGCTAAGTAAAGACTACAGGAGGTAAGATGTCTGTATGCGCACTTGCTATAGCGCCCCTTCAAGCTCTTCTACTCAGAGGCGCTCCCCCTTCACCATGCTCGCCTATAACGACGCACGGCCATTTCACCGTTGTACAGTAATTTTCGTGTCGCAATTTTTCCACTAATCTGGGAGCGGATGGAGGCGGGGGGGGGCGAAAACCCGAATTTTTCCGGGCGAGGCTGATTAGTACTTAGGCTAGTTTACTATATAAATATGTCTTATAATACAGTAACTGTACTTCATATACAATTTATACATATTGCATAATTATGTAGACTATAGCAATATTAGGCTATCGTGATTCTGCGAGAGCGTAAGACTCTGAGCTTCGGCATTTGCAGATAATTGTGATGGATGGTCTTTTTTGCAGATACGCAAAAGCAAAAATATATACGACATGTCCGATAATGCTTTGGTGTTTTTACTGTCCCTCCCGACATGCCTGCAATACATGATAAGACTACTGGTATTGTGTATACAAAAAACATGTAAAACATGATTGCTTAATATATGATTACATAGACATTTATTCTACATATGGAAGTATGCAGGCCTAGCCTATATATCAATCTGAACATAATATGTATATACAGTAGTGTGGCCCAAACTTACATGGGGAAAATATTTTTTCCAAAATATTCTGCTCCACAAGGCTGCCCTTGTTCCACTTGACTAGAAGACTGTGTGTTGAAAAAATTGAAGAGATCTGAGCATGTTTAGAGGTACTAATTTTCGAGAGCTTTTATATAGGACTCACGTAAAATGCGTATATCAAATTTTAACAGGTATACATTAATGTAACATTATAAATTGACAGTTGCACCCATGAATTCCAAGGACCATCTTTCTAAATCATAATCAAGATGCCAAGTGTATTTAAATGAATAGATAACTACAAGATTATATACAAACAGAAGCTTATTTCAAGCTCTTTATGTTAGAAACTGTTACTGAATTGGAGGTAATTTCAAAATTTTGACTGCCAACTTACAAACTAAAGTTTTTTGCTTGCAATTTGCTTTTAATACAATTAGATTGTTTACTTATAATTGCTCTTCATACTGCTTATTTAGGTTATTCCAGTATTTTTTACAGTAATTTGTGAAGCACACCTTGAATATGATAATTATGAGATTAATGTTGGTCTTTTGACTTTGTGTAATAATGGCTCATTTGACAAAAACCGCAGCTATCATGGCATCATCCAGAAGCTTCCAACATTGTTGGCTCTTATGGATTCCAAGAACATTCTTTCTAGACAGTCACAAAAGTTAATGGAGAAATCCTGAAGAATTTCTTATTTCATTAAGAAAATGAATTAACAGTTGGTGATGTCATGAAAGTAGTAATGGTTGTTACCTTGGAAATTGGGTTTTAATATAGTGTACGTCTCTGCTTTAAAATGACAAACTTTATTGCACTATCATTTTCCTGTCTATAGGTTGAGTCAAAATCTGATTCAGCTGTTCAAATTTGGCTATGAGAAAAATGCAAAGTTTGAATTTTGGAATGCAAAATTTCTTAGTAACCATGTTAAGAATTGAGTGAAATTTGAAAAAGATAAACAGATTGCATAATAATCTAGATGGAAGTCTGGTTTGTTTAAATCATACCTCACTGCTATGCTAAGCCTTATGCCAAGTTTGGCTATTTATGGCGGGGAAAATGACAAATTCTAGGAAAGTTAATTGACAAATTTTAGGAAAGTCGTTGAATTATTAAAACAACAGCCAATAACAAATTATCAAAGTATCATTAAAACTTGTTCACAGATTATTGTTTTAATGTCATTAAACAATAATTATTTAGAATTTCATCAAACACTAAAAATCAGTAAAAATTAGTCTTTTCACAAGTTGGTCATTAGATATAATATCTAGGAAGCATGTGTTGCGACATTGGCCTAGTTTGGGGCTAATCATGGAATGCCTGGACAGGAAATCCTCTAATGTAGGTGTAGCCTATGTCACAGCGAGATCTCTTTAAAAACTGTTTGACCTTCTTACTACTGAGGGTCATAGAATTAGCCAAAGCTAGCCTGCCTATCGAGCTTAAATCTAAAATTTTAAGAATGATTAAGAACATCTAAAATATTTCATGTTATATTTCATACTAGCTGTACCCGGCCACGCGTTGCTGTGGCAGAAAAGACTCTCCTCCTCCCCTCCTTCTCCCCTCCTCCCCTCCTCCCCTCCCCCTCCCCTCCCCCTCCGTCCCGCTCCCTCCGCTCCTTTCCTCCCTGAAGCAAGAAGGCCGCAAAATAATTATGCGAATCGCTTATGACGTCACGGCACGCAAGCTCATTCATGTTTCGTCTACATGGTCGCAGTCACTGTCAAGGCGTTTGTGAATCTGGCAACGTGCGGTTTTGAATTTGCAAATGGCGGTCGAGCGGAATGCAAACTTCACTTTTTGTGGAAAATATTGCGTCTTTTCGGAAGAAAATAAAAATGGACACTCTCAGATAGGAATGGAAGGTTTTGTGAAATTTTCAAAACAATCTGTGCGGTACGTTTCGAGAACACTTTACACAAACTATTGGAAAGTTTCATTTTTATATATATAGATTTCATAAAGCCTGCCTATCGAGCTTAAATCGAACATATTAAGAATGATTAAGAACATCTAAAATGTTTCATGTTATATTTCGTATTCAATTTTTGTGAGACTGTAATTGATTATACATTAGCTTAATAGCTTTAATAGAGTGATTTAAAAGACACATTTTTGACGACAATGTTTGTTTAAAACTGATAATTGCATTCCTCTTTGGAATACGGTCGAAAAGCGATTTTTTTCAATTTTTCGATGCTTAATTAAAATCTTGCAGAAAATTGTTACCAGTAAACATTGCTCAATTTTGTTGAAACTTGGCAAATAAATCACTAATAGCATATGGAACAAGGGCAGCCTTGTGGAGAATTGAATTTCCAACTTTTATATTTGTGGGCCACCCTAATATACAGTATACACAACATATGCATCTGTCAGGTTAGTCTATGGGTTCAATGGTTACGTAAGCCGCTCTTTTTGTCGGCCAGACCAACAGTTTATCTGGAAAATTAATCGGTTTGCATTCCGAGCTAAATATATATACAAACAGTCAACATAGTTTGAGGCTCACCGATTATTTTGCTATTGATCAGCGCAATGTTTACGTAATTACGCCTAATTGTGATCGGTGGAAAAGATTCATGAATAATTATTGTTGTGAATGCTTATTTTACACAGTCTGATAATTTTGTGTACAAATTAAGGATTTTCTAGACTCATCAATAATCGTAATCCATATCGGAAAATCGGAATAATTCATAAAGGGCCACTCGAAAGATAAGCGTGGGTCATGCACTGCAGCTATATTTAGTCAGGAACGATGCATTCAGTCGAGTGGTACCAAACTGAAGAACAAAGTCCGGTATTCCACCACAGAGAGAGACGGAGAGGAACAAAGAGAGATAGACAGAGAGAGAGACAGACAGGACAGAGACAGAGACAGATACAGAAGGAGGGAAGGAGGGAGAGACGGAGGAAAAGAGGGAGAGAGGGAGGAAGGGAGGGAGGAAGAGAGGCAGGGAGGCAGAGAGGTAGGGAGGTAGGGAGGGAGGAAAGAGAGGGAGAGGGAGACCGCGCGACAGACAAACAGAGACAGATAGACGAGAGAGAGAGACAGACAGACAGAGAGAGAGAGAGAGCAGGATGTCGGTCAATGGCTCTCGGATTCAACCGCCGAGATCGTTCAAGCGAAAACGAGATAATGAGAAAATGGCAAGTTCAGCGGTTTCGTCAGTTATCATCATAGGCCTATAGCTATAGCAGCTATCTGTATAGTAGCTCAGTGCATGATGTCGTTGCGCTAAATCACCATCATCAGGTCATCAGCTTACAAGAGATTACGATGGACGATGTGCAAACATTTCTACAGACAGGTTCGAAGATGAATCCCCTTAGATGTGCCACGAGGACTCTAAGCAATCGCCTCTAAAGTTTGCCAATAATCGTGTGATCCTGGTAGCAGGTAATTTGTAGAAGAAGCCACATTGATTACGATGTGATACGATGAAAATACAAAGAGCATAATTATTATTATTATCGTTGCTAAAACAGACGACGAAAAAGTTCGCACGTTCAAAGGCATCGAGTGGTAAAGAGTGCAAAGAGCCTCAGCATGCAGACGAGGATCGGTGCCAGGCATCGACAGGCACTGCTATCATACGAGATAATAAAATAATATGAACTGGCTGGCATTGTGTGTGTGCGTGTGCGGCTGCGCGGGAAGGACAAAATGAATTGAATTCAAAACGATAAACTATTATCTAATTAAATGTAATTTTGACTAAAATCAAATCAATCCGCTCGAATTCTTGCACAACTTTTGTTCTGTTTGAAATATATTGATGAAATCTGGCCATCATGTGTAAATATGAATTGTCTATAAATGTCTGTAAAATTTCATTCCGATATTCTTACTTTTGGCCAAGATATTGGGAAAAACCTAGGGGTCTTTTTTGGCGCACCCTGTAGTTGCGGATGCTAATTACCGAGAGTCTTTTTTTGTTCTAATTACTGAATAGTTTGTTGTATCTGTCTACAAAATCCATTCCTTCCACATACAGAGAGAAAGATAATTTATATCGATGCCGTCCAATTACTGGTCTAGGATCCCAACGGTGAGATTGTTCGGGCGACGAAGCAACTGCGTGGAAGAAAAAACAATACAAAAAAATCTCTAATTGTCATGACAGTCAGTCAGTCGGAGTTATTCAATTTCTGAATCTCTCTGTCTGTCGTGTTTGTCTGTCTCTCTCTCTCTCTCTCTCTGTCTGTCTCTCTCTGTGTGTCTATCTCTGTATCTCTCTGTCTCTGTCTTTCTGTGTCTCTTTCTGTCTCTCTCTCTGTCTGTCTCTCTCTCACTGTCTCTCTCTCTCTCTGCTTCTCTCTTTCTTTGTTTCTTTCTCTC
Organism: Lumbricus rubellus; assembly: GCA_945859605.1. Classification (NCBI taxonomy): domain Eukaryota; kingdom Metazoa; phylum Annelida; class Clitellata; order Crassiclitellata; family Lumbricidae; genus Lumbricus; species Lumbricus rubellus. Next base: position 11,452,769 of record OX243816.1, read on the forward strand.
TTTCTCTCTCTCCTTTCCTCTTTCTCTCTGTCTCTCTCTGTCTCTGTCTATCTCTCTCCCTCTCTATCTCTCCTCCTTCTCCTCCTCCTCCTGCTCCTCCTCCTCCTCTCCTCCTGTATCAATTAGAGATGTTCGAAGGGAAGTGGCTTCAGCAGCAGCAGCAGTAGCAGCAGCAGTTAATGATCGCCTGCAGTCTCTGCCATCCATCATCTTTGGCGGTTGTTCTCGGATCAAGGCAGCGATTTAATTTCTATTTAAGCTGACGTCGACTTTCTCGACTTCTGTTCACTTCAATCGATCCATGCAGATATAAGATTAGGCCTACTCAAATGTAAACAACGTATAAACAATGACTTTTGTTTAGCAGAGGCAGATTTCAATGAAACGCAGATTTTTTTATTCCAACTATATTTGAAAATTATGATAATGATGATTATTACTATTATTATTATTGACGTTAGTATGATAATAGTAATAATACTCATCACCATCATCATGTTTGTAATGTTTGTTTAAGTGAATAAATGTGTGTGTTTATAATAATAATAATTATTATTATTATTATAATTATTATTATTATAATTTATTTTTTTAAATTTTTTTTATCAATATCATAATTCTAACATTACCATCATCATCATAATCATCATTGTCGTCGTCGTCTTTGTCGTCGTCGTCATCATCATCATCATCATCATCATCATCATCATCATCATCATCATCATCATCGTCATCATCACCATCTTCATCAGCACCACCACCAGCATCATCACCATCATCATCAATATCAAGATAATTAACAATGGGATCAACAAACAGCAGCAGCAGCAGCAGCAGCATCACAAACAGCAGCTCTGCCATTCCGATGCATTGAATGGTATCGTAAATCTTTTGAAGGAAAGTGAATCCACTTTTAGCATTAATTATTTCGAATATCGTCGTTTCCAACCATTTTAGACGAAATAAACATCTCGCCATTGGCGTCACTTGTTTCCTATTCGTATGTGGACTCAATTACCATGTCTCCATTTACTCCTGCTTCTACTCTTCCTCCTGCTCCTCCTCCACCGCCTCTGCCTCCGCCTTCTTTCCTCCTACTCCACTTCCTGCTACTCTGCCTGCTCCTCTTCCTTCTGCTCCTCCTGCTCCGCCTTCTCCGCCTTCTCCTCATAATTCTCATTCCCATCCTCTTCCTCCTGCTCTTCCTCCTCCTCTTCTTTCTCAAATTTCCCTCCTCTACTGTATGCCTGAGCACCTCCAGTCCCTCTGTTTCTCTGAGTCGCTCTCTCTCCCTTTCTCCCCCTCTCCCTCTCTCTACCTACCTCTACCTCTACCTCTCTCTACCTCCCCGTATTTCAGTCTCTGTCGCAGCTTCCCAGCCTTCTCTGCCTGTCTGTCTGTCTGTCTGTCTGTCTGTCTGTCTGTCTGTCTGTCTGTCTGTCTGTCTGTCCGTCTGTCTGTCTGTCTGTCCGTCTGTCTGTCTGCCTCTTTTTCTCTCTTCTCTGTCTTTGCTCCACGCATATCGCTTTCGGTCGTTTTTAATGAAGATGTCGTAGATTCACGAGAACGCGCATCTGAGCACGGAAATTATTAGAGCGATTTGTCATAACCAAATTGCATGAGAAAACCTACGACAACAATAACAGTAGAGCTGTATGATGATGATGTCAATGACAACGACGACGACAGCGACGGTGATGATGATAATGATAATAATAACAAATAATGATAATAGCAAATTGTTTTATTCCAACGCCTTATGCTGACGATGCAGTTTTTCAGCACTGTAGTATTTAGGCGACGTTTAGGTTTACCAACTTGGACCGTGATGAATATGTCCCGCTTGAAGACAAAAATTTAATCACTGTTTAAAAATAATAATTTTGAAGTTCCTGATGTATCACATTTAAATGGACAAATGGTGGTGGTGGTGGTGATGATGATGATGATGATGATGATGATGATGATGATGATGATGATGATGATGATGATGATGATGACGATGTTGATGATGATGATGATGATGACAACGACAACGATGACGACGACGACGACGACGATGATGATATATGATAATGACGATGATGATTATGATGACGATGACGATGACGATGATGACGATGACGACGACGATGATGACGATGATGACAATGGCGATGATGAAAATAGGGGTTGAGGTAAGAATCATGCGAATCGTGCTTACGTCGTATTGCGGAGAGAGCAATCCCATACAGTTCGGCTGTTGCGTTTGCATAGAGACGGATCTTCGATAGGGCGGCAATTCCTTCCTCGCTTCTGTAGCGCCAGCCACCTGCGAGATCGACCTTCCGCCTGCCGCACACGTGACCGCTCCTTTCGGCGCCAATTTCCCCGTCGTCTGCTGCGAAACGGATCTGACGTAGGAGGACGACTTCCGGTCGGCGGGGGGCGCCATCTTGTTGCTAATGGCGGCTGTGACGGTGGAGTTGGTTGCGGAGCGCGAGCGGTGCGGCGTTGGCGGACAGCAGCAGGCGCATGAGCAGAGTCCACAGCAGAGTGACTTGTATATGTATCGAAAGGCAGTCGCCATGAAACCACCGAGGTTCGTGATCGTTAGTAGCGTCAGTGGTATCCCGATGATGGCGTACAGCATCGTGACGACTTGACCAAGTGGCGTCTTCGGCGCAATGTGACCGTACCCTAAGAAATCAAATAGTAACGGAACATCAGTGAAAACTATGTGTACAATGTATGTTAAGTGCTGTGCAACATCATGAAGCAGGCCTGTTGTACTCATCAGCTGCATGCGTGGTCGACCAAACAGGGAGGAAACATGATTGTGGCGCTATATAAATTCGTGATTACGATTATGACCAGACAGAGCTAGCAGATTTCAAATGTCTTGCGAAGCAAGGAAGGTGACGGACTGGTCATTGTTCAGTTCTTGTTTTAAAGGGAAGACTCTTCCAAAAGACAGGGTCAACAACAGCTGCACACCTATGTGAATACCGCCAATGCCTAAGAAGAAAATGTTGATCTTAGACCATTTCCTTTCTTCATTATATTCGTCATAATGTTATACCCGATGGGCAGGTCTACAACTTTACACGGACGCCCTACAGTACCAGTTGGACAAAATACAATGACATCGTGTGCAACTTGTATTGAAAGACCCCAGAGTAATTATTGGAACTATGCCATTGAATTCACGTGCAAATTAAGCTTATGACTATTCGCCATTATACTCGCCATTTTCAATCTAACCCCAGAGGATATCTTATTGGCATTCAGCAGGCGATCTCAGCCCGTGCATGCTTGTGTACTTATTAGCCGTGTCCGTCCTAAATGAATATTCATTCATTCATTAATTCATTCATTCATTCGTTGTGAATTTCTATAGCGCCTCCTCTTCTAGTTGACTGCTCATGCAGAAACGCTCTAGACTGTAGCACCGAATAAAGCAAAGAATAAGAAACGTAATTGCTTTTCATGCCGTTGAGCACAATAGGTTAATAACTTATAGCAGCCAACTGCGTTCGCATGCAAGTATAAAATAATATTAATTGCCGTACAGTAGGCCTAGGCCTAAGCTTAGTAGATGGCAAATTGTCCATTTTTATCTTTAACTTTTGTTATCCCTGTAGGCATATAAAATTATATTATATGCGGCTGTTCATTATCCTATGACCTGCTGTGGCATAATATTCAGTTATAAACAAAACTAAGACAGCTTTAGGGTGGCCCATGCGCGATCGGAGTCTATGAAAATCTTACATGTAAATCTATTTTTGGCTGAGCGTTAATTGACGGAGAATTACATTTTTGATGAGCTGAAGATTCTAATTCTAATGCGAGCACGCCTCAATTGACCCCGCGAGCAATCCATCCAAATGATTTGATTATGATTTGCGAAATACAAATTTGAATATGTTTATATGAGAAGTCAGCAGAAGTTTGTAATAAGCCATCCAGACTGAAATCGGGAAATGAAAGAAAATAGCCGGAGAAGAAAGACTTGACGTAGAACTATATTAATGTTAGGAATAATTGGGTATCCTTAGCTTTAATATTCAAATCCCGGCAGCTGCAAGTAAGTGGAAATCCCAGCGGAGTTTGTGTATAACGAATGCAGAAGTGGGTCTTGTACAGAACCTGGTGAGACTCTATAATTCAACACATGCAGCTTTCGTTGAAGTCGAATAGTTGATGCGAAATGAAAGAATACGAGACAAGGTACATGTAAGCAAGATGCGATCCTAATAAGATCAGGATTAGAATGACCAAACTGATGACCGATGCGGTGAAGGAGTAAGTCAGCATCAACGGTATCAAAAGCGACAGCAGCTGTATAAGTTACTCGAGCATAATTATAGAAGAATAGCCTAGGATAGCAATTTTTCTGTTGTCAATGGAATTCATTGTAGGATTGTGAACCAGATAATTATAGCCCAGTACATTTCCAAAATAGTGGTATAGTGGTATTTGCGGTAGGTATTGCAAGGTGTAGGCTACTAGTTAATGAATGATAGGCGTCATCACAGATGATTAGTGAGCGCATTTTCCTCGGTTTTGAAAATGAAATTGAGAGCGGCTTGAAGCCACATTTTGATGAGAGAGATAGACAGACAGACAGAGACGGACAGACTGTCTGTCTGTCTCAGACAGACACAGAGATAGAAAGGAGAGACAGAGACACCGACAGCGACAGAGAAACAGAGACAGAGATACAGAGACAGAGATACAGAGACAGAAACCGAGAGAGAGACAGACATACAAAGATACAGAGAGGCAGAGAGAGAGGGAGAGGGGAGAGAGAGAGAGAGAGAAGAAGAAGAGAGAGAGAGAGAGAGAGAGAGAGAGAGAGAGAGAAAGAGAGAGAGAGAGACAGAGAGAGAGAGAGAAAGAGAGAGACAGAGAGAGAGACAGAGACAGAGACAGAGACAGAGACAGAGAGAGAAGGAGGGAGAGAGAGATCGAGATCGAGATCGAGTGACGATGGATTTGATTAGTGGATCCAAAACATCAGAATACTTTTCAAGAAAAGCATTAGAAATTAAATCATGTGCGGTGTTGTCAGAAGATGAAAAATGTGATTACGAAAGTCAGTTGTAAGCGATATCGGTTGGAGTAAGCGTGTGTGGCCGCATACGATGGAATTTATGATCCGAATCGAAAAAGCTCCTGCGGGGCGTTGTGGAAAATGATTAGTCGTCAAACCATGTAGCACATGAACTCAATATTGTTCTTCATCGTCCTTCTTTTCTTTCTTCTTCTTCTTCGTCTCCTCCTTCTTCTCCTCCTCCTCGTCCTTCTTCCTATTGTCTTGGTTTTGTCTGTTTATTCGTCCATGTTGTCGCATGATGTTGTTGTTGCTATTCTGATTTTGCTGTTTTTGTTTCTGTTGTTTTGTTGTCTTATTGTTGTTTATGTTTTATTGCTGTTGCTTCACTTCTTCTTCCTATTTGTTTTATTTTTTTAAATTCTCCTCCTACTCCTCCTCTTCTTCTTCCTCCTCCTCCTTCTGCTCCTCCTCCTCATTTTCTTCTTCTTCTTCCTCTTCTTCTTAATCTTCTACTTCTTCTTCCTCTTCTTTTCCCTATTCTCCTTTTTCTTCTTCTTCTTCTCCTTCTTCTTCTTCTTCTTCTTCTTCTTCTTCTTCTTCTTCTTCTTTCTCTTCTTTTCCCAATTCCTCTTTTTCATCTATCTTCTTATTCATCCTCTTCTTTTTCCAATTCCTCTTTTTCTTCGTCTTCTTCTTCTTCTTCTTCTTCTTCTTCTTCTTCTTCTTCTTCTTCGTCTTCATCTTCATCTTCTTCTTCTTCTTCTTCTTCTTCTTCTTCTTCTTCTTCTTTTTCTTCTTCATCTTCATCTTCTTCTTCTTCTTCTTCTTCTTCTTCTTCTTCTTCTTCTTCTTCTTCTTCTTGTTCTTCTTCTTCTTCGTTTTCTTCTGATCGTGATGGGGTGAAGAAGTCGATAGTGATGTATGCTTGAATAATGCTTCCCTTTCTACATGTACACGTATATCTTTCTCTCAATGAATGATTGCCACTGACGTAGTTCCAATCGATGCCACATATTTCACGGTTTGTGAACGATACGACATCGTCATGCAAGCCACCCAACAACCTCTGCAGAAACCCATCCTTCCCTCCACCCCACTCCTCCAACTCATCACTCACGGACCGATAATATGCAGCACCACAAATCTTCACTAATCCTCCTTTCTTCACTCGCTTCACATTTGACCTCTTCAATCTGACCGACAATAAAGTAAGAGTTGTCCACACACACGGTTCTTGCACACGGTTATCTCGATATGACGTCTTTTAGAAAAACTTATCGTTATAGTAATAGGCCTATTATAATAGTCGATGTTTTGCACACGGGTATTAAGCATAATTTTATGGGTTTTGCTGGAAGTTGCAATGGTGCCGCTTTGAGAATCGTGTTTAGAAGAAGACAAATGTAGCACATTTTATGCAGGTATTTATGTAGAATTGTAGATCTATATCATGTATGCATGAATTACATGTATGTATGAGTGTGCCAGTGTGGATCTACATGTGTGTATATAATGTATGCGTACATGTGTGTGCACAGCCTCTATGTGTGCGTACATGCATGCGTTATTTTATGCGTATACGAACATTCCGACATTCCTAAAACATGTAGGGCATATGTATGTTTGTTTATTCGCATGTATGCCTGCATGAATAGTGAATTTATGTATGAAGGGCGCAGAACATTTTTGAGCGCATCTAAGAATTTCTCGAAGACAATCGTATTGTATTGCATTATATTGTATTATATTGTATTGTATTGTATTGCATTTATGCATTTGTACAGCTCCAATATAGCAGGGTAAACTGTTCATAAGCGCACTCAGTACGCCATGCCACACGAGAAGAAGCAGGTTTGAGAAGAGAGACGGTCAGACAGAATATTGTATAGCAAATCGAAAGAGAAAGCACATTACAAATGGGGGTGAGGGGGCAATGATCGCCAACCTCTGTCATGAACCAATTGCAGCACAATCGTTGTTAGTGGCCTATATTATCTCAGGGTCAGGCGCTACGTCATTCTTGCGTAGCAAAAATTAATTTACAAAGCAAAATTCAACTGGTACTTCCGATGGAAACACTTTAACCCTTTAATGCCAAGTTTTTAGTAAATGGTATGGGAAATTTATTTATTTACTGAGAATTTGATATAGCGCTCCTTCAAGGTTACTACTCAGGAGCGCTCCCAGTCCAAACCCCGGTCGAATAAGACAGTCTTGAGAAGAGAAAGAAATGAAGTAGAAGTAGAAAGGCTAATAGGTATTTGACGAAGGATAACAGGGAGCTCATTCCAGGTCGCAGGGCCAGCCACGGAGAAAGCACGGCGCTGCCTGATTGCAGTCCGTGAGCGTGGAACAATAAGTTCCGCTTGTGCAGCTGAGCGGAGAGAGCAGCGGCGTTGAACAAGCGCGGTCGAGCAACAGAGCTCCTGCAAGTATAAAGGAGCCAAACCCTCAAAGCAGCGCCGGACCAAGACGGAAATTCTGTATATATGTAATGCGCTGTGGGTAAGGGAGCCAGTGGAGTACATCCCGCATGTACTCGGAGACTCGGCCAAACTTGGGAATGCGGCCAATGAGGCGGGCAGCAGTGCGCAGGACCCTATTTAGGGGTCCCATCCGACAGGCTGGAAGTCCAACGTATATGGAACTGTGTAACGGCCTGCTCACTCCTCGAAAGAAAACCACGTGACCGGGGGTCCCACCCTTGGTATTGCTCTTCAGCCTCCCAAGTGGTAGGTGCCCGCCCTGGAAATTCAAATGAGGCGCCGCACTGTTGAAGGGGTTCTCTATTGTCAGGTAAGACTACAGATCCATCTAAGTAAGTAAAGTCTACGGGATCCATTGATTTCCCTCTGGTAAAGTCGTAGTTTAGGGTTGGGTCTTCCACCTCAGGACGGGGATGTCTCTCATCGGTACCAGGAATGGCTTCGGTCGAGTGGCGACATATGTCTGCGGTTCCCGGTCTGGGAACGACGGCTTCCTCTAATTGAAGACCGTCTGGGTTCGAATCCCCTTCAACAGATTGTGTAAATCCCCAATCCTTAGATGTGGTCAACCCTTCCCTTCTCTTTTCCCTCATTACCTCACCTTCTTCTTGGGAAAGACTACCCCGGTGGTGTTGCTCTTGTAAGTGGCTTATCTCTTGACTAAGGCTCTTGAATTGGGACTCTTGTCGTTCCATAAACATCCCCAGGGTTTCTGACACAGTTAGTAAAAGTTCCCCAACTTGTTCACCCTTTGCTTCTAATTCGTCAAGACGGTCAGGGGTTCCTCCCTTCTCCCCTTCAGTTATGCATTCCTCTAATTCCTCATCAGAGTGATCCTCAGACCTTATAGAAGTTTCCATTATTCAGTTATTTATTAACGTCAGATTTGATTTATTTTAATTAAGCAATTCAACTGAGTATAATGTACAAGCGTTGCTAACAATTAACATCTGTGATCGGGCCTAGATATTGTTCTTCAATAGCTATGCAATATGTCTTTAAAGTCAGCAGAATCTCCGTAAATAATCAACAGGCGTGCACAACCTTGATTCTAGTAATCGCGGTTTATAATTAACAGTCAGGTATAATGAATCACAATTCGGACTGCAGCTTTCAACCGAAATACAATATCAACTTAGGTTTCAATTCTTATTATCAATGAACATTAATATCTAATTAATTAACTACCCTTGGTTTCGGAATCTGTTATGGAGCAATTAGATTAATTAATACTTCCCTGGCAATTTCCGTGCAATTTGGCCAACACTCGCATTCAAATTTGAAAAGAAGATCGGAAGATTTCTTGTCCGAATATTGGAATATATGACAATAAAGATTCACACAGAATCAACTGCAAACTGTCCCAAAACCAGTCGCTTCGTCAACGGTATATTCATATTCATGAAATCAGGCAATCAGCCACACATTCAGCATTTTTAGACCCCGAATATACAGAATTTCATGTCTACACGAGCCGACCTCTCACTCTGATGAAAACCTCCAGTCGACTGCGCATTTCGGCGTTGGAAGCGGTCACGTGATCCGGATCGACCAATCAAAGGCTGACACGCAAAAGCGACAGTCGGACGCAAACCTCGGCCTCTGATAGGACGGACAATCTACTGCGATTGGTTACCACAAGAAGATTCAGAAGCCTCGACAGAAGCCTCGAATACAGTAGTCTCCTGTCGTCATGACGACCTTCGCAAAAATATACCATCTATGTGATGATCTATAAATAGCACCATGATATCTAATAAAATAATTTGGTAAGTAAGTAAAAGCGGCCTTACAAGGACGTTAAATTGTAGCGGCCTCATAGGACGTTACACACCCCCCCACTTAATCCAATTTTCCACTTAATGGAAAATTTCCAGAACAGGGTCCGAAACCAAACAATATAAACAAGCAATCCTTAACTAACACCTGATATAACACAAGTTGTACCGACAACTCGGTATGTTCATGCCCAAAAGTGTCAAGTCCAACTTATGTACATCACGAAACTGATATCAAGATTTTAAGAGTATCACAAAGAATCTCTGTGCTGAATCAAGTTTACAGTTAACACAATTTATAATCATCATTCCTAATCCATCACTTGCACGGAGCCACTTACTAGGATTAATAAATGTCTTCCAAACACAATATTCCCTGCTCCGGCACCAATCCTTACTATACTATTATACTAACAAATCAGCACATTAGATTCCAATGTAACAGGTTACCAATACTATGAATCAGATGCACATTACACAATAAAAGAAGACTGTATTGCTTTTAATTCTATCCTCACCGATAACCAAAGAGATTTCTGGGAAAACTCTGTTCCTTAGCTCAACATACAATCGCTATCAGCGATGGGCAGTCAACACTTCATTACCCACGTTACTCGTTACTAGGGCTGAACTATTAAGCAAAGGCTTTACTGCTTAGTGAAGCATACCCAAGCCACACTAGGACGGATTTCTCCTTGACCTATGTAATAGTCTGTCGACGTCTACCTTACAAGACGGAGCATAACAGAGCAGACCTTCCGGAACTAGCAAACAAAGGATTTACTATTCAGGGAAACATACCCAAGAAGCTAGTACGGATTTCTCCCTGACTTATGCAATAGACTTTCTACGTCCACCTTACAGGACGGAATATAATAGAACAGACCCGTAACGCTGTCTGGACAATTACAACCCACTATTCTACATCTGAACCTGCCTTCACTAACCATATAGAATTCAAAATAGCCAATAATCTCATCATAGATTATACAATTAATCATGATTATGCAATCACATCTTCTATACTACAAACAAGCACAGCAATCTTGCCCTTCTTCGTGGCAACAAAGAAAACAATGCAAATAGAACAACAAGTAAACAATTCTTACCTACCCCCATGATCTAACCTAGATCAAGTCTAGAAACAAAAATTCATATGCATTTTCATCCAAAGGAACTAAAACCAGGCCTCTCGCCAAAGCCTAAACCTATCGCCATTACGCGATATTATCTTACACTAGCTATACGTTACCTATATCTTACGGGGCAAACAATGTTCCTGCGAGGTCTCGCATCGGACATTAATTCCTCAACTTCAGGATTATTCAATCCATTCAGGGTCTCCAAGTCTAAAGGACCTGCCGGATCTAGGTCTTCTATCTCATTCCACTCTCCTGGAGAGTCCCCCACAAACAATTTAAGTTTGTCAATGTAAACCAATTTGGCTTGCGAGCGTGCGGATTTCTGAATCTTAAAAAGGACCGGACTCAGCTGTTCGATTACCTTATAGGGTCCAGTGTAAAGTTTATTCCACTTATCCTTAATCCCAGGGCGTCTCCGTGGATAGAAGTACCAAACCCATGACCCTATGGGAAACCTAGCGGGCTTCACTCTCATATCATACCGGAAATTTCTGTTAGTGACATGGCGCTGCATAAATCTTCGAGCAATTTCAAAGTTATTTTGCACATTCTCAATTTGATTCACAACAAAATCATCGGTACTAGACAAAGCATTTGCAACTTGAACATCTCCTAAAACTAAATCGATCGGCATGCACAACTCTCTTGACAGGAACAGCCGGTTAGGTGTGAATCCGGTGCTCTCACTTTCACTTGCTCGATAGGCGGCGAGGACGTAGGGAAGATGCACATCCCAGTCGCGCTGGTTCTGGGCTACCACCTTCCCGAGTAGGGTGTTCAAGGTTCTGTGGAACCTCTCCACGGCTCCGTTGGTACTTGGCTTGTACGGCGTGGTCCTCATCTTGTCGATCTGGAGGTGACGACACATCTCTTTGAACAGGTTCGCCTCGAAGCAGGGGCCTTGGTCCGTTAAGATTTGGCGCGGGCAACCGAACCGACAGAAGACTTCCTTGACTAGGACTCGTGCCACGGTCGTCGCCTCCTGGTTTCGGATCGGGTAGGCTTCCGCCCAGCGGGTGAAGTGGTCCACGGCAGTGAGGATATACCGGTACCCTTTACTGGAGGTGGGATGCGGTCCAGTGATGTCTACTCCCAAACATTCCATCGGGGCTCCCACGGACATCGGTTGGAGACGACCTTGTCTGGGCGTCTTTCCGCGGTGGTACTGGGCGCACGGGACGCACCGCCGAAGTGCCATCCGTATATCCTCTCTCCACCCGGGCCAATAAGCTCTCTTCTGGAGTTGAGCAAGGGTACGTCTGATACCCATGTGCCCTCCGGTAATTCCTTCATGAGCGAGCCGTATTAACGAGGATCGTCGACCGCGCGGGGGGATTAATTGTCGGGTCGCCACTTGTCCATTATCTGCGTGGAGCCAGCTCCGGGTGAGCAGTTCCCGGTGGAGTTCCAGCTGCGGCCATTGGGCTACTAAATTCTTTACAGTTCCGCTTTGACCCCGCAGTTCGTCGTAGGAAGGAGGATCATCAGAGCTGAGCTTCTTTTGGATAACCCAACCCAGCTCGCGGTCGGCTCGTTGTTCATCTCGAATGGTTGTTCGGTCCCAATCGGTCGGTAGATCGACCGCTCCTCCACGGAGGCCCGTCGTTTCACGGATGACTTGTACTTGTTGCGGCATGCGCGACAGAGCGTCCGCGTTCTGGTGCGCAGTTCCGGCTCGATGCTGGATATCGAACTCGAATTCTTCTGTTATGGCCAGCCATCTAGCCTGTTGTCCGATAGGAAGCGGCGTCCTCCTCAGCCATTGCAAGGCGGAGTGATCGGTGCGTAGCAAGAATCGACGCCCCAGCAAGTACTGTCGATAGGTCTTTAGAAAGTAGACGATGGCCAGAAGTTCTCGCTTCGTCACGTCGTAGTTCTGCTCCGCCGTAGAACAGAGTCGGCTACCGTAGCAAACTACGCGTTCTTGCCCGCCTTGGATTTGTGAAAGGACTGCTCCTATGGCCTCGCCGGATGCGTCCGTATCAAGAATGTACAACCCATCATCATTGGGTAAGGCCAGGATGGGTGATTCAGTCAGGAGTCGCTTCAGGTGAGAGAAGGCAGCCTCGCACTCGGTGGACCATTGAAAGCGAAACCCCTTTTTGGTCAGCGCATGCAGCGGTCTGGCGATTTTGGCGAAGTTCGGCACGAATTTTCTGTAGTAAGAACACAATCCAATGAAGGCGCGAACGTCTCGCAACTTCCTAGGAGTTGGCCACTCCTTAACCGCTACAGTCTTCTCTGGGTCGGTCATAATGCCATCCTCACTTACGACGTGACCCAAGAACAACACTCGGCGCTGCAGCAGGTGACATTTCGAAGGCTTCAACTTCAACCCGACGGTTGCCAACCTTTCCAACACTTGTGTTAATCGTTCCAAGTGAGTCTCAAGATCTTCGGCAAAGACAATGATGTCGTCTAGGTAAATCAGACATACCTCGAAATTCAGTCCAGCCATGACAAGGTTCATCATTCTCGAAAACGTGGCCGGCGAGTTGCAGAGACCGAAGGGTAGCACCATAAACTGAAAACTCCCTCTTCTAGTGATGAAAGCTGTCTTCGGGCGATCCTTTGGATGAACTGCAACCTGATGGTACCCTGCACGAAGATCAAAAGTGCTGAACCACTTGGCTCCGGCAAGGGTATCCAAACTCTCGCTAATCAGAGGTAGAGGATAGGCGTCCTTCCGGGTTTTAGTGTTCACCGCTCGATAGTCCACACAAAATCTCGGGGTACCATCTCGTTTTTTTACCATCACCACATTACTTGCCCAGGCTGAGGCTGACGGTTCTATCAGCTTTTGTTGCAACATATTGTTCACTTGTTCATCAATGACGGGCAATAGCGTTAGCGGCTGGCGACGTAATGGTTGTCGAACAGGACTTTCGTTCCCAGTTTCTATCTCGTGTTGGATTACATCGGTGAAACCCAAATCCCATTCATTCATTGAAAAGGCTTTCTGATTTGCGGTGATGATTTGCCGAAGTCGTTCCTGTACTTCTTCCGGTACATCGGCGGCAATGTCCCTCCAAAGAGGAGAAAGGGTCGCCGCGATTTCAGCATCGGTTGATTTCGGTAACGTTTCGTTAACGGCTGCGCACCCGGCCGCAGATCTCAAGAGTTTTTCTTCCCCCATTACCGTAACCGGTTCGGCTGTACATTGAACTCCTTTCTTCAACCAGAGTTGTTGGTCGGTGGGATTCATCACCCGAAGCGGCAGATCGAAGGTCCGGTTAGGGAGCAAGGTTCCGGCTAGAATGAGTCCGGAGTCTAACACTTTCGGATTTACAGCCCAGGAATCGGTCATTGCTTTCAAGTTCGGAAGGAGCGCATGGCTTTCAACATCCATCTCACTTTTTGCCACGACGAGTGTGTCATGAGAAATCACTATCTTACGACATAGCCCGGCACGAGGTTTGGAGTGTACTTCGAATCTATAGCCTCCCACCAGGATCCAGTTGCGACCGATATGCCAGAGTACATTTTCGTGCTTCATCCACGAAAGTCCAAGGATCAGTTCAGATACCTGTTCTGTGACTAAACAGGGAATCCTGAATTCGTGATCGTCGATTTGCAGTTTCAGTATTGTCTCTCCCACAACGCGAATAGCAGACCCGTTAGCAGCTAACAAGGACTGTTCAGAATTCTGCACATCTTTAGGATCTACTAGCGAAGCAGGACATAAGGTCATTTCGCAGCCAGAGTCAAGCAAGGCTAGGAGGGATCTTCCGTTCAGTTTCACCGACAGGTAGGCGTCATTCCTACCTTGGACGTGTCTGACGTTACCTTCTCGATTCCCGGCGGTTTCTTCGACTTCTTCATCCGGTGGCGACCTCTGGGGACGTTCTGGACAAACGCGAGCCAAATGTCCCGGTTGATTGCATTCATAACAGCGACGATTGTCCCATTTCACCCGAGGAAAGTTATTGTCTCTATGTCGGTTCCACGGCTGATTGTTGGTTCCAGTTCCTCTCCAGGATGGTGACGAACGTTGCGGCTGCCATTGTCGGAACTGACCCTCAGTTGAGGTAGCACTCAACTGGTTCTGGAACATTTCTTTCATCTGTCGGGTCAGCGTCTCTTGCAGCTGGTTGAATTTTTCGTCGAGGTCGACGTCCACTTCTCTCACTGTCTTGATGCGACCCGGTCGACGGTCGTGGAACCCGGTGGTACCTTCATCAGCGCGGCGGTAACCTTCCAAGCGAAGAGCGATTTTGTAGGCGCTATCCAGCGTGGCTGGTTCCCGCTCTCTTACTTTCAGAGCTAGGTCCTTGTCTGACAGAGCGTCAAGAAAAGCTCGAATAGCGATTGTCTCACTGTGCGCGGACGACGGTCCTGGGAAAGCTAAAATCATAAGCTTCCGGATGTCTTGTACCAGTTGACCGAGATCCTCCCCCGATTGCTGGCGGCGAGTATTCAGTTTAGTTTGGTACAAGGCTGCCTGGTCTGAACTTCCGTATCGTAGTCGAAGACGGTCGACGAGATCGGTGCAGGTGGTGATGGCTTCCGAGTCGAATTCATGCAGCAGTTGGTCTACCGGTTCTATTAGCGCGCACGTCAGTTGGGCCAGTTTCTCTTCCTCAGTCCAACGGTTACTTTTCGAACATACTTCGAACTTCTTAAGGAACACTTCTACCGAGGTCTTACCGTTGTATCGGTCCAGCTTCATTTGCGATGGCATTCTTCTATCTGGAAAGTTTGAATGTTCAGTTAGTAGTTTTCCAGCAGGTTCTTTCCTTTCACGAGCAATAGGTTCAGATCGAGACGGTTCGACAGTGTCCTTTTTCGGTGACAACTCTCGAGCATAAGAGCTGACGATTGTGGGCGGTTTTTCAGGAGCAACACCGCTCCCGAGTATGAACGGATTGGGCAGGTCATCTTGGAGACCACCCGCGACAATCGGTTTCATTGTTGGCCACTGCATTAATTGTTTCGCCAGGGCAACCCGTTCATCGTACGAGGCTGAACCGTAGTAGGGTACGAAGATGGGCTGTACTGTCTCACGAGGTAAGTATTCGTAGCTCTGGGTAACCTGAGTTTTTAGCGACGAAGACATCGTTGACATTATCGGCCGACTCGAAGATGTCGTCAGGGTGGGCATACGGGGAATCGAAGCAGAAGCGAACGCGATCTTTTCTGATTCAGGTTTCATTTCACGTACCTGGACGTCGTGCATACCCACGTTCTTCAAAGAGATGATTCGTGGAGGAAATTCATTCGATCGTCGAAGGTCTCCAGCTTCAGTGTTCATGAATTGGTACGACGAGTATGGGAAGGTGGCAGCCCGTGGAGTTGCAGATGACATGAGACGAGGATGTGCATCTCGTGGACCCCAGTCGTACTCTCGTATGGACGACAAATCCCCATTTGATTTATCTACAACTAACATTCCTGAGTTAGTACATGTTTTCAAACAGTCTTGCCCTATAGCTATCGCATTTGGGTCGAGCACAAATCGATGTAAAGGCCGCATATCAGTTATTTCTGAGTCTTCATTATTGCATTTCAATTGTTCGGTTATATCATTATTTAACCGGTTTTGTTTCATGCGCAAATACGACTCATAGTCAAAGCTTTCATAAATCGTATTTAAATCTCTATGATAGACAGTTTCATTCCTAACAATTTCGGGTTCTTTTCTGGCCCTTGTATCTTGACTAAGTTGGACCTGAGCGTCAGCTGTATTTGAACCTAGTTCCCAAACCTCACTTAGTCTAGGACCACATGTACCTGAACTTAATTTTACCCCACTTAATCTGGTGCCAATTGTAACGGCCTGCTCACTCCTCGAAAGAAAACCACGTGACCGGGGGTCCCACCCTTGGTATTGCTCTTCAGCCTCCCAAGTGGTAGGTGCCCGCCCTGGAAATTCAAATGAGGCGCCGCACTGTTGAAGGGGTTCTCTATTGTCAGGTAAGACTACAGATCCATCTAAGTAAGTAAAGTCTACGGGATCCATTGATTTCCCTCTGGTAAAGTCGTAGTTTAGGGTTGGGTCTTCCACCTCAGGACGGGGATGTCTCTCATCGGTACCAGGAATGGCTTCGGTCGAGTGGCGACATATGTCTGCGGTTCCCGGTCTGGGAACGACGGCTTCCTCTAATTGAAGACCGTCTGGGTTCGAATCCCCTTCAACAGATTGTGTAAATCCCCAATCCTTAGATGTGGTCAACCCTTCCCTTCTCTTTTCCCTCATTACCTCACCTTCTTCTTGGGAAAGACTACCCCGGTGGTGTTGCTCTTGTAAGTGGCTTATCTCTTGACTAAGGCTCTTGAATTGGGACTCTTGTCGTTCCATAAACATCCCCAGGGTTTCTGACACAGTTAGTAAAAGTTCCCCAACTTGTTCACCCTTTGCTTCTAATTCGTCAAGACGGTCAGGGGTTCCTCCCTTCTCCCCTTCAGTTATGCATTCCTCTAATTCCTCATCAGAGTGATCCTCAGACCTTATAGAAGTTTCCATTATTCAGTTATTTATTAACGTCAGATTTGATTTATTTTAATTAAGCAATTCAACTGAGTATAATGTACAAGCGTTGCTAACAATTAACATCTGTGATCGGGCCTAGATATTGTTCTTCAATAGCTATGCAATATGTCTTTAAAGTCAGCAGAATCTCCGTAAATAATCAACAGGCGTGCACAACCTTGATTCTAGTAATCGCGGTTTATAATTAACAGTCAGGTATAATGAATCACAATTCGGACTGCAGCTTTCAACCGAAATACAATATCAACTTAGGTTTCAATTCTTATTATCAATGAACATTAATATCTAATTAATTAACTACCCTTGGTTTCGGAATCTGTTATGGAGCAATTAGATTAATTAATACTTCCCTGGCAATTTCCGTGCAATTTGGCCAACACTCGCATTCAAATTTGAAAAGAAGATCGGAAGATTTCTTGTCCGAATATTGGAATATATGACAATAAAGATTCACACAGAATCAACTGCAAACTGTCCCAAAACCAGTCGCTTCGTCAACGGTATATTCATATTCATGAAATCAGGCAATCAGCCACACATTCAGCATTTTTAGACCCCGAATATACAGAATTTCATGTCTACACGAGCCGACCTCTCACTCTGATGAAAACCTCCAGTCGACTGCGCATTTCGGCGTTGGAAGCGGTCACGTGATCCGGATCGACCAATCAAAGGCTGACACGCAAAAGCGACAGTCGGACGCAAACCTCGGCCTCTGATAGGACGGACAATCTACTGCGATTGGTTACCACAAGAAGATTCAGAAGCCTCGACAGAAGCCTCGAATACAGTAGTCTCCTGTCGTCATGACGACCTTCGCAAAAATATACCATCTATGTGATGATCTATAAATAGCACCATGATATCTAATAAAATAATTTGGTAAGTAAGTAAAAGCGGCCTTACAAGGACGTTAAATTGTAGCGGCCTCATAGGACGTTACAACTGCAGTAGTCCAAGCGTGAAACTACAAACGCATGAACAAGTGTTGCGGCTGCGCTAGGAGTCAAAGAGCGGGAAATGACCTTGAGCTGCCGAAGCTGGTAGTAACAGCTGCGACACAGAAGGTTAATGTGCCTATACCCTTCGGCATTAAAGGGTTAAAGCCGTTCTTCTCAAATTGGCTTTCTATGAGAACAGTCTTTGTGCGTCTGAAACCGGATCCTACTATACATGTAGCGCCTTTTGTGCCTCATAATGGAAGCGCTGCCTTTAGGCATTCAATATGATGTTAAATGTCAATATATTTTTTATAGGACTGAAAATAATGTCATTAGCAATAAACAAATGCACAGTAGACTTGAAGCGTCGCCAACGGCAAAGCCTACTTTGAGTAAGATATCTTCTATAGGCGCTATATAAATGCACAGAACGACTGAATGAATGAATGAATGGTGGAGTATACCACTTGATCTTTGCAAGCTTCCGGCCTGCGCCTGCGCCTGCGCATATCTGGGTCGCGGCCTCGACGTCGATCCACAGGTAGCCTACAATACGTCACGTGCCACGCCGGAAACCGGAAGTGCTTGCTGAAGTAGAAACCCGGATGTAGAGCGCCCTCTGATGTGCACTGAGTGTCGTTCTATCGATCGGAGATGGAGTTTTATTGGATCGAAGTCTTGTCAATCATTGAATGACATATCGCGAAGAGGTCATCGGACGGGGTCAAATACAAATCTTATGTGACTATAATAGTGCTTATAATTATCGGAACTTGATCGCTATAAAATAATCCCTCTCAGTGTTTGTTTTGTCTGTCTGTCTGTCTTTCACTATATCTGTATTTATGCCAGTCTGTCTGTCTGTCTGTTTGTCAGTGAGTAGGTCGGTCGGTCGGTCGGTCCGTCCGTCAGTCAGTCAGTCATTTCATTCATTCATTCATTCATTTATTCATTCATTCCTTTATTCATTTATTCATTCATTCATTCATTCATTCATTCATTTATTCATTCATTCATTCATTCATTAGTTCATTCATTCATTCATTCATTTATTTAAACAATCTGTTCTTCATTCATCTTTCATTCGTCTGTCCATTGGCTTACTTGTTCATTCATTCATTCACTCACTCACTCATTCATTCATTCATTCATTCACTCATTCACTCATTCATTCGTTCAATCATTCATTCAAACAATCTGTTCTTCATTCATTCATTCATTTAAACAATCTGTTCTTCATTTATTCACGCATTCATTCGTTCATTCATTCATTCATTTATTCATTCATTCATTTAAACAATCTTTCATTCATCTGTTCATTGGCTTACTTTTTCACTCATGCATTCACTCGTTTGCTCATTTAATGTCATCAGCTATTATTAGTTCACAAACACATCAAATCATCTATGCTCTAAGTGTACATGCACTCATTCCATGGAGTATAGAACAGTAGATCCCACATATTATTTGCGCCAAGGCCCAAAACAAAAGCTAGGCCTAACTCTCGGTGGGCTGCGCATCCTCATTACAAAAATGTGTTCCCTTTAGGGCCTACAACAGATAGATCTAAACGAGAGCTCTTGAAACATCAAAATGAAATCCTGCTGCTACCGGTAGGTCCTAGTATAAACCGCCTTGTACAGTTGTACTGAAGCATTTTAATTTAATGGAAAATTTCACGTAGGCTAAATTCAGGGGCGCAACCAGAAAATTTTCCTGGGGGGTGCTCAGAATTATTATTATAAGCGCCGATGGTGCGAAATAGCGAGTGCCAAAGGAACTTGCTTGATTGTGTAATCTTAAAGACAGAATGACCCCTACCCCCCCCCCCCCACGCACCAAAAAACTCATCGGATTTGGAAAAATTGCGTGGGTCACCTTTTTAGCCTGGGGGGTGCTCAAGCACCCCCCAGCACCCCCCTAGTTGCGCCACTGGCTAAATTGGAAAAAAACTACTGTATAGACAGTTTAGATTCAAGATGTAGCAGTTTATAAATGCCAAGAAATCCTTGATGTTTAAAGGTCAGGATACAGGGCCGTTTTAAGGAATTTTGGGGCTCTAGGCACAAACACTAATTCTAAACGCAACTAGGCTATGAGCCTCATCTAGTTCCCATCCTCTGGGGGTAAATCAAGGTTTCTGGGGGACTGAGAATGAGTATTTTCCGGTCGATCTCTGAGATGTGTAGCGCCGAGTGGGGAGGGGCAAGGGGAGGGAATGTGCCCTCCCCACCAGAAAATTTTGAATTTTTACATTGCAATGGCAGCATTTTAGGCTGCCATCTTAACAAAATTTCTCAACTATTGCAGTGCTGACCTGAATAGTCTAAGACTTCAATAAATGTTCTCATACAATTATAATAATTCAATCAGTTTCCATAATGTAATGCTAGCATTGTAAGCTGCGATTCTAACAAAATTATTATATTATATTATATAAAAATATTATATTATATTATATTATTTATATATTATTATTATTCAGTGCTGACAAAAAGAGTGGGTGAAAATTTCAATTAGTATTTTACAATAATCATTTCTTTGCGTATCAAGTTCTGCAATTCAGTTCTGCTGCTTCTGGGCCATTACAGTATAGCCTAATGCAGTGGTTCCCAACCTTTTTGGACCATAGGGCCACTTTTTCTAAGTTGGAGGACAAGCGGGCCACTTTTTCATAGTTAAAGAACATTACGGGGCCACAATGCTAAAATTTACTTAACTAAAAAGCATATAAAATTGTTATAATTGATTCAAAATAGAATGTTTGATGTTATTTAAAGACGTCAAAATAAAATAATTTGTAATATAAAATAATTATGTATTCTCTCCTGACAAAATTGTCAATTTTTTCATATATTTTGTTAATTCTTCGAGAGATGAGGGCCGTTTTTGAGACATGGCGGGACATATTTTTAGGCCTGGCGGGCCACTTTTGGCCCGCGGGCCACGGGTTGGGAACCGCTGGCCTAATGTATAACTGCAGACAGGCGTAGGACATTAGGCCTATAGTCTATGCCCGACTTTCTTGCACTGGAATTAGCTTATTCCCGTTGCTCAAAAAGATCCTACATTGCTGACCAGGACAGTTATCAGAATAGTTACAAAATAATATTACACAGACCAAGGAATAACTACCAAAATCGGAAAGCCGTGTAGTAGACTAATGATGCCATACCCAGGTATCACTAAGACTTAGTGTTAGTTGTACCGGGTACAAAAATAGTCTTTATACAAATATTAACAGCAAATTAGGCTATACTCATTGTAATAGTAAGCCTATCATATTATATTAGTGGATTTTATCATTATAATCACATAACCTAATATCACGGTAGGCCTACTAGAGCTCGGGTAGGCTATAGCTGCTATAGCACTAATGTAAACGGCAACTAAAAACTATTAGGCTCTTAATTTCGATCAAATGTCTGGGTAGTCACTTTTAGGTGGAGCTCCCCATGAAGATACCTAGATTAAACACTGAACGTAATACGATTTCCGCCTCAATCTCTCAGTCTCAGATATAGACCATTGCATTCATGCCTTCTATGTGCATGTATAGGCCTACCATTTTGTTACATATGTTAATGATCTAGTACACTGCTTACACAGCAATATTTGTATTAAAAGTGTAAAATAACTGTTACTTTAACATACATCAAAGTTCGTATAACATGCTGCTCATTTGTTATGTGAAGTAGTCTATTATTTTGGGTCGCCGCGGGGCCCCCCTGTTGCGCGGGGCCCTAGGCCCGTGCCTCGCGTGCCTAGGCGTTAAAACGGCTCTGTCAGGATATCAATGTCTGACTGATGAGACGTTGTGGTTAAAGTTAATGGGCTATATAGCCCAGCTAGATAATTGTTTTCAGCTAGTGTGGAATGCTAATAATTTTCTGAAAAAGTTTCACAGTGGGAAATGATTGTTCATGCCTCTGCACGGAACCGAAACGATATAATTATTTTTATAAATCGTTTGGCAATATAAATTTAGCTGCAAATGTTGAGAAAGAACATCTGCGTGGCAGTAGTAGTTAATTGTGCCCTTTGAGGGTCTTTTATTATTTCCTGAGGGGGGGTGCTCGGTAGTACAGTGGTTAGCGCGCTGAACTGTCAACCAAGAGGTCGGGGGTTCAATTCCCCGCCGGGGCAGAAATTTGTTACGAGATTTCTGTTCCACAAGCCGACTCAGCTATGATGAGTACACGGTCAGTGGATGATGAGACGGCGAGGGAGAGGACCGCCCGAGGTCTTGAAAATGAAGTCGCTAACACTTCATCCCCATTGGCGCATCATACTCAGCGTGCCCTGTTTACACATCCGCCTTAAGCCAACAGCTGCAGCAGCCTGAGAGCGTGAGACAAATCGATGGTGTGATTCATGACCATCTGGCTCAGTCACGACAGCGTTGACCTAGGCTACATACGTAGCCATTGTAAACGCGACTGTAAACAGGTACATTTGGAGCATTGCACGGTCTGTTATATTATATCTCATCTCTCATCATTTCAACTCTAATCATCACCCACCTCTAGCTCATTTTAGTTATTTAACGAGATAGATAGATAGAGAGATAGATAGAGAGATAGAGAGATAGATAGGTAGATAGATAGATAGATAGAGAGATAGATAGATAGAGAGATAGAGAGATAGATAGGTAGATAGATAGAGAGATAGAGAGATAGACAGATAGATAGATAGATAGATAGATAGAGAGAGAGATAGATAGGTAGATAGATAGATAGATAGAGAGATAGACAGATAGACAGATAGATAGAGAGATAGACAGATAGATAGATAGATAGATAGATAGATAGATAGATAGATAGATAGATAGATAGATAGATAGATAGATAGATAGATAGAGAGATAGATAGGTAGATAGATAGAAAGATAGAGAGATAGACAGATAGATAGATAGATAGATAGATAGATAGATAGATAGATAGATAGATAGATAGATAGATAGATAGATAGATAGATAGATAGATAGATAGATAGATAGAGAGATAGAGAGATAGAGAGATAGAGAGATAGAGAGATAGAGAGATAGAGAGATAGAGAGATAGATAGGAAGATAGATAGATAGAGAGATAGGTAGATAGAGAGAGAGATAGATAGATAGATAGATAGATAGATAGATAGAGAGACAGATAGATAGATAGATAGATAGATAGATAGATAGATAGATAGATAGATAGATAGATAGATAGATAGATGATTGGATGGATGGATAGATAGATGGATGGATAGTTCAACAAAGGCCAGGACAAAGGTATTGATTTACACAACAATAACACCTGTAGCAAACCTAACAAGCCAAATGTAGGCGTATAGGCCTACCGTAAGGAAATCAATAATTATAAATCAATATTTTTTTTCAGCAGGTGTCTTTGTTCGCTCGCCGTACACGTCATGCAACAGCTGTTGTTCGCATCATGTAGCTGTCTGACTAACGTCGTCTAGATGTGGCGTGTTCGCTTCAGTCTACTTTAACAACGCAATAGTAATCTTTCTGGTTTGTCTGTTAGCTACAAGTACTTGCGCTATAAGCTTATTATACATGTAGAATGGCCGATCTCAGTGATCTGTTTATAAAAATCGGGACAAACTCTAAAGAAGTAATAGATAGAGGACTTATTAAGAGATCTTTAACAGTCGCTAAAAGAACGAAATTAATGGAAGAATTAAAGAAACTAGCAACCTGTATCGATGAACTAAAGAAAAGAAAACGTCATATTAAAACACCTCGTGGCATCGTTCATCCACCGATTCCATCTGCTGACAACCAACCGATTCCACCTGCTGACAACCAACCGATTCCGTGTGGTAGTAAGACTCTATCTAACATTCAACCCGTTGAGTCTCCAACTCCACCCAGACGTCAGTCAGACAACTACAGCTCGAAAAATTTCAACGAAAACATTGTACCCCAGATACGGAAAGGAATCGCGGAATACAGAAGCCTTCATCCACACTTGGAATGGAATTTGGAGCTGGATTTTCTGGACAACACCTCTAATTTAAAGCCGACTGACCTAGCATCAATTAAACAATTTCATGAACAACTTGTAGCCAGAGAAAAAACAGCGTTGAATCTGCATCTCCTCATTGCTCACCACAGAGGAATGTGCTACCTCTCTGCATGTGACCACATGCCAACTAACATCCCTATAAAAGAATGGTTACCTCAAGAATTCGGCTTGCCCTATATAACAATTAACCGCTACCGCCAATTTTCAACCCTTATCCAGAGCTATCCTGGGTTAATCTCCTGTGGCCTATCCTTTACACAACTCACAAAACACCACAGCAGAATCAAAGACCTTCTCAACATCGACGACGACCTTAGGATGAAACTAAAAATACCAATTCGATATCTGTGCTCAAAACAAACCATTTACGATCGAACCTGTAGAAGAGGTATTCCAAAACGAATTGAATCTGAACGTTGATCCTGATTACAAAGAACGTTTATACAGTTCTTCGAGTTCTCCAATGGAAGTCGAAGACGAAGATAGGCTGCTTGCGGGATGATTCTTAACTCTTAAACCGCCACATACTTTTGAGGTGTATGCACCCCGGACGCCAAATACTTTTTTGTTGCAATATACTTCGAAACGTCATGACTCATTCAGAAACATTGAGACATATGGGTATATATAGGTATATACAGGTATGAAGGTACATATATAGGTATATAAGTATATAGGCATTAGGTATGTATATATATAGAAATACATAAATATAAAGGTATATATAGGTATATATAGGTATAGGCCTATTGGCTATAATTATAGGCCGTACCGGCGTTCAACGCATATGTGTTTCCAGCGTTCTGACAAATCTCTTCGGGAAACACACATTTGTGTTTCCGGCGGTTTAAGGGTTAACCTAATTGGATACTTAGCACAGAGTCATAAAATGTTCTTATTTAGGAGTTTTTACTTCAGCGTGTTCATATGACCTACTTTTGGTATCACTACCATTGTACAGGACAGCATGACGCATGGACAAAAAAGAAATCGATTACGTCTACGTCGAAGCAGGTGCAGCAGCTGCGTCCATTAAAGCACAACACGCATGCGCGTGTTCATTTGACCTACATTTGGTATCACTCATGATACCAAAAGTAGGTCACGAAGACACGCTCTTATTCATAGAAAAGTAATGATTACACAAGAGCTGTTTTGATGTACTAAAGCTTTTGGACATTTGCTAATAGTAGTAGTAGTATAATTAAGCTTTTAGACATTTGCTAAAAGTAGTAGTATATTTAACCCTCTAGCTCTTGGCGCTATAATAATTCTAGAGACTACGCTAAAAGTATATTTTATAATTAAGACCATAAATCAGTTAAAATCACAATGATATCAAGTCTTTATTATCAATCCATGAATTGAATGAATCATCATAGCCTAACCATTTCACCAATGAACGGTTTCCACGTTTCCTAATAATCTTTTCTATTTTAAATGTATCTTGCGTTGTCGATTGTAACTCAGCTTCATAAAATGTCCCTTTTATTTCTTCTCCATGATAGTCAGATATTTTATAGGTTATAGGGTCTGTGTATTGGATTTGTGTTATAGTAAAAATTTCTTGTGTCCAACGATTTGTGTAGCCTTTCTCAAATGTCTTTTTCTTCTTAGAAATTCTTACTTTATCTCCTACCGAAAATTTAGGTTTAACAGTTTCAGGTACAGCATCACCATACACATTCATCCACACAACCCATTCGTTTGCTTTAACACTCGCTTTAACAGGAGTCATTTTAATGGAAGAATGTCTTGTGGTGTTGTATAAATTAACCATATTATCTAAAACATCGATATATCTCTGAGTTGAATTTGCTGTAAAATATTTGAACATTTTCTCTTTCACTGTTCTATTAAATCTCTCTACGATACAAGATTTCTCTTCGTTCTCAGTTGAATACAACTCCATACCTAATGATTTTACCTGTTTATTATAGAATTCAGATCCCTTATCGACCCAAAGTTTTTCACCCCTTCTTTTACTCGTATTAAATATTTTAACGAAAGCATCTGCCACAGATTCTCCGCGCTTATCTTTTAACGGCTGAATAAATGCATATTTGGAAAATATATCGATGACGCTTAACAAATATTTCACACCAGAATTAAATTTAGCATAAGCCTGCATGTCAATCAAGTCAGCCGCCCAAACTTTGTCCACTCCCTGAACATAAACAACTCGCTTCCTGAACTTCCTGACTATAGGTTTATGTAATTCGTCAGCAAGCTGGTCTGTCCATCTCAGAGCTTTTTTTCAATCCCATTCCAAAATGGGTTTTCGTTGATAAAATTGGTTTAACTATAGATCTTTCAACTCGTTCGCGGAAAGAAGGATTAGGTATATTATTTAATTCATCTATCATAGCTCTGTCAGCGACGTTTCTCCCTGCTGTATCAGTATGTTTAGCATAAGCCATGTCATGGCGATAGGCTGCTTGATCAACTCTATCTACTGGTTTACTCCAATCTTTTGGCGTCCCATCAGGATTCAATCGCAAATCCAGTCGAGTTCCTGGACCTGTGAAAGAATGTCCTGGAAGATTCATTTCCCCTGGGTACTTTGCCCATGGAAGTTTAATGTTGGAAGTAGCAGAATTGAGAGCTGATACCAAATCACCACCTTGTACAGTAGTAGACATTTTAGTAAACTGAGTTTTTCTAGCGCCACAATCAACGCATACACATCTAAGCATAGATCTACCATTCTTACTAACGACTCGTTGAATATCTCTACACTCAGTTTTTCGTTTACATTTTACGCAATACGAGCTGTGCTCCATTTTAATATAATATAATTAAAATGGAAGTCCATGACCTGTCATGGAATGAAGATACATCTAAACGCTTTAACAGTCCTCTCTTACCAAGAAGCATCAGAGGTTTGATCGTAGGTAAGTCTCAATGCGGCAAGACAATATTACTACTTAATTTATTACTGAGACCTGGTTGGTTAGACTACGATAACCTGCAGATCTTTGGAAAAAGTCTTTTTCAATCAGAATACAAGATACTAAAGAAAGCATTCGAAGAGAAATTACCAAAGGAAGCAATTATAAGACTTTTTGATAATCGAGATGAAATAATGAAATTAAATGTATCACCGACCGCCGTAGTCGAGGAGATGTCTAAAAACATGGAAAAGAAATCGGATATAGACTGCAAGTTCTTTGAAACCTCTGAAGATGTTCCAGATCCATGAGACTTAAGTCGAGATAAGAAGAATCTCATGATTTTTGATGATTTACAATTAGAGAGGCAAAATAAATGCGAATCCTATTATATAAGAGGTAGGCATAGTAATGTAGACTGCTTTTACCTAGCACAAAATTATTTCAAGCTACCTGGACAAACTATAAGAGAGAATGCCAACTTTATATGTTTGTTCCCTCAAGACCTTAAAAATATTAACCACATATACAGCGATCATATAGGTGTAGATGATATGACTATAGAAGAATTTCGAAAACTATGCAAAACTGCGTGGGATGAAACGCATGGTTTTGTGGTTATTGACTTGACTAGCAAAACAAATAAGGGTAGGTATAGAAGTGGATTAGATACATTTTACATTAAATAAAAGCAATAATAAAATAATAACAAAATTTAAGATTTTATATTCTAGGTTTAAAAATAGCTATCTAAAATGGAAACCCTTCTTGACGAAATTTTATCTAATACTCAAACGATTGCACGCAACACAGAGGCTAAAGAATCCTTTTGCATTTTGTTGAGCGAAAGGAGCACACGAATTCGAACGAAATTTAATCCACTAATCGAACTGGACAAAAGTAAAACGTATGAAATGGCTCTTGTCAATCTTGAAACTTACTACAGTTTTCCTAATATAGATGAAACAAATAATAAATTCGTATATTCGTCAGATAACGGTGTAACATGGGAAGATTTAGACATTCCAACCGGTTGCTATGAAATCGAAGACTTAAACGATTACATACAGAGAATTCTAAAAGAAGAAGGTCATGGACAATGTATAAAGTTGCAACCAAATAACAATACTTTGAAGGCTGTTTTGGAAATTGATGAGAACTATAAAGTTGATTTTACAGTACCAAATTCAATTAGTACCGTTCTAGGATTTCAGAGTCGTGTATACTCCGAAGGATATAACGAATCCGAGCACATAGTCGATATAAACAGCGTGAATAGTTTACGAGTTACGAGTGATGTAATAGGATCATCGTATGCCAACGGAACTACGGAGAACATAATTTATTCTTTCTTTCCATCGGTCGGGCCTGGTTATAAGATAATCGAATCTCCTCATAATCTGGTTTATCTTCCAATAACGCTATACTCTATTTCATCGATGGAAACAAAACTAATAGACCAAAATGGAAAACTAATTAATTTAAGAGGTGAGGAATTGTCGATACGATTTCACATAAGAGAGGTTTAATTTAAAGTTTATATTTAATATAAGATGAGCGCTTACGCTAAGGTCAAAGTTAATATTTCTGAAGGGCAAAAAGAGAAGATTAAGCGAGCTGTTCAAGTCGGAACTGGGGTGAGTATAAGACTTTCTCATGAAGATATAACTGGTGAGCATGTATTAGCTCTAAACCAGAGGCAAATTAACAAGTTAACTAAAGCGTATCAGAATGGAACTGGTGTGACAATTAAAATGGGTAAAAAGCAATTAGAAGACAATGCGAGAGTCGAAGGCGGATTTATTGGCGCTATTCTACCGTTCTTAGCAACAGCCGGAAAGTTTCTTCTGTCTAGTGTTCTTCCGAGTTTAGCCACAGGAGCCTTAACAGGATTGGGTTCTGCAGCTGGTTCCAAAATTGTCGATAAAATAAGTGGATCTTCGATCTCACATCCGATAAGTGGATCTGGCGTGCTGTACGTTAAGAAAGGAGGAATATGCTGTAAGATAGTGCCTGCTGGGGAAGGTCTTTTTCTATCTCCGTGGAAAAAGGGTATTTCGATATCAGGTTCCGGTCTGTTTATGAAAAGAGGAACAGGATATGTCAGCGGTGAAGGTCTTATACTTGGTCCCAATTCACCATTTAAAAATATTCCTATTCTTGGAATGTTACTTTAAACAAT
Organism: Lumbricus rubellus; assembly: GCA_945859605.1. Lineage (NCBI taxonomy): Eukaryota > Metazoa > Annelida > Clitellata > Crassiclitellata > Lumbricidae > Lumbricus > Lumbricus rubellus. The sequence continues at coordinate 11,481,749 of OX243816.1, forward strand.
CTCTTTTATAAATGTCTGGATACGGTCACCCAATACACAAATTTATCACCAAACGGAAGCCTCGTGTGAGTACAATAATTTGGTTGCCTAAAGTGGTCACTCACGCTCCTGCAAGACAACGAGCAGGCGATAGATATGAGATTTTTGCTCAGCAAGCGATAACGATTGAACCAAAGACAAATATTACAGTAGAAGTAGGCCTTGGAGTCCGAATGACCAGTGGAATGTGTCTAGTCTCTCTTAGACAGAAGTTGAAACAACTCAGACTGAGTCTTCAAGATGGTACTGTCCTAGAGGACGCAGAGGATATAATAATTACAATTCAAAACAACTCAGATTCACCAGTTACTATAAATGAAAAAGACTCAATTTGTTATGTTAATTACTACGATGCATAAATTGTACGTTTTATGTTTACGTTTTATGTTTACGTTTTACGTTTACGTTTTACGTTACGTTTTAAACATTATAATAAAAAAATGTCGCTACTGAAAATTAGCGATCCTGCAAAAAGAGATTTTATTATCGAAGAGTTTTTAAAAACGAAAAAAAATATTAAACAAAACTTTCTCTCAGAGAGAATAGACGATCTTGGACTTCAACGAGAATTAACGAAAATCTACAAACCAATAGTCGACTCTCAATCAGCAATTTCAAAAGAACAAAACGCTTTGCTGTCGACAATAAAGGATAATTCTGCAGCAACATCACTGGCTCTAAAATCACTTCCAGATTCGTTGAAAACCATTCAATTTCCTCAGTATCCGTCTATAGAGGCGTACGATGACGATGACCCAGTAGAAGACATTAGAAGGTTAGAATTAGGAAATATTGCAGTTGAATACCTTAAAAAATATGCTTCTGATAAAAGACTTGTGGATACAACATTCGGATTAGGATCAAGAGATGGAAAATTCTACATCGGTGACAGCGAAGCCTCAATCCAAGGAAATGATATTACAGTTGGAACCACAACTTATCAAGGAACTCCAGGATTATGGGAATTGTTAACGTTAGCTAGTCCAAACAGTTCAATTTATGATAATCGTGATCTCGAAGAATACGCCGAGATTCTAATTAAAACGAATGCCATGAGTCAGCCAAATAAACCAAACAAACCTAAATCGTCTAGAAGTGTAAAATATGCAAAGATAATAAAACCCATATGGGACGATTACATAAAGTTAAGAGGTAAAACAGGAAGCGGAATAATTACCATTCCTTCAGATCCTAACGAATTAGTAAAACAATTAGAGTTACGATTGTATAGCTACAAAGCGGGAAATACGGGTGTAAGAAATGAAATTGTAGGTATGACGGATGAGTTACTAAGACAAGGAGTGATAACCAAAGATGAATATAAAAAATTGATGATCTAATTTAAAAATTGATGATCTAATTTAAAAATTGATGATATAGAAATGCTGGTCCTTGCGAGAAGAAGTTATAAAAAAGTACACGTTGTCGGTGGAGCAGGAATATTCGATTCCATTGCAGGATTTCTCAAGAGGCTACTGACATCGAATGCAGCCAAACAAATTGCGAGCACAGCTGTCAAAGAGATTGGGAGTGTTGCTAAGGATAAGGCTATCGACGTTGGAAAACGATTACTCAATAAGATACTCCCACCAACCACCGTTCAACAGCCGATAACTCAGGAAACTAAAGTCATTCTAGCTAGATTACTCGGGTCGAATCCGCAAATGACGGGAGGAGCTATTAGAATTCAAGATCTAGTAAAACGCTTAAACGGAGGTGGTTTGAAAATGGCAGTTTAAATTTATTTTGCTTAAGTTTATTTTCTTATTTAGGTGTAAAAATTTATTTTCTTATTTAAAAATATATGTATAATAAAATGCAATCCGATATTCTAAGATTCACAGAGCAACCATTGATCGATGAAGGTATCGAGCGATACGAATGGCACGAGTACGAACCTGTAGCGAGAACTAACCTTAACAGTTCTGGTGAAATAAGAATAAATATTGAATTACAAGACTTATACAGTCACCCAGCAGAGTCATATCTACAATTCGATGGAAGACTAATTAAAGCCGATGACACCGCATACGTTAACGCCGATTTAGTCGCTCTTACGAATAATGGGCTTATGTATCTATTCAGTCAAATATCCTATCAGTTATCTAATCAAGAAATCGAAACGCTATTTCATCCGGGTCAAGCTACAACGATGCTCGGTTTACTTACGTATCCAAACGATTTTCAGCTGACTCAAGGCTTAAATCAGCTGTGGTATAAAGACACTGGAGCGACTGCTGTTATTGCGGACAACCCCGGATTTGCCAATAGACAAAGCTTTCTCATTCGCAAACCAAACACTAAAGGAATGTTCAGCTTTATTGTTCCGTTGAAGCATATTTTCGGGTTTTGCGATGATTACGACAAGATTATTTATGGCTTCAAACAGACGCTGACTTTAGTTCGTAAAGCGGACGATGATGCCATATTCCGAGATAACGCTGCAGCTGCTGGAAAAGTTGCGATAAACAAAATTTCATGGTTTATTCCACACGTTATTCCTTCCGACATGGAACGAATGCAGTTGTATAAGACGATTGAATCGAAATTAACGTTACCAGTTGCATATAGAGCTCGTCAATGCGATACGATAACAGTTCCTCAGTCGACAAGTTTTAGTTGGAGATTAAGCGTTAAAACATCACCGGAGAAACCTAGATATATCATCGTAGGATTTCAGACGGACCGTAGCGGTAATCAGGAAAGTAATCCGTCGCTATTTAATCACTGCGACCTTAAGAACATATATGTGATGATGAATCAAGAAAGATATCCAGCTGTCGATCATAACCTGTCGTTTCCTAATCAACAATTCTCCAGAGCGTACAGAGACGCGTCCTCCTTTAGTCAAAAATTCTATGGTATGGATAAGTTGATTACGCAAGGAAATATAACACCTGTAGATTATAAAGAATTATATCCGCTGTTCGTGTTCGATGTAAGCAAGCAATCCGAGCGTTTGAAATCGTCAGTCGTTGATATTCAGATTAAGGCTCTTTTCAATGCAGCAGTGCCAGCCGACACCGAAGCGTATGCTGTCGTAATTTCAGATAGGTTGCTGCAGTTCCAATCGGATGGACAGAAAATGAGTGTAGTGTACGGAAAATTGATTTAAAGAATACTTATATATTATGAAGCTACCAGAGCTTAGAATGTTGGCCAAGCATAACAATGTTACAGGCACTTCACATCTCAACAAACCTCAAATGATAGCTGTACTGATTGAAAAGAATATTCTTCCGACGGACTACAAGTCTGTGTCATATCGACATGACACGTTGAGTAGTATCAGGAAACAACCGAGAAGAGTAGATATTATAGATCGAGAGACTGGCGTTGTTACCTCGTATCCATCGATGTATAAAGCTGCTAAGGCCTATGGTCAGAGTGCTGGTATAATAGCTTATCATAACGGAAATGTCTGGAGAGATAGATACGAAATTAAAGTGTTTGAGAGATAGAATGATTTGCAATTAAAGTGTTCGATAAGTGGATCTTCGATCTCACAGATAAGTGGATCTTCGATCTCACATGTATTAATGTTTTTGCGTGGTAAGATAAAATGGATTTAAAGAAAAGTAGTTTAAGAAACATGAACCATGTTGAACACTTGCTCGACTCGCCGGTTCCTGACATTAAGATTCCTACGCTTACTCCCACACCTGGTAAGTACAAACCAGTAGCGCCTAAGAGAAAATACAAAAATAGGGTTAGGACAAAAATAAATGAATTTGCGGATTGGCTACTTAGTTATGTGCCTGAACGAGACAATAAAGTCGTAAATGAAAAACTAGAATCGTTGAAGTCAACTGTTTCCAGGATATTCCATAAAACTAAAATTCGGGAAACAGCGTCGGCTATTAAAGGATTCACCAAGCAGTATAGAATAGATGGAATTAATGGAATGGATGCCTCGTCGTTTCTTGATTTCGTCAGACCGCAGGTAGTTAATCTGTTGTCGAGTAATCGCCAGACAAAGACTAATTTAGTTCTTACTTGTACTATGGAACGAGTAGATATGAAATCTGGAATAGTGACTTCTGAGGATATACCATTCGTTTCCAGGGCAGAAGTTATTTTAGAAGCAACCGACTTGAATGAAATATACAGCAGAAAAAAAGATAAAATCATGGAGTCTATTGCTAGTTTTCAGATGCAAGGAAGTAATTGGAGATTTAAAGCCGTTGTAAAATTAGATATAAATACGGTAAAATATACACCCTTAAGAGGTAGTTCTTACATTCCTCTACCCAGCTTCTTAGCTAATAAAAAGGCAATCATCAACATGAAAAACCACGACGAAGAATGCTTCAAATGGTGTATCACTAGAGCTTTGAATCCGGTGGATGACCATCCGGAAAAAATAACGAAAGCTTTGAAAGAACAATCGAAAAAACTTAATTGGAGTGGTATTGAGTTTCCGGTAGCGACTGATGCTAATGTGATAGGTAAATTTGAGAGAAATAATAATATTAGTGTTAATATATTTGGTTACGAAAAACATGTCTATCCGCTTTATCTGTCTAACTGTGAAAGCAATATTTGTGTAGATCTATTGCTTATTTCCAACGGAGAACGGAAACATTATTGCTGGATAAAGAATTTTAACCGATTGATGACGTTCCGAACAGCAAATTCGCATTATTCAGCGCACTATTGTAAAAGGTGTATGAATGGTTTCACAACGACAGAAGCGCTTAACAACCATAATGAGTACTGCAAACACCATAACGCACAAAAAATAGAAATGCCAGAAAAAGGAACTATGTTAAGTTTTAAAAATTATAACAATTCTATGAGGGTTCCGTTTATAGTCTACGCAGATTTTGAGTCTTTTGTAAAACCGATCGATACATGCCAACCAAATCCAGAGTTGTCGTACACTAATAAATATCAAAAGCATATTCCTAGCTCCTTTTGTTACCACATAAAATGTTTCGACGATAGTGTATATTCTCAAGATCCTGTGACGTTTACGGCTGAAAGCGAAGATGATGATGTTGGTCAAATATTTGTAGATAAACTAGAAGAGAATATAAAACAAATATATAATCAATTTAAATTCCCTAAGAAGATGATATTTACAGAAGAGGACAAGAAGTGTTTTGATGGAGCTACTATATGCCATATCTGTGAAAAACCGTTGGGCGAAGACCGAGTGAGAGATCACTGTCATCTTAGCGGTAAATTTAGAGGGGCTGCTCATAACATTTGTAATGTAAACTATAAAGTCCCCAAGTTTTTCCCTGTAGTGTTTCATAATCTTTCCGGGTACGATTGTCATCTGTTCATTAAGAAACTGAGAGGTAATAATGGAGAGAAAATTAATTGCATACCTAATAACGAGGAAAAGTATATATCTTTTAGCAGAGAGGTCGTTGTTGATAAGTTTGTAAATAAAGAGGGAAAAGAGATTACCGTCAAGCGACAACTGCGTTTTATCGACAGTTTTAAATTTATGGCTTCTAGTCTTGATGCTTTATCGAGGAACCTAAGCAAAGACCAGTGTAAAAATATTGGGAAACGATATACTGGAAAGAAGCTCGATCTTTTGCTGAGAAAAGGCATATATCCTTATGACTACGTCGATTCATTTACTACCTTTAATGAAACCGAACTACCACCAAAATCCGCATTCTATTCTAAGCTAAATGATTCGAATATTAGCGATGAAGACTACGAGCATGCAAAAACGGTATGGAAGGAATTTGGATGCAAAACATTCAGAGAATATCACGATTTATACAACGTTTCGGATGTTCTGTTACTTGCCGATGTTTTCGAAAACTTTAGAGATGTGTGTATGAAGAACTATACGCTTGACCCTGCATGGTATTTTACATCTCCTGGTTTAGCCTGGGATGCCGCTTTAAAATTGACAGGCGTGAAATTGGAGTTATTGAATGATTACGATATGATTCTGATGCTTAGGCAAGGGATGAGAGGAGGAGTGAGCACAATATCAAATCGTTACGGGAAAGCGAATAATAAATATATGAGCGATTTCAATAGTAACGAAAATTCTACATTTATTACTTATCTGGATGCGAATAATCTATATGGATGGGCTATGATCAAAAATTTACCTACTCACGGGTTCAAATGGATGAACGAAGATGAATTAAATAATTGGAGAAGTATTCCATGCATATTGGAAGTTGATTTGGAATATCCTAAAGAGTTACACGACCTGCATAACGATTTTCCGTTAGCCCCCGAAAGCATTGAGATTAACAAAGTCAAAAAGTTAATTCCAAACTTAAACCATAAAAAGAAGTATGTGCTGCATTACGATAATCTGAAGCTGTATGAGAGCTTGGGTTTGAAAATAACAAAAGTGCATAGAGGTGTACTATTCGAAGAAAGTGATTGGTTGAAAAAGTATATCGATTTAAATACAGCTCTTAGAACGAAAGCTACTAATGACTTTGAGAAAGACTTTTTCAAGTTAATGAATAACAGTGTCTTTGGAAAAACTTGTGAGAACATTGAAAATCGTGTTGATGTAGAGTTAGTGTGTCAAGAGGAGAGGGCTATTGAACTAGCCGCTAAACCTAATTATGAGAGATGTACTATTTTCGATGAAAATCTAATAGCCGTTCACATGAAAAAAACTAAATTGTACTATAATAAACCTATATATCTTGGCATGTGTATATTAGACTTGAGCAAAACGTTGATGTATGAATTTCATTACAATTACATCAAGGATAAATACGGAAATAGAGCTAAATTATTATTTACCGATACAGATTCTTTGACATACGAAATTAAAACTGAAGACTTTTACTCAGATATCGCAGGCGATATTAAGACTCGATTCGACACGAGTGAATACCCGAGAGATCATCCATCTGGTATTGAGGTTGGAGTAAATAAAAAAGTTATTGGAATGTTCAAAGATGAAGCTAGTGGGAAACAGATAAAAGAATTTATTGGACTCAGAGCAAAGTTGTATTCTTATAAGATGGCTGCTGGAGATGAGCACAAGAAATGTAAAGGTATTAAGAAGAATGTTGTCCAGAAAACTATTACTCACGAAGATTATAAAGACTGTTTATTTACTAAAAAAGAACAACAACGAACGATGAATGTTATTAGATCTTATCATCACGATATTTATACAGAAGAAATTAATAAAGTTGCATTATCTGCAGATGACGATAAACGGGTAATAATGGAGGATGGAATTCATACTTTGGCATATGGTCACTACTCGTTGAAAATTTTTAATTAATGTTTATATTAAATAAATGAGCGTCAAACAAATCGATGTTTGTGGAGTAGTGCTACCGAATATTGCTTTATCGAATGTGGATCTAATCGAAGCGGCTAAGAAACTAAACATCAATAATTTTAGAGGAGTATTTCTCAGAGACGAGCTGCCGAAGAAACCTGGACGGATTGAGTGTGGGATATTGAATCTAGATGGTTCTAATGGGGTCGGCTCGCACTGGTGCGCTTTCTTAAAGAGCGGTAATGAGAAAATATATTTCGATAGTTACGGCCTTCCTCCCCCTCTGGAACTGATAAACTATTTACGCCGTCCAGTGTTATATAACAGCGAACGCATACAGCCGGATAACGAAGTGTTTTGCGGCCATTTATGTTTGTACGTCTTAAAGAAGACGATGAACGATGGAATGAATTTCCAAGAAGTTATAAACGGCTTGCATTAAAAATTATTATATATAGATATATATATAAAATGCCTGTCGATAAATTTGGTCACACCGCTGCTGGAGGAACATCACGAAGAGTAATCGCTGGAGGTGTTACTCTTAGCCAAGTAAATGCTAATTTTCTTCGATTGGATGGAGCAAATCTGCCGACTGGAAATTTAAAAATGAATGGACATGTGATAAAAGGTCTCCCAGTAACGAATACTTCGACTGCCGGAATGGATGAGGCTTTAAGTAGGGGACAAGCCATTGATTTGATAACGAATCACAACGATTCTCCGTCCAACGATAATCATTTGACGAATAAGAAATACGTTGATGCTTCGAAAGTGTCTAAAACTGGTGATACCATGAATGGCGACTTGTTCTTAAACGTTGGCTCCGATCGTCTGCGTTCAATGGGTTGTAAGGACTTGAGAGGAGAAAATAAAGAATTCACTATTTTCTTAGGTAGTATACGAAATAAACTACAATGTTCGTTAAACAATCCTATTACATTACAATCGACGGATGGATTTCTATGCAAAATAGGTGCAGAAAATATAATGAGAATCGGTAGAGCGTCTAACGATCGAAAAATCGACGTTTATCAAAATATCCTAATGAATAGTAATAATATCAACGATTTAAGCGATCCTCTTTCAGCTCAAGATGCCGCTACAAAGAATTACGTCGATAAATCTCTGAAAAAGTGTCGTGTTGGGTATATTCCTCCCTTGGAAGCTGATGTAAGTGTGACAGGATTCGTTGCTAGTGCCGTTTCTTGTACTTCCGGAAGCAAAGCCTACCATGCTTTCACTAATCTCACCGATGATATGAACGCAGCTTGGATTCCAGGTAAAGGTATGTTTACTTGGTTACAAATTAAATGTCCTGAGCCAGTTAAAATTTGGAGAATTGCTTTGAAAACAGTAAATGTATCTGATTGGAAATTCACCGCTAGCATAGACGGAGTAGTGTTTGTAGACCTACCATTAGACCTTTCTTCAACTACTTCACCGGGTTTTCCGACATTTTTTAAAATTTCTACTACGGATGCGTATCAATATTATAGAGTTGCAGTAGTCACAAATGATAATGATCTTACACGAGGGATTCAGGTAATGCAATTATATGTATACGATGACTAATCTGCATTAAAAATTATTATTATATATAAAATGCCTGTCGATAAATTCGGTCACACCGATGTTGGTTCATCGCAAAGAGTAATCGCTGGAGGTGTCACTCTTAGTCAAGTAAATGCTAGTTTTCTTCGATTGGATGGAGCAAATCCAGTGACTGGAAATTTAAAAATGGGTGGTCATAAAATTAAAGGACTACCTACAACGAACACTTCGACTGCCGGAATGGATGAAGCTTTAAGTAGGGGGCAAGCCATTGATTTGATAACGAATCACAACGATTCTCCGTCCAACGATAATCATTTGACGAATAAGAAATACGTTGATGAACAAGTTACATTGAAGGTGTCTAAGACTGGTGATACCATGACTGGTGATCTAATCTTAAACGTTGGCTCCGATCGTCTGCGTTCAATGGGTTGTAAGGACTTGAGAGGAGAAAATAAAGAATTCACTATTTTCTTAGGTAGTATACGAAATAAACTACAATGTTCGTTAAACAATCCTATTACATTACAATCGATGGATGGATTTCGTTTTAGAATAAACAATGAAATCATGTTAGAGATGGTTAAGTCACTCGATGGCACTCCTCCGTCTAAAATAAATGTGTATAAGTCCATCTTTATGCATGATGCTTACATTACAGGACTACACGAACCCAACAACGCCAGCGATGCAGCTACGAAGCAGTATGTAGATTCTATCTCAATCGGTCCCGCGCTTAGCATTCATTCTTTAACTTGGCAATTCTTAATCGCTAAAACTCACACAAGAGTTACTTTCGATAGTGTAAGATTCAAAACCGATGGTGTCATAAGTGCGGGACTGACCCGTTTCACTCCCGGTAAAGCCGGATACTATTTCGTTTCGACGTACATAGAATTTGGTAACAGTAGTACCACTCCTGGTAACGTCTACCTGTATAGAAATGGGGCGAATTACATGCAAATTGCGGGCGGAGGAGGAACGGGAGCTGCGTTTAACAATTCAACCGGTAGTTGCATAATTTTCGTAACCAATACCGATTTTCTCGAGATATTCGCTTATTCGCACATCGCACTAAATATATTAGCTAGAGACTTTTCGGCAGTATTCTTACGACCTTAATTTCCTTGCTGATCGAAATAATAAAAGACTTCCAAAGGGCGGTGACCAATCCTCTCCCTCGCCGTCTCATCATCCACTGACCGTGTACTCATCATAGCTGAGTCGGCTTGTGGAACAGAAATCTCGTAACAAATTTCTGCCCCGGCGGGGAATTGAACCCCCGACCTCTTGGTTGACAGTTCAGCGCGCTAACCACTGTACTACCGAGCACCCCCCTCAGGAAATAATAAAAGACCCTCAAAGGGCACAATTAACTACTACTCGTGGCTCCCTGCTCTCGTCTAATGTCGTTCAAATTGCTTTTTTTCGCCGCGGACCCGTGCACAGATGCCGCAAACTAAGTGAAGCGGAATTATTTCCTATAGAAGGCTAAGAATTTAAGAAAATGAATGGGGGAGGGATAAGATTTTGATCCACGTGGAGTTTGGCAATTTTCGGGTGCATGTGCAAGGAAGACGCTGCTGTAGGTTCCTACAGAAATACCATGAGGTTGAACACTATACCAACCTCTCAGACAATTCTCACCAGAAATACGTAGAAAAATTACCGCACATTTTCTTTGGACGTTAATAAATCGCATCAAACATTCTATTTTGATTCAATTATAACAAACTCAAAGAAAAAGCACAACATCGAGAAGAGTGGCGTTGTTGGGCATCTGGACCTGCCGAGAGGCATCTTACCTAAAGAAGAAGAAGATAACAATTTTATATGCCTTTAGATAATTCAATTTTAGCCTTTTGGCCCCTAATGTCCTTCATCTAAGAAAAAGTGGCTGTCGTGTCCTCCAACTTAGAAAAAGTGGCCCGACAGTCAAAAAAGGTTGGGAACCACTGTTTGAGACCGTTTAGATAGAACACTTAAGAACACTTAACGTCACTAACTAAATTTGATTTGCCTTGCTCTGGACATAGCTTGGGACACTTAAAACATTATCAGATTCACTTTGAATTTTTATCGCAGCATAAAATTGATCAATAATATATTATTATGCGCATTTTTCAATAAATCTGCGCTGAGGGAAAGAATGGTTTATCTCTCCGGATACGCTATCTCCAGTAATAATTCACGCCCCTCCCACGGATGGCTTTAGGGGTATCGAATATCCCGCGACACCGGCAGGAATATTGGCAAGTTGTCTTTAAACAAAGTCGAAAGCAAACAGCCGGCGGACGACTTTTGGTCCATGAATCAGAGTTCGGGGATCACTGGTTTAGACGCTTCTCCATCAATCACACCTGTCAGCATGTCTTTCTAAATAATATATCAGCCTCAGTCTGTTGTCTGCCCGCTCTCTTGTATATATATACATATATAATATATATACATAGATTTATATAGACTATACACCTAGATTTATATATAATGTTATGCATATAGATATAATTATGCCATTGTCCTACATTAAGGATTGCGGCGAAGTCCAGATTCCGGTTTCTTTAATTTTGTGCCCATTCAACCGGGCACTGACCACACTCATATGTATATAACTATAATTTTTATATGCATTATATATAGTAAATTATATACGTGCGTTTGTGTGTGCATGTGTGCATGTGTGCATGTGTGCATGTGTGTGCGCGCGTGTGTTTGACTGTGTGTGTGCGTGTGTGACTGTGTGTGCGCGTGTGTGACTGTGTGTGTGTGTGTGTGTGTATGTGTGTGTGTGTGTGTGTGTGTGTTCAGTACCATCATTATTGTTTAGATTGCCTGCGAGCAGTTGGTCCATTATGGTACACTTGTAAAAGTGCAGCGGAGAATGAGGAGAAGGAGGAGAAGGAGACGAAAGCGGACAAGAAGAAGAAGGAGGAGAAGAAATAGAAGAAAGAGGAAAAAGAGGAGAAGGAAGAAGAAGGAAGGAGAAGGAAGAGAAGGAAGAGGAGCAGTAGGAAGATGAGGAGTGTACTGTCAGATATGGAAGAAACTACGGAATGACAAGTGGCGGGAAATCAAGATGGGAAGAGGTGGAGGAGTTGAAGTTCGAGAGGAGGAATGGGAGGAAACTGTAGGACGAGGAATAAAAGAAAGAGAAGAACGGAACGGGAACAAAAGACAATGGGATTGAGAATTGAATGGACAAAGAACTGGAGAAGGAATGCGAAGGAAAGGAGAATGACTCAAAGAGGGTTTGAAGAAACGGATGTGTAAACGGAAGAAGACTGTCTGTCCCTCACAATGTCTGCATTTCCATGCAGACATTGTGAGGGACAGACAGAGAAACAGACAGCTACATATACAGACAGAGAGACAGGCAGACAAACAGACAAACAGACAGAGAGAGACAGGCAGAGAAACAGACAGAGAGACAGGCAGAGACAGGCAGATAGAGAATGACAGACAGACGGAGACAGACATATGAAGAGACAGACAGATATACAGAAGACGAAGTCAGAACAGATCGAGGAAGAGAAAGACAAAGACAGACAGAGACAGAGACAGAGAAAGATATATATATTATATAGATGCATACATGAGGAGCAAGCGAGTGCAAAGGAATGGCAGTGATGTTGAATCGTAGAATCAACGAGAGACATACGGTGGTAGAAGAGTAAACATATGAGACAACAGGTGGCACGAAAGAGAGTGCATACATGTAGGAAGTACATACATGTAGAAAGTATACATACATGTAGAATTAAGGAAGACCACAGATGGAGCATTGAAGGAAGAGGAAGAGGAAGCGGAAGAGGAAACGGATGAAGAAGCGGAAATGGACGAGGAGGAGGAGGAGGATGTGGAAACAAGAGGAATAAAGTCAAGAGAAAGAATCGGAGGATGACGCAGAGGAGTGGGGTGCATGAGCACGGAAAGATTTATTTTTAAAAGGGGGACAGTATGATGATGATGGGGAGGAGGAGGAGGAGGAGGAGGAGGAGGAGGAAGAAGAGATACGTAAACAGGGGAAGGCTGAAAAAAGAAATATCAGGAGGAAACAGAACAATGGGAGGTGAAGCAAAATGCACGCTCCCTCATCTTCCCAAGTAATAGTATGAGGAGAAGAATGAAGGGGTGAGGAATAAAAGGAAGAGGATGAAGAAAAGAAGAATGCAGAGGAGGAAGGGGATGCAATTGAGCCGTAGGATATTAGGAGTAGCAGATGAGTATGGAAAGCGCGACACCGTATACGGCGTATAGTAATCGTAGGGGAAAGGGTGGAAAAGAAGGAAAGGGTGGAAAAGAAGGAAAGGGTGGAAAAGAAGGAAAGGGTGGAAAAGAAGGAAAGGGTGGAAAAGAAGGAAAGGGTGGAAAAGAAGGAAAGGGTGGAAAAGAAGGAAAGGGTGGAAAAGAAGGAAAGGGTGGAAAAGAAGGAAAGGGTGGAAAAGAAGGAAAGGGTGGAAAAGAAGGAAAGGGTGGAAAAGAAGGAAAGGGGGAGAAGGAGAAAAGGTCGTCGATTGCCAATATAATGTCAGTGCAGCAGTGTATGGATCCTCTCTACCAAAGCTGAAACAATTATTGCGTATCGCATGTCACTGGATCTAGTCCACAAGTGGAAAACGAACGCAGAAGTCGACGACAGCCACACTCCTCACTCCTCATCATCTCAGGAACAACGCGTGCAGAGGCAAAAACGGGAATGGGAAATGGGAAGGGAAGGGGAGAGAAGGGGCGGGGTAGCAGCAGAATTATCCACATCTATGAACGTGGATCTGTGCCTCTTATAACCCTCAGCTCCACCACAGACTACATGTAGCCTACTATTTACATTGCGCATCCGAGAGGTTCTCAAAATACGCTTCATAAACGTTTACCTATATTCACACACACAAGCGTATACATGTACATATATACAATTATACATGCATGCATATAGATACAGACATATGCATACGTGCATGCATATCATACACGTGCTTGTCTGCATGCATGCTTACATGGCACACAAACAATAAGCAACCCATAAATTAAATTTTTACACTATACGAGTATACGTGGGCGACAGAAGAAATGGATATATAGGACACATCTTAAGGAGCGACACCCTATACTAAAAGACATAATTGAGGGAAGAATGGAGGGGAAAAGAATGCGAGGTAGACCAAGAACAATGCTGCTGGACTGGATGCTGACAGAAGATGGATACAGTGGACTGAAAAGAGAAGCCCAGAACAGAGAAAAATGGCGTCATTGGACATACGAACCTGCCTGAGGACAGAGAACGCGAAGAAGAGAAGAAATTAAATTTGGCAAAACTATAGTCTGAACCAAGGTCTTTAGCTGACCCTCCCCAATCCCCATGCACCCCATCATCTCCTCGGATCAATCACTCCGACTTCTCCCATTTTCTCATTCCACCACTGATCATTTTTCCAGGTCTTCCCATGCAGAACCGGATTTAGCAATCCGGATCATGTTTTAAAAACCAATTATAGGCTAAATACATGTAGTTTGTTTTGAGGCATTATCGATTTCTGCCTGCAGCCATGCCATCATTGCCATGGGGAGTAACAATGGTCGTGGATGATGATATATTCCTTTGGGCAACAGCCATGCACGTGGAATTCAGAAGAGCCCTTGACACACACGCCGCATAGTGGTTCAACCAAAAGACCCTTAGCGTGAGGATCGTAGACTTCACGGCGGAATGAAGTGAGAGGGTATAATGAGGTTGAAGGTACACGACAGAAGAAGTGCTCGTTGAAAGAGTTTGATTATATACGTGGCTAGACAACAACATGTAAGTCAGTTTGAATCAGATTCTGAATTCGACAGCAGCAGCTGTATACGGTTAACCAACGAGAAGGTTAAGAAGAGTTAAGAAGAGACTAAGTGGGTCTTGAGTGGAGAATGAAGGACGGCTTACCCCCCCCCCCGTTCTTCCAATCCGTCATGAACGCCGGCTTTCATCAACGGTCATCATCAAACGCCTTCAGCAGAAGATATACTGGCGCCAAATAAATTCTCCGGATCCTATCAGTCGTGCCTCAATGTCTACCATCCAACTTTCTCTGCCCAGAAATCTTCTCCCTGTCACTGTTTAGGTCTTCGTCACTGTCTCTGTCTCTATCCCTGTCTCTGTCCTTGTCCTTGTCCCTGTCCCTGTCCCTGTCTCTCTGTCTTTATCTCTGTCTCTGTCTGTCTCTGTTTCGGTCCCTGTCCCTGTCTCTGTCTCTATCCCTGTCCCTGTGTCTGTCTCTGTCTCTGTCTCTGTCCCTGTCCCTGTCCCTGTCACTGTCCCTGTCCCTGTCCCTGTCTCTGTCTCTGTCTCTGTCTCTGTCTGTCTGTCTGTCTGTCTCTTTCTCTATCTCTCTATCTCTGTCTCTCTCATCATCTCTTTTTTCTCTCTCTCTGTCTCTGTCTGTCTGTCTCTCTTTTTGACTCCCTATATATGTATACGCATAATATACATACAAACATAGACAACGTATAATTCATTTAATATATTCATCACTCAACGTCGGAAGATGGAGAATGAGCCTATAAATACTTTATACATATAAATATATGCATAAATATTGTGTGTGTGTGTGTGTGTGAGTGTGTGTGTGTGTGTGTGTGTGTGTGTGTGTGTGTGTGTGTGTGTGTGTAACTGTGTATGCATCACCTCTCATCATCTTCGGACGATGATTAATGAATGCGTATGCCATCCGCTGTCCGTCCATCCGTCCACCCATCCATCCATCCGTCCGTCCATCCATCCGTCTATCCATCCATCCATCCGTCTTCTTATGTACTTAGATCTATAGTCTAATAAACTCGACCACTGCTGCCATGTCGATTGGTGTTTGGACAAGCAGACATGCAGACATGCAGACATGCAGACAAGCAGACATGCAGACAAGACGATGAGCAGACATGCAGACATGCAGACATGCAGACATGCAGACAAACAGACAAACAGACAAGACGATAAGCAGACAAACAGACAAGCAGACAAGCAGACAAGACGATAAGCAGACAAACAGACAAACAGACAAGCAGACATGCAGACAAGCACGTAAACAGACAAGTACGTAAACAGACAAGTACGTAAACAGACAAGTACGTAAACAGACGAACGTAAATACAGACGGAGGAGGATGCGCGCATTCCAATGTCCGTTTGAGAAGCGACGGACACTTAAACGATTTGCAATCGCTTCTTCTTATCACTCAACGCTGCTGCATGCTGATTGATGCAGCTGCTGAATATAGGCTGATAAAGGTGATGATGATAACGATGATGATGACTATGCTGATGATAAAGGTGATGATGATGATGGTGATGGTGATGGTGATGATGATGATGATGATGATGATGATGATGATGATGATGATGATGATGATGATGATGATGATGATGATGATGATGATGATGATGATGATGATGATGATGATGATGATGATGATGATGATGATGATGATGATGATGATGATGATGATGATGATGATGATGATGATGATGATGATGACTATGCTGATGATAAAGATGATGATGATGATGATGATGTTGATGATGATTATGATGATGATGACGATGATGATGATGGTGATGACGAAGACTATGATGATGATGATGATGACGATGACGATGACTATGATGATGGTGAAATACACAGCTGTGTGGTTGATGCTCAGTGTGATTTAATGCGGATGTTATATCGCCATAAACTTAGAGGATTTCATGGAATTGTAATAAACATGCCCTGCAGTAATATAACGCAGAAAACGTGCTTTGACGACGACGACGACTACTGCATTGATGATATTTAGGAATTGTGATGATGATGATAATGCGACAACGACGACAATGATGATGGT
>OX243816.1:11503440-11555940 GCA_945859605.1 Lumbricus rubellus
GGGAGCCTCGAGGTTCATGAAGATGAAGCCACCAATGATCGTGTAGCCGATCATCAGACAGCACAGTCCGATGGTGGAGAAGAGGAAGGCGAGGAAGCGCTTGCAGCAGTTGACGCACCTCATCGTCCGCGTCAGCTGGCCACTTCCGCCATCCACCAAATCCTCGGCGTCCCCCATCGACACCACCGTCTGATGATGGGGGAGGGATGTCTTCGAGGTCTTCAAGGACGACGGTCTATCACCACCGCGGACGACATCGACGTCCTTCTCCTCGCAGACGCCGATCCGTCGCCCGATCAGTCGGAGCCTCTCGCCGTTTCTCGAGCACCGGAAGTCGTCCCTCAGCCTCGCCTTTCCGTTGATGATATCGACGTCGCATGACCTCTCGGAACCTCCCTGACTGACGACGCTGTTGTAGAGGATCCTCCGTCCACGATCGTCCAGCGAAACGATGAGGTTCTTTCGGTGACCCTGCAGGGTCTCCCCCTCCGACCGATGCCTCCTCAGGCTTGCCTCGTCCATCTCCCTCTCATGAGCCCCGATCCGGGTGACGCCGCTGCTGTAGCTGCGCGGCACTCCCCCACACGATCGAGGTATCCCTCTGACGAATAGAGACGTCTGTTCGGAGGACGCGTCTTCCGCTGGTGTGTTCTGCCGCTGCAGGGGCAGACGTTCCGGCGAGTCTTGCATCAGAATTCCGTCGCTCCGTGGGTACTTCGGAAGGATGCGGACGAACTTGTGCTCCTTGCCGATTGCGAACGCCTTTTGTCTGACGCGTTTCCTCTTTCGCGGCGTTTTCACCGGGGACGGAATGACGAGCTGCTCGTGCGGACTGCCTCCCACTGCCACGAATCCACTGTCGTAATTCTCCATGCTCCTTTTCTTCTTCACGACTGATTATTTATTATTATAATCGCACAACAATTAAGATTCGACCAATTAATTACTCGAGTAGAAATTCGCTGATTTGGAACGTATATATATGCATTATACACTTTTCAATTCAAGGTATTATACCAAGACTTTACTTTCTCTCAGTGAATAACTTCTGCTTTTCAATCGACTCGTTTCTTGCCGACGACAACAAATAATTAATATCTTACGAGTAGGCTACACCATTAGTTATAAAGCGAATCGTCCGCACAAAGAAAATCGAAGCGCTTCTCATTGTCTTTAACCTTAAGGCGACCGATCACATAGCAGAAATTTCCAAACGAAGTATTGTTTTATTTACTCGTCCGTTTCCATCAAAGACAAGTTTCCTCCAGCATGAGTTTCTCCTCGGCTACCGTTGGAATCGCATCAGTTCTTCAAAGAGAATGACAGAAGCGGTTAATACACTGGACGTTATACTATTATATCGGCGGTGGTGCGCCACAGTAGGATGAAGTCGGGAAGAGCAGCGCCCATTCGCCGCCCCACGACGACGACGACGAAGAGTGTTCCGACCATCACTGCTGCTGCGGCAGCTGCAGAGTCTTTCTTCCCCTCCGAACATCCGCCCAGTTTTACCTGCAGCAGCAGCAGCAGCAGCAGCAGCAAGCAGATCACGAGGGTCGGCCAGCTGGCGATGTTTACCGACTCCCCATCGAAGTCCTAGTCGCATCGCTTCGGCGAAATTCGCAGAAATCGCGGGGATTGAGCGCCGTAGTCGTCGTAGGATAGCCAGCGATAACCGGCGTCCAGGAGTTGTTACCCCCTTCGTCCGAGCGCGCGATGCATCCGCGCATCCACCGACGCCGTCTCCACCTTCGCTGCCTTCTACGTCTTTAATCTTATCGGTAGAAATCACGGCGAGCCCTATAGTACGCGGAGGCAGCATCCGTCTTGCGGCTTTCTCCGTATCAGGTGCTGCGGGTCTGCGGGGGACCTGCAGCTGCGGGCGCCTCCTCCCGTCATTCGAATGTTATCTGCTGCAGCCGCCACTGCTGCTGCGATTAACTGGACGCCCACGGCCACCATAGTCTTGTAGTTTCGGATGAGTGTGAAATGCATAAATATATATATGCATATATATTGGTATATATATATATATGCACACATATATTATATATAATATATATAAGAGGTGAGGAACTACATCCGTTGTTATTGTTAATGGTCAAGGCGGCTGCGATTAGCGACGACTTGCAAATCGCCGTCTGACTGTTTGTCTGTCTGTCTGTCTGTCAGTATGTGAGTGTGTGTATATGTCTGCGTGTGAGTGTGTTTGTCTGTGTGTCTGACTGTGTGTCTGTCTGTTTGTCTGTGTGTCTGTCTGTTTGTGTGTCAGTCTGTCTGTCTGTCTGTCTGTCTGTGTGTCTGTCTGTTGGTCGATGAATATCGAATCCATGGGAGGCAGTGCCTCAGACGATGACGACCCTGCAGTGGCTGCTGCTGTTCGCTCCTTCTCCTCACACAGCTTTTAACAGTTATGTCTGGTAAGTGCACACACACACACACAGGCGCACGCACACACGCACGCGCACACACACGCACACACCACTGTGGCTTTTAGAGCTTGTGATGATGAGACTAAGAGCCACACGCCATGCTGAACCGATAACACCCTTAGACTCATCAGAGATTATCGCCTTAGTTGCTGCCTCTTTCTGTCTTTCTTTCCTCCGCTTCTATGCACTCTTCTCAACTCTTCAATATGTCTTTATCAAATTCAAGCCGTATACGCGTACAGTATAGGCCTATACTGTGCATACCTGGGCACTTACTGTAGCGCCTTTTAAGTATTAAAGTTTGATGTTTGGTGTCGTTAAGCTGGATAAAGGAGGAGGGCGACACTAATCGTCTTTGAATGGTAGTGTCGATAAACATGAACAAGCCTCGATGAATCATTATAATCGGTAGGTTCCATCTTTTACAAACAGCTGCAGGCGTGCGTGTGAAAGCAGCAAAAACGTGCAGATATTTCGTTAATGAAACAATGCATCTTAATGATGATTAAGCAAACGTTCAGAGCACATAATTGTGATCCTAAAACTGGCATTACGTAACTTTACAGGCGGTTTAGTCCGCTTCGATTTAGCACTAACCATATACATCATCACCGCGTACGATAAACTCAAAGGCGTCTTAGATACATAGATAGCGCGACTATAATTATGATATGCTAGCCTATAGTTAAAAAGTTGTTGCAGGCGTGATATGCTGCGGCGGTTAGTTAATTGACACATGCAGTCTTTTATTTAGTAAATTTAGCTTAGATTGTATATATTTAAATTGCTATCTTACAGAAGGGAATAAAAATAAATATAAAAATAGTCATTGGGCCGTCGATATATCAGAATAAACTTTGGAATTAATGTGCACCAGTGGCGAATCCAGAACTGTTTCAAGGGGGGGAGGCAAAATTTTAGATCTTGGACGGGAAAAAGAAAAGGGAAAATTTTTCGAAAGTTCAAAAAATAGTGACCGATCGTTGAGGAAAAAGTACTTTTCATCCGCCAAAAAAGTTGATGACCTTTTTTAAGTCATCTGAAATTTTTTCGGGAAAATCATACCATTTATCCGCCCAAAAAAGTTGATGACCTTTTTTTTAGTCCTCAACTTGAAAACCGAATGGGGGGGGGGCCACGTTCAATACAATTTTCTGAATGGGGGCCAATATTCATTACACCCATATTCGTATTGATAATTTCAGACCAAATGGGGGGGCCACGTCCCATGGCAGTTTTTGATGGGGGGGGCCATGGCCGGATTGGCCCCCCTAGATACGCCTCAGGGCCCGTAGTCTTGGACATTCTTATACCTAGCGTACATATCCTTTTCTCGAATAACGATATAAAATGGTAGTCACAAGGCAGGCGCAGACCTGTACTCTCTGAATAGCGGTACTCCCATTTTCGACCAGCTATAAGTCTCTACTCCCTAAAATGGCGTCTCTTTGTGACTCGAAACTCGCTGCATTCGACGACACCTGACACGTCAAAACGTGTTTAAAACATCTGCAATGAACTCGTATCCTTCGTCGACGGCGAACATTATATTAGCTTTTATTTTCGCCGTCACAAAATATTAAAATTTGGCTAAATACCCTAGGAAATTGCATTCGAAGCGCCGCTGCGTGGTATGAATACCAATTTGTGGGTCGCTTGCCTAGCGTGTCTAACGTAGCGGCCGTTCTATCTGTTGTAATTAGTTTGTTCTAGCGACTGCTTGCATATTAAACTCCACAATAAATCAAACGCATGCCACGTGAAACTGGACAGTTCGAGAAACTAACAAGAAATAGCTCCTTTAAGAATTTTAATTCGGCGACCACCAGCTGAAACCGGTTACGGTTTCATCATATTCTATCCACACATCACCGTTCTATTTAAAATCTTTTTCACTTTCTCGCTATGTAATTTTATTACTATACATCTAACTTTCACTCACATAATTATTATTATCTTGTCAAGTCTCTGGATTTGGAATTTAAACTATATTAAATATGAATCGTTTTGCTTTGCGACCGCCTATTTACTTGCTTACTTCTTGTCGGAGACGATGCATATAAATATAGTAGGCTATGCGCATGCGCCATAACCTAGTATCTATAACCACGCTTTAGTGAGATGAATTGATAATCCATGGTCTGCGCCTGCTATATGACTTCCATACAAGAGTAAAACCCGTTAAGAGAATAACAAAGTCGGTGAACAGCGTTTTCGCCTAGCGTACGCTATTCTATCTCATAACTACGGCTCCTGATGTGCACTAACTGTTAGAGTTAGACTATTATTGTATGTATACCGCATAGCTGAAAATATACGGCAGGTTATAAGCTTACTATCTGTAAGGTCTGTTTCTCTTTTGATGCATTCAATATGCCATTCAATCATCAAAATGATAATGATGATGACGAGCATTGACGACGACGACAACGACGACGACGATGACGATGATGACATAGTATTGTCTTCTGCTATGAGTCGCAAGCGCATATATCCAGTAGGAGCGACTAAAAAGACGAGATAATAATATTATGGACCCAGACATGCTGTTCATGCATGCGATCCACTTATGGTAGAAGCGCCCCTTGGATCTGCACGTTGTCTTAGTCACGAATTCATCATAAAATTTTACACACGCTCCAAACTGTTCCTT
Source organism: Lumbricus rubellus (assembly GCA_945859605.1). NCBI lineage: Eukaryota > Metazoa > Annelida > Clitellata > Crassiclitellata > Lumbricidae > Lumbricus > Lumbricus rubellus. The sequence goes on from OX243816.1 coordinate 11,508,526, forward strand.
CCCGCAGGGCCCAGGGCCACTCTGATTAGATAATCGTACGAAGACGCTATATAAAAAGGATTTAGATGAATGGATTAATGAGTGACTCTGAGTAGATTTCCTCTTAGACCATATAACAATGTTCCTCGTATTTTTTTTATCTAGAGTCGCTTTTTCTTTATCGCTGATACCGTCCGTGATTCCGCATTTCCCCTCGCTGTTTTTCTCCCATTTCTCATCCGAAATTAGTGGCGTATCTTCTCGTCCAACGGACGTGATTCTTTGGTTGTATTGTTGGGTTCCGAGGGCAGATTCTGCGTCATTCGATCTGGGGCCGGGGAGTGGGTGCCCTCCCGTCTCCGCCATTCGGTGAATAATCGGAGTGCATGCCTGACACGCGCAATCCGATTACGCAAACAATCTTGTTGTCAGAAGTCAGTTTTACGTCGAATCTTTATGCACCGATATGAGACTCTCTGTCTCAATAATGTTATGACGTCTGCGCACAGAACCAAGATGGCAGAGATTCGCTCGAGAGTACAAGCACGCATCTGCACATACATTACGTATACAGGCTTCTACACTATACATACGTTACGTATACAGGCTTGTACACTATAATACATTGCGTACACATGTAGGTTTGTACACTATAATACATTACGTAATACGTATACATGCGTGTACACTATACATTCATTACGTATACACTGCACGCGTACACTGATTATCATGAAACTTATGCGTATACAGGCCTATACGCCCATGGATGGAACTATAAAACTTCTACAATTAGCCTATAACACCTTCTGTACTGCTGTGTGTATACAATGTTTATGTATATAATTTATATAAGTGTGCATGTTTCTATGTAAAAGAAATAATTAGCAAATATTCATCAATTTAAAAATTAAAAATCCGAATTCATCTCATGCATAATTCTTGGCTGATTCTGTCTAGCTGTTCGTCCGTCCGTCCGTCCGTCCGTCCGTCCGTCAATAAATCAACCAATCAATCCTCCTTTTCTTCATCCATCCATCCTCCGACCTCCATCCATCTAACCATCCAACCATCCATCTATTAATTTGTCTATCTATGAAATTGTTAAAGCGCCCCTTCAAGATGATTATTCAGAGTAGCTTCCGACCCATGCACGACCAAGGAGGGAGGTTAGAGGGGAGACCTTTCCAAACAGAGGCGACCACTATAATCGAGGAAGCCGTATACCCTGACTGATAGTATGCAAAGCCCCTGGGATCGAATGATAGACAGGTGCACTGCTACTCAGGACACAGTGCCAAACGATAGAGAAATAAGAAGGTATACCCTATAATGGATGAGTTGCTGGACCGGAAGACAGTGGAAGACATCCAGCATGTAAGCGAAGAGTGTGGTCAAACCAATAGGGACACCCTGATGAAACGAGCAGCCGTCCTCAGAGCCACCTTCAAGGTTTGCAGTTGGACAGACCTCTGGGAGACCAATACCATGCAAAGCAGAGAGAGGAGCAGCAGTGGTCTAATGATCGATTACCGATGAGAGTGAGGCATGAACAAAGGTTGCAGATGAGGAGGAGAAAGGACGGGAAGGAGCAGGAGGAGTAAGAGAAGAAGATAGGGATAGATAGATAGATAAAAAGAGAGAGAGACAGAGAGACAGAAACAGAGACAGAGTGAAGAAAGAAAGAAAGAAAGACAGAAAGAAAGAACGAAAAAGAGACAGAGACAGAGATCGATAGAGACAGGAGACAGAGACAACAGGAGACAGATACAGAAAGACAGAGACAGAGACAGGGTGAAAAAAAAGGAAGAGTAAGAGACAGAGAGACAGAGACATGTAGAGAGAGGCAGAGATCGACAGAAACAGGAGACAGAGGACAGGAGACGACAGGATATATATATATATATATATATATATACACATAGATAGAGACAGGAAACAGACAGACATAGAGGTAGAGAGAGAGAGAGAGAGAGAGAGACACACACACACAGAGACAGAGACAGAGACAGAGAGAAAGAGAAAGAGAGACAGAGACAGAGACATAGACATAAACAGAGACAGGAGAGACAGACAGACAGACAGAGAGTAAAAGAGAGAGAGCGAGAGAGAGAGAGGGGGAGAGAGAGAGACAGACAGACAGACAGCGAGACAGAGAGACAGAGACAGAGACAGAGACAGAGAGAAAGACAGAGACATAGAGAAAGAGAGATGTGAAACGAGCGACAATCAGTCAAACAAAGCATGCACTTATTTATAGCCACCACTTCAGAAAGAAGCGCCGCCGCCGCCGCCACCGGACATGACGACCGACGCCGCTTGCCCCACAGTGCCCCACAGTGGCAACACACACCACTGTCCCCTATGCGTCTTCATTATGCTCCTATAGATGGATACCGATCGCTCGATGGCCAGCCGTCGTGCCATCCGATGCCAATTACCGTAAAAATAACAACCCTGACAAATATACAAAGGCTTATACGTTTGTATATATAAATATATTATATTATATTATATATAGAGGCGTCGTTATAATATGCATATATACAATATTATATTTATGATATATATATATATAATATATACAGAGGCGTAGATGACCGTGTAGATAATGATATACGGCATACGTAAGCCTATAAAGTAATAAAATAATGTTACATGTATATTATGTGATATGAGATCATAATAATAATATGGCATCGCGTGACATATTCCCAAAAAACTACTTACAGCTGTTCTTCGTCCAATCGTAGATCTCAGAAAACGATTAAACTGCACGCGATACAGAAAGCGTCTTCGGCGCCGGACACAAAACGTATTTGTCAAGATTATGGTATACATGTACACTACAGCTATACAGTGTACATGACATTGTGGTGGCGCTGTTGATCCAGTCTGCAGTCGAAACTTTTGAAGTCCACTTTGGTTTAATAAGACATCGTTTGATACATGGAGACATTGATATCGATGCTGCTGCAGCCATAAAACTGACCAGGACATTGCAAAGAACAGATTGAACTTTAGATTAGACTTAACTAGACATGATTGCATTGTACTAGACTAGATGGTTGAACCTGCATGCAGTATGCCAACATGGAGCACATAGTAGGCCTAGTAGGATACAAATATTCCCACTTGGGACCATTACAGGGCCAACATGGATCCCAGTTATATAGAAGACATGAATACGCTGGCAGAGTACTATAGATTGGGCTAAGTTACACTTAATAGTCTAGACTAGACAATCCGTAGAATATCCTAATCGTTTAATCAAATCCAGCTCGGTTCAGACTTGACTGTTACATTTTAGTCTTGCATACTATTCTATAGGTGAGTTTAAAATTCTAATGTTTGTCTTAGTCCGGACAATTCGGAGCCGGACAATTCGGAGCAGTCGCAGTGTGCAGCCGCTTACGTAATTCACTGCATGCAGGCTCCTTACAAAACGTTCGTTTACAGTTACATTAACCACGCGAATGGTAGGTAGGTATAGAGGCAAGTGACGAAACAACCGACACAAGTATCTGATCTCAATTGGTGCGTGGTATCGACAATTCCTTTTGTGTCAAGCGCGATGAGAAAGAGGGAGAGGGAGAGAGATTCATTTCGAAGGAGTTAATTGAGTGGAGAAATCGCAGAATTTCTTCGATGATGTTCGACACACACACACACACACATACCGACACCCACACACACCCACACACACACACACACACACACACACCCACACACACACACACACACACACACACACAAACCCACACACCCACATCCACACACCCACACACCCACACGCCCACAATCACACGACACACACTCTCACACACACAACATACACTCACACACGGTACACCCGCATACCCACACACCCACAAAATCACACACCCGCATACCCACACACTCGCACACCCATGCACACACCAACGAATGCGACGTTGACATTTCTCTGATGGGGCAGAACCACCTTCTGTCATCGTCTGTGTTCTGCAAGCAGACACTCTCATCATCAGACACTCTCATCATCAGACACTCTCATCGGTCAACGTATCTGTTCGAATCCCGATGCTGCGACGATTGGCAATTTGTCTTCTGTATAACTAGACGAGGTTTGGCGACTGCTACTTCTCAGTCTCAGGTCCCGCTGCGTGGCCCAATCAGGTTTTTTTAAGCGTGCAGTTGTACACAAAAATTTAATGTGCAGTTGTAGAAGCACTTCTGTACAGTTAGAACTAGCAAAAGAGGTCATTGTCCTTTGATTGGAAGTCATTTACCATGGATGGTGGGAAAGGAAAGAAGGAAGTTGTTATGCAGTTCTAAAAATTAAAAACAGCCCTGTTCCAGATCATGTGAAGGAAGCATTTAGACCGCAACTGAATACAACCTATATGTTACCTAGCCTATATGTTACAACATCTGTTTAAACAATCATGTGGCTGCCATTAACTTTCTGAACTCATGTGCGACGCCCTTTCCTTCTGCCTTGGCTGATCTATAAAAATCGTCTTATTATTAATATTCCTTTCGAAGGGGACGGGTTGCCGTGCGGTATTTGTCATTTTGGTAACCGTCTCAGTTAGTTAGGGCCTGTTAGGCTATCGAAATGATAGATTCGATAACATATGGAACCACGTAGGCCATATATACAAGAAAGCCTGACTTTCTGACGATCCTATATATGCAGTGTAATATGAGTGTATACGTCTAGGAATATCGCAAATTTTTTAAAGTGAAAGCGTCGTTTTACAAGTAGACCAATAGCCTATATCAGGCTATATGACAACACTGAAAGAGTTTATGAATAATTAGATGAAACCACATGCAATGAACTACTTAAGTGTAATGTAGGCTTATGGTAATTCCATTAAATCTATACTCCCAGTGACGTAGCCAGGAATTTATGATGGGGGGGGGAGGGAGGTTTATGGCCTGGCCGGATGCCCGGGAGAGGGATGGAAACTAGTGGGAAAGCACATCAATTTTAGGAAAATAGAGCGGGGGAAAGAATTTTTTATTTTAAAAAGAGCATGCATGATCATAACAGAACGATACCAGATGCCACAGGAAACTTGAACGAATGATGCATGGCTCTAGGAAAGAGACGTCTTTCAAGAGGAGATACATGCAGCTGCTTCATGATAGGAAATCTAAAAAGGAATCTGAAGAAAATGACATATAAAGACACTTTATGTGGAGTGTGGGGCTGCACGTAGCAGATACATGGGCATGCATGAGAAAAGAGGACATAAAGACTGGATGCTTTCGAGATGTGGACACGGAGAAGCATGGAGAAAATCAGATGGAGGAACGTAAAACAAATGAAGAAGAGATGGGAACGATTGGAGAGGAAAGTGCCTGATACAAACATTAAAAGACAATAGACAGACAGACGGTCAGACAGACAAACAGACAGACAGACAGAGATTGTGTGAGAGAGTGTGAGAGGAAAAATGTGAAAAAAGAAAGACACACACGCAGAAAGGATATGAATAGGACATACTGAGAGAAGACTCACTGCTAAAAAAGGTCATTGAAGAAACAACTGGGGGGAAATGGAGCGGACGGCTGATAGCCTGATAGGAAGCTCAAGATGGATGTATAACTGTTTGGATGATGACAGATAGGATCGGGAAGCTCAAAGAAGAGGTCTAACAGCGGAAGATCAGGAGGAGGGGGAATGGTGACGTCAGGCATTTGAACCATGCACCTTATAATCAGAATATATATCTTATATTATGTGCCACAACGGACATCGTTTTCTGATATAAATTGGTCAATAAAAGACTCAATATAATATATATATTATATAGTATTATGTTATATTATATAATATTATGTTATATCTATATACAGGGTGGCCCAAAAAAAGTGATAACACAACCTAGCAAAGGGTCATTTAATATAATTGAATCAATATAACGCTTTGTAATTTACTGTCGTATGCCAAGTAGTAATTACTCTACTCATAAAACATGTTCAATGTGTCCCTCTTGCTTCTGAACAACTTTTTGTAAGCGAGAAACACCAACTGATACCATGATACCGCAGCTGAAAAGTTCACGTTTTCGTATGTCTCCTTTCTGGAACTTAATTGTCTTTTCTTTGATTCAATTGAATAAATACGACCATGTTGAGAATTAACTGGCGTGGCAAAGGTGAATATCTTGTTGTGGGTAAACCAGATGGTTCGTACACTTCTGTCATTAGGAAACTGTTCAAGTAGCTGCTAACTACGTTGCAAACGTTTCAATTTGCAATTTTCTTTGAGCGTCTGCCCGATCACACGCTTGTTCGTTTTCAGTTGTAAATATTGCTTTACAATACGTTACACCGACGACCGTGATAGACCCTTTTCTCTTTGAATTTCCCACGGACTTTGTGACTGTGAGGATCATCTTCTTGACTGCAGATCAGCTCACTCACCCGCTCAATGTTCTGTCGTGTTCTAACAGACTTTGGCCGACCACTTCCGCGTTTACGCTCTGTTGTACCGTCATTATCAATTTATTTAATAACCCAACTGACTATAGGCTTTGTGTGGAAACACATTTTTCATATGCCTTGCACTCCAATGTTTCTCAATTCGCAAATTTTTAATCAGAATACGGTCTTTTGTTGTGATTTTTGTCATTCTGGTTTAAAATATCTTCAAAACACGCATAAGTTGACGACTGGCAAATAAAAAATAAAAAATGTCGACCGGAAGTTGTCGTAATAATGATGTCAAATGACTAAACAGTTAAGTAAGTAAATTAGTGAACTTTTTAAGCTATTATGGATATAGTTTAAACAGATTTGAACTAATTATAGTACATTATACGAGGTGTTATCACTTTTTTTGGGCCACCCTGTATATAAAAATGAAACTTTCCAATAGTTTGTGTAAAGTGTTCTCGAAACGTACCGCACAGATTGTTTTGAAAATTTCACAAAACCTTCCATTCCTATAAGAGAGTTTCCAACTTTTTTTTTCTCCGAATAAACGCAATATTTTCCACAAAAAGTTAACTTTGCATTCCGCTCGACCGCCATTTGCAAATTCAAAACCGCACGTTGCCAGATTCACAAACGCCTTGACAGTGACTGCGACCATGCAGACGAAACATGAATGAGGTTGCGTCCCGTGACGTCATAAGCGATTCGCATAATTATTTTGCGGCCTTCTTGGTTCAGGGAGGAAAGGAGCGGGAAGAAGGGGAGGGGGAGAGGGAGGGGGAAGAAGGAGGGGGAAGGGGAGGGGGAGGGAAGGAGGGAGGAGGGGAGAGTCTTTTCTGCCACAGCAACGCGTGGCCGGGTACAGCTAGTTATATATATATATACGCAAAAAATCAGAGAAAGAACAGGACAAGAGAAACTGAAAAGTCATCATCAGGAAAAATGACTGAATTAGATTGGACACGTGCTACGAATGGACGAGGATAGGAGAGCCGACCATGCAGGCAGTGAAAATGGATTTCCGTGGGGGGAAGCGTAGGAGGGAAATACCAAGAAAGAATTGGACAGAGAGTATACAAGAGGATCTATAGACTATAGTGTCTGGAGATGACGTGGGAGAGAGGACGCTGTAGAGGTGACGATGGACAGAGAAGAATGGAGAAGATGAATTGCCCGATGTGCAATCATGCACGGTAAGGACTAAGACACCAAAAATAATAAAGACCATTATGTGTCGGAGATTAATAATTATATCAACTGAATATATGCAAGAGATGCTTTATTATTTTTGACGTAATGAGAAAGTATTAATATAATAGTCACGCAAAACTTAGTGCAACGCGGATGAACACTACGCGGATGAATACAATGCTCGCACGTTTGCTTATTAAATCGATTCTTTTGTGTAGCAGACGAGTTTCATTGAAGTGCCGCTAAAATGCCACAGCATCGATCGGTCGTTTATTTAACCACGCAAACGATTCCATTCTTCGCTGGCAATCGGCTTAAGATCACAGTGGCAAGTGTGAACTACTTCTGCCTCTATACGACGTGTCTATTCTTCTGCCTGTGTTTATGTAATCCTATTTGTCTCGTTGTTTGTATGTCTGCGTGTCACTCACTGTCCGTCTGTGTAGTCACGTCTGGTGCGACGATTCGATGAAAGTTGAGTGAGTGGGATGCTCTTCGTAATTCTCGGATGTATCATGGAATGCCACCGACGGACGGTCTGTCATCTCAGTCATCTGTCATCTCAGTCATCTGTCATCTCATGCAGTCATCTGTCATCTCAGTCATCTGTCATCTCAGTCAGCTGTCATCTCAGTCATCTGTCATCTCAGTCATCTGTCATTTCAGTCATCTGTCATCTCATGCAGTCATCTGTCATCTCAGTCATCTGTCATCTCAGTCATCTGTCATCTCAGTCATCTGTCATCTCATGCAGTCATCTGTCATCTGCCATCTCAGTCATATGTCATCTCAGTCATCTGTCATCTGTCATCTGTCATCTCAGTCATATGTCATCTGTCATCTGTCATCTCAGTCATATGTCATCTCAGTCATCTGTCATCTCAGTCATCTGTCATCTCAGTCATCTGTCATCTCAGTCATCTGTCATCTCAGTCATCTGTCATCTCAGTCATCTGTCATCTCTGTCATCTGTCATCTCAGTCATCTGTCATCTCAGTCATCTGTCATCTCAGTCATCTGTCATCTCAGTCGTCTGTCACCTCAGTCATCTGTCATCTCAGTCATCTATTATCTTAGTCATCTGTCATCTCAGGCATCTCAGTCATCTGTCATCTCAGTCATCTCAGTCATCTGTCATCTTAGTCATCTGTCATCTGTGGTGTTGGCACTTCTGGTCTTCCGTTTCATTTGTCAATGTCAATGAAAGTCAATTAATTATTCCACCGTTCTCTCGTGAGAACCAATGAAGAACAAACACATCCGTGCATGGTGAAAGCAGAAGGAACGGACTAATATTATTATTATAGACAGGACGTCCTGCAAAACTCTCAAGACTGCAGGGTCGTCTGTTTTAACTCCGGACAATTATAATCTTCTCATTTGTTTTTGCATGCGTTATGTAGGCTATATAGGCCTATATAGCCTATACATGTAGGTTATAATTGCATATTGCATAAGGGAGCTGGCCAACATTCACGACTCTACTAGCCAGCTGAGCGCTGTTTGCTTACTGGTAAGCTGTAATTAACCTCAATTTAGTCCCATATCAGAATTTCGTGAAAGGGATTCAATAATAGTCTTATAATTATTATGTAATTATGCCCGAATTGTACATTTTCAGTTTAGCGAGTCTTTAAGAGCTTGGACTGTTTCACATCTTTAAAGTAGGCCTAACCGTTGAATATGGAACGTCATCAGATTTAAGTGCATCATCATCGTCTTTGCTGACATTGCAACGAGAATTATTGCAACGAGAATTATTGCAACGAGAATTATTGCAACGAGAATTATTGCAACGAGAATTATTGCAACGAGAATTATTGCAACGAGAATTATTGCAACGAGAATTATTGCAACGAGAATTATTGCAACGAGAATTATTGCAACGAGAATTATTGCAACGAGAATTATTGCAACGAGAATTATTGCAACGAGAATTATTGCAACGAGAATTATTGCAACGAGAATTACTGTAACGAGAATTATTGCAACGAGAATTATTGCAACGAGAATTATTGCAACGAGAATTATTGCAACGAGAATTATTGCAACGAGAATTATTGCAACGAGAATTACTGTAACGAGAATTATTGCAACGAGAATTATTGCAACGAGAATTATTGCAACGAGAATTATTGCAACGAGAATTATTGCAACGAGAATTATTGCAACGAGAATTATTGCAACGAGAATTATTGCAACGAGAATTATTGCAACGAGAATTATTGCAACGAGAATTATTGCAACGAGAATTATTGCAACGAGAATTGCAACGAGAATTGCAAGACCTGAAAAGATCACAAATCGAATATTACGGAGAAGAAACAAGCAGGACATTTTAAAAGGAATTTTTTTTACAACGTCTTCCTTTCTTTCCCCGTCCTCCATGGTAAAATCTCCTTTTTTGATTTTTTTAATGACCTTTTTAGTGTATGATTATATATGATTATTTCCTTCCATTTAAATCACGTATAATGTCATTAGGCCTATATAGCGGATGACAATGACCCTTCTGGATGACAATGACCCTTCTGCGTGGATGACAATGACACTTCTGTATGACAATTGCCATTACTACTATTTATAGCTGCACAGAAGTGCTTTTACAATTGCACAAATCCATTCAGAAGTTCTGCACATTTTGTCAAGAACTGCATACGTTAAACGAAGCCATGGAAACAAGATGTCACCTTCGCTGTCAGAAAAACGTATTACCCGAGAAGTGAAATCGGAACATCGAGACTGTAAGACACATCAATAAACAAAAAATCTGCCATAAGCTTACAAGTAAACACGTGTACAACGTTGTCTCCATTCCACTGGTGTTAAACCAATGGCTGCATGGTCAGTGGCAATCATTTCCAGCAAGTGGCGAGCCAGAACTCCGAAAGTGCTTGAACAAACTGGCCCGTGAATTGATTATTTGACTGTCCCGCTCTATTGTGCTTACCTATGCCTATGGGCGCACACGAAAGCTATCCATCGGGCTATTGAGTTATTTTGTTTTCAATTGTATCAATTCAGTTGAAACTTTGCTTCTGAACTTTATGTTGCTAACTGTCACTTATAATAGTAGCCTACTGGTACATATAGATGGCACTGCTCATCGGGACTCTGATCCATCTAGGTCCTCCGTTTGCATCCCAACTTATCACTGATTTGAAATCGTACGTTGTTGCGTTTCTGCATGAGGGCAGAAAAACAACAGTACTATGGTATGCTTACGCTTTATTATGTTCCTGATAATAATCGAATCTTTTCAAAACCTCACAAAGTTAGCTCTAAGCGGCGTTAAAGTCCCTGAGGTATTAATTATTAATTAATTTTCTTACGCAAACTAACAATGAGCTGACCACATAATTTATAGCAAGAGTAGGCATCGCTATAACGATTCCACACCCATACAGTGACCAAAAAAGTGTTATTCATCGTCGCTCGGACAAAACAAGTTGATGTCTCTGACAGCCACTTTCAACTGCAGACACAAAGTGGGCCTCTGTTCATTTACAAAACGAGAATGATGCCCCAGTCTGTGGATCCACCGTTTGTCTAACGACGGCCATTTTGAGAGGAACAATGCATGTAGCTGAATAACTAACTAAATATTAGAGACAGATTGATGCAGAATGTGCACATTGTGTAGCAATCAGTTCTCGTGGACTATATAACAGGAGGTTCCAAAGGTCGTGCGTCAGCATACACACAAGCGACGACAAGCAACAATGGCCTGCGCTGATGACAATGTGATTGTGCCATTCTTCGAAGGGCTAATTGTTCACTCCGTCAATGCTTGACGTTAACTAGACGCCCCCCCCCCCCCAACACTACATTGTAAAGCATGCAACCAACACACAAAAAATTGTTTTTAGCGATTGTGTCATCGTATGCATCAATAATAATAGAATCGTCGTCGTAGCAAACCACAATTGATGATGATGATAGGAGATTTCCTAGAAACCGAATCGCACGAGTCGTTTCCCCGTCAGCAGCGGGATCGTCGGTGTGGTGGTGGTTGTATGATGGTGGTGGTGGTGGTGGTGAGGTGGCGGTGTGGTGGTGGTGGTGGTGGTGTGTTGGTGGTGATGTGGTGGTGGTGGTGGTGGTGTGTTGGTGGTGATGTGGTGGTGGTGTGGTGGTGTGGTGGTGGTGTGTTGGTGGTGGTGGCAGTGTGGTGGTGGCAGTAGTGTGTTGGTGGTAGTGTGGTGGTGATTGTGTTGATGTTGGTGGTGGTGGTAGTGGTATTAGTGGAAGTGGTGTTAGTGGTGTTAGTGGTGGTGGTGTGACGGTATGTAACTAACACACCAGCAAATACATTAGCATCTAATGAGCGATAATGATGTGATGGCGAATGACGAAACAGCGACGGTAACCAAAGTGCACCCCTACCAACGTTAACCATCATCCATCCGTTCCCCTCTGGTCGCCCATCCTTTCCTCCATCCCTGCATGGGTGCTCGTCCGTCCTTCGGCGGAGGCCGTGGTGGTGGTGGTGGCAGTGTGGTGGTTGTGATAGTGGTGGTGATGGTGGTGGTGGTAGTGGTGGCGGTGGTGGTGGTAGTAGCGGTGGTGTGTTGGTGGTGTGGTGTTGGTGGTGTTTTGGTGGGGCTGTGGTGGTGGCGGTGGTGGTGGTGGTTGTGGTGGTGGTTGCGTCGGCGGCGGCGGTGGTGATGGTGGTGGGAGGCAGTCCTCTCAACGGTCGGGGTCTCGAGTCGTTGGGAAACAATCGACGGTGACATGGCAGCAGCAAACAACTTGAGTATTTATTCCGTTGATAGCCATGAAGCGTCAGAGTCAGACCCATAACAATTATATGCCATATTATTACATAAGCGTGCAGCAGCAGCAGCTGCAGCAGCAGCAGCAGCATAGCATGCAGGAAGCAAGTGATGGAATCATGGAATGGATGTGGGCCGATGATTGGAGGAATGCCTATCTATGGATCAGACCCGCGGAGGTCTATAATACGATGGAGCTGCTAGCAGGGAAAGAAATAAGACTAGGAATGTCGAAGGCGAAGTTTAATCAATCAATCAATCAATCAATCAATCAATCAATCAATCAAACAATCAATCAAGCAATCAATGCAGCTGAGTGAAGCGCCGCTACGGTGCTACCTGGCATTGTTTATAAAAAAATTCAGCGGTAAATTTATTTATAGTCGAAGTCACGTGACATAGAGATAAAACGATCGATCATTCAGTCCCGGAATTTTTGTAGCGCGCTTTCAGGATGTTTAATCGGAGGCGTTACTCACCCACGCCTGCAGGCGAAAAATCAATCTCAGGGAGCTGATTGAACGGTGAAGGTGGAAGGCTTGAGGGACGATGCATGCGTTGACTGTAGGCTATTAGCTTTGCATTGCCCCGAACTTCAAATATATCAGACATTTTCTGAAGGTCGACTGGTTAACCTCCTCAATCCCATCTGTCGAAGATTTTATCTTTAGGATAATATCGAATTATTGATTCCATTCTGCGCTTGCCACTCAAAAGTTTATAACTACCGGTATTTGTTACGATGGTTTCAGCTCATGAATTTGTAATGCACGTAATGTAATACAAGGCGTCGGTTGATGGACCTTCAATTGGGGTCTCGTGCATCTTTACAATGGCGCTATGTAAATCCTTTAGATCAGATTGATTAGATTTGATCAGACTGAAATTTCGGAGACTTACATTTACATTTACATAAGCTACTTGCGTATGCGCATAGGCTATGCAGGCATGTTTTGTATTGTGTACTTCATCAGCCAATAAGTGCACGATACGCAAGCCTATCAGGAGCCAACTGTGCGCTCTATCAGCCTATTATGTCCCTATCATGCGCCTATTTCTGAGCCTATGTGAGCCTATTCGGACAGCCATTTCACTAGGCCCACCGCATGCCCGCATACTGACACTGAATGATAATTGGTGATCATCTGCATGTGGGTTGGGCCTAACATTGCTTATGCAAACATTGATGCATCAACTTAATATACGGTGTCTTTATTTGAGGTCTATGTTAAGTATAGAAGGTGATCTCTATGCTAAAAACTGTGTCCTGTTAGTAAATTGCTCTGATTGGTACGTTGGTCGTCAAGCAAGTTCTTTAAGAGCAAGAGCATACTAAAAGCGACTGGGATGCCAATGTACACCGCGTTACCCCGCCTTACCCTTGTCTTACTTTTACAATTGCAAGGCTTGCATCACACTTTGCAGTACCGGTAGCCTACTCTTCCGTTACCTTTGCCTTACCCAATTTGCCTATGCGTATAGCCTAGCCCTTGCATTACTCTTCCATTACCCTTGCCGTAGGCCTACTCTTGCGTTACCCTCGCTGTACTCTTGCGCTACCCTTAGGCTACTATTGACTTACCCATGAAGTAGCCTATAGCCTAGCACTCAAGATTATTATATGAAATTTTTATATCACGAATTATGATTTTAATGTTTAGCAACTTGGTCCATCAATAAATGCCTAGTATACATGTACTTAAGTCTCCTCACGCAAAAAAAAACGAAAAATAGCCTACAACTCTATTGCATTGCATTCATTGTACTGCATTTTATATTATGCATTGCATTTGATTGCATTTGCAATATATTGTATTTGATTGATTTGCACATTAATTACATCTTGTTACTGCATGACACGGTTAGCCTATAGCTCGTAGCCTACATGCAGTGTAGCCTATATATATATTTATATATAGCTCGTAGCCTACATGTAGTGTATTATATATATATATATATATATATATATATAGAGAGAGAGAGAGAGAGAGAGAGAGAGAGAGAGAGAGAGAAAGAGAGAGAGAGAGAGAGAGAGAGAGAGAAAGAGAGAGAGAGAGAGAGAGAGAGAGAGAGAGAGAGAGAGAGAACTTAGTAACAAATGTGAATTCAATTGATTGCTTGCCAGATTGTGAGATCGAAAGAATTTATTACCCCAAAATAACAATTCATCAACAGCTTGAAAAACAAAGCAAATATTCTAAGATCAAATACGATAATAATAATTATTGTAACATATATGTATATACTCTGTGACTTCTAAGATACAGTGCACGATACATTATAATAGAAATCTGATATTCTGATAAAGATTAAATAATCGTTTCTCATGTGCATTCGTATGCATGCTGGCACAAATAACATACAGGATCAATGCAAAGTACAAAACTTTGTCAAAGTCTTTGGTTTAGTGGTCTCTATGAGAAAACTATTGAGACTTAAATGCATAGTCATAAATAAGTTTCAAAGTGTCATTTGCTTGCTGAGACTTGAGAGCCAGCAACAAATGCCTGAAGTTTCCATGAAGACGAAACGAGTATCAAGGCTCCTCAAGGCTCCTCAAACAGCACGTTTAGTGTGGCCAAAACATTCTTCGATAAACACCATCAGACAAAAAAATAACAACGAATACAACAGTCCTAATAATCTGTGGTTCTGCTGCTGTTAAACAATACAAGAGTTCAACAACGCATAAAATCGCTAATCAGCTAAAACGTGACTGAAACAATAATTGTTGTAAACCTATCTTTTGTCTCAACGTTGACAATAATAATAAACTTTCCGTCATTCATCCGTCAGTCTATCTCGCTTGATTACAAAAAACACAAAAAAACTGTTACAAATGTCTGATTGAAAGTGACGTGCATTAATTGACAGCAGCTGCCGAAGATCCCTCTGAGATTACACAAGCCACATCACAAATCAGTTTCCCTGCCATTTTAAGAATTTCCTGCACCGTTTAACCTGCCATTTGATGAGATGATGATGATCGCAACCAGATTCCTCTGCTGACAGCTGTAGGTCTGAGGCTAAGGTTGGATAGGTTAAGGACCGCAGTTCAGCGGCAGACCGCTGTGTCTGCCAGGCATGAATGCATGCTGAGAGGAGGACTGCAGGTAGTCCTTGGACGACGGGGCCTCGAAGAGCCGAGCCATACCGGGTCCACCAGGTCCAGACAGGAAGTTGGAATACCCTGCCGCCGACATCGGGACCGGCTGCTTCGGGTGCTCGTAGGGAGGCAGAGGATCCCTTGACTGGAAGTCCAGGAATGGTGAGAGATACGGCAGAGGGGCAAAGGACGGGGAGGTCGGCCAGTGAAGGTTGCTGTGGTGGTGGTGGTGATGGTAGGGCATGTTAGCGCTGTCCATTGAGACTGCCGCCCATGGGTTGCGCAGTCCGGGCGATAGAGCGTCGAGATCGTTGTGGGTGGAGATGGCAGCGGCAGCGTACTTCGCCTCTGGGCCGACGAGGGACGTCGAGGTGACCGACGACTGGTCCCCTCCTCCGCCCCCGCCACCGCCCCCTCCTCCCATCTGAGTCTGAAGCTGAGCGGCGAAGTTCTCCTGACGGCGCCACTTGGCACGACGATTCTGAAACCAGATCTAAACGAACAGAAAACACGATGTATGTGCAATAATGTACGCATAATAATGATTATAATAATAATAATAATAATAATAATAATAATAATAATAATAATAATAATAATAATAATAATAGTAATACGCATAATAATGATGATGATGAAAAAGAAAATTTCAAATACTAATAGCGCTCCATAAGAAACCTAGTCAGAGGCGCTCCCAGCCCAACCACGACGATACAAATTAGATTTCAGCCACCTGTAAAATGTATTGGCATTATTTCTAAGGAGCAGGCTAGGCGCACCTTGAGAGAAAGTCAATTCCAAGTGGATGGGCCAACTGTCGAGAATGCACGACCATGAATAGTTGAGGTGCATGCTAGCGCGGAGAACCAGAAGTTCTCATTAGCACAAGAACGAAGAACTGTGTTCGAGACCGGACAACAAAGCACACTCAGGTAGGCAGAGTCGGGACCTGTTTTCTTTTCTTGTTCCTCATTTTTCTATTTTTTCTCTTCTTGCTATTCATTTCCCTGGTTTTTTCTTCTCTTGATTCTGATTTCCCCGGTTTTTTTCTTTTCTTACTAGCCTACTCGCTTATTGTGCTTTTCTTCTTTGCTCCTCATTTCCAGGTTTTTTCTCTTCTTGCGCCTCATTTCCTTATTTTTCTTTCCTTGATCCTGACTTCCCCGGTTTTTTCTTTTATTATTTCTCGTTTTCTGTGTTTTTCTTCTTGCACCTCGTTTCTATGTTTTTTCTTCTGTTCTTGATCAAAATTTCCTTTATTTTCTCTTTTGGATCATCATTCCCTGTTTTTCTTTTCTTGCCACTCATTTGCGTGTTTTTTGGTCTTTTTTCATCCTCATCTCCCTGTTTTTATCTCTTTTTTGCTTCTCATTTTTTTGTTTTTCTCTTCTTGCGCCTCATTTCCTTATTTTTCTTTCCTTGATCCTGACTTCCCCGGTTTTTTCTTTTATTATTTCTCGTTTTCTGTGTTTTTCTTCTTGCACCTCGTTTCTATGTTTTTTCTTCTGTTCTTGATCAAAATTTCCTTTATTTTCTCTTTTGGATCATCATTCCCTGTTTTTCTTTTCTTGCCACTCATTTGCGTGTTTTTTGGTCTTTTTTCATCCTCATCTCCCTGTTTTTATCTCTTTTTTGCTTCTCATTTTTTTGTTTTTCTTTTCTTGCTCCTCATTTCCTTGTTTTTTGTCTTTTTTTCCCTCATCATTTTCCTGTCTTCTCTCTCTCCTTATTTTGCTCCTCATTTTCCTGTTTCTCCTGTCTTTTGCTACTAATTTTTCTGTCTCCTTCTCTTCTTGCTCTTCATTTCCACGATGTTTTTCTCTTATTTATCCTCATCTCCCTGTTTTTTTTCTTTTTTTGCTCCTAATTTTCCTGTTTCTTCTCTTCTTGTGCCTCATTTTCTTGTTTTTTCATCTTCTTGATCCTCATTTTCCTGTTTCTTCTCTTCTTGCTCCTCATTTCCTTGTTTTTTCATCTTCTTGATCCTCATTTTTAATTTTTTCTCTTCTTGCTCCTCATTTTCATTTTTTTCTTCTTGCTCCTCATTTCCCTGTTTTCTCTTCTTGTCCCTAATTTCCCCGTTTCCTGCTTTTCCTGTTTCATATTTCAGTTTAGTTGCTCTCCTTATTGCTCATATCATTTTAGTACCAGTAGCTGCAATAGCACTAGTAGCAATAGCAGTAACTGATCCAAGTAGCCTCTAGTTAGAGGATACTAATTGGTCACTGCAGGACACAATTATAATGATGTGATACCATAGCCCATGTTGACGGCAGTTACTGTAGTTGTCGCGTTTTTTGGCTGCAATGAATTATGCGAGTTGCGTCAATTTATGGGATTTTATAATTGCAACGCAGTGAACGCTTGAAAGTAATGAGCAGTTTGTTTTGTAGAACGAGAAAGTTCACTCGAATATAAATGACATCAGGGTAGCCTAGTGAGGTCGTAAATCACGAATATCGGATGACATTTTACCGGGTTGAGAGTCTCAAATGACCTGGAAACCAAAACAAAATTGCGGAGACGCTATTTTTCCCAAGACCCCGAGCTCCTAATAATTACGACCAGCGGTTCAGCGTGCATAATATAGAAGTGCTTTGCCCTCGTCTAATTATAAGTAATTCGATTCTGTTTTGCTATCTGAGAAGACACTGCGTCGGTTTTCCCTCAACAGTCTGTCTGGTTATTCTACACTTGCGTTCATGGTGGTCGATGGTTAGAAGAACCGTTAGAGCACTGATCGATCTGCGCAACGTATGAGGACAGAAACTAACGCAAAGACTATTATTATTATTATTTTTGGACCCCGAGGTATTTAGGATCCCTCGAAGATTTTATTACTAACTGTTATAATAATAATAATAATTATTATTATTATTTTTATTTTTATTATTATTATTATTATTATTATTATTATTATTATTATTATTATCATCATCATTATTGTTATTATTGTTATTGTTGTTATTATAAAGTTTCAGTTTAACATTGTCATGGCAATGTGGATTAAAAACAAACAGATGACTTTCTCACGATAGACTGCATACTACCGAGAGTCGTATTATTATTATTATTATTATTATTATTATTATTATTATTATTATTATTATTATTATTATTATTATTATTATATCCGATCGGCTGAACAAGCTGGGCTCTTTGCCCATCGCTCACGAACTACTATAATGCAGCGACGCTCATTTTCAGTGGCTGTTCCTAGAGCTTGGAATGGGCTTCCTGCTTCACTTCACCTTGTGCTCACCACCTTTCTCGCTTTAAAACTGCTTTATTTAGCCGTTGTTGAACTGGAAGCGCTTCTGAGTAGATCACCTTAAAGGTGCGCTTTATAAAAAGTCAATAATAATAATAATAATAATAATAATAATAATAATAATAATAATAATAATATTTTACTATTTTAGCTCCCGAGGTACAAAAAGATCTCTCAGGCTAATTATTATTATCATTATTATTACTGTTATGATTAATAAAAATAATAATAACATTATTATTATTATTAATTTTGATAATATTATATTTATTGGAAGAGCTGCTCATGATGCCTTAATTGGGCCACAGTCGATTAACACCCATAGATGCCCATTTAACATCGTCTTTAACAGTCGTATTTTGCGCAACGGAATATTGATTAATTATATCAGTTTTTTTAAAGGAATAGGCGGCATAGGCCTACTGAATATTTATTGAAGAATGGCGGTAAAAACTCTATCCATTGTGGTTCTGATCCAATTTTAGTCGTACCTGACAATGAGTGCATCTATAATCTAAATTTTAGTAAAGCTTTTAAAAATGCAATCATGTTTGTTTTCATTGCAACCAGATTTTATATAAATTTTGAACAACAGCAAGTGATTTTACGTTATAAGGATGACTCGTCTCGAAGTACTATCACAGTTTAAGTGGAAGTAGTCCGTGTTTACTGAATTGGACCACATAAAGTTTCCTGACTGATATTGGATCGATAATTAATTCTGAGATGATCCATTGAAGAACACCGGTATACGCAATTGTTTGTTTGTATGTGCACTTGTTATAGCGCCCTTTCAAGCTATCTCTGCTCAGAGGCGCTCCCAAATGCAGAGCGGACACTGCATTGGAGTTTCACGCCGAAGCGCTGAGCAATATTATTGTGAGTGAAGGACTTGCCCAAGGTCCTTACGCGACGAGGTGGATTCGGACCTCGAACCTTTGGACTCCAAGGCAACGACGCCACCACTACACCACCGCGCTCCGCAATGCTAAGCTGTGCTTCTTTGGATTGTTAAAAAGGTTCTATTGGCTTCTGCTATAAATTATGTTGAACATCGGTGAACAGTGTGGCGTAGAATTAAGTGTTAAGTGTTTGACTCAAATAGAATTAACCGAGTATTATAAAAGGCTCTACAAGCATTTAGTCCCAGCTAGTAATTGGCTGGTCTACGTGCCTAATTATCTTACTATTAGCCTATATAGAGGCCTAGCTAGCTGTAGTCTATATATTCACATTAGTGATTCTGACAGTGGTTTTGCTTGTGATATATTCACATTAGTGATTCTGACAGTGGTTTTGCTTGTGATAATATATATTCACATTAGTGATTCTGACAGTGGTTTTGCTTGTGATAGACCTATAATTAAGTTCACTTAAGCTACTCCTACAGACACATGACACATTTTAATTGCATGGTTCAGACGATAAGTGCTTTAAAGCGTTTCCCTTGTTTTTGGTCATAATTACCTTTAAAAAACGTGTTTGACATAATATGTCACATTCAGGGCAACTGGTTCAATCAAGGATACCATGCGGTCCATTCAAGGGAATAGGTCGCCTTTATTGGACTTTCTACAGCCATAGCATTGTTAGTCATTTATCACAAACCTATGAATGCTATCGTTCCTTTGCTTATTAACAAAATAAAATATATGAGATATCAACGAAGTATATTATGGCATACTCTCATTTAAGAAAATCGGTGGCATTCATGAAGTAGGCCTACACATAAATTTGCCTTAGGTGATCCATTCATGGCAACTCTCCTCCCCTATTATTATCATTATTGTTCATTAATGTTCATTATTATTATTATTTGTATTAGTATTATTATTATCATTTATATTACTTTTGATGTTATTATTATTATTATTACCATCATCATCGCCATCATCATCATCATCATCATCATCATCATCATCATCATCATCATCATCATCATCATCATCATTTATTTCTTTTCAAAGTGTGCAACACCAACTGGCAATGCTTGATGAACATTGAACAGTGAACGCCTGACAAAACACAGGCATAATGTGGTAATTGTTTTCCCACATTGCATAATTGAAACCAATGTAGGCCTATATAAGCATTGATGTTAGTTTTGTTATTACAGTTATAATAATGAAGTTTTAGTTTAGCATTGTCATCGCAATGTGGAAGAATTGGATCATTAACGAGTCAGTCAGGCAGTGGCGTATACGCGTCTTCGCGCATGCGTGGACATCTATGGAAGGACACTTTGGACATGAAATTTAACTTTCCAGATGCAAATTAATATCTCTTCTATGTACACTTAAGATATCGTTGACATAATCTGTGGGAGTGGTGGAGTAGTGGTGGTTTCTTGACCTTAGAGCCTTAGACCTCCAGGTTCGAATCCACCTCAAACTGCCGCTTAGGAACCTTGAGCAAGTCCTACACTGGCAATTTCTCTTGCGCTTCAGCGTGAAACTCCGATGCAGTGCCCGCACTGTAGTAGGGAGCGCCTCTAAATAGGAAGCTTGAAGCATACATACATACATACATACATACATACATACATACATACATACATACATACATACATACATACATACATACATACATACATACATACATACATACATACATACATACATACATACATACATACATACATAGTTTACATACATACATAGTTTACATACATACATACATACATACATACATACATACATACATACATACATACATACATACATACATACATACATACATACATACATACATACATACATACATACATACATACATACATACATACATACATACATACATACATACATACATACATACATACATACATACATACATACATACATACATACATACATACATACATACATACACACACACATAGTTTTTACATACATACATATATACATGCATACATACATACATACATACATACATACATACATACATACATACATACATACATACATACATACATACATACATACATACATACATACATACATACATACATACATACATACATACATACATACATACATACATACATACATACATACATACATACATACATACATACATACATACATACATACATACATACATACATACATACATACATACATACATACATACATACATACATACATACACACAAACATACATACATACACACATACACACATACACACATACACACATAGAGTCTACACACATGTCACGTATGGATAAACTCTACACCAAGTGTCATATCTTATGTAGGTCACGAGACCGGACGGTCACCCACCTATAAACTACGGTCATTTATTATATCCACACACACACACACACACACACACACACACACACACACATGTATAAGTCTTTTTCGAAGTCATCGTAAATTCTGCGAAACAACAGAGTCTTAATTGACATCTGCTGCCGCAGCCGTAGCAACATCCTTCTGCATCGTCACGTATACATGATTGTATAGTTCAGTTCTTCTTCTGTGAGACAGACACCTGTTTGAAGACCTCGTGACTCTTCTTCTCATCGGTGCCTCATCAACTCTCTCTCTGCTGTCAACTTCCGTTTGTTGCGACATCTGGACAGCGTCGAGTCGCGTGCGCCGCATGTGGACCGATACACAAACAAACACAGAGAGACAAAGAGAGACAGACAGAGACAGAGACAGAGACAGAGAGAGACATGGACAGACTGAGAGGTTGATAGACGGAAATAAAAGTTGGGCTATTAAACGAATGAACTGAAATAAAATCTCAGAGAACCGCATCGATGTCAAGAGGTGAAGAGGTTGTCCGTCTGCTTGTCTGTTTGAATGCATCCATCCTATGTATGCATGCATGTATGTACGCGTAACGCAATAAACGCATGTACATTGTAATGTAAGTACTAGATGAGGTACCCTTCGATGCCCGGAAATTTTATGTAAATAGCCGTGAAGTTATGGCGACGGAATGGAAATAGCAAAAAGTTTGGGTTTTCGCGCCCCCACCATGGCACCCTCCACTGGCTGGCTCCCATTGTAGGCCTACTGTACTGTACTGCAATGTTCATGATTGTATAATGAGTTAAATGATTGTGCAATAAATTTTTTTAATGCGGTAAAAAATTAAAAATGAGCTACATATTGTTCAGATACATAATAATATGTGTACAAACATTTGGAGTAACCGTAATCGTAATCTCCAAGTCCAATAGCGCCACTCGTAAGTCAAGCTGCGCAGGGCACCAGCTTATTCACGAGCGCTGAGTAGTCGATAGCCTATAGCCTCACCTGTATTCGGGCTTCGGTGATGTTGCACCTTGTGGCGAGGTCTTCGCGTATCCTTTGGTCTGGATAGTGTGTCTTCTGAAACATCGTTTCCAGTTCATCGAGCTGGTAGTTCGAGAAGGTCGTTCGCTTCCTTCTCTTCTGCTGTTGCTGCTGCTGCTGCTGTTGCTTCTGGTAATGGCTGCTGGCACCAGACTCTACTGATGCGCTGTCACCTGTTGAGACTCGCCTCGACGTGCCAAGCTCAGCAACCGATGGAGCCGTGTTAGGAGGGATAATGGTCAAGCAACCACCGTTCTGAATCGATTCCATTTCTCCCACAGCTTACGGTGTATTGGGTCCCAAGTCTAAAAAACGTGACATGGTCAAAGAAGCTTATTTGGTAGCTAACTTCATTGCACGGTTGTATGGGAATAGGAGGGGGAGGAGGGTGGTGTGGAGGAAGAGGAAGAGGAATGGGAGGAAAAGATGTGGAGTAGAAGTAAAACTAGAAGTGTAAATAGTGGAAGAGGCAGACGAAGAAGAAGAAGAATAGGGGAAAGATGGTTAGATCTATTATAACGAAGAGAAGAAAACGATGATGATGAAGAGGAAGACGAAGAAGAAGAATAATAGGGAAAAGATGGTTAGATCTATTATAACGAAGAGAAGAAAAAGATGATGATGAAGAAGAATACGACGAAGAAGAAGGAAAAAACAAAGAAGAAGAAGAAGAAAACGAAGAAGAAGAAGAAGAAGAAGAAAACGAAGAAGAAGAAGAAGGAGGAGGAGGAGGAGGAAGAGGAGGAGGAGAATATGAACTCCCGTAATCAAATAAAAAGAATTAATTATCAATGGATACGAAATTCTCGCCATTTCATGTTTCCAAATGTGACCATATGAATAGTCTTAACATTTCCGTCTGCATGGTCTGTCCACAACTGGTGTTCGTTCAATAAGCTCATTTTACATTCTCATGGGTGAAAATAAAACAGAAATCTCATTACATCTATCTATCTACGAATTTGAAACTCTGAACTGTCGGTTTACATGTCGCAACCTTTCAAAACATGTCAACATTTGGAATGAGTCTCAGTTTGATGATAGTAAAAGATATCAGAATTATATAAGGTACTGATAAGCAAGTTCTTTCAAAAGGTTGAGATCATTTCAAATGGCGCTATTGGATATGAAACGAAAGAAGCCCCGCGAGCTATAGGCCCCTATCTATAGTGGCGTTTGTTGTTAAATTAACTGTATTAGTTACCCAATAGTTCTGAGACCATATGCTGAGAGACTGTAGGCCCTACTTATTAAAAATTATATCTTGAACAGCAATTTTTAAGGCGCAATTCCGTCCAACAATCTAGGAGAAGCGAGTGTGATCGGTGATGCATGCAAATAGTTTCCTCGCTGTTTTTTAACGATAACCCGGAGGTCAAGAGCAAAGCGTGAAATTGATTTGATAAGAGCAAATATAACACTGGTGAACAATCTTGGGATTTAAAAAACTGCTTTCTGAAGTTCAACAACGCAAAATAGCCTACAAGCCAACATCGAGATTGTGATTGTGTTTATTAGAGTGACATGGATCTATGGCATGCTATGCCTTGTGTATCATCATGAATGTATGTTTTTGTGTCTGGGGTTTAACAGCGCACACTCCAAGAACCTATCTAAAACTGTGGAGATTACTCCTCTCTAAGAAAAATATGCAGTCGCGTCCTAAGGGCGCTACAGAAATTCTAAGATTAGATAAGAAATGTGTAGCTTCTATTGTGAATTAACGTGCGTCTGTTTCATATTACAGTGGTTCATTTAATTTGCCCCAATTGAATATTGCCGGTGTATATTGTGGCACGATAAAGATAAAGATAATCGTTGTTTTTAGCCACGGCTGGGCCTGAAGCGCCTCCGGGTATCTAGGTATCTTGAATGGGTGGTACATCAAGTTTTTATTGATTGAATAAGCACACTTGCTAAAACTTTTTTGTGGATTACAGAGGCTCCCTAGGCGCTAGAGGTCACACAGCATAAAATTCACCGACCCAACAAGGAGATCATCGCTAAAAAGAATGAACTTCAAGTGCTTGCGAAGCTGAGAAGATAGATAGGCTGACTATAACTCAATTCTGTAGGTTCATTTGAAAGGTCATCCCAGGCCGCAGGAAAGACTAAGGCAAAGCATCTGTGCTAACTGCTAAGTTGTAGGAGCGAGTCGGGGAACAATGAGAAGACATTATCGGCCCAACGAAGGGATTTTCGGCCAAATACACAATGTAGCCTACAGACGAAGGCGAGATCATGTGCACAGTGCACAAACTTAGATAAAATTGGTTGATACCAACAGATCAGCTGCGCATGAAAGTTATAGCATCTTGAATTCAATGTGTTGAGGGAGAAACAACCAGCGAAAAAATTTAGTCCCATGGGCGTCTACAGACCTTTTTGCAGGAGGGACAAGACACATAACATGGCGGCCACAGTCAAATATTTTTAGCAAGAGCTCAAAAATGCAAGGCAGATAGGCCTAGACCTAATCGAGAACATGGATATATAATTTCCTAGCGATTTCCAAATTCACATTTCGCACTTTCACTTGCAATGGCTTATCATTAATTCATCGCCAGTACTTTGGCGCAAAGAAGTCTGTTGAAAACAAGAAATTAGTAAGCTTAGTTAAAATAGGTGTCAATTTTCCACAAGGCCGTAGCCAGGATTTTATTTCGGGGAGTGTTTTCAGCGGCGGCGCCAGGATTTCAGTTTTGGGAGGCTCAATTTCCTGAAAAATTTACATTTTTATCGGCTAAATTTTCTGACGACCTTCTTTAGTCATCCGGTCGAAATAATGGAAGCATTTTCCATTTTCGCCGTCAAATTTTCTGACGACCTTTCTTTTTAGTCATCAACGTCAATTTTTCAGATCGTAATTTAATCTATTATTTCATTTTGGGGGGTGTTTTCATGGCTTTGTTTCATGGTTTTCGCATCACGAACTAAAAAATGCAATACATTTTTTTATGTATTTTCCATTTCGGGGGGTGTTCAAACACCCAAAACTACGGCCTTGATTTTCCAGGAGGGCAAGTGTCACTTTTGCCGCTATTTGCGGGCGTCCATGGTTAGTCCGGAGATTCGAAGAAGCATGTGGCTGAAGTGCGGACACATTCACAATCGGAGCACCTTTTCCACATGCGTTGGCAGGCCTTAGACTAACTGTTTACCAACCAATGGAGAATGTAAAGAGAATGTAAAGAGATGGGTGAACAGCAGATGGCTTGGTATTTCCCATCCACGTAACCCGGCCGACCATGCAGGCTCTGATGATCTGTCACTTGTTTACTAATAAACGAATTCATGAGCAAGCTTTCTCATCATGCGAACTTGATCACCTTTAGATGACTGAAGGAATAGACCGAGAGTCAGAGACCATGGCAGAACCATAGATCTATTTGTAACTTTTGCGCATTTATTACTATTCTTATTATTATACCTACTGCTGATTCTATTCTACCACTACAACAACTACTGCAACGGCTATAACTATTGCTGCTACTGTTGTTACAACACAGGCCACAGGGACAACATCAACAAATAGGCCTACTGCTACTAGAACCTTTGCTTCTCTCTCTCTCCGATCTCTCTGGGAATCGGAATATGATCTTCACTTAACATCTACTAAGCAAACTCTCTGACTCGACGCAGCGCCCGTGAATAAGCTGGTGCCCTTCCTGCGCTTAACTTTACAGCAGCCCTTTAAAAAAACTTGAAGTTAACGATTATGAAACGAGATGCAAATATGCAAAAATTTTATCCGGTCGCATAATAATCTTTTACTTCCAATCCAGTCACACAATCATCTCATATAATATCAAATCATTTTCGATTTGATCAGAGCTCCTTACAGCCTGGGTCAAACAAAGCGTCTAACTATTTTCGATTGTCTCATTCCAATCGCCTAAAACATTCCCGGTCTTTTTGTATTGTACCAATGCAATATAATGTATTGTACTGTATTGTATTTGCCATTTAACATTCGTAAAGCTATGTACAGTAGGGTACGGTAAGTTTTATTTATTTTTATTTAACTTATTTCTCGCATTTTCTATAGCCTACTCACTGCATGCGACCCTTCAAGCTCTCTACTCAGAGGCACTTTCGAGTTTTGACTATACAGCGCGGACATTGCATCGGAATTTTACACCGAAGCGCACGACCAAATGCGAGTGAAGGACTTGCTCAATGTCCCTACGCGGCGACTTAGGTGGATTCGAACTTGGAACCATACGGCTTCAAAGCACCGAACCCACCATTTCACCACCGAGCACCACGATTTTACATAGCATCACAACAAATAATATTATGGGTGCTTAGAAGCATTCTTCGAAAAGCGCGATTCCATTGATCCTGACAGAGTCAGGTTTTACCATGTTTACCATGTTTTACCATGTGGGTCATGGAAGACGACTGTTCCTCTGAGACCCTGAGCAAGTCCTTCACTCACTCATCAATTATTGATAAGCGCCATCGATGGATACTTCATTGGTCATTGTATAGCGCAGATTAATAATTATACGCTTAATGCATGATAATGATGACGACGATGACAATGATTATGATGATAATCACCTCATCATGATCGTCATTACAATGATCATCGTCATGATCTTTATTATTAGCCTCATCATCATTATTGTCGTCGTCATCGGCAGCAGCAGCGTCATCATCATCAACATCATCATCATCATCATCATCATCATCATCATCATCATCATCATCATCATCATCATCATCATCATCATTATCATCATCATCATCATCATCATCATTATCGTCGTCGTCGTCATCATCATCATCATCATCATCATCATCATCACCACCACCAACTTAATCATCATCATCATTATCATTATCATTGTCGTCATATCATCTTCATCTTCATCATCATTATCGCGTCATCATTTTTATCAACTTCATCATCAACAACTTCATCATCACCATCATCATTATCATCATCGTTGTCATCTTTATTCGCAAATGCACTAACTCCTCAGCAGCATGGCATCTATTATACTTATAGCACCGAATCGTTCACCATAAGTGGCTTACTAGCTAGCAGCAATCAAAGTGATAAATGGCATATTCATAGGCGATGCCCTAATAAGTTCCATTGCGAATTAAAAGTTAATGGGAGATAATAGAATTATTCCCAATATAAATCGTTGACACTTAATTGTGAAACTCGTTTTTCTCATCACCCGCAATTTACAGAACCAATAAAAAAATTATACGAACCGGTTGACTTTCAACTACTCTTCCCAACTAATGATGCTCGTCAAATGATGATGATGGTTATTATTATTATTGCTAATACTACTGCTGCTGCTACTGCTGGTGATGGTGGTGATGGTGCTGCTGCTGATGCTGCGAGTATGTATCGTTAACCCCGATGTTATCACCAGCGCTACGCACCTAATGAGTTGATATAGCTCGAGGATGCTATAATATGTATACATAATTTATGTATGTATATTGATGCATCTAAGTAGACAAGTAACGCATTGAATAACGCATAAATATAATAAACTTACATAATATGATTATGTATATATATAATTTACATATATATAATTTAGATATATATATATTATGCTACACATATATATATATAATTATGCTTTATATATATATATATATATTATATATATAGTATATGTGGCTGTCGGCTTATTGCCTAACTGCGCCTTTGTACTATTATTGAAATTGACGTGAACATGTGTTGTTGACTTCGTTCAATTCGAAATTCTCATGAGCTGAGCTGAGTTGTGCTGCTGCTGCTGTGCTGCTGCTGCTGCTGGAGTCATCTCCCGTGTCCTGCTTGGTGTGCTGCGACAGCTGAAGAGAGGGGTGGCGTCGCGGGGGCCATGGCGCTTTAAGGACCTTACAAATAAGAAAAACAGACGCTCCTTTAACAGCTAACCCCAAGTCCATGGCAGAGCCTCCGATATAGTGTATTATATAATATATATTATATAATTATATATCAAATTTAAATAATATTATTATAATTAAAATATTATAATAATACTATATACTATAGTCTTTTTATAGATATATATATATATATATATATATATATATATATATATATATATATAGGCCTATATGCAGTGTCTGCAGCGACTTCGTATTTCTCTGTCTCGGCATTTGATCGAGCGGACCGTCTTATATGCCTGTCGCATCATCTTTACAACAGTCATAGGCGTACGAGGCGGGGGTCCAGAGGTGGCAAATGCCCCCCAACTTTTGGGCAAGTGAGGTTTTTCGGTCAAACACAGACTCGGACGACTAAACAAAGTCGTCAACTTTTATATATATAGGCTATAGTCTATTTTTCGGGCAAAAGCGAAATCTTTGCCCCCCCCCACTCCTGAAAACTCCCGTACGCCTATGACAACAGTGGACAGTCGATGTGCTCATTTTCTTAGCTAGATTCGCTACGGGTGGAAGAGAAACACAGCGCTCGTGAATAGGCTGGGGCCCTGCGCTTAGCTTTCGAGTGGCGCTTTAGAAATTTAGAGACTTCGATTACAGTCTCTGTCACAGTGAAATCTTTGAGTGCAACTCGCTAACCACAAGACTATTTAATTGCGCAGCCAAAAAGGATTTTATGAATGAGTACAACTCTCCACTGAAGGCCGTCGAATTAATTATCTGGGATGGAAAGAGAAATTAAAAGAAACTGAGATCTAACGAAGAGACAGAGAGACAGAGACAGAGAGAGAGAAACAGAGACAGACAGAGAGATAGAGACTGACAGCGAGAAGCAGAAAGAGAGAGGGGGAAAGGTCATAATATAGACATAAGAGAAAGTTCTGCAACACAATTGAAATAATTCAGAGAGAATCCTATGTTGTTGCTATCTTCTCAGAAGCAATAGATGCTCTTACCAGCTCTTCTGCGGCTGACTTCCCAGCCTTCAATTATAGGCCTCTGCGTATAATTATTAATTATCCTATTAATGGGACGCGATAGTCCTGTGGCTGGTGTGCTGACCTGATGACATAATATAAGTAGGGGATCAAATCTCTCGGTAGGATATAAACATCTTCCGACGATACCTTCCAATCAGCGCGGCTCTGCACAGGTAGGGTAAGAAACAGTTGGCAGAACTGCGAGGGAGGAAGGGACATTGAGAAGGAGGAGAGAGGTGTGAAAGAGAAACGGACAGACGAAGACAGGCAGACAGATAGACAGAGACATACAGACATATAAAGAGAGACAGAGATACACAGTGAGAGACAAACAAAGAAACAGACAGACAGACAGACACACACAGAGAGAGAGAGAGAGAGAGAGAGAGAGAGAGAGAGAGAGAGAGAGAGAGACATGCACACACACACACACACACACAGAAATACCTTGTGTGTACAAACATTAGATAATAGAAAATAAGACCAGTAAAAGAACTCGTTGTATACTGGAAGACAAGATTGGATAGAGTGAGGCAGAGGCAGAGAAAGGTAGATAGAAGAGAGGGACAGGAGAGATAATACAGATAACGAGAGAAAAGATAAAGACGGCGAAAGGTAGTGAGAGAAATAAAGTGGCAGAGGTAGACAGACAGACAGACAGACAGAGGAAGAGACTGACCGATACACAGACAAACGGACGAACGAAAGGCAGGCCATGCAACGGGATGTTCTAAGGTTCTAAGCAATCGCCATCCTTCAGTAATTACCAGCGTCGGCTGAATCACGCGGTCCGCATCTGTCGCTTGATGCCAAGCCCCTCCCTCCGTCTCCTCTCCGTCTCTGAAGTCACGAGTGCTGCTATGAGCAACACTATTACGGATGGCAAAGCATCTAGTAAGGAGCAGCGTTGCCACTCCTTGGGTTTTTTCCACAAGATCTTGGTTTTTTTTATCCGAACTTGGAAAATGGGGTTTTTCGGGAAGAACTTGGGTTTTTGCTTCGTTTTTTCCGTTTGACTAAATAAACTCGGGAAATTGCGGACATTAATTTTTTCGGTAAGATTTGGACCGGATGACTAAAAAAAGGTCATCAGAATTTTCGGACGATTTGGGTAACTTAGGTTTTCTTGGGTTTTCCTACGCACCAACTTGTTTTTATTTTATTTTTTAGGGTGGCAACACATCTAGTAAGGAGGGGTGGAGTCACTATCGTTCCATCTTCGCTGAGAGCCGCATCCATCTTCTTTCGTGCGTTGGCGTTTAACGCGATGACAAATGTGTGTCGTCGATGTCACAAGCGTGGGAAACTTTCATCGCTTTGTTGCACCAGACTCTCATCCGCCACAGACCGACAACAACAGTATCAGTTGCATAACGACGCTCTGCAGCAGGCAGCTGCTCATTTAGACTCAGCGTTGTCCGACATCACGGTTCCGAGAGCGTCAGATGATTCTCTATTATACTCAATCAATCAATCAGTCAATCAATCAATCAATCAATCAATCACATAAATTTATATAGCGCCCCTTGAAGATCTCTACTCAGAGGTGCTCCCAACCCAGGCCTGGTAAAAAAGAAAGGTCTTGGGAAGAAGGTAGAAACAGACAGCACAGTAACGGGGAAGAGAACGGAGATCCGCAAGGAGGCCATTCTAGTTCCAGATAGCTGGACCAACCACGGAATATGCTTGTCGCTGAATAGTAGTGGTACGACAAAAATGGACAAGATAGTCACCACGGGCAGCTGACCGCGTGCAGTGACTAATACTATAGCCTACTCTTCTCTGTTCTATTCTACTCCACTCGGCTCTACTCTACTCTATTCTACTATACTCTACTCTATTATATTATACTCTACTCTATTCTAGGCTACTATACTCTACTCTATTCTACTATACTCTACATGTATTTGCAATCCTGTATGCAATTCTAATCTGCTCTATAGCTCATTCTACTTGAGTCTCCTCCGTTCTTTGCTCATCTATGCTAGATTTGCTATTCTTCTCTACTCTGCTCTATTCTACTTTGCTCAACTCAGTTCTGCTCAACGTTACTTTATTTCTCTTTTTTTCTTCTTATTTTATGTTACTCTAGTCTATCCTATTCCATTCTATTCTACTCTATTCCATGCACTCTACTCGGCTCTACTCAACACGAGTCAACTCTGATCAACTGCATGTATACACACTGCTAAGATTTGAAAATAAGTGTCTGGACGCCGTCCATGACCGTCCAGCCACGCTTTAAGCCTTTATTTAGCTGCTAACTGATGAGAATGGTCTTGCTATCGTTTGTACAGCTTAATGTTTTGTGTGTTGGATTGAAATCGTTGAATGGTGAATGCATCGGTGAAAAACGTTGAGAATAATCCGATTAAATCATCAATAATTCAAAAACGTAATTGCAATTAAACGACAACAATTAAATTAGTGCGTGAGAATTTTTAATGAAATAACAGAACAACTAATTAATTTTCTTAATTACTCTACCTCTTCAAAACTGGATTTCCCCTTATAAGCGGGTGACATAGATTAACCTTGACCTGCGATAATTATGTTCACGTGTGACAAGGTGTAGGCTACAGACAGACAGACATGCATGCATACATGCATGCAGTTAGGCATCCTGTTCATATTAACTTATTAATTACAATTGATTATAGATATAGGCCTAAATTCTTCTGTCTCTTTTTCTCGCAGCTTATGATTGATTCGCAACGGATTAATCGGAACAATCCCTTTCTGGTCTGATGAATGGAATAAGTCAGACTTTCAGCGAACGACTGAAGATTAATAAAATTTTATTGTGCATTGCGCTGCTTCCGCATCTATGCATGGATGATTTCCTGTTGTTGGATTGACCGTAACTATACGGTCACGGTCTCACAGAGAGGTTAGCGAATGTCTTAAGGACAACGATTTTTCCAGAATATTAGGCCCTATAGTCTAGTTACTCTAGTAGATGTCAAGCGCGTCTAAGAATGACACTTTCAAACGTGTTTCAGATCAACGAAGAATTGAAAATTGACGTGGTGAAAATGAACCTCAGTGTTGTAGTCTTAACTCTTAAGCCTACAATCTATACATGCATACAGTGTAGCCTATAGACTTAGGTCTACTATAGTGTTGAAACATTTCCTTCTAAAATAAATAAATACGCCAGAGGGAAAGCATCCTTATTTAACAGGCTTAACTCATTAGCAAACATGGTAGCCTATAAGCTAATTATATGCCTGGTAAACCGGTGACTGACAGAAGAGGGGCCCGCAAGGACGTCATCACAGCACACGGGCCCGCACTATACGGTAGCCTATCCTTAATGCGGCACTGCCTATTCTGGCTAGAACATTGATCATTTGTCCGATCGTTTGTTCATATGCAGCGTCACGAAAAACCAGGGCCAGCGCCAGAAATCTCGTGTCTCTGAGCACAGGGACGGATCCACGGGGGCCAATGCGGCCATGTCCACTCCCCATCAGAAATTTCCTTAGGACGCTCCATCATGTTTAACCGTTTCAAGAAGTTTTTCGATCAATGGAGCGAGGAAAGGTGAAAGTAGGATACGAGTTTAAAAAAATCATTGTAGCATTGGCTTTTGAAAAATGGTAGCCTACATGATCAAGGCAGTTGATTGGTGAAATGACTAAGGGGAAAAGGTCATCAGCTATTAATTTTTGGCAGGGAAATTTGTTAGATTCTCAAGACATTTCAACCGAATGACTAAAAAGTCATCAGTTTTTTTGGCAAAGATCAACGAAAATTTTTCTGACACAAGGTCAAGCATTCTGCCCCCCCTCCAAAAGTTCTGTATCCGCCCCTGTCTGAGGAGATAAGTCACGGCATTATCTGTAGGCTTTATGAGAGAATAATTTAGTTAGAGAGCCATAAATTTTAAACTTAATTCGTATTATAACCTTGCAAGTCGCCATGGCATGCAGACCCTTATAGGCCTAATTATAAGCCGCCAGACCTTGGGAATCTTCCCCCGTTACCCCCCTCTGCGAGTAAAATTAGTTAGGCTAACCATCTCGAAATGTAGGAGACAGTGTTACATAAGAGTTTTAGGCTAACTTTAAAGTTTAGGCTGCAAGACAGAAAAGCAAATGGAGTTACAGCATCAGGCTCGGGTGAGATATCCTCGAGTAAACGTGTACAGCATGCAATTGCTAAGGCAATCGATGCAATACTATCATCGGTAGCAACTGGTACTGCCGATGATAATATATTAATTGTCGTAATAATTATACGCACAATACAATTACACTTGTAGATCGTCTTTAAACCGACAGAATGCGCCTAAAGTCATTACAAATTAAAGCATTCTCCGTAGAACACAGAAGTTGACCATTTTAAAACCCAGATCGGTGCAGGCAGATTTTAACCATCTGTGAGTACATAATACCTTTATAATATTTGTTCCACATTTTGTAAGTAACAAGAGATCCGTTTTAGTTGCGACTATCGTTTGAAAAAGACATGACGGACTATCTGTGCCATGTTGACACCACAGACCTATAAAATAAGTCCGTTCAAGTGCCATAATTTGGCTGCGTAAGACAAGCCAAAGTTAATTGGAGCCGAGTTAAACTAAGAATTGAACTCTTATTTCATTTCTATACCTTCGAACCCATTACCATGGATCGCCTTTGTGATTGGCTCAAACTCATCTAGATTCTTGAATGGTTGTCTATTCTCAGCAGACACAATTTAATGTAGGCCTATTCTGTCTAGAACATCTTTTGTTCACCATTATTGCGTTAGGCCTACCGTACTGAAACATTATAGTGATGCACGTGTAGGCCTAATGTCTTTCTTTGTGTCTATTTATTATTAGTCTATATTTCACTTTTTTACATTGTCTTTTTATGGTCAGCGATTGATTGACTTTCGTGTTTGAACGTTATAATGGCCACATTATAAGTCACCCTTTTAATGATAATAGCCAGAACCATCAGTTATTACTGACGGAAACATAATAATTTATGACGTCATAATTCCACTGTACGAGACAACAGCATTTGTCTTCTATCGATTACGGCATCACGTCATGCCTAAACGTTGTTGTTGTTGTTGTCGTTGTTTGTAATTAAAAATTAAATTATCTCATGTTGGAAAGAATTGTATCACGAGACATTTTTGTCGCTCAAGTAGACTATTGTGCAATTTGTGCCACAGTTAACCTAATTTTTGGTATTTTTCGTCGGAGTTCTGAATCCGAATCCGCTGATAATCAGTTCAGTTTTACCAGGTCGTAAAGTAATGTTTGGCTTTAATGCAAATTGTGATCATTAATAAAGAAACTACAGGAATTAGGCTACAGAAGTTAATTCAATAAGATCATTTGCGTAGGCCCTAAATTAAAAAAAGTAGGCGAGATGCCTCAAAACTGCATGGGTGTCTTAGGACCCCCATGGTCTTCAGTTGGTCGGTTCATGGTAGTTACCTCGTAGGCCTACAATTAATCCCTACATATTTAATTATGAATACAAGAAGCATCAAAGTTGTCTTCATTTCCCCCAAGAGACAAAGCAATCACCCATGCAGATGCTAAAAGAAGTCTTCAAAGTCCCCTGAAAGTTTTTTCCCTAATCTTTTATCACAAATCGCCACAATTAAGATACTGGAAGACTATACGACAATATTCTACCCTGCATTCAGGCTTACCTTGTCTGGCGACTCTGCTATAAAATAATTATCACCAGCAAAGCACAGGTTGTTAAGTATTTGTCTATTAATTTAGTGTCGCCTCAGCTTCCACAGAATTCATTGCACAACGTATAATGGCCTCCAGAAGCAGATACACCATTGCGAGATTCAATTAATGTACCATTGACAGATTCAATTAAAGTACTATTGAGAGATTCAATTAAAGTACCAAGAAACACACTCAGAAATTCCACTGACAACATCTAGAACATCAATCGTGAAGTAATAAGTAAATTATACCAGTGCTGAAAGGGTACTGTAGGTGAACCATTGGTTATGGCAAATCGTTTATGCAGCATAAGCCTCTAAAAATATGTAATCCATACAGGCTTGGGGCAAGTGTTGAAAACTAACAAATGTTTTGCTGAAGCCACGGTAAAACAGGAACGGTAGCACGCCTGTTTACACACCCTCACAGAAAGTCCTTGGAAGAATGGTCCCAAAGGCATAATATAGAATCCCAACTCGAAAGAGTGGATGGCTGAGTTGGCCCCAGATGGCCTGGCTTTGCTGCAATAGAGACCAACCTAAGAACTACCAGCTCAATTGTTATTGCTAGCATTATACATGCGCGGTGGTGTAGTGGTGGTGTCGTTGCCTTGGAGCCGGAAGGTTCGAGGTTCAAATCCACCTCGCTGCGTAAGGATCTTGGGCAAGTCCTTCACTCACAATTGCTCAGTGCTTCGGCGTGAAACTCCAGGGCAGTGTCCGCTCTGCATTCGGGAGCGCCTCTGAGTAGAGAGAGATTGAAGGGGCGCTATAACAAGTGCGCAAGTAACTTATTGTTTGATGGATTTGCACAGTTTGTATGCGCACTTGTTATAGCGCCCCTTCAATCTCTCTCTACTCAGAGGCGCTCCCGAATGCAGAGCGGACACTGCCCTGGAGTTTCACGCCGAAGCACTGAGCATCCAATTACGTTGTCCCTTATGCGCGAACTGCCTCCAGAGCACATAATCTCCAGGTCCTAGGACCTCGTTTATGGAATTCTCTATCTGTTGATCTTAAACAAGAAAAATCTTTACCTAAATTCAAAAGGGAAGTTAAATCAGGCTTCTTACTGAAGTATGCCGAATGCTAAACAGGTCTTTCTAAGCAACTTATGTATTCCTCAGCATCTTTTCTTTTTAGTTTTGGCTGTTGTTTTTCTTAATTGTGTTTTCATTTCTTTTTTATTTGCTATCCTATATTTTGCACCTGTGTTTCAATTTAATTTTGCTTATATAATTTTGTACTGATGATCTTGCTATATTGCTGTAGAATTATGGTCATTGCTATCAGTACTAACATTACTATGGTCTCACCAGAACATGGTTGATTACAATTGTGTGATATGAAACGTTGACTAAAATGTAATTGTTCATTAGGGGCCAGGTTGATATAAGCTCTTAGCTTTTTCCGGGCTTCCTGTTGCCTAGAGACCGTTCACTACCCACTGTTTGTACTTATGTTTATTTTGTTTCGTTGGCAATAAATAATAATAATAATAACAAGATAGATAAACAGCAAGAAACCTTTACCTATATAGATTAGAAATAAACTGTTTCGACATCTAATCAATATGTCGTGTGCGCATGCGCAGTAGGTCAGCTCAATCCTGCTTTAGAAATCTTACATTTACTGAGTTTACTAGAATTGTAAGCATACAACATGCGTGGCTTAAGTTAACGAAGTTTTAACAGTAAAATCGAATAAACGGCCTAAAACTTCGTACACTTAAGACACGCGAGTGGTTTATTTACAATTCTGTTAAACTCAATAAATGTAAGATAGGCCCTATCTACGGCAGAATTGAGCCGACCAACTGTGCATGCGCAAGCGACATATTGATGAGATATCGCAACAGTTTATTCAGCAAGGAACTCCAAAGATATAATTATAGGAAGATTCCACACACATTATACATTACTACTGTGATGGTTGCTGCAGCTTCGGTATCATTATTACTCTTCATTATTAGGCTGCTACATCATACATACAATAGGCCACTATACAACCGTTTAATAAGTCAACACTCATTGCACACTATTTAAAAGAATTTATCCATTATTTTGAATTTCACACAGCACAAACATCAATGTATTAACTGCAAACAGCATAATAAACAGCGTAGACGTTATAAACATTATAGACACATGTTATAGACACAACAACATGTTAAACATGTAAATGTTACAAACACATAAACACCATTTGCACTAAACATTCCAGTTGACTATTCGTAAGTTGATTTCTTGCTCAACATTAATTTTGTTTTAGCCTAATTGTGCAGCTGTACATAGAAACAGATCTGAACAATTTGCAATGATGAATAAAATCTCTAAAATGATATACTAATACTTAGTTTTCAAACGGTCTTTTCAAACTGACAGAATGGATACGTAGAAGTAAAACTAGTGAACAACCATTAGACATAAGGTAAGAATCAACCTGATTTTAACACGAGCGCCTCCAGATATTTTTTAGCTGGAAGGCAAAACACAGTGGTCAGGGTTGAAGTAATTGTACAAGTACCTATAAGTACCTGATTCGTCTCTTTCAAGAACACTTTATGACTTAGTGCTGTGAATGCATTGCAAATACATGTAGGATTGTAGGTTTTTCAGGTGTGAAATGGGAACTTTTGATAGATTCCAGAAGCATCCAACCTCTAATTATATGCATAAATAACAAAATCAGTAACTACAGCTTAAACTGATTACAAAAGTTCTGTCGCTTGCATGTGCTGCAACAGGCAGCTATAAAGTCACACACATATTTAATTATATAATATCTTAAGGCAAACATATTACTGAGCGCCAGCCAAATCGGTGGCACGACACAGTTGAACTGAATAAGAAACAAATAATGTTAGTCAAGCATTCAGCAGAGTATTTACAAAAAACACTTAACTAAGTAAAACACCGATCACTTTCAATTTGACAACATCCTGTCTTTCGTCAAGTCACATAATATATTAACCCTTTAACTACCAGCTACATATGTTTTCCATGCAGTTTAGTACACATGGTCGTTAAAGGGTTTAACAACTTGATCGACGACAGTATTTTCAATGTTTCAGCTCCTGGGTTGATGCTTGATTGGCTGATGTGAAACTGTATGTTCACCAACAACCACGACCAAATGTCTCAACAAAAGTAATACAAATTAAGTTAACTACGAATTGTCAGTTGACTACATTGAACATTTGAAAATCCAAACAGTCGATGAAGTGAAAGGCCGATGCTTGAAAATAACGATTACACCAACAAGTATTTGATTCAGAATATCTGAAGAAGTAAAATACAAAAAGAAACATTTGTTCACAGATCTGCAAACCTCTGAAAGTCACTGATTCACAGACAATCAACAGCAGAAGAGGCAGCTAGATTTTTCCAAAACTAAAACACCTTTGAAAGTTGCACGGCAGCAATCAGAGTTAAATTTAAGAAGACACTGAAAAGACACTTAATTAATAACCAGAAGACAGCTGCACATTAGTAGCTGCTGATGCTTTGTCATTGGCACGTTTGCAGCAGGTGCTAAATTGGCACTTTAGGCGTGCAACTACTAATGTGCAAAGATAGGGCCGTAACTTCACAAAGGTTAATGCACCCATATATGGGCTTTGCAATTACAGGTGTGTCAAGGTGCAATTTATCTGATAAACTAGAAATGTGTCATGGTCACATTAATAGTGTACGAAATTGGGATAACTGCTTTGGAAATAGTTGACAAATGCAGTTAATGTCAATTTAATCTTTCACACAAATGTTTTCACCTGCGGCACAAACAGAACTGAGGCAAAAGAAGACAAATATGCAAGATAAGTAAGAGAAAAGATCTTTCAGTGTATTCACTTGGCAACCACCGGAAATTTCATCCGTACATACATGAGCAATGGTAAAATCATGCAAGTTTTGACCAACACTATTCCACTTTGTGTATCCAAAAACATTTCATAAGATGGATATTGTTGAAGTTGACAGGAAAATCTTCTCAAAAGCAACTGGGGAACAAAATGTCATGCTTAAGCCATGTGTCCAGCCATGCAATGCATGCAGAAATTAGTCCTGCACACAGAAATTAGTCCTGCACACAGAAATTAGTCCTGAACACAGCAATTAGTCCTGCACACAGAAATTAGTCCTGCACACAGAAATTAGTCCTGCACACAGAAATTATTCCTGCACACAGCAATTAGTCATGTTCTGATGATAACTCACATTCACACATCTGCCAATGTGCCAATGTCCTGCTACTTGGCCATTTTGACAACACTTTAGAAACTGAAAATTGCTTAAATTTAGGGCTGTTGTTCGATTAAAAATTTTAATCGAAATTAATCGTGCGATTAATTTTTTTAATCGCAATTAACGCCAAATTAATCGCAATACATTTCCGTCAAATACATTAATCTTACTATTTTCTAAGGATCCGTGAAGCATATAATTTTAATGACTGAATGCATTCTTTCTATTGCAAACATAATAATCAATAACCTTTGGCTTAGGCCTATATTTAACCTGAATTTAGTTTATTGAACAGTTTTGTATGACAGACAGAATTGAATTATTTATTCAGTCAATTGTATATGCAGACCAGTTTTTTTTAC
This sequence comes from Lumbricus rubellus, assembly GCA_945859605.1. Taxonomy (NCBI): domain Eukaryota; kingdom Metazoa; phylum Annelida; class Clitellata; order Crassiclitellata; family Lumbricidae; genus Lumbricus; species Lumbricus rubellus. The sequence goes on from OX243816.1 coordinate 11,548,800, forward strand.
ATTGGTCGGTTCAAGGGATGCTCTTATTAATTAACAACAGTAGGTCTACTAGATCTACATGTATATTGAACCTCATTATTTAGTCCCAATTTTTTACAAGAGGTTGCGGTTCTTGCCAAACCTCGTCTCATTATTTTGTCCTTCTGTAAACATTTATCATTTGAAACCTGGATCCAATAGTCTTGCCATCTCCCGGAGACTGCAGTTCAACCAATGTAGTCTGACGGTGTGTCGACGGCTCATCGTTTTAGCGTTTAACGCATGTTAGGCGATAATTAAGCAAAGAATTGCTACGATAATAGCCCACTCGAATTATTTTTTGGAATATTTGCCAAAGAATGCATCACTAGTTTTAAGTATGAGCCTTCCGTTTTAAACGAGTTTTCTGCCTCTGATTCCATTTTAATCAGATCTAATTAACACGTGCGATTAATGCGTTAAAATTTTTAATCGCAAAATTTTTTAACGCGTTAATCGCACGCGTTAACGCGATTAAATCAACAGCCCTACTTAAATTGTTTAATAACATCAACAAACCAAATGACTAGTTTCACACACCATACCAAAATATCTTGCGTTATGAAAACAGAAACAAAAAGAACTTCATCTAAATTATCTTGAGCAGCAAGCACACGAAATATGCACTTCGTCAAAAGTCTCAGAAAGATTTGCCTACTCTCACACGTAGCATCAGTTCACATCAAAACAAATTAAGAATCGGGTTCATGCTCCAGAAGTTAATGCATTTAAAAAAACCACTCATATAATTAATTGCTACAATCAACATCGCAAGTTACAGTGGCTAAATTGTTCTTCGGCTCATATTCAGCAGTAGCAAAGGACACACTCACTTAGCCATACAGTCAGAGAGTTCGTTAGCATGGCTGCTCTGAGTATTCACACATTTTCCATATGCTACAAAAGATGTGTGCTTTTATAACCAAACAGATTGCCTACTGGTGGTGTTGAGGTCATGTCAATTTTGTGCAAAGTCAAACCACGGAATGTTTTATGTCATCGCTAACGTCCAGGCCCGCGTTTAGATGGGTGTTCACCGTCCATGGTGCTACAGCACCTGGTCATGCAGTTTTGAGGGACCGCCAGTTATAAATATGTGCAGATGGAGCAGAGGGTTGCCTGAAGGGGGATCATTGGAGGTAATCACAACAACCGGCAGGCACCCTAGCCAGCCGGTGTGTGTAAAATGCTGATCTCTGAACCCAATGGTTTCAGCAGAGTTGAAATGTTGGTCGAGAATTTTCTAGTTAATATCTCAACACCACAGCTCTTTGAACAGTCAATCCTCTTGCAGTAATGTTTATACGAACTCTATACGATCAAATAAGTGGAAACGCGACTTATACAGGCTATACAGCAGCAGCAAGGGTTAGAATTGTAACCCAAACATCTAACTCCAGCCAGTTGGTTGTAGGTCTCAAGCAGCAACATATTTATATAACTTCCTAGTTGTCATCAGAAGTTTTCAACAGAGGCTGATGCAGGTCTCAGGTGGTAGTAGGTAGAACTTGCAACCTTGTGACCTGTTACCCCAACACACTGGTTGCAGGTGTCAAGGGGGTTAGGATTTGTAACCCCCAGCTGATTGCCGACATAGACCGCAACACAACGCAATGGAAAAGAATAGGCTTAGCATCTGTAAACAAAAACAAATTCATCGTCAATATCTTTATTTGAAATTAAAATACAAATCAACTAGCCTCTACTGGTCAGAGCATCCGTGGAATACACTGGTTGTGACCCTTTTAAGGAGAACATTTTTCTAGCTCTCCATTAACAGGCTATTTATTTTTTATAAATATCTGTTAAATAACTATCAGTCCTTCACATAATAATATTATGCAGTGTTGGTTTCTGATCATTAAAACTAAAAATTACCTAAAAATTAATTCAATTATACCTAAAAATTAATTCAATTAATACTAATTTTAAAGACATACTAAAATGCCATTGCTCGTAATGAACACCATCGTCACACCAAGAGTCCACATAAATGAGCGCGGAAGTTAAAAAAAACACAAGTTACATTGTTCTCCATATTAGTCTGGGCTGTTCTGCCTAATTAGTTAAGCAGTGGACTAGAGAAAGAGAGTTACACAAGCCAATCCAACCAATTCAATTGCTTCTAACTGCCACACAACAATTATGAACAATGAAAGAGGAACACTGTTCACAAACACTGATATAAACAATGAAAGAGGAACACACTGTGCACAGCACAAACATTGACAAACCTGAATGCCAGTGAGCGACAGCGCGACCAACCCAACCACAAAAAGTCTATCATTGAACTGCTTTATAATCCTTTCTCCGCATCCCTGGAAGAAAGAAATGACAGCCACACACATCAAACTGCTGACTGACTGACTGACTGACTAATCTGCTGACTGACTGACTAATTTGCTGACTGACTGACTGACTAATTTGCTGACTGACTAACTAATTTGCTGACTGACTGACTAATTTGCTGACTGACTGACTAATTTGCTGACTGACTGACTAATTTGCTGACTGACTGACTAATTTGCTGACGGACTGACTGACTGACTACAGGTTAATATAACTGACAAATAACTAATTTTCTTTTGTCACATAGGCCTACAGCTGTAATTAAGTACAATCACAGAAAAACTGACAACATATGCAACATCACATTAAACAAGCGACTCATGCATATGTTCATAAGAGTATATTTCGTATCATGTACTTAAGCTTGTGGTTTAAAAATGGAGGCATGTATACCACTAGTGGCATGCCAAGATGCACCTAAGTGGTGAGTGAAAAAATTCAAATTTTTACAATTTTATACAGGTTTACACCCATCCTTCTTTCCACAACAAAGAGTCACTTTATTTGAAGCTAGGCAGAAACTTGTTCAGGCTTCTTGGACCATGCATAATACAGCTGAAACCTTGCCATTTATGAATACAGGCATTTGAGTTTTTGTGGTTTCTGATTTTTAACTCTATCAAGCACTTGTGAGTGCTGCATTTTTAAAATTTAATCTGGATGTTACTAGTCCAGTATCTAGCATTTGAACGGGTTGTTTAGAGGTCGTTTTAAACTGCGTGCAAAGCAAAACATTTTTAATCAAGAGTTTGGCTCCACTGTGAATTCATATATTTATAGTTAACCTAGCTCCAATATGAAATGAGTACACTGACTGTGTATTGTCAGTGGGAAGATAAGACGGTGAGGGTGAGGCCTTGCCACACAGTCTCATATTCAAGGTTAAGAAGGCAATTCATACTCAGAGCTTATGGCAGTGATTTTCAGACTTTACTTTCGTTGTTCCACCAAGTAAAAATCGAAAGTTGGTGTGACTCTAGTCTACGTTGTGGCAAGAAGATCAATCCTTGTGTACACCACTGGACTTCTAAACACACAATTACTCCTTTTCCAGAGTCTAATAAAGCAGACACCATGAACAATCCCAATCTCTCTCTCCACTTGATCGCTCTGCACTTTGACCTGACACTGAAAACGTCCCACAAATCAATACACACGATTTCATTAGACAGTCGTGAATGAGTAAGCAGGCTAATACTCTGATGCATACATTTACGCACGGAAAGTGGCATCGCAAAGATCCATGCAGTGTGCATGCACAAGTGCACAGCTTGCCCAATGCTTCCACATAATATGTTTGTATGTGCACTTGTTATAGCGCCCCTTCAAGCTCTCTTTACTCAGAGGCGCTCCCGAATGCAGAGCGGACACTGCATCAGAGTTTCACGCCGAAGCGCTGAGCAATTGTGAGTGAAGGACTTGCCCAAGGTCCTTACGTGGCGAGGTGGATTCGAACCTCAACCTTCTGGCTCCAAGGCAATGACGCCACCACTACACCACCTCGCTCCATACTAATTCTACGCTCTGACTCTGGTAAACCACCACTGACGCAATTACAAATTGCAACAACGTTTTTTGCTCTATACATCCATTCCATGACATTAGCAAAGCTTACTTCATTCCAGTAAGTGGCTGCTTTTCCACCTGGTTTCCGCACATGACTGCACGTGTTAGGCACGCTGGTTCCCCTCTGTCCGGAGCGAAGCCGACAGCACGAGCCAGGCAGATGACCTTGGCGACCTGAGGTTGAGTTTTGCCAAGCGGAACGATTCCAATCCAACGGACTTTTTGCTCCACAGCAGTTGAGCTACAAAAAACCCACAGTATCAATCAATCAATCAATCAATCAATCAATCAATCAATCAATCAATCAATCAATCAAATATTTTATTTGCAACCAAGTATACATGACAAGCTTACACGTCCTAAACATTGCAAGGTTACAAAAAGGGAGGCTACAGTCTCATCTTGGACATGGATGTCTAAATAAATAAGAATTTTTATATAGGAGCCTTTGTCTTGGATTGAACAATGGCTCCATAGAAGTCATCCGATCAGTAGAGGTCAGTGTGATTAGAAAGTGCCAGTAAATGACCTTTGGATTAAAATCATCACAAATGATTATCTCTTATTTTACTTGATAGTCTTGATGGTTTCTGGCAGCATTGACCACTGAGTTTTCGGTTCACATTTTAAGGACAAGAGAGATTACTGAGTGATGCCATGTGCAGCGGATGAATGTCGTCCATCTAAGAATAGATTAGATGTGGTAACAACAACAATCACCCGTTAGTATCATAATAGTGACTGTGAAAGTTCCTGGATCATTGAATCAATCACTCAATGAATCAATCAGCGAATCAACCAATCAATCAACCAGCCAATCAATCAATCAATCAATCAATCAACCAACCAGCCAATCAATCAATCAACCAGGAAATCAGTCAATCAAACAATCAATCAAAATGGTTTATTTTACAACCGAATTAAATTTAGTCAAGTCTTGTTTGTTGACTGTGGAAGACTTCCTAACATCTCACGCAATCTCACACAATCTCACACATTTCTAGTCACAAATCTTCTCAACAGTGAACAATCGGAACAAAAACTCTGGTAGGAAAATGAATTTCCCTAAGACTTACATTACTCTGAACGTAATCAATTGGCTCGTTAATCAACGGGTCTTCACTGTACGTATATCGGATGTAAAAGGTCATCGTCTCGGTAACAGAATCTTTGACCTACAACAACAATAACCCATACAATAACAATGGCTTATGAAGACGATTCTGCAACAGAAACATCTCAGAAAATGAGAATCTTGAAAATCTTAGATCTGAATGGATGAGAAAATAATTAATTAGTTCTGTATTTAGTCAGTCATTGGTCATAAGCATAATATATGAGTTCACGGTTGCGTCAATTTAGGCAGTTTAATCACATTGTCACGTAATAATTTGTGATTATTACGTGACAATGATGCAACAGCCATTTTTACAGAACATTATAATATCCATGGGCATTTGCATTAATTAAGGAAGTTCAAACTAGATGGATCACGAGAAGGATAGTTGTGCATGCAGACAACTCAACAAGAATGTTCTGAGATTGATTTCTGTGATGTTCTTAACTTACAGTTGAAATGACTAAAAAGACACAAATTTTAAAAAAAACAGAGAAAACACAACGAGGCAGCCGTGGATATGAAGCACGCTAACTTTCTTGGCCTTAGCATACATGAACAGATGGCCGTCTCTGTCTAATATTCCCACTGACAAAGATCAGTGTATACCAAGACATTTTCAATGGGGGGGGGGGGGTAGCAGTCAAGTGGAGCAGAAATCTTCAACAGCCTCCTGCACTGGGGGTTTGAACCCCAACCTGGGTTTGCTGTTCAACCCTTGACTACCCAGAGAAACCTCTCAAAAATCTTGCTCTATTTACATATGGGTCGGAAGGACTATCTTTAGACTGATCTGTTACGGCATGCAACTTAATGACTTGAGTAAGAGTTCTGGAAGCTTCATTTTCCTGACTTGCTTAGACTGCCACATGGCTATTCTTCTCCGGTCTCTTGGGTCAGCCAAAGATCTGTCTCACAGATCGCATATCTAATTCTATGCAGCTTTTTATGTAGAGCCTTTTAGGATACTTACAAAGGCACAGAATGTGGCTATCAAACAGATAAAGATCTGTGTACCAGAATGTCCATGAACATCAGATGTGCCCCATAAGGACGCAATAACACAGGTCTCATTTCAGCTTATGAGTCCCACGTGGATAAGCAGGCCGGAAGATGACGCACACACCAGCACCGCCATGAACAGCGGTAATAGCTTTTAGAGCAACCATTACATACTCAATACCATGCACATCTAATCTTAACTGAGCGTAGTTACACAGAACTGAACGTCATTCGATGGGTCACATGAGGGCGAATCGATCACACAGTCGCAGGGCATTGTGGGAGGGATGGGGGAAGGTCCTGATGAAACCCGTTAGATCCACTGGAGCAATAGAAGTCATGAGATTAAATTAGGTTGGTCGGTCCTCTGCAGCTGGTGGACACTGGACAGGTCACTTCTGCACCAACGAAAAGAGACGTGGATGCATATATTATGGTGTGTGACTGCGGAAGAAAAAAAATACTTTGTCAGCTAACGAATTTGGAAAATCACCAGGGAAAGCAAGTCCCCAAGTCTAACTCTAACATCTTTGCTATATCTATATAGGCCTATATTAAATATATTAGGGCCTAATATTAGGCCTATTTATTAAATAAATTTTATTTAATAATAATTTTATTTATTTATTCAAATAATAGTAATATTTCGTTTATTCAAGACAATCAGGTTGACAGACCCCAATTAGGCCTAACTTATTACATGGTTTAATTTGCACTAGAAGAAAGCTAAATAAAAAAAACTGTTTGGTAGCCCTACGTACAGACGGTACGGTATTATAGGTTGAGCACCTTACTATGCATATAGGCCCTACATGTGACAAACAGCACTAGACTAGGCCTGCATAATATGGAGCAAGGTCTTATGCCTGCAGGCTTTGTTTTGTTAGCTGTCGTTTTGTCCATTCAATTTATCCAGCACACGACGAAAAGTCAGAGTAATCGAATTCACGCAACGAGGACGACAGATGAACCTCGCAAATGGGATGAATTTAATCTCGGTTCTGCAGCTTGTGAGAAAATAAGAGTTCAGCCAAATACTGAGTTTGAACGGTGTTAGGATTGGGGTGTATATATAGCACCTCTCTGTCT